>CAJGYO010000014.1:6526776-7726776 GCA_904845875.1 Miscanthus lutarioriparius
TTGCTTAGAGCCTCTCCTCTCTCCTATCTACTACCACTCCTCCTCCTCCTACTACTCCTACTTATCTATTCACCACTACTATTGTTGTCCTACTATTACTACTCTTGCTACTACTATATATATATGCTCAACTGTTTTGTTTGACCCCTCTCTCCTCTACTACTACTTGTACTTCTCCTACTCTTCTATATTTGGTAGGGCTGCTATTTCTTTTTGGGAACCAACAATACTTTTTTAGGCAAACTCTCATCTCCTCTCTGGCCTATGAAGAATTTGTCCAACTCGTAAATTATCGGATTATGAGTCGATGATCATGAACTTGTGGAGGAACTTGGCATCATTACCAGATGCCCCACTATCTTTTTTCATTAGTTCATGACTATTTTTATATATGCTCACCGTGTTTATGATGCCTTTATGCTCCAAGTTCTTGATCAAATGATGATTAACATGTTTCTAAGGCCTCTACCGCTTCTACTACTTGTTTTTTCAATCTTTTGCTATTTTATCGAACTTGTAGTGCCATTGGTTTTCTTAGACCTTCTCGGATATCTAAAGCACACTTTCTTGCATCTATTAGAACAAAACATGAAATGTCACTGAGCAAATAGTGCAACCTGATGCCTCGAGCATGAGCCAACCTATGAAGAGAGGAAGAACTGCAGAACCATCTTACTCAAGCAGTAGTTCGATGACTAGTTACAAAAGGATATAGCAAAGATGCTTACTCAAGAGGAGTTTGACGAGGAGGCCGCCAGAGGAACGCAGAGAAGGGGAGCAGAGGACTGAAAGAGAGGATGATGATAATGATGATGAATAATACGAGGAGGATGAAGAGGGATATGAAAGTCCCGAGGATCCTTTCCCATGTGAAGCTCTGACCAGGCTAACTGAGGAGGAGCTGAACAAGGATTTTGACCTGAATGAGGAGGTAGGATAAAGCCTTAGCTTGTAAATTTGCTAAAGCTTTGATAGTGTTATAATTACTAACACTTTGACCTCCCGTGTATATAGGCCCCTCCTAAAACTCAAAAAGATGATGTCGACGCCCATGACATCTCTCGTAGACAAGACAAGAGTAGGAAAGGAGAGCAGAGGCACAGCACAGAGCGGACATTGAGGCCTCTGCCTCATAACTCAAGACAAGACACACGAACCCTGGCTCCCAAGCAAAAGAGGAAATGAGGGGATAGAAAAGCAAACCAATATCCAGATAGGCATGTTATATGATAACGAAGGTTGGGCCACAGAGGAGATACTTGAGCCTAAGGAATTGGGGATGATTCCGTGAATACCATCAGGCCCTAGTAAGAGATCAATTGAACCCAAGAATCCCTAGTCGGAAAGATGTACCACAAGAAAAGGGAGAGAACTATGGGATAAGAAGTCAAGCTCGGGCCAGATTTTTGACGACAAGGCATGAACTCATGTTGAAGATAATGGGAGAGTCATTCATGTCGGAGGCTCTGACCCAACAAGAAGTAGTATATCCAGTGGGGTTAATTTCACTACCCTGCCCTGCAAGAATACCATAACTCCTAGTCAATGGAGATCGTGGCTCAAGACCACACTCAAGTATTGACCTCGCCATCAGTAACACCCAGGCTAGCGAAGAGAACCAACACCACCATCTTACTCAGGTCCCGTTGTAATACCATGGTGGAGAAGAGAAGTTTAGGAAGATGGAAGAAGAGGCACGCCACATCCGTGAAATTAAATTTGAAGGGTTGGAGCTACGCTCAAGAAATTGCTGGATCCTTCTTGGAGATGCGGATGCATCCAACACTTCCCGTGGTTTGATAACTTTGACAATAGAAGAGGCGATGATCAAAGATAATCGAAATATGTCAACAAGGAGAGAAGGGGTCATTCAAGCTTTCCAGAGAGAGGGATGAGCTTAGCGCGCCTTGGGAACCCATGTTAACAAAAGGCCGCACTAAGGCAAGTGTCCATCGAAATATGGATTCCAAGAGGCCAACACATGTACAGAAAATAAGACCGAGAGTCTAATCTTGAGCTCATCAGGCTCTAGTATCAGGAAGGCGTACTGAGCAAGGACCATCTATGGTCGGTGAGTAATGCCGTCAACAGATCTCAAGTGCAGACGGCGTACTTTCTAGAAGTCTTAGCAGCCAAGGTTCCACTACAACCACAACCCCCGCCGATCGACATACACGAACTAACTACTTGCACCTTGGTGGTTTCCTCATCAGCAAACATAACACTATGATGGAGGTGGCAACGTGTGGCATCCTCCGGGGCAAGTGCCTTGCATCACAATAATTGGATCCCACCGTGACTACACTAGAGTCGTAGGTGTATACTATGAAGCCTTGGTTCATGCAGTAGGAGCATAGACACCCAACTCCCGGACTTGACAAAGAAGCGGGAGAAGTAATGAACCAGCTTCATCCTCCGCACAAATAGGACATTGTATTAACCCGCTTCTTCGCCGCTTTATTCAACATTTGAGGGGGAGTTGAGGAGGGGAGGCTGCTTTACCGTCTTCGTGACCACCACTTGCCTAAGCTGCCACATTCTTCCCCACCTCTCCCAGCTTAGCACGCATGAGATGCCACAGCCTATGCCACAATCTTCCCCACCTTCTACCGAGCATGTGCCTAAGATGCCATAGCCAAAACAGACCTCGTAAGGAGCAAGGGCTAGATATGGACCCGATACATGAATAACAAGGGCCTCTAAAAAAGTGCATGCACAAAAGAGGGTTGGGAGAAGGAGCCAGAATTCAAAAATCGCATCCAATCAACATAAGGCCAATTTTAAGTCGATGAGAGGCGTCACGCCGATGGCCAGAATGGTACGCCCATGACTAGTTCAACCAGATTAAAGTTAGTCCCAAAGACGGGCTTCTAAGGAGGCCATCACCAACAAACAACAAACCGACAAAGAAGTATCCAAATGTTGATGCCATCAAATGGTCAAATGATTGCCGTTCAAAACATATGAAAGAGGTATGCCTTCCCATCAAACTGGGACATCCAGCCTATCACTTGGAATGAGAAGGTTCCATGATTGGTACTTCGCGTGTTATCCCAACGACCATAGATCTCATACACAAGCACGCCTCGCCAAGCATATTTGGAGGCCCAGACGAGAAAATTATCTTTGACTTTAATGACATGCGGACATGCCACCCCTCGAGTAATGGAAATGAATCTAATTCTAGATGTGGTACCTGTAAGTCCTTGCCTTCGATATGATACTATTGTAATCTTTGAATTTTGTTGATACTACGTTACTAACCCACGCCTACTTTGTAGAATGCAAGTGCCTTTCAAAACAAATGCCAAGTGTGCAAATGCAGTATGGAGACCTCAATTTATAGCAAAGAACATGTTTTAATCACACCAAGGATGGAAATTGGATGGCAATGAGCTAGCTCTTTGGAAAGACATTTGAGGATAAAGAGAGAATCTAGAACAAGAAAATACGGCAAGTGACCCTTAAGATTGCAGCATACATTACCCTAGCTTTCAAAATCTCCAAAATTGCTATGTTATATGGTCACATACAACTTCTCTCGAGTAAGTTCAACTTCATACTTATACATTTGTTCGATATATTGTCTCAAAGCAAAAGAGCTTATCCATTTTATAATTAAATTTATGCACCTTACCACTCGAATTTGTATAGGCTGCGATATTTGACATGGCATAGCGTGGTCTTTGATTCACAGATAAGGACCCGTGACATACAAGAATTTCATATCGATTCTCAAGAGCAAGATACATATCGACAATCCACATTAGCTAATATGTTTAGTGTATATACTTGTAATGTTCGCTTTTAGATATTAACATGTTGCATTTGTTAAATTCATTCAAACAGGCATATGGGTTCTACGTTAATGAACATAAAGGGAGTGCATAATCCGAGAAGAGGGCCTAGCATGTGTGTCAAAACACTATGTTTCCGTAAGTATAATTTACTTTACTACTCCATTATGTTGGTGTAGAAAAACATTACTTAACATTTTTATATGTGAAACACGCAAAATTACCCTACTGAAGCCCTGAGTCTACACTATAGATATTATGTATGCACTTTGATGAGTAAGACCGGTACCCCATGTAAGACACCTCTGTAGGGTAAGTTTGGACATCTTCAACCTCTTTTAATTGTGTTTATATATCCTCACTGTTTTTATATATGCTCACTTGTTATTTAATTCTAGTGGCAAGAAGAGAAAGGAATGAGTCGACCCACACAAAGATGACAACCTCTACGGAGCTCACTCGACGACCTTTGCGCCTTTCATATTGGACCAGATTATACACGTAAGAGGCAATTATCATGACCGAAAATCCTCAGTTAGGAAGGCATCCTAACATTTGACATCTTCGTGAAACTTAAAGGCTAGCTCTAGATGGCTGATAACAATATTGTTATAGAATGTGACATTGGTCTTACCTTGTGGAACTGGGCTAGAATTGTAGAAACGGATTGGACTTATGAATTATGTCTATGTAACGCATTAATTATATATGTTCTTGTGAATTGGACCTGTAATGTTTTATATAATCTTCTTTGTGCTTGTAGGATACAATGTTTGAATTATATATGCGTATATATACTTCGACTCAGATTTGAATTTTGGAATTTGAAATTTTTGCGCAAAACAAGTGCTATAGGTTGCTAATTAATTTGAAATTTTTGAAGGAAAATCATATAGAACCGCCTCTACAAATAGAAATAGTAGAGGCCGGTGTTTACAAAATTACTTCCTTAAAATTTATTTTATAGCCGCTTCCTAAAATCATTTTTGTAGAGATCTATTGGTGTTACTCGACTTATGAGTACAAATACATTTTAAGGGCAACGGAGACACTTACCAACCATGCCTCTACAAATCGATTTGTAGGAATTGCTTTGAGAACCGCCCCTACAAACCCTTGATTTGTAGAGACAGTATGGTAGGGAACACTCTACTACACAATGTGGCTTTAGTCCCTATTGGGAAAAGGCCTTAAAAGATCCTCCCCAGCTTAAAAAATAATGCCTCCCACCATTGCGCCTCGTGAGATTTGAACCCAAGACCCTCAATCGCTCTAGGGCATGTCTTAAGCTTACCATCGTGAACCTACACAACATGATCCGACAATGGATGGATGCTTTCCTTTGAACTAACCCATCAGATCTTTAGTCCCGGTTGGTATCAAAAGATCCAACCTGACCTGGACTAGAAATGGAGTCTGACCTTTAGTCAGCTGGTATTATCAACCGACTAAAGCTTGGTTGAATTTCAGTCTCGAATCTAGTGGCTTTCTAACGGGAGTAAGAACATTTAGTCCCGCTAGGTAGCATTCAACCGTGGACTAAAGGTCCTTAGTCCCGGGACAAAAATGCCGAGGTTAATGCTAAATTGCCGGACACCGTTCTAAAATCCATTTCTCTAGTAGTGGGCGGCCTGGACGTAAAACCGCCTCTACAACCATCGCCACCTTTGAATAAATGCTTACTGGTAGTGATGCCTGGTCTGATCGATAGCAGTTAACCGTGCGTTGTTGTAGGAGTTGTGAAGCACTCGATGCATGCCCCCTGTTCATGCTTACGTTCACCGCATGGTTTTGCAGCATGCTGTATTGACAGATTAGCTGCCCAGTTAGTCTTGTATTTCTATAAATATAACAAGTTATTGGTAATCAGAAAAACAGCGCCATTTTAGCAGCACCAAAAAAACCTCAGAGTTCTTGAATTTCTTGAGTGTACAATCCAAAGTTGGCTCAGTATTCACAAATTGCCGCCGGCATTTCCCCAAATAATCAGCAGGGCATGCACAAAATGAACAGGAGGAAACTAAGTGACAAGCTGATATGAGCAGTTCAACTGGAGCTACTACAGGGGAGAAACCCTAGGCTGCTGTGAGTCAATAGACAGTTCAATTGTGATGTAACAAGACAAGAAACCGACCATTTTCAACAGATTGTCTCCACACAATCTACGCGGTGGAGTTCCCTAAGCACCATATTACTAGGACTACCAGCGATTATGGTCATCGTTGGTAGTGGACACTGCAATCGTAAGAACTTTCCCCAGCGCCTTGGCAGTGGACATTCCAAGGCCAACAACAGCAGAGAGAAGGATCTTGAGATTGATGACTTCTGATACATCCCAGTCCTAATACAACCAGCCATTGATGAATAAATCTGATCACTATCCTGGTATAGAGTGAGCTAAACTGAGACTTCTGACGCAGAATGTGATGAACTCCTGATATTATATATATTATCAATGTACATGTGTTTTATGTGTTACACTAAGGCAAAAGTGTACAGCATTGAGGGGTGAGATGGATGACAAAGATTTTAGGTCGTGCTTATATAAACTGGAGAAACAAGCTGTGCAACCCATAATAACACGACATATAAGAAAAAGGATGGTGCAACCCAAAGTTAATGCTTCAGATGCTGAAACTTCATCAATAAAGTATGACTGAGCTCACCGTTTAAGTGAACTAATGCTGTTACTATATATAATGATGAGTGCCTGTCAATGGATAGAGACGCTGTACAATTGATGTGATGCTGCATTCAAAACATAATTTCTAGACTGTTATCGAAGTCGCACCATAGAAGACCTTAGGGAACCACCTTTAGAAGTTGATTTGTCTAGGAGCAAGTCGCCGTGGGTGACTGATCACTATCTAGAAATCAATTCCAAAATCGCCATATAACCATGAGTGTCTATCGATGGATAGGAACACTATACAACTGATTTGGAACCTGCAGTCTTGAAACAATTTCTAGGTGTGAAATAACAACCATACAAAATTATAACCCGCTCTTTACAAGTTGAATTTTAGGAGCAGGCCACAAGCCCACAAGGTCGACCACCCCTATAAATCAATTCCAAATTAAAAAAAAACACCACAATAGAATGTAAAATGTATGGTACTACAAAAATGATTTTTAGGAGATAGCCTCTTTGATTAACGGAGGAGGTATAGTTTGGGGCCCATCCATACAGCCTCTTGAAAACCATCGATAAACAACATTTTGAAATTTGAAATTTAAAATTTTCAAACAACCTTAGATGTTGACATAGTCTATACTAAAATTGTAGTTCTCAATATAATCTACAACTTTGTAGTTGAATTTGTTTTTATTTTAAAATAATTTAGAGTCCTCCATGTGTGTAAGTTCATGGATTTAGAAATTCTACATTTAAAATTTCTAAACGACCTTGAATGGTCATATAATTAATACCAAAGTTGTAGTGGCTGACCTGCTACATCTATGTTGTTGATAAGTCTTTGATTGAAAGTTTTAAAGCCGTGTCAAATTTATATTAAATCCACATATTTTGATATTCAATTTTTGTAATGCTTGGCAGAGATTTAGAACTTTATAGTTGATACTTTTCTTCATTTTGAGTTCATTTAATGCCAAAATATGCAATATAAGATTCAGAGATATTTATATCTGCAAACAAGTGAATATATGGTATAGTGTGGCAGGAATTAGTATTGGGTGGTAGGTCATGGTTTTGAGTCTTGAGTAACAAGTCAATCCATTCGTGTGCTATTTTGTGCTGTTGTGGACGCACATAGTAGTAGCGAGTGTGTTAGTGTAGGCATTAAAGGGAAATCGCTCCACTGAATTAAGGAAGAAAACTAAAAGATGATGACTCTCAGTCGACTTGATCAATCATTTATGAGTCATAGTGGAATTGTTAATCAACACTTGAGTATGAACAGCAAGATTCCTCAACCATAGCCATAAGACAAATAATATTGTTGTCAGCAGTCCACAGGTTTAGTCAAATCTTGGAAAGGTTTGCACAGGACTAATCCACTGAGATCTAAAGAAAGAAACAGGCCAATTAGCATATTGTATCAAGAAGCGGTGTTGTCTCTGAAAAATGGGATGTCTGCCTCTGAAAATCGCTGCTATTTTTTTTAAGGCTGCCTCACTTTTGACCCGCCTCTGTTAATCAATCACGCTGTCTCCCAAATTCGATGCCATTAGTGGTGGCATACAAACTACGGGGAAAAGGAAATACTTGCTGTTCTCAGCAAGAACCAGTTCTGAAGCTTGAGCTTCACAATCAATTTAATGAAAGAACTGTAGGTAATGCTTATTTTTCTCAAGGTTTTTTAGCCAGGAGAGAGATACCCATAGATATTACGCGACCACATGTTTACAACTGAAACAGCAACTAATTTTTCTAGCAAATTCATGATTTTGCTGACTTAATTAAAGTGGTTTAAATATTCATATTCAGTCCTATCTATAAACAAAATAATTCATCTATACGCTCCTAATGTACCTCTAGCTCTGATTCAAGATTTTTAGAGCTACAAATAATAACTAGCTGCCAAAAACCACAAATATCTCTGCCAAACAAAATAGTGACTCAGACTTTCTGTCTGCCAAAT
The DNA here is from genome assembly GCA_904845875.1 of Miscanthus lutarioriparius. Classification (NCBI taxonomy): domain Eukaryota; kingdom Viridiplantae; phylum Streptophyta; class Magnoliopsida; order Poales; family Poaceae; genus Miscanthus; species Miscanthus lutarioriparius. Next base: position 6,535,175 of record CAJGYO010000014.1, read on the forward strand.
TTCCAAACATGACATCTAGTGCCAAGTGCTGGCAGGCAAAAGGAACTGCAAGGCATGCTTGTCGTCTTGTTACAAATACGAATCCACAGATATGGACTCAACCATCACACTTTCCTGAACTTTGAAATGTTCAACATTATTTTTCCTCACAGTGACTAAATCTTATAGGCCACAACTAGTAAAGGAGGGACTGACTTTCTTACCTAATCAGAAGCTTCTCAAAGTTTTGTCGCTCCAAATGTAAGTTATTACACTTTATATCTGAGGCAAATCCGCACATACTTTTCCGCAGACGTAAAGGTCAAATTTATCTGTCAACAAAACTTAGTGATTAAGTCTTTTACACCCCAGCTTCTCTTCCTAAAACAATTTTCCTGTATGTAGTGAGAACAACAACGGTTTAAAATTATTGACAACTGGCCCAGCAGAAAAACTAGCTAGACCAGTCATCCAAGAAAAATTTACAAATTTCTTTCAAAATATCTGATTGTTACCATTCATGTACAAAATTGATTTGCAAACAAACAAAAATATCTAGTTTGAGAAGTTATTTCCTTGTGGGACTTGTAGCTGAGCAATCTTTTTTCCTCTAATGATTTAAATGGCAGTCACTATCCTGGGTTCCAAGAAAAAATCTAGTAAATTCTGGTTGGCATCAGTAAATAAAGTCCAGGCTGAAACAAAGACATGTTACTATAAGATTTACCTCACACTCCTGTAGAAAAAAAGGAGAGTAGATAATTCACCGCTGCAAACAAATCAATCACACTCCTACCTAGTCAAAGGGAATGACGTCTGCCTTGACTTGGTACAAGATAGTGTTGATATGCTCAACCCATTAAAAGAAAAAAATCTAACCATCATTTGAAATAGCTAGATTCTCGTAGCTTAAAAGGTCTGAACAACTACTCAACCATTAAAGAAAAGCATCACTAAGATGGGTTCCAAATCAAATATTGATCAGTCGTTAAAATTTGAAAAAAGTAGATTAATTAGATTAAACAATTGCTTAGTTCCCCTAATCTGTGCAGAAAATAAAATGAGAAAGTTCAACTTATAAGGCCAAAATTTCTCTGACTTGACTTGGGCAAAAGATTCTGGCAGCTTCATCTTTGGCTATCTATAATTTACGTCTGATGACCACTCATGTACTGTAAGGACCATGTAAGCCGCTTCCATTTGGTCCCATTTGGCCATCCAAACATATTAATACAGCGATTAACCAAGTCAGTTTTTAGCAGCTTCCATTTTGCCCCATCACCATGTAAGCAGCAATCAAGCCCTAGAAACTTCAAACTCATAGCAAGCTAGCAAGAAAGAAGCTCAATAAATAAACCAAGCGATGGAGGAGGAGAAGAAGCCGTCTCAAAGGATCACTAAGAAGGATAGCGGCGGCGGAGCAGACGACGGAAATGAAGACGATGATTTGGTGTTCCCTGGCTTCCGGTTCCATCCAACTGATCAAGAGCTCGTGGGGTTCTACCTGAAGAGGAAAGTGGAGAAGAAGGGCTTCAGTTTTGACATCATCAGGAGATCGATATCTACAAGCATGACCCTGGGATCTTCCAAGTAGGTTTCAATTTATGTCATATCCATTTATGATCTATGTGCATATACCCCTGGGGTTCTAACTGCGTGAGGCATTCGTGCCTGCAGATGAAGCTCGGCATATTGTGCAAGACTCAGGAGACAAGGACTGCTACTTCTTCTGCCTGCGTGGCCGGAAGTACAGGAACAGCATCCGGCCCAACCGCGTCACTGGCTCTGGTTTCTGGAAGGCCACCGGCATCGACAAGCCCATACATGATGGTGCCGCCGAGCACATCGGTCTCAAGAAGTCCCTCGTCTACTACCGCGGCAGCGCCGGCAGAGGCACAAAGACTGACTGGATGATGCACGAATTCCGACTCCCCTCTACGGAGTTGGTTGAGCCCCATGATGCTGTCAGTGCTAAACTGCTGATAACATAGATGAATTTTCAACACAAGTAAATTGAAACAAAGTTACTAATAATTCTTTCTTCGTTTCTAATAATCACAGGAAATCTGGACGATATGCCGAATCTTCAAGAGGAGCACGTCCTACAACCGGAGGTGCCAGCAGCAGCAGAAGCAGGAACACGGCAGCAAGAGAAGCCACCACCACCACCAGCAGTTGCAGTACTACTATGACTACTACCGCTACCACCAGCACCATTACTTGCACTCATCCGAGGCAGCTTATGCTGCAACTGAGCACCACCAGCCGTTCCTGCTGCGCGGTTTCCATGGCTCAGCGTCGTCATCGGCCGAGATGACGACAATGACGTCGTCATCAGGATTCATGGGAGTGGGGCTCCATTGCTACCGTCGACATCGACATCGACTCTCGGGTGGAGCGATGTGACGTGCTTAAAGGACAGTGGCAGCACCTGGGACGAGCTTGGGAGGATCATGGAGATCTGAGGACGAGTTTGGGAGGATCATCGAGATCTGACTATGGATGCAACGCCTACATGTAAATATGGATCAATAGCTTGCATGGTTGTGGCATTAGTTTGTATATACAGTATTACCTGACGTTACTTAATTACTGATGCTCAGTTGTACAATATACTAGTGGTTTTACAGTTAATTCTTCTGGTACGTTTTATGAATGCGAGTATGGACATATATATAGCTTCTCTGCTTCCTGGATTTTGTCGTTAAGAACTTTCTCCATTGGATGGACGAATCACTGGATTTAGTTACTCGCTTAATCGAATTGGCGTATATCCAGCATCAGGATCACTGCATAACTGACGACAGAATTGTTTGACTCCGTAGCTACGTGGGTGCTGAAAGCAGTAGCAGTGTAGGTTGTGGATGCTAGGAAGTGCATGATAATTTTGTATCAGAAGACGGCCTTTATTTGTTTCTTGCCAAAGCTAATTTGTTTTTTTTTATTTATTGATGGTAGTGTAAAAATTGTGTGTATGTTAATGTCTTGTTCCTGTAGAGTTTAGGTGTCAAACACTCAAACATCAATACATCTGTAAATCGGTATGGATAAACTGGTAAAAAGATTGATTTGTTCCATATGTTTGATGTGAAAACGTACATGTGCACACAAGGTTCAAGACAAATTGGTGTATATAGTGTAAACCCTTTTAGTCCGAATAATAAAATTTCATTACTGCATATTTTTTTGGTTTAGTTGATACGTTATAAGTTGCCCTTTTTGGGGGTTTATGCTCTGGTGGTGATTGTTCATAATGAATCTACTAATAGTATCAATCTACATATATAGAATCATAGATACTAATAATTAAAGGCCAAAACATTGGGCTAAGGATAAACTTTAAATGGATTTATACCTTGGTAAGAGGAAGGTTTCTTTATCCTTTTTAATTTGTCCCGGCCCCTTGCAACCTAGGATCATGCAACCATGGTACGCGACAATAACTCCCATGCGTTATGGCACACCTTCATCTCACTCATAAACATCGAGATCTATATCCTTACACCTACACCAACATGCTAGCAACTTAATTATTCTCATTAGCCCTGGTCTATAAATAGCTGCTCCTTACTTTCACGTCTATATATGCCACATAGTTTGTCTTCCACCGTTGGCTTTGCAACAACAGTAGTGAAAATTTAGGAGTTTATCCAACCAATGGTGGCCATCCTTGAACTCCATCTTGTTGCCCAAATCACAGCACATCTACAATGTTTGTGCGTGCGCACGCTACAATATAAGAGACAACCCTCGATACACAATAGCAGCATTACAACTGAGGCAAATAAAGTACCTAGTCTGCACATACCTTGTGGCAATAGTATAGGTACGAGAGGCATTAGAACTTAGTTGTTACCAAATTTGTGATTCCATGTTCAGAATGCCACATCAGTTGTCTGGTTTGGAGATCCCGCCACCTAGGATTTTTGTGTTATATGTTCTTGGCAATCACCCATCTCTACTGGTATCTTGGATATGTCGATGGACATGCTATTATACAAATACGTTGGGTGGCAACATTGTTCTACACCAACTCTTGTGTGTCTAGTGCCAAAATGCTACTAGCATGCAAATTTAGAATAGAATAGTGATTTAATTTCTTCAAGACGGAAAACACAAGATAATGGTATGATGAAACAATGCGAATTCTTATTGATATATACCTATGTACTAATTCTATATTTCCATTGATCTTTACACTAAAATAACCTATAGGGTATCAAGGTGCAACAAATGGTCTTGTATGTATACTTTATTGGAAGATAAAAATCTCCTTATATATTATATAGCTTTATGGGTAAGATCTAAAAGTTCATATTATTTATCGAATAAAGAATGTAATTGCCAAGTGAACATGCCCACTATTACATTAATGCTTAGAGTGTAGCATATAGGTGACCCAAATAATTCTGTAAGTGTACTTATTATAAAGTTATATATATTTGGCTGGTTACCATTCTAGGAACTAAGTATACTACAATAGAATCAATTAATACTGTGATTTTTCCAAATATCTATATGGTTTTGTCCATACTTTATGTGTGATTTTTTTTCCTTCCTCCTCCCTTCCATGCATTAAATCTTGTCAAACACTCATGATTATTCTTGCTAGAGGAGGCAGGGGCATTTTTATTGTGAGGGCGGCTGGGGTTGGGGCGCCCCTACAGTGGGCGTCCCAGCCCCAAAGCAGCCCAGCCACCTCTGAGATGTCACTTTGTGGGGCGGTGGTAACCCGAGCCGCCCTCACAGATTGGGGAATTGATCTGTAGGGCGGCTCAATCACCACCGCCTGAGCAGATAATCACTATAGGGCGGCTGGTAACCCGAGCCCCCTCAGCTTAGGGGCTGATCTGTAGAGGCGGCTCAATCACCACCGCCCCTCTGAGTTATGACTTAAAGGCGGCTCAATCACCACCGCCCCCACCGATGGCGCACTGAATAAATAGCAGCCACCCTCTTCTTCCACCTCGGGACATACTCTTCTACACACAAAAAAAAGGTTGGGAGGCCTTGGGCTCCTCCTAAAAATTGCTCTATTAAGGGGGGAGGTTTTGATCTCAAATCCTTTGGTGGAGAGGCTCTAAAAGGTAAGGAAATGCGTCTCCAACTCTTTATTTAAGTTTAATTTGTTGGTTAGTGAGTAATTTGATTTGAGGTTTTCTTTTCTTCCATGGAGCTTGAGCTAGTTATGAGTGAAATTAGACCCTAATTTTCACTATACTAGGATAAATTATGTAGGAAAGTAAGATTGCACCCTTTATTAGTACATCTTTGTTGATTTTAGTGTAGTATTAGTAAAGTTTGATGCATGTGTCATGAAACCCTATATCTAGATCTAGGATTTTGTTTTTTTTTCTTTTCAATTTTTCCTTTATGTGACTAGGGTTTGCATGTAGGTGAATGTGTAAGATTTTAATTGTTGCTAATGTGTAAAATATCCTCTACCATGGCTACTAATTATCATTTAATATTTATTTTGATTCCTTTATATAATGTGTGTTTTTAATTAGTTATGGATAAATAGGCCATTAATTAATTATCCTCTACCATGAAATTGGAATGGAGTTTGCATGAAAGGTAGTGGATGAAATATTAAATGTTGCTAATTGTTTTATGTGAAATTGTTTATTTGAACCAATTAATTTATATTTTAAAATATTTATGCATTAATAGTCAATTAATTAACTATCCTCTACTACCATAGTGCGTGTCTCAGGTATATACAATTATTCTCGAGTAATATTCTTTCTTTGGTTATTTTGTTTCTATAAGATGGACTACAGGAACTCTTGGATGTATGGTTCGTTAAGACACGACGCTCTTTTCCGTGATGAGGTGGACAAATTCATCAAAGCCGCAGAGAAGCATGCAGCGACGTTGAAAGAGAATAGCGACACGATTATTTGTCCCTGCAAAGATTGCAAGAACCTTATTGCATTTCGAGATGTGAGTACCATCAAAGAACATCTTATTAGAAGAGGATTTGTTCCGGACTACACAGTGTGGATTCATCATGGTGAAACAGTGGTTGTTGATGACAGCGACGATGATCTAGCTGATGAAGCTGAAACCCAAGCATACTTGTCCCGATTCACATACGATCTTGAGCAACAAATGGATCGTGACTATGGTAATCAACAAGGTGGTGGCTTTGGCAATGAACAAGGTGGTGGCTTTGGCAATGAACAAGGTGGTGATGATGCTGGTGGTGCCAGCAATGATGGCGAAGCACGTGAGGGGGATGCAGATGACGGTGACAACTTGGACGAAATGCTTGGGGCCTTTGGACCAGAAATATTAGAAAAGAGCAAGAGAGGTCTAGAAAATCTTGAGAGGGTGACAAAAGCATCGAAGAAGACTGTGTATGATGCTGAGAAGGGTTGTCCGACATACTTCACACTGCTACGTTTTGTGCTTGAGCTACTCATCCTGAAGGCTAAAATACTTTGGTGGTGAATTGCGCTTTCGATGATCTGTTGTGCCTCATGTCACAGTTGCTCCCACGACCAAACACAGCTCCCGCCAACACATACCAAGCGAAGAAGGTTATAAGTCCACTCACATTGGGGTTGAAAAATCCATGCATGCCCCAACCACTGTATCCTTTTTCGACGTGGCACATCGTTTGAGACTTTAGATACATGTCCTAGGTGTGGGGCTAGTCGGTACAAGAACAATGACCTTCAAAGTGGGGTGGAAGCCTCCACAGGAAAGAGGAAGAAGGGTGGGAAGAAGGTGGTGCAAGAATCTCAGCCCCTAGAGGAAACTCCATTAGGCAACGATACAAATAAGAGAAGAATTCCTGCCTTGGTTATGTGGTACTTGCCGTTGATCGACCGCTTAAGGCGTATGTTCCTAAACCCTAAGGAAGCCGCCTGATGACAAGGTGGGATGATGAGCGCAAGGTGGATGATGATACGATCGCACACCCGGCTGATTGTAGCCAGTGGCAAGCGTTCGATGCCAAGTACAAAGCAGAATTTAGTGATGACCCACGGAATGTACGGTTCGGCTTGAGCACCGATGGAATGAATCCTTCAATGAGAGGATGACCGACCCACGCACATGGCCAGCGATCATCTTGACCATGTACAACCTCCCAACATATTTGTGTCAGAAGAGGAAGTACCTTCTCCTCACCATTCTTATCTCCGGCCCCAAACAACCAGGCATTGATATAGACGTGTTCTTGGAGCCTCTGATGCAAGAAATGGAGAAGCTATGGAGGTATGGGGAGCCGATGTACGATGCGTTCCGGCGGGAGGACTTCATATGCAAAGCAATAATATTTGTTACTACCAATGATTACCCCGCGCTGTTTGCCCTGTCTGGACAGTTCAAAGGCAAGACCGGATGCTTAGTCTGCTTTGGATGGTACTAAATGGGTGTTCCTAGATGGATCCAGAAGATAGTTTACATAAGGAACCGACGCTTCTTAAAGACAGTCACAAGTACCGCAGCAAATTATACCTAAGATACTATGGCAACATCCCGAGGATGAACCCTCTCGGAGAGACGTCATAATGGAGAACATGTGTTCGAATGGTCCAAAACATACACGTCGTCTATGGAAAGAAGAATCCGAATGGAACGATCGAGATAGAAGCACACCTCCCATCGAAGGTGTACCATTCAAGAAGCAATCGATCTTCTTTCAAGACCTACCTTATTGGCCGGACTTGGAGGTTCCACATGCCATTGATGCGATGCGTGCGTAAGAATGTCTTTGAGAGTCTCATGGCTACCTTGATTGAAACGGGCAAGTCAAAGGATGGTCTCAGATCACGGAAAGACATGGTGCAGCTGAACGTGATGCGGGAGCTTTGGCCGGTACAGCAGGATAATGGCAAGTACAGTCTTCCCGCGGCTAGCTTCAACCTAACCCTAGAAGAGAGGAGATCTATATGCAATTTCCTTAGGGGGGTCAGAGTGCCGACTGGGTTTTCGGCGAACCCGAAGAAGCTAGTGTCGATGAAGGACCTATCATTAACATACTGCAAGGCTCACGATTGTCATGTGATGCTGACAGTGTTCCTACCAATTGCAATCAGGGCTATAAAGCCAGAGTTCCTAAAGATGGCCATCACCCGCATGTGCTACTTCTTTTCGAAGATCTCACAGAAGACGATTCACAGGCAAGAGCTGAGTGACCTACATGAATTCATGGTGGAGACCCAGAACCAGCTAGAGATGTGTTTACCTCCCGCTTTTTTTGATATAATGGTACATCTCATGATTCACCTGGTACATCAGATCGAGGCGCTGGGCCCTAGCTTCTTGCATGAAATGTGGTCCTACGAGCGGTTCATGTCGGTTCTAAGCCGATACGTGCATAACCGAACACACCCAGAGGGCTCCATGATAGAGGGTTACAATTCCGAAGAAGTCGTCGAGTGCTGCCAAGAGTGGCTAAAAGTACAGAGAGGGTTGTTTATGGTGACTGTCAATCTTAGATCTGTCTGCAGCTTATAGGGATAAGCTGTACATATATGTATATGAGTGTCTGTATTTGTGCTGAGATTCATTAAAAAAACTATACACTTTACATGTACTACTACTACTACTACTAGTACTACAAGTACTAGTAGTACTACTACTAGAAGTACTACTACTACAAGTAATCCAGTGGGTTCCTTTAGACTGCTTTCAACTACTACTACTACAAGTACTACTATTACTACCAAGATTACTACAAGTACTACTACTACTAGTACTAGTACCACTACTTGTACCACTAGTACTACTACTTCTACTACTTATACTACTTTTTTTTTTCTTGCATCTCTTAGAACAAGGCACGAAATGTCGCGAACATCAAAGAGTGCATCTCGATGCCCGTGAATGATGAGCAGCCATCCCATGAGAGCAAGAACTAGATGATCAGCTTACTCGAGCGATTCGATAACGGTTAGAAAAGGGTCTAGAAGTGATGCTTACTCGGGAGGACCTTGTCGATGATGATGATCTAGTGGGGAGCCCAGGGAAGAGAAGGCGGAGAGGATGCCCAACGAAAGAAGGGGATGATGATGAGGATGATGACACCTCATCGGGGATATGTAAGTCCCGAGGATCCTTTCTCACTAGAACCCAGACGGAGGCCAGCGGAGGACGAGTTGGACAAGGATTTTGATCCGAACGATGAGGTACGGATAAAGCCTTACAAGCTTGTAAATTTGGCTAATGCTATGGCTATATGTTACCTCTCACTAACACTTTTGACCTGCCAGTAAACACAGTCGTCCCTACTCAACCTCGAGAAAAGATTTCGGCCTCCGGCTCATCTTGCCGGACAATATGTAGCGGGGCAAAGGAGATCAGAGGAAGGAGCCACAGATACTCACAATGAGGCCTCCGCTCCACAACCTTAGGACACAACCACGACTGAGACTGCCTAGCCAAAGAGGAAACGAGGGGGGATTAGAAAGCCAAACCAATATCACGACAAGGCATGCTATGTGATAACGGAGGTCGGGCAGACAGGCATCCTTGAGCCATATACATACAGGCGAAATTCCGTAATCACATCGGGTTTGTAGTTAGAGATAAGTTGAACCCAGCTATCCGTGGCTGGAATCTTGTACCTATGAGCCAAAAGGTAGACCTATGGGAGAAGTGAAGCGTAACTTTAGGTTTCGGGAGGAAACGCATTTGAGTTGGTACAAGAAAATGCTTTTAAGATAATGGGGCGTAGCTTCCGGCGTTGGCGGTCGGATCTGAACAAGAACTTTATCCAATGAAGTTAACTCCTTTCCACGAGTATGGCAACATAACTCCTAGTCAATGGGAGGAGCTCGTGGTGAGAGAAGACTTCAGAGGCATCATTGGCCCTCGATTACTCGTAATAAATGAAATGAAAGCGAAGAAGAACCAACACTACCCTCGTCTAGGCCCCGGGTGGCTAGGTTGGCAAGCAAGAGGTCTTTAGGAAGATGGACGCAGAGGCCGAAGCTACCGGGAATACGGAAGTGCCGAAGTTGAAGCCACGCCTCAAACAGTGGATATACGCGAGGAGTGTGGATTCATCCGGTAGTAGCCTCCAGTTTGCTAAGCCGGAGACCGGAGAGGTGGTATCAAAGATACTGAAACTTGCTGAAGACAAGGAGAAGGGCGCATTCAACCCTTCCAGAGAGAGGGACGAGCTTACCGTTGCCTTGGGAAACCCCGAGCACACAGGACGCACCAGGGGGCTAGGGAAGAGGATGTCCTGGAAGCACGGATTCGTAGAGGAGAGGCACATGTACAAGAAACATGGCAGAGACCGAGAGTCTAATCTTGAGCGCCAAGTGAAGGCTCTATTTGAAAAGATGTTGGTGGAGAAAGGACTGTCTACGATGGAGCCACAGACACTAATGGGCCCGCCCGGAGAACTGGCGGTAGTTGGCAGCCCTCCGGATGTTCCCAGCAGTCAAGGTTCCAATGCAACCGAACCCCGTCGATCGCATCTGAGCACCAACCATTTGCAAATTGGTGGTTCCGATGGGCAGGCAAAACGTGATCATTGAGGTGGCAACGGGCGTGGCACATCCTCCGGCGGCACGTGGCACAATAGGGACATCCCGCAGGACTACACTCGGGTCGAGGTGCATACCGTGAAGCCCGAGTTCATGACTTGGAAGATAGAACACCCTACTCCCGAGGGGCTCGTGTTACTCGGAGACGTCATGAACCAGTTCATCCTCTGGCACAGACGGGACATTGTATTGACCGAGTCTTCACCAACTCCGACCGAAGTTCATCCTCCGATGCGACCCGTCGAGGGGCGAGGAGGTATACTCACCGACCCATGACCATGACCACCACACGCTAGATACTTCTCCACCTCGTACCGATCAAGGGCATGATGACATGCCACATCCTTCTCCACCTCGTACCGAGCATGGGCATGATGACATGCCACGTCCTTCTCCAAACTAAATGAGCAAAAAGGCATGATGAGATGCAACATCCTTCTCAACAAAGCGCAGCCGATACATGAACAACAAGTGTCTCATGAACAACAATTGCCTCGTGAACAGCCGATCACGTGAAGAACAAGTGGCCCCTGGGCAGGTGATGCACAAGTTGACAAGGACGTGCCCGAATGGGAAGCTCGAAACAAAATCCCAATCAAGATAAGGCCATCGTATGTGGGCATTAATGACGTCTCGTCGGTGCACAAGTGGATGGCCCATGACCAGTTCAAGACTAAGAACCAAGTAAAAGAATTCAGAGCACCGGCTTACGAGGAGGGCACCACTAGCAAACCGCACAAAGGGTTTAAAAGTATCCAATTGTTGATAACCTCAAATGGTCAAATGATTGCCTAGATAAATATGAAAAAAGCAAGAACTTCCTACCAAACCGAAATACATACGATTGCTTGCCACGTGGAATGAGAAAGTTCCACGATTGGTACTTGCGTGCTCAGATAACAGAATTAGAAATCTTACAAGCATGGATCCCTGCTGGCACATTTGGAGCCCCAGGTGGGCAAATTGCCGTTGAGTTTAAGGATATCCAGGCATGCTTTCACCTCGGACGAATGGAAATGAATCTAATTCGCATGTGGTGCCTGTAAGTCCTTGCCCTCTCTATATGATATGAATGTAATCTTTTGATTTTGTTGTAACTAACCCACGCCTGTGATTTATAGAATGCAAGCGGACTTTGTGAGAAAGAGGCCAGCTCTGAAACACGGGTATATAGACCCTTCACCTATAGCATCAACAAATTTTAATTACCTAAAGAGTGGAAACTAGATTGCAAAGAACTAGGAGGTGGAAAGACACTTAAGGAAAAAGAGGATATCGGGAACAAGAAAATATTGGAAGAGTCCCTCAAGGTTGCGGCATACATTGCCCTATGTTTTAAAAATCTCCAACAACACGATAATATATGGATACCATACCACTTCAAGTAAGTTCGACTGTATACTTAGCTTTGTTCAATATACTTTGTTCGATGCAAAAGAGCTTATGTGTTCTTTCTATGACTAAATTCATGCAAATGATCAACTTTGGATTTGCATAGGCGTCTGCTCACATAGCATGGCATGGGTCTTTGATTCAATGGATTCCCAATCGAGACATACAAAGACTTCATAGCGATTGTCAAGACGTATACATATCGACAATCCTTATTTTAGCTACTATGTTTGTATACATACTTGTAAGGTTCAATGTGGGATACTAACAAGTTGCATTTGCTAAAACCATTGGAACATGGCATTCAGGCACTATGTCCAGGAACATAAGGGGAGGCATCATCCAAATAGGAAGGAAAAGTTGTATGTCAAAACTCTATGTGCGGTAAGTGTCATTTACTTTGGTACTCCATATATTACGTGTCTGTCAATAGTATTACTTAACGTCTCCATATGCAAAACACACAGTGCCCCAAGCAGAAGCCTGGGAGTCGACATTGTGGATACTACACATGTATTATGATGAGTACCATCGGTGGCTACAATAGAAATCCCAATCTGGTAAGTTTGAACCTCTTCGCTCGTAGTATGAAAAATTCGCATATGTTGTGATATAGTAAACCTAAACTTGTTCTCTTGTAGTTGGAGAAAGATAAAGACACGAGAAGGAACCCATACAAGGATGACGAGCTCTTAGAGATGGTCGGCGACCTTTGCAACTTTATAATGGACCAGATTGTGTACCATAAAGGCACTTACCATCATCTTCTTTCCGACTTAGGTAGTAATCCTCTATACCAACACCTTCGTGAGACTGATAGGCTAGCCCTAGGCCGTTGATGACAATGTGGACTTATGGTATGGTTTGGATCAGACTTTGGAACGGTTTGGACTTTGTTTTGCACGTGGACTTATGGATTTCTTAATGGACTATGTTATAATGATTGACTTCATAATGGACTATGTTGTAATGATGGACTTTTGTGAATTATGACTTGTGATGATGTTCTAATTAATGGTCTTGTGTTTGTGGATGTATATATGTATATTTGTGGCGGCCAGATTCGAATTTGAATTATATATATATATGGTCAGATTTGAATTTGAATTATTTATTTTTTTTTGCCTGAAAATCCACTGTAGGGGCGGTTCTTGATTGAACCGCCCTTACAAATACACTACCAGGGCGGTGGTGATCAGCCATACTTCTGAAGAAAGTCCACTACGGGCGGCTGATATTACCACCGCCCCACAGAATCCTTGTAGAGGCGGCTGAAAACACAAGCCGCCCCTATAGAGGCACTTCTAACAGGCGGTTGAAAACACCACCGCCTCTCTGAGTGTGCAGGGCAGTGCTTTGAAACACCGCCCCTCTGACAGAGGAACTGCAAGGGCGGCCAGGAAACCGCCCCTACAGAGGCACCCTCTGTAGGAACACCCTGGGAAGGGCGGTTGGCATAGCCGCCCCTACAGAGGCTCTAGAGCCGCCCCTACAGTTAAATTCTGTAGTAGTGAAATACTATTGGTACTGTTGGAGAAATGATCATTACAACTGGCTTATAACCCCCTTTGGAACCAGATTCTATTCGCGTAGTAACCATGCCGATGTGGTACAAGGAATGACATGCTCGGTTTTTAATTGAGGTTAAAGTAATTATTATTACTTCTTATTCTTGCTAAGAATCGGATGAAACTATGAGCTTCACACCTAGTTGGTGTTATGAATCGGGAATAAATCACTTTCCAATGCGACTTTGTAGCCACTATAGCTCCACAAATGGTACTAGCGGCATTCAAAATGACTAATTCAAGTAATAATTTAGTTTAATTTGTTGAAGTGGAGAGGGTGGTGGAGACCCATAGGCTCATAGCCAGTTTGCAGAAAAAAACATGTAGAGTACGTAACATCCTCTTGTCGAACAAGAAACAAACCTCTGCATAATTGTTTTACTTTACATCATGTTGACATACTTTACTATAAATATAATAAATGGTGTTTTACAGAACCTAAAATTAAGTCCAAACACTACACTTGACTAAGTCTTGGCGATATACTCTGCATATTGTACATCTGCAGTTTAAGATCCTAGCACATTATCCATATAAAGTCGGTATGCTCAACTTTACTTCACCGAACAAGGACACATCTACCATAGATTATGCAAAAATGGTGGACAAATTAGTCCATGGATGATAGCCTGCTCCCCTTTGCTATGATCTAGCTACAATAAAATGAGCACTACCCTTGCTGTTCCAAGGCTTGAGTTAAAATTTATTGATGGAAAGCTATGGGTTATCAATGTGTTACTTACTAATCCAACCTAAAAAGGCATCATTCATTTGTGCAATCCACTCACTAATTGATGTTACATCTTGTTCTTGCTCTTGAAGCACTTTTATCCAAAACTATGAGAGGTAATGCACAAAGTAATGCGCATATGTTGCAAGTGTCTTTATAGTTAGTTTACATATTTCCATATTTTTCTCAAAAGTTACCATGCAAGTTGCTTCTCCATACCAGATAGTAAAATGTGTTTTTATACCACTTTCTTCCGCTCACAAGCATGTTTAAAGAGACATTAATGTCAAAGAGACCTTCTCGTGTTGGAATTGACATAGTCACTAATTATCCAAAGACTAAATCCTAACTCATGTTTACTCATTTGGTCTTCTATTTATTGGGATGGAATTAATATATTCAGAATTAGCCATATGAAATAGCGATAGTACCAAGTATTCTCTACATCTCAACATGATAAGTTCAACTTTCAATCAACCAGGACAAACGCTACAAAACATACAAACACTAGGTTTTCTACAGAGAAAGTGAAGCTTGGGACTATCTTTGAAGTGGAACAAGTGATCAATCCTAAAGTCTAAAGTTGTAAAGCAAATTATTACAAAATCAACAAAACAACAATTTATTTCCAATGTATTATTTGGAAAACTAGGTCTTAAATTATCCTGAAATATTAAATATACTTTCCACAAATGGTTGGAACCACCAATTAGTTCGATCGTGCACATAGGTTACAAAAGATTTTGAATACTTAACAGTTGTGTTGTATGTGGCCCTTCACAACGTATTTGTGTTACAAACTGGCTGTGATGTCTTCCAAGGTATCACAATGGTTTTATATAGCATGAACCAGTTATGATTAGTAGCATCACAACCATTTCTACCTCTAGCCCTTTGGTCTAGTGTTATGGCCATTGAACCACTAGATATCGACACTAGTGACAACAAATTGAGGACATGCGGTTTTGTAAAGGTTGTTTCTCTCGTAGTTTCAAATGCGTAGTTACATCTCACATACTTAGTAGTTTGCATATGCAACGTTTATGTGTCTTCCTTCCCCCATGCTCTTTTCTTTACAAAAATATAATTGTTTATTGGCATCAATATTTGGTTGTCTACTCATCCCATGTAGCATGAGATGGTAATAGAGATGCCCCATGTACAAATAATCGTATAAAAGCTCATTCAAATATGAGAACCACATAGGCAAGGATGGTAATGGTAAGAAAAGTTGAGGAAAATGGGGCTGGTCTCAAAAATCAACATGCTAAACTATGATAAAACTATAGGAAAAGCTTACTAGGAACCAATAAAACCATGTGAACCTAGTAAACAACTCAGGTGGGCCAGTAGACATGGGGTATTGAACAAAGTGAGATATAGATGAATATGAGTACGTTATCCTTAGCCAGCTTGGAGTTGGGTCTTTACAATTTTCTTTGTTTTTAATTTAATAAAATACTAGTCAATTTTCTAAGTTTAAGCTCCATCCTAATTGTCCAATTTACCCGCATTTGATCTAGATAAATCAAACGAGATATAATAGTTTAATTGCAGTGACTTTAAGCTGCTGTTGTTTCATGGTCTAAAATTTCTCTATTCCATATATACTACCTCCATAAAAAAATGAACATCTCTTTTTCAGAGCGGTCAAAAAAATTAAATTTGATATTTGTAGGGAAAAACATCAATATTTATATCTCTAAATAAATTTAATATAAAAATATATTTCGTACTTAATATAATGATATTTGTTCAGCATCATAAATATTAGTATATTTTTATATAATTGGTTATTAAATTTGAAATTAATTAACTTCTTAAAAAAGAGATATGTATTTTTCAGGACAGACTGAGGAGCCAATTGAAATATGGATATATAATCTCGTATCTTAAAAAGCTGAAAAAATATTCTCAAGGAAAATGAGAGGAGGAAGGGAGGATGTACCGGACCAAAGAAATGGGCTAGATACGGTGCAGGCCGTAAAATTAGTTTTCATTCAGAACCGAAAGCCAGAACCCATCAACATCAACATGAACATCAACGGTGATTAGCTTAACCACTATGTTCCTGTGGGCCCACCCAACCATCCACCCAGGTGGTGGACAAACCAATCATCACTGTCCCTGTCCTCTCCCATCGGCGGGGGATAGCTCGCCGCCGCCGGTCCACACGCCCACCGTCTGCTCGGTCTCGCGCGTCATGACTGCCGCCGCTGCTGCAGCTGCCGCTCGGTGCGTCCCGCACCGGGCGTCCCCGCCGGAGACCGCGAAGGCCCCCGCCTCCATCCCCACCTCCTCGGCCGCCACTGCATCTGCTCTCCTCCCGCGCCGCCGTCGCCGCGGGACGCGGCCGCCGGCTCCCGGCGCCGCCGCTCCGGTGCTCCTCCTCGTCTCCGGAGAACACTGCCCCGCCGGATCTTGGCTTGCTTCTGGAGGTGGAAGGGTGAGGCCCTTAAAAATCCTGTCTTTCTAGCGCTTAGTTCGTCGATTTATTGTCTTATCCCAAAAGGAGCTCCTTTTCTGCTTCTTTAGTATGCTAGTTGTTGAAGGTAGAGCTGTTTCTGCTACTGCCCATCTGGCCACGGGGATTAGAAAATTTCAAATTGGAACTGCTGTATGCAGACAAATGTTGAAAGTGGATGGAATTGGGTTTGCTCAGAGATAATTGGTGCAGACAAGTGCCACAGTCAAGCGATGTGGTAGTATCTGATTATTTCTTTGCGAACGCTTTCTCCATTGATTATTTGTAATAGCCGCACCATGCTTTCGTTGTTGAACAAATACTACTAAGCTTTTCTGAACTATTGTGGAATAGAGAATAGTGACATGTTTTCTTTCTCTCAGACTCCTCTGCTTTGCTGATCCCAGAACAATCTCTGTTTCTGATTGAGTATTTCTTGTTTCTGTTCCACCAGAGTTCTTGCGGATGTCTACCGTTTCGGCAATCGCCAAGCTTTCAATGTAGGTGCGAAACACAGAAATATACTTCTGTTCGTCACCCCTTACCAATTTCTCGCCAAGCTTTCAATGTAGGTGCGAAACACAAAAATATACTTCTGTTCATCACCCCTTACCAATTTCTATTGCACTGTATTTTACTCCAATATGGATACCATGCCAAGGTTGAAATGTAAAATAGTAAATTCTGTACATAAACGATGTAGGGGTCTAGCCTCTAGCAAGGTACAAGTCTACCTGCACAAGTATGAATCGTTATTGCCTGTTGATTTTAATACGTTTTAACTTGTTTTTTCACCAGCATTTCGAAGCCTCGGGCTAGATTGTGCAAATTGGACAGAGCCAATATATGCTGATTTGGTGAGGTGCATATTGAATTCTTTATCCTTATCAAACTTGAGCATCACATGTCCTGCCTCTCCTTCAACGTTGAGTTAACAATTGGCATTATGGATTGAAACATGGGCCCTTGCTATTTTGTTCCCTTATGTTTAACCTCTAATAGTATGAACTGGACTGGATGCGTGTTTCCTTTTCTCTTTATGTTTGTTATTTTTCTAAAGCTGCATTGTTTTCTAGGAAAGCTCGTGGTGATGAGGAAAGGATGCTGGCATTATTCTTTGACAGGGTATGCTCTGTTTCTTGCCCTATTGCCATCTTTGGTCAAGGAAGAATTAGCAAATCTGGTTACATGACACCGCAATTCAGCTTTATTACGTACTCCCTCAGGTTCTCTAAAGCAAGTCGTTTTGAGGTTGTCTTAAGTCAAACATTTTAAACTTTGACTACAAATAACTTCTTTTGGGTTGAGTTTGAAAATATGAAAGTGATGTAAGTAGATTCATCTCGAAATGTAGTTTCATAAAAGTATATATTGACTATATTTTATAAATATTTTATAGCAAAAAGTTGCAGTCAAAGTCGTTTCTTAAAGACCGTGTCGATGTCCAAAACGACTTGCTTTAGAGAACCGGAGGGAGTAACAAACTACTCCCTCCATCCCAAATTGTAAGACGTTTGACTTTTTTGGCCCCAAGTTTGACCACTCGTGTTATTCAAAAAATTTGTGCAAATATAGTCAAATTTAAGTCATTCTTGAAGAATTTTTATTAATAAACCAAACCACGACGAAAGAAGTGATATTTTACACAAATTTTTGAATAAGACGAGTGGTCAAACTTGGTGTCAAAAAAGTCAAACGTCTTACAATTTGGGATGGATTAGGTACTTGTTAACATAGCTTTGTGGAGACTCTTAATTTCCTCTGCTGGTAGAAGGTAGTTTGCGTTTTTGGAGTTTCACCCCTTCCTCTGACTCAACACAGATTGGCTGGCCTACATCATTGCCAACTAGTGAGAAAGGGTCATTTATAAAAAGTGTTCTCCGTGAGAAGGTAAGCTCATATTTCATCAAACATAAGTTCGCTTCTATATAATATATCTGGCCTTGGCACAATTTAGCTTGAGCTGTTACCAGGCTGGTAGTCTGGTACTGTTTTTTATCCTTTTCATCATCACCAGACTCTGGATTTCACCAAACTTTTATATGTGCCAATTGTATTCAGCAAGGGTTCTCATTTTTCATGTCGTGCACATTGTCCATGCATGATTCCTTTGGATGTAACCTGAAAGCTGGATTACTTTACTTAATTCCTGTTGTATGCACTAGTTTCTCTCCTTGCTTTTATCCACTAGTACTTGGAACTAATTTCTGATTTTGACTATGATTTCAATCAACTTGACTAATCAAGAGCATGAATTTACCATTTACATCCAAATGGACTAGTGGTTCTCTTTGACCTGTTTCCATTATAAATATCTTTATATTAACTTCTTGGAGCAACGTTCTTGTTCTAGTTGAAAGCTTTGGAAGAGTTCTCAGCTTCTGATAGCTTACCACTCACGGCCTGGAGTTGAAACGTAAGATATCAAGCTCCTGTTATCACTTTATGTAAAAAAAATCTCTCTATATAGATGATCCAGGAGAGTTTTTGCTATTATGTATAGGATGTTCTCGGGATAATCTGAATATACCTGTAATATGCAGTATAAAGTTCTTTGTTCCGATGCATAAAAAAATTTGCAAGAATTACAGAGCCGTTTTACTGATTGTGCATGTGTGGCTATGTGGGGTCTTTGTTATCTGGATGAAGGAACAGAAGTCACAGCATATCGATAAAAGTTTTTGTGTGTTCTGATATCAATTCTGCATGATTGCATCAATCCAAGATCATTATAAGCCAATTATGTTTTGATCTTATGTATTCATATGTACAGCTTTTGTCTCTATTCTGTACTCTTTGCTTGCCATAAAGATATCAATGACTCTGTCCTGAACTTTAAATGGCCTTGTGTCTGATTCTGTGAATGAAATCATTAAAGGTTCATTGATGATGCACTTAGTGAGGGTGTCCCTTTGGCCATATTGGCTGCATATGGGAGAAATGGAGAAAAGATTTCAAGGTATGGACGTGTGGTTTATATTAAATGTAACTACTATCTGCTCTTGTAATTTGTTTCAAACTAATGTGCCAATGTTATTCTATCAAGTTTAACATACTGCTATTGTTCCTAAGGGTAGATGGTATAAAAAATACTGTGTTCTCATTTCTTTTCTATTTGACTCAAGATCTATAGCTATGAAGCTGGGCCCTGAAAGAATCTCGAAAATAAAGATTGTTGGAAAAGTTGAGGTTGAAGAAAGCTTTTATGGGCAACTTGTTCTTGGTAAAGGAGTCACATCTGGTGTGGATGAGCAACTTGTCAGGGAAGCCCAAAAGGCTGGTGAGTATTACTGATTGAAAAGGTTGCAGCCTCTTCTATGTAGTTTTTGCTTTGAGTTCAATGGTCATTTTGTTGTTAATTCCAAATATTCTGTTCCCACAGCTTCTGCAGAGAAGCAGAGGATTGCAGAAGAGGTTGCATCAATCCTAAAACTCAGTGTTGACATCACAGCATCCGAAAGGTTGTTCCTAACACTGATTGTGCATAATTTCCATACGTCCTTAGAAGAATATTGTCTAATTTTGACCTTGTCACCGTTATCAGCTCAGAAAAGGTAATAGCAGCTCTCCGAACTGGTTCTGAATATGTTGGGTGTGACGTGCAAAATTGTGTTCTTGTTGCGGGCAGCCAATCTGGTGTCCTTGCAGCTGAACGCATTGGCATGCCATGCATAGTTGTTCGAAGCAGGTAAGCTGCCTTTGTCTGCCATGTAACTTTCTTATCTCAACCATGATCCCGATGCTTGTTGTTTATAAAATTCATGTCTTCCAGCTTTACTGCAAGAGCAGAATTTCACTCTGCAAAGGCCGTTATGGATGGATTCAGGGAACACAGACTTAACCGTTTCAAAACTACTGAGCAAAAGGTGGTCTTAATTATGTGTCTCTTGTGAAAATGAAAGGCTGGACTAGAGATTGTTATGAATTTGTAATTGATCGAGTGCTAACCGGAGCAAAGCTTTATGTAAACATGAGATGTTGCTGACGAAAGCTACCGAGTAGTAAAATGAATAAAATGAATAAATAAATTCAGGTGGCGCCATTGTGTACTTCTGGTTATTAGTAGCCTGCCTCCATCAAGTGTTATGCATGTTTGATGTGAAAACAACGAAATAAATAGATCATTCTTGCATTGAATCCGTGTAATGTATTCCAATATAAGCAGAATTATTCCAATATAAGCATAATTCTCTCAGCGTGGAAGGTTTCTTTATTTTTGTCTAGCAGAGGCATTGTGCTATCACTACTACAACATGGATTTTGTGCGGAAGGATTTCCATAGATGGTAAAAAACTATATACAGAGGCGCCAAGGCCATGATCTCTTTTAATTGCTATTTTAAGAGGTGGGATGAGTGTCCGCCTATGTAAAATGGAAAAGAAATCAGCACCGCCAGTAGGATCCACCCTGTACGCACTTCTCTAGCAGTGTCTGCCTCCGCCTCTATGCTCCAACAAGCTGAGCGCTTCCTTAGTCTTCATCTCCTCCTATCTCTGCCACTCTATCTTACACATGTCCTTTCTGTAGGGTTCGATACCCCATCGATGTCTGTATGCACCGGTGCAGCATTCACCAAATCAGATTGAATGAATGAACCATGAATAAGTTGGTTGGAGGTTTGGTCTGCACTGACTTGGTTGACAAACTCATGCGACGCGACACGGTGTTCGACCGCTCCAGATCTTAACGGCACACTCGCCCCCGCCCCTGTGGAGGTCGTTGGTGCCACCACAGGTGTGGAGGCAATTAGCTGCTAATTGACCGCCGCTCCACCCAAATCCAGGCCGCTCCGGATCCCAATGGCCCACCTCAGATCCCACCCAACCACAGCTTGAATTGAACGTAGAATGGACTAGGGTGGGCAACCTCGAACTCAGCGGAGAAGTGACTAGGGTGGGTGACCTCGGATCCAATGCAGAAGGGGCCAAGGTGGGGTGGCATCAATGCTTAGGGAGAGAAGTGTGGTGGTTGCTATAGGTAGAAAGGGTTGTCGAGGGCAAACTAGGGGTGGCAATAGATGGAGAAGTGGGGGTTGAACCCATCTCGTATTTGGTTATGGGACGGGGTTCTCCCATGTTTTCTGTTTCGTTGGGATAAACAGGATGTAGGTTAAGATTCATGATACGTGGGTACTGCACATACAACATCCTCTCATCCCTTTTTCTTCCATGGGTCATCCTCTACTCGTCCCCGCGCGGCTGCCCCTTCTCGTCCCCGTGCGGCTAGCCCTGCTCCATCGGCCATGCTCCCCCACGCCCACGTGGCCGAGGGCGCATCTCCTTCGCACCTTGCGGCCGCCGGGCGGCCCTACTCCCCCACACCCATGCGGCCGCTGGAGCATCTCCTCCGTGTCGTGCGCCCGCCGGTCGGCCCTGCATCCCTATGCCCGTGCAGCCGCTGGAGCATCTCCTCCGCGCCATGTGCATGCCGGCAGCCCCTGCTCAGTCGGCCCAGCTCCCAACTCCCACGCTGCCGCTGGCGCATCTCCTCCGCGCCATGCGTTTGCCAGCTGACCCTGCTCTGTCGGGCCTGGTCCCCAACACCCACGCGGCCACTAGCGCATCTCCTCCGTGCCATGCGCCCGTCGGCTGGCCCTGCTCCCCCATGCCCACGTGGCCGCTGGCGCATCTCCTCCGCGCCATGCGCTTGCCTTCTTGTGTTGTGCTTCAATGGGCTTTGGACATCCGATCCAAAATAGGGTGGGCTATGCAACCATCCATATCTGAAAATCAATTTTTAGAGGTGCTTGTTTTAAAAGGACCATTTATGTAAATGGTGAAGTCTCAGTTTGATTATTTCTACATAAACTAAAATCTACACCTTGGCTTCCACAAAAGATCTAGTTGTTGGAAACTTAATTGTATGATGCATTTAGTAATAAATATATCAGGAGATATGAGATCAAGTGACAATAATATTGAAACAACCAATATAACTTCATAGTGTACCACCAGAATTTATTAGCACATAAATGTGCAATATTCGTGGGTCTCCATATATAGTTTCCCATATATGTCATTGTTAGATAAATGAAATTGTCATCCACAACCACTATGTTCCTATCATGTTCGCTCCATGGATTCTTATCTACCATTCCTAGCATGCATGTTTGTGGTTCAGATATCTCTTAGCATCGCACTCTCTGGTCGTGCATGTAGTGTCCATTCTAAGTATGGGAAGCATCTGGAAATAGGTGTGCCTTGTTCGATAGGGTGCAATCGCTCATCTGTCCTCTCTATTCTGCCAGTACATTTTGCATAGATGGTATTCCATGAAGCTAGCAATTGATTTCTCTTGCTAGGGACATGTTGGCAGCCACTATGCTTCCTCAATTCAATCATCCATAGTGTCGGTGCCATCTACGGACAAGGCAAGGTTAGGGACATGTTGGCTGCCACACAGGTTGACATGATGGCTGAGGCATGCGCGGTGGATGGGGTGCTCCTTTTAAACCATTTCTGCCAGAGCTGTATGTGCCCCGGTGCTCTACCTTGTTGTCCTCATTGCGTTAAGGTCAGTGCTGTTCAACTCCCCATGGAATCCCTGAAGCAGCACGAATTTTGGAGCAAGCTGATTTTGTTGAGCACGAATACTAAATCAGATTTGCATGGTTCATATAGGATGGGTGCACACAAAGTATTGTGGTTTGGGATTTCTTGTTCTCCATCGGATCAAGGCTGGAACCCGTGTGCGCCTCGCCAGTGTTAACACTTGAACAGCTGGGACGAGACAAGTCTGCAGGACGCGTGCATGGGCCTGCTCCGGCCAGGGAGGAGACAAAACTGCACGACGAGACCAGAAGGGCCGAGGCATCAGCAGATTCGTTCTCAACAGAAGGAAGGAAGTGTGTAATAGGGACACCATGTGGCGTATATAGATCCAATTGTATGGCTAATCTTGGTTGTATGATTTGCACCAACATTTCAGAGAAGTGTCCTTTACTCAATCTCCCAAAATCAAGACCGGCAATGTTCGCTTTGGCAAGAAATTAAAACGAGCTAGCTAGGTTTCTTCCTTCCTGAATTCGATTATAATTTATAAGTTGGAAACTCTTCAGAACCGTCCCCAAACTGGCAATTATTGCTCCGGTAAAAGCGACAGGGAAGAAAATTGATGAATGGGCCAAATAAACTTACCTCGCTGTGCTATCATGTCCTATGCTAATCATTGTTCTCTCTGATCGTGCAATGCAATGAACTTTAAGTTCCCAATGCATATATTTCTTATATATGAAATTCTAGTGATACTTGGGCACTGTAGTCAGATCTTATCAAGAAGCACACAACATTATTCAGTTTTGGTAGCAGTAGTGGACCATATTTAGGCTTTGTGCGAATGTTATTGCTATAAAACAATATTTAGGCTTTGTAGCAGTAGTGGACCATATTTAGAATTTTTTAAATATTAATCACATTACATTGAGACGATACAAGGTCGCCGGAAGTCTATTTCTAAAGAATGTGTGTGTTCACCATTTTTTAATTTGGATGTGTGCTTCGTGTTAAGCAGAGATTGTTGCCGGTATTTTTATCATCTCGATGTAATCTTCTTTAAAAAAAAACTACTGAAAGCTTCATTATGCGGAAAAAAGATATAATTGCTAGCACAGATGCAGTCGGTGTAGTAAGCTTAGCAGCAAATAAATGTCCACATGGGTGAGCCCATGGTCTCCTATTTATCTCAACCGGTCTTCACTTCTGCTCAATATATACCCATGTTAGACTGAGAAACTCCCCAAGTCACATCTATTTGGCCAACGCATGGTGTGGCATCCTGCACGAATATAGTGTGGCTTTCAGCAGCGGTAGCACTGGTGATCTGAATCTTAGTCTCCCCAGTCATGCACCAGATAGAGTCCATTCTAAGGATATGAGGCATCAGGAATTTAGTTCGCTGATGGCAAATGGAGTGCTATCACCGTGTTCACTGCGATCACTGAATTGCTGCAGATTCCACAGACGCTATTAGTTGGCGAATCTGTGTTGTAGCCTGGTAGAGCCCTAGAAGCTTGGAGTACGGGACTGCCAGGTGACCATGATGGCCATTGTGATGAAAACACTTGTGAACTCTCGACTATTATCGCACATGAGACCTTCTGGCATGCAAAAACGAGAACACGATGAACGCACTAGAATCAGCTGGTCCTGCCGAACATAGTATCAGCGTTAATGTGAAGACAGCTGGCACAATTGGGCGTTCGACATAACAAGGTCGATGTCTAGGAAGTGAATGATCGGTGATTTTAGTGTTGTGGCATTGAGCCTTGTAATTCGTAGTGTTGGTCGTGATGATGCAAGAATTGTCGCAACCATGAGTTGGTTGATGTCGCAACCCGTGTGACTGTAGGGAATGAGATAACAATGATGAACTAATCCGCATCAGGCACCGCCACTTCTGCATTGGGCACCAGGCTCGCTAGAGCTCAAACTGCCTAGCGAGCTGTCAGCACGCACATCTGCGCTGAGCAGGGAGCAGCCCAGCGAGCACACGGCACAACACGACCACCAGGGCACTGTACCCCCCTGCAAGCTAGAGGCACAAGGCAAAGGCGCACGACGGCGGCGAGCTTGTCACCGGGGCGCTCCCGTGGCTCGAAAGCCAGGTCACAGGCAATTAAGTCGCGAACACATCTTGGAAAACAGAGAGGTTTGGCAAACTGTCATGCTCATTGAAGGGCTTGACGACGGTGGTTCGCACAATGCACGGAGGAGACGAGGTTGTGCTGGCTTGACGCTGTGACCGTGATGAGGCGGTGGTGGCGCGAGGTGGGAGATGACGGTGTGGAGGCGCGCGCTCTGCCCCCTTGACGACACGGGGCTGCAATCATGCTAGTCTCCGTGCTTGGCAATCATGAGTCAGGGCGGCAGCACAGCTCGGGAAAACATACAGTGGTAGAGGCCTTCTAATCGTGACTGTTACATGGGGTAGGACGGACACCCTCGTGGTATGCATCCTTGCGGCGTGCACATCGTGTGTGCGACGTCGACGGTGTGCACAATGTAGTAAGGGTCTTGGCAGAGGAAAGCAGCCGGGAGATCGGTTGGTGGCATGGCGACGTCGTGGGCACGGTCGCCAGGCGCAGTCTGCACCGGTTGTCGTTGAGCTGGGGCAAGGCAGAACACGGGGCTGATGCGCTAGACATTGTGGCTCCGCCCTCACAGCGTAGCTCAACGCGGTGCTCCCTGCGGCTGCGATGCTGAGGCGTGAGGGGGTGCTTCTAGGCGTGACGGAGGAGCTGCTGCAACATCATGACAAGAGGGTTGTATTTGTAGAAGTTTTTAAGTTGGAACTTTGAAAGTACAGAGAGAAGGGAAGAGATTGTCTTATGTTCAACCTAACACGCAACACACGATGAAGCAAAATTTTTAATGAATTGCATAAAAATACGAAATGTTACGGTGTGAGTAACAACAGATCACTACCGGAAACAATAGAATTGCGGAGTGCCTGACGGTTTGCCGAGTGTATTCCATCGGACACTCAGCAAACATCCGATTTACCGAGTGTTTTTAATGTAACACTCGGCAAACCTACAGCACTCGGCAAAACCCAACTTTGCCGAGTGTCTAATAAAAAACACTTGGCAAACACGGACACTTTCGGCAAAGTAGTTGCCGCGTCGCGCTGGGCGTCTGGCGGCCATGTGACGGCCGTTAGGTGCGCCGCCCTGCCGTTATAACTTTACCGAGTGTCCGTTAGAGACACTCAAAGCAAAGCCAAGGTTTGCGAATGTTTTTATTGACACTTCGGCAAACTGATATTTTACCGAGTGTTGTTTTTGACACTCGGCAAAATGATGTTGTTGCCGAGTGTTTTTATTGGCACTTTTCGGTAAACCTCTGACACTCGGCAAAACCCAACTTTGCCGAGTGTTTTTGTCCCGACACTCGGCAAACGTGAGAAACTTTGCCAAGTGTTTTTCCGTCGTTCACTCGGCAAAATCGCCGTCACCGTGCGATCCTGTTAACGTTTTTTGCCGAGAGTTTTTTTTTGCCGAGTGTTTATTGACACTCGGCAAACTAGTTGCCGAGTGCGTGATAAAAAACACTCAGCAAACTACTGTTTGCCGACAAATTAATGCCGTGTGTTATATGCCGAGTGTTACACTCGGCGAAGCATTTGTCGAGTGTTTTTAAGCCTTTGCCCAGTGCCCCTGGCACTCGGCAAAGCTACTATATCCCGTAGTGGATGATGATAAGGGATAAAGAGTGGAGACTGGAGTGTATGGGATGATTTGACCTAATGGTTCCCTAGCACCTTGCTTAAATAGGATTTTAATCTATTTCTTGAGGTGGCGTACATAGGCAAATGCCTTTGGCGAGAAACAGTATGATTTATAGAGGTGTCTGTTTTAAGTCAACCGCCTATGAACTGAAAATAATTTTTCTGAGAGATGGGCTGTGGTCTTGGAGCCTTAGGAATTCTCATAGATGGTACAAGTTACCATGTGCCTGTCTACAAATGAAAAGTGTCAACAAAAATTTATTTTTCACAGTGGCGTACATCTAGCCACTACTAGAGAACAGACTTTAGAACGATTCCCCAATTTGGCATTAGCCTCGACATTTTTTGCCGCCGGGACTAAAGGACCATTTAGTCGGTTAAATAATCCAACCGGGACTAAAGGTCCCTGCCCAACGATCGTCCGAGTGGCAGGGATCAAAGGTAAACCTTTAGTCCCGGTTGGTAATACTAACCGGACGAAAGGTTTTAGTCCCGTTTGGGTGATACCCGAAATAAATATTAATCTTTAGTCTCGGTTTGGCCACCTAACAGGGACTAATTATCTTGAACCTATACAACGGCTCATTTCTTCCTCTCCGAGCCCGAGCCATTCCATTCAAACTCACTTGCCTCTGTTCTTGACTTGCTTGTTGTTCTTGCTCTCTCCCCTCCATTGGTGTTGCTCTTGATTTTGGAGGTAACAAACTTAATCCTCTTATGTTTTATCGGTAGCTTATCTCATTTTGCGATGTAGATGCATGTGTAACTTTATATGTTGGACTTTATTATGATTTTATATGTCATTTTAGCTCAAAATCACATGATGATTTGCATATATGTTTGGATAAACAAAAGTTAAATTAGTTCATCAAAATCACGCCTCGCTTTCGTCCTCATTGGAGCACGCGCCATCCTTGTCCCCGGCTGACTTACGTGATCTTAGAATTAATTTTTCCATGAAATGAAAAACTTAGAAAATAGTTAGAAAATTATAGAAAATCCGTACTAGTTGAACTTGCGGACCGTGATCATCTCGGTGAGCATTTTCTCTGCCGAAGCGATAGCAGACGTCAAGGAGGAGCTTTGATTCTCTGAGGGAGGCGGCAATGGTCGTGGAAGACCGTGTTCCCTTTCTCGTAGAATCGGAGCTCTTCCTTGGCCAAGAAATGCAGTGCCGTCCGGTGGAGAAATGCTCACCGAGATGATCACGTAAGCAAGGTCAACTAAATGCGGATGGTTATTTATTGAAACATGTTTTTGAGCTATGTGATTTCTATGTCATTTTTAGCTCAAAATCACATGATGATTTACAATAGTAAAATCACTTGATAGTTTGGTATTTTACTATTATACATAGTACATATTTCATGGTTTAGTTAGATAAATAAATAATTTTAGTTTTGTTTAAATATATTATTTTAGAAAATGTGAAATTTACATGGTTTACAAAATAAGTATAGAAAGTAGATGACAATGGTACGGGATCCTTGGCCTCTCGTTCGGTTCTTGAAACAATCGAGGCCGAACTCCCTCTCATTATCTGCGGCAAGTGTAAGCGGAAGATTGTGATGGAGTGCCGAGTCAAGAGACGAGGGACCCAACAAGGGTCGTGTTTTTCTACAAGTGCCTAGATCGCGATGTGAGTTTCTTACGCATTTGATTATTATGGCTAATTGACTGCTTTTTCTTGAATATTTTTGACTAAATATTTTTGGCTTTAATTTTAGTGGGAGGGCAATGGATGCGATGGTTGGTACTTGGAGGAAGATTATGCTACATACGTCCGAGAATTAAATTTCTTTAGCTGGCGATGAGGCGATGAGCCAAAGGAGAGAAGCTTATTGATATTCAACGGAAGAATGATTTATGCTGTTTTTAGTTGCGTCACGATCACGAAATAATTATGTTATTGAAGTGCATTGTAGTTTTAGTTTGTTTAGTGATAGTTGGGATTGCTTACGTTGTAGCCAGGCTTAGTTAATTAATCAATCATGTGTGTGTCATCTATGTTGTGTAATAAAATACTTAATTATGTTCAAGGTTTTCATAATTTGTCGTATATGTCTGATTATGTCACGCCATTGGATGTACAATGCCGATCGCCGCTCCCAATACTTTATTGAGGGCTTGCACTATTTCTTATGTGTGGCGAGAGGCAAATAAGCGGGATGGTTTCATGTCTTTGTCCATGTGCCCTATGTAAGAATTTAAAGGAATATTCAAGCTCAATGAGTCTTCATTCACATTTGCTTAAGTCAGGTTTCATGTCAAACTATATATGTTGGACTAAGCATGGAGAAAGCGGGGTCATGATGGTAGAAGGCGAAGGAGAAGATTTAGACATTGATGACATTATTGCTCAGTATGGTGCCTTTGATGATACTACAATGGGGGGAGATGAAGAAGAGGTAGCGGTAGAAGATGATCTCGGTGATGCTCTTGGCGATGCCATTCATGATGCACAACAAGAATGCGAAAGTGAAAAAGAGAAAGTTAAGTTCGAGCGCATGCTTGAGGATCATAGGAAGTTGCTATACCCGACCCAATCGAAGAAGGGCAAAAAAAATTTGGGTACAACACCTTTGGAATTGCTACGATTGGAAGGCAAAGAATGGTGTATCCGACAAGGCATTTGGGAATTTATTGAACCTCATAAAGAAGATGCTTCCAAAGCCAAATGAATTGCCCACCACTACGTACGAAGCAAAAAAGGTTGTCTGCCCTTTGGGATTAAAAATCCAGAAGATACATGCATGCCCTAATGACTTCATCCTCTACCATGGCAATGAATACGAGAATTTGGATGAATGTCCGGTATGTAAAGCATCGCGGTATAAGATCAGGCGCGATGATCCTGGTGACGTCGAGGGTGAACAACGTCCTAGAAAGAAAATCCCTGCCAAGGTTGTGGTATGCTCCTATAATACCACGCTTAAAACGTTTGTTCAGAAATAAAGACCATGCAAAGTTGTTGTGGTGGTATAAAGAAGACCGTAAGGTAGACAATATGTTGAGACACCCAGCTGATGGGTCCCAGTGGAGAGCGATAGACAGGGAATTTCCAGAGTTTGCAAATGAGGCTAGAAACTTAAGGTTACGCCTTAAGTACAGATGGTATGAATCCTTTTGGAGAGCGAGCACTAGTCATAGCACTTGGCGATTACTCTATGTATCTACAACCTTCCTCCATGGTTATGCATGAAGTGGAAGTTCATTATGATGCCGATCCTCATCCAAGGTCCGAGGCAACCCAACAACGATATTGATGTCTATCTGAAGCCATTAGTTGAAGAACTTCTAGTTTTATGGAACAAACCAGGTGTATGCGTATGCAGGATGAGTACAAACAAGAACACTTTGACCTACGAGCAATGTTGTTACGTAACAATCAATGATTGGCTGCTTTAAGTAATCTTTCGGGCCGGACAAACAAAGGATATAATGCATGCACATTGTTTTGATGACCTTGACGGTATATATTTGAAAAGATGTCGAAAG
The DNA here is from genome assembly GCA_904845875.1 of Miscanthus lutarioriparius. Lineage (NCBI taxonomy): Eukaryota > Viridiplantae > Streptophyta > Magnoliopsida > Poales > Poaceae > Miscanthus > Miscanthus lutarioriparius. The sequence goes on from CAJGYO010000014.1 coordinate 6,565,541, forward strand.
GTCGTGTACCTTGGCCATCGTCGATTCCTTCCTTTGAATCACCAAGTAAGAAAGAAAGGGAAGCATTTTAAAGGTAAGCCAGACCACCGGAAGATGCCTCATAACCGAACCGGGGAAGATGTACTCGCAATGGTCAAGAATGTGAAAGTAGTATTTAGAAAGAGACAAGGCAGTGAATCTGTTCCCAAAGATGCTAAGGGACACGCACCCATGTGGAAGAAGAAGTCCATCTTTTGGGAGCTACCCTTTTGGCAAGTCCTAGAGGTCCATAGCGCAATCGACGTGATACACCGACAAAGAATCTTTGTGTGAACTGTTAGGATTCATGGGTGTGTATGGGAAGCCAAAGGATTCACTTGAAGCACGCCAGACTTGCGGGGGCATGAAAGAACGAGACAACCTTCATCCGTAGAAGGCGGATGATGGACGTCATTACTTAAGTTACGCTAGCTACACGCTTAGCAAAGAAGAGATGGACAGCATGTTCGAATGTCTAAGCGACATCAAGGTCCCATCGGATTCTCCTCCAATATAAAGGGTATAATAAATGTGCGGATAAGAAATTCCTAAACTTAAAGTCCCACGACGCCACGTGCTTATGATGCAATTGCTTCCGGTTTGCTTTAAGAGGAATTCTACCTCCACATGTACGTCTAGCCACCGTGAAGCTATGTGCATTCCTCAATGCAATTTCTCATAAGGCAATCAATCTAGTGGAACTAGTTACTCTACAGAATGATGTGGTTCAATGTCTTGTCAGCTTTGAGTTGGTGTTCCCTCCATCCTTCTTTAATATCATGACACACCTCCTAGTTCATTTGGTGAAGGAGATTAGTATTCTTGGACTGTGTTCTTACATAACATGTTCTCCTTGAGAGGTTTATGGGAGTCTTGAAGAAATATGTGAAAGTCCATTCTAAGCTGAAGGAAGCATCGCCCGAGGCTATGGAGCAGAGGGAGGTCATTGAGTTATGTGTTGACTTTATTCCTGACCTTGCCCCGATTGGCGTCCCGAATCACGACACGAGGGGAGACTTAGTGGTAAAGAAACTTTAGGGAAGAAAACATATATCGGCATGGAAGGCGATTATTTCAATAAAGCACACTACACGAGTTCTCTGAGAACTTCGTCATTGGCGCATCCGTACATCGAGATACATAAGGAGTTCTTACGATCTAAGTTTCGAGGAAAGGCTGAAGCTTGGATTAGGCGTCGACACATGGAAAGTTTCGGTGGTTGGTTGCGAAAAGAATGTCAAAGCGATGACAATATTGATGAGCAAGCTGTATTTGTTAGCTAGGCGACCATCGTGACATATCCTCATGTACCAAAGTGCGAGATAAATGGGAATACATTTTGCACAGTTGCCCAAGATAAAAGGAGCACCAATCAAAATAGTGGTGTTAGCATAGGCAACCAGATCCAAATGGGAATATACAAACATATTATGGCCGCATAGAAGAGATATGGAAACTAGACTACGCACCTAATTTTAAAGTCCCTTTGTTCCGGTGCCAATGGGTGAAGCTGACCGGAGGAGGGGTAACAGTCGACAAAGAGTATGGAATGACAACAGTGGACCTCAACAATATTGGGTACAAAGAGAAACCATTCGTCCTTGCTGCTGATGTGAGTCAGGTGTTCTATGTGAAAGACATGTCTACAAAATCAAAGAGAGGAAAAAACAAAGACATCAACTCAATGATCAATGAGCCAAAGCCCCACATAATTCTTTCTGGGAAAATAAATATAGTGGGAATTGAAGACAAGTCAGACATGTCAGAAGATTACGAAAGAAATGTCCGAATTCCATCATAGTGAAGAAAGATCCAAGCATCATGTTAAATGATGAAGACACTCCATGGTTACGACAAGATCATAACCAAGGGTCATACGTCAAGAAGAAATTCACTGTTGTGCCCGCATGATACAACGATGCACGTTTAATATATTATGTTTTAGAGACAGATATTATGTAATATGTTATGACTTTACAATTGTAGATCTTGCTGAGATGATCAAGCTTGGTATTCAGAGTTTTTTCATCTGAGGTCATTTAGTGTCTCATTTGAGCAAGTTTGACCAAAGTCAAATTTGGTCAAATGAAAAAACAACACTTTGACTCTAGTACTATGAACTCTAAATGACTTCAAATTGAAAAGTTTTGAATATAAAGTTTGTTAAACTCAAAAATATCTACAATTGTTGTTTTGGTCAACTTTCCATTTGAGAAAGTTTGGATGGTTCAAATTTGTGATTTTTAAATTTGGACGCCTACAAACTAGTTTTCAGAACCCCAGATTGTCTAAAATTGAAAATTTTGAATACCAAGTTTGTTCATATCATCAATATATACAATCCTTATATAGGCCATTTTTTGATTTGAGAAAACTTGAACAAAATGTAGTTCAAATTTCATAAGTGTGTGACATAGTTTTAGAAAGTCTACATGAGATTTAAGAAGTTGTGACTAGTGTTTGATAAAAATTTCTCAAACGGGAAAATGAGCTATGTAAAAATTGTAGATCTTATTGAGATGATCAAACTTGGTATTCAGAGTTTTTTCATCTGAGGTCATTTAGTGTCTCATTTGAGCAAGTTTGACCAAGTCAAATTTGGTCAAATGAAAAAACAACACTTTGACTCTAGTATTATGAACTCTAAATGACTTCAAATTGAAAAGTTTTGAATACCAAGTTTGTTAAACTCAAAAAGATCTACAATTGTTGTTTTGGTCAACTTTCCATTTGAGAAAGTTTGGACGGTTCACATTTATGATTTTTAAATTTCGACGCCTACAAACTAGTTTTCGGAAGCCCAGATTGTCTAAAATTGAAAAGTTTTGAATACCAAGTTTGTTCAGCTCATCAATATCTACAATCCTTATATAGGCCATTTTTTTCATTTGAAAAAGTTGTAGAACAAAAAATACTATATTTTCTTTATTTTTATAGGTTCAACAAAAATTTCCTGTCAATTTTGGTCAAAAACCGAGAAAAAATTGAAACATTGACGTTACAATAATGTGATAATAAATTTCCTATCGAATAATATTAGTTTTATTAATTTTAAGTTACAAATATATTTTTGCATTAACAAAATACTTAGTATTAGTAACATTTATATTCTACATTCATAAAAGAAATTAAAAACTTTAGGTTACAAAATTTTCCTATTTACAATAAATAATTAGTTAATCAATAGTATTTTTTAAAATAAACATTGCAGAGTATTGAAGTTGCTATGGAATTAATTGATTAACCTAGTATTAAACAAAATCAAAATCCCAGGCCTTTCCAATTACGCTGGCGGGTTGCCAAAATTTTTAGGCCTTCAGTCCCGGCCCAGGCCAAGAACTGGGACTTAAGGGTGGGCGGCAATTTCGGTGCCCACCCAAAAATACCTTTAGTCCCGGCTGGTAACACCAACCGGGACTAAAGCCTTTAGTCCCGGCTGGTAAGGAGAGCCAGGACTAAAGGGTTGGACCTTTAGTCCCAGTTAGGCTTACCAGCCGGGACTAAATGACCTTAGTCCCGGCTGGTGTTACTAGCCGGGACTAAAGGGTCCTGGCCTATATATATCGAACGGAGGTTCTGTTCATCTTCGATCTCGCCTCCGTCGCCTAGCCCCACCCGGCCGCGCCATCCGCCGTCATCGAGCTCGTCTCTGTCGCGCCGCCGTCGTCGTCTACCCCCGCCCGGCCACGCCATTCTCCCGGCCCGCATCGCGCGCCGCATCCCGTCTCCGTCGCAGCACCTGACCCCACCCTCCGTCGCCGACGCTTCCCACGCGCCCAACCTCCGTCGAACTCATCTGCCGCGCTTGTAAGTATGGCATTTGATGCATCTATGAACTATCCCATCCTTGTCTTGTCTTCTAACATTTCGGTCACTAATGCAGCATGAGGAGAACACTGGGAGTTTAAACAAGACGGTAATCAATTTAAATCAGCATATATGCGCTTGAATTGCTCCTTTTTCCCCTATTGCTGTGTCCTTTAATCTAAAGCTGTAGCGATGCCCGATGTTTGAGTAATTTCCATCCTACTATAGATCAAACAAGCACTGAAGGCTAGAGCATCACCTGAAAGAGGATAAGTTGATACTATTATGCAAGAAATTCAGAAATCAGTGGAGGCGAGATCGAAGATTAGCTTGCCGTACGTCGTCCTCGCGCGAGGTGCCCAGCTCTCGATCGGCCATGTTTTTTAGATTTTTTTTACAAAGTCTCGGCCGTATGTTAGATTAAAATGTATTAAAATTTAATTAGTAGTCTATTGTTAGTTTTTTAGTTATTTTTTAGATAGGTTTTGATATATGTTAAATTTAAATGTATTAAAATTTAATTAGTATTTTATTTAGATAGTTTTTTAATATAGTTTTTGATATATGTTAGATTAAAATGTATTATCTGTTACTAGTTTATTTAATTTCATGTTAGATTTATTTAATTGGATTTAGTAATTATATATTCTATCTCTCTATATATATCTAGAGAGAGATTCTATATGTATACATATGTACTTAATTATTTCTATATGTATATATACATGTACTTATTTTCATGTGTTGAGAGAGAGAGAAAATTGTATCTAGAGAGACATTCTATGTGTTATCACATGCATATCTAGAGATATAGACATATGCACTTATTTCTATGTGTTGAGAGAGAGAGAAAATATATTGTATCATTCTATGTGTATATATATACATGTACTTATTTCCATGTTTTTGGATCAAAAGTGTTTTTGATTCGATTCCAAAGCCTATACCTTATTATTGTTTATCCTTATGAAATATTATGTGTTATTATATTTAATTGGATTTAGTAATTCTATATGTGTTATCACATGTACTTATGTTATGTACCATAGTAATTCTATCTATGTGTTATCTTGAAGATACAAATGGCTGCTCCGGATGATGACATAATGGCGGATATTATCAACGCCGGCACCAATGTGGATGTAGATGACACGAGTCAGTACTTTGCTGATTATGAGGATATCCAGAATATGCCGGTGGTTGAAGATCAACAAATTGTCGCGCAAGAAAATACTGGCAAGGTATATTCGATTATCTATCATCTCTTATAGATGCATGCGTACGTATATTTGTTGTTAATCATCGTGTTTCTACTCATGTAGCGGTCTCTACGGATCTACATCAACCACCGACAAAAGTAGGAAAGTCGAGGGCCAAAAAGCCATTAGAGGCGTTTCATAATATCGAGAATTACGACACCGACACCGGCAAACCATTGGGACCACATGCTCGGACATATGTCAATCAATGTGGGTTCATTGTAAGAGATAGGATCCCGATTAGTGCTCGTGAATGGAAGCGAAAGATATCCGCTCCTAATGTTAGTTTTGTATCGATCATGACAAGAACCTAGCTTAGAGATATCACTCGACATTTCACATTACAAGCGAGATGATGCTTTGAAGGAGCTAGTGAGGGATTGGATAATGAAGAAGATGGCAACATTGTTCCAGAGTTGGAAGAAGACATTGTATAAAAGTTTATCTTGAAGAATGCTACGCGGTTTCAATGCTAAGGCGTTTGTCAAGTTGGAGTCCTATTGGGATGCCTTCGTAGAATACAAGACATCTCAAGGCGGTGAGAGCGATGTGATGAAGAATCGGTAGAATGCCCGACGAAGCAATACCATCATCGCATGGGATCGGTGGTTATAGGAGTGCTATTCCCAAGTGGCGAGAACCTAGAAGCGAAGATTACGCCAAGGGAATCATACACAGAAACAATAGAGAAGAACTGGCCTCAGCAGCGAAGAAATTGGTTCTCTCGCTCATGGGGAAGCCTAGACCCGGAACAACGGCAAGCTAATTTTCGACCAAAAAATTGAGAGAGCAACACATAGACTAGCTCGTGCTAGGGAAGAAGGCGATAGTGGTGTTTTCAAGCCCAGCAGAGAGAAGGATGAATTGACATATGCCCTAGAGAATTACGAACACGGTGGTGAACAAGAGGCTATGGGGCGGTTCCGTGGCTACACGCATTCCCAGCGAGACAAGGATACCTCTGAAGCCACCGGAGAAAGAAGGATGAGGAGGCGAGAATGAATCCGTGCATTGGAGCAATTTGTTGATGAGTCACGACAAGCATTGCTTGAATCACGTGAACGAGAAAAATCTCTTGAGGCAAGAATGCGGGAGGAGATCAAGAGGCAAGTCACGACTAGCAATGAGTCAAATGCAATCGCAATCAGCGCCGTCACCATTAGCCCGTTGGTCGGATGAAAGCGATTGTGCTTCTACGGAGCTGCCAGTTATTCAAGATGACGCCTGGGTTGCGCTTCCTGTTGATGACATTACCGAGCTTTTAACAACATGTGAGCTGCACATTCCGGATGGTAATAATGCATCAATCATGGTGGTTGTCGGGGTTGTATCTTCAATAGACCGAGCGAAGACACCAAGAATCCATGGGTCGATTATTCAACTTTGGATATGCTAGCGTCTCGATTCGATAGAGTGCTCAAAGGTTACAGCAATGTTCCTCTTGACATTGAAGGCGGTGATGGGGAGAAGACACTAGGAGAAGCGGAGAAGACATTTATTCAATGGCGCAAACGCTTCATCATCATTCTGAGGCGCCACCGCTTCCCTACCTCACCCCCTAGAGTGCGAATGAAAGTGAATGAAATATTATTTTCCATTAATTTTCTATTGGCTTCAAAAATAATTAACACACAACTTGTTTTTGTAGCAGGGTCTCCCCCCAGCCTAGCCTAATCATTCATTCCCCATCTCATCACAGCGTCACGGGGGGCGAGACGACTTCATCCCCACGGCGATCGCTAAGTCCTACACCGGCCCCATCGCCTCCTGGCGATCTCCAACTCCTACACCAGCCCCACCGCCTCCTGGCGATCTCCAACACCTCCACGCGGGTCTCCACCAACACCGGCCTCATCGCCTCCACGCTGGTCTCCAACACCGCCCCCACCCCCTCCACGGCGGCGCTTTTCTACAAAGGCGTCTAAGGTCCCAAGCAAAGAAGACCCCGAGAAAAAGAGTTATTTCTCAAGAAATACTTCCTGAAAAGACTGATGAGCAAATAGCAATTGAAGAAGACAAAAAAGTGAAACATATTTTTATAGATATAAAAAACAAGAGTCAAGCGAAGCTTAAGGAGAAGCCGTACTTTTACATACCACGAGATGTGCTGAGGTAGAAGGTCGATGCTCACAAGAAAAAGATGATTGAACTTCGTAAGCCTTCGCCACTATCAGACTATGACCGCTCCCTCGTGAAGTCACATGATGCAGATAAGAAAAGGAAAAGAGCATCAGGGAAGGATGTCCCACAGCTCGGACAACAGAAGCAACCAATGCAAAATCTTGTTGTTGCTAATGAATATGGTTCCAACATAGAAGTCTATCGATCAGACAACTCTGGAGAAGTGTCGGTTCAAGCCCTTAATGCTTTTTTGAAGATCTTGGTTTAACCTTGGATCAATTGATGGGCAAAGCTCCAATCCGAACCTAAAAGTTGATACACGGAAGACTTATAAATATGGCAAAAGTCTGCACAACCTATGGCTCTGAATGAATTGGAGTGCATAAATGTACTTGCTCAACAAGTGGTACATGCAAAGGCGTGTAGCGAGGGTGAGCAGGATCTTTATCGATTTAGAGACCATCATTACTTCCGTGGTGATGACATCTTACATATTAGTTTCAAGAATTGCATCAACTATACCACTTGGACGCTCTGGACAAATCAATCATTAGCTCCTTTTGTTTGTAAGTGATTCTTACTTTTATTTAATAAACTCACTTCCAAGCGTACGTGTATATAATTATCCTCACATGTAACTTATATTTATATATAGATTCCAGATGTCAAAGCTCCAAAGAATACAAGACACCAGTGTTAGCTTCATTGATCCTTATATCGTATTCAAAACCGGTATTATTATCAAGGAGCGGTGGGTATCTGAAGCACAGGAGAATATCATGATGTTCTTCGTGAAGCAGCATGACAAGACAACAATACTTTTCCCGTACAACTTTGAGTAAGTGTTAATAATAATGTAGTCTACACATTTTATGTAATATCAATACAACTTATATGCATGTACGTGTGTGTATAAACCAATGTAGTTTTCACTTTGGATACTCATTGTCATTGAGTTAAACTCAAGTCGGTTAGTAATCTTTGACTCGTTGAGAAAAGCGCGGCACTATACCAAGATATGATAGACATTATTCAGGGGGTAATTTAGATCTCGCGCACAACTATTATTGAATAGACTTTGCCATAATTTATTAACGATCGTACATTATTGGTCGCACAGGGTTTGGAAAGAGTTTATTCGGCAACATCGCAAGAATTACAAGGCACCACTTAATGTAGTTGAAATACAAGTAAGTTGTACTATATACACTTCCCCATGTGTTTAATTACTATATCGTACTTCAATTTACGTGTGAGATGATGAGAAAAATCTTCTTCTCGTACAGTGGTGTTTGCGGCAGCAACCAGGTAATAACTTGTGTGGATACTACGTTTATGAATTTATCACTGCGCACATAAGAACTCCTAAAGATGTCCTCAGAGTACGTATATATCAATTTTTTATTTATTTTTAAATGAATATATATATATATATATGTATTAATACTTTTTCTTTTATTTCAAATGCAAGACTGAATGGTTGAAACGAAGGGTCATGCAAAAAGACCATCTGAAAGCAGTTCAAGAGTCAATAGCAGGATTTTTTCTAGAAAAAGTGCTAAATCCAAATGACGAGTTCTACTTTGATCCTAAGGAATAAATGGTGTAAATTAAATGTTTATTGATATCGTTATTTTCGAGAACAAGATTATGAAAGTGTTGTATATATACATATATATATATATATATATATATATATATCTATAATATATATAGGTTCATACTTTATTCGAATATAATAATGCTCGAGATGAGAATTAGATGTAATTATATGCGTGCGTGTATTTATATTAGCAGCGTAGAATACGTACATAAAAACATATTATATATTAAACAAATATGTGTAACTGAACTGAAAACAAATTAAATAAAAAAAAGAAAAAGAAAATGAACCTTTAGTCCCGGTTGGGGTTACCAACCGGGACTAAAGGGTGCGGCCACGTTTGCTCGGCTAGAGGGACTAAAGGTCCCTCTTTAGTCCCGGCTCGATGACCCAGGACTAAAGGCCGTTACTGCCCGGGACAACAAGTCCATTCTGTAGTAGTAAGCTTAAATAGGTAGACCAATGAAAACATGTACCAAATATTGTTGTACTCATTATGCAGCATGTGCAGTCAGTACATGAGAGGTTTGCAGAGAAATGTGCATGTGGCGAGTGGAGCCCCATGGTTTCCCATATATAGACTCCCCCTTCACATGTGATCCCTGTATTATATATCCTTGTTATTAGACAGACAATCCTCATCCACATCCAGTATTCCTAGCATGCATGCATGTTTGCTCCTCAGATTCCCATCCACCATTCATGGGGCTGCTTATCTTTGTGCGGTGGCAGTCGCGTAGTGTTCCTTTCTACACATGGGAAGCACCTGGAATTGGGTGTGCTCGGTGATGCTCTAGTACCGTAACCATAGTCGATGCAGTGCCTCGTGTGCTCTCGGTGGTAGTACGAGCACAGTGAGCACAGCTGGTTTTGCGTGCAGCTAGCAATTCATTCCTCGGGCTTCCTCAATTCAGACGTCCACAATGTGGACTTGGTCTGGAAGGCCAGACACAACAAGGTGGACATGATGGCCAATGCATGGGTGATGGACACGTGTGTTACCAGCGCGCCAGTTCAAACCGGGCAGAGTAGAGGTGCAGTTGAACCTCCGACTAGGGACCAGCGTGTATCAGACTATTGTTGCGTTAAATCCGAGACTCAGGAACAAGAGAAGCAAAGAAGAAAATGTAATGGACATGTGTCATATGTTGATAACTGTAAACCTGATCTAGAGTGCATAATTTGCAACGGGAGTAATAACACCCACATTTCCCCAAAATGTCCTTAATTTACTTAAGCTCATATGTAGAATCAATGGATGGCAATGTTCGGCTTGGGGGCAGAAATGATTCCATATCCCTGAGTTTGATTTTAAGTTGGAAACTTCAGAACTGTCCCCAACTACTCAGCTGAAAGTGATAGGGTGAAAACTGACACAGCAATGGTGCAAATAACAGTTCACAAATTCAATAGAGCGGATTGGAATTGGGAATCACTGCCTCACATGGAGATTCGGGAGGAATCACATATCAAAATAATTAAGATTTCATTTGATAGGCTCATAATGTATTTTTACCATCAGTGTACGCTAGGGCACTAGCTTTCATAATTCATAAATCTTGGGTTCCCTTGTATTCGCATCTTAACACTCCCTTTACATCTCACTGCTATCCTTAAAGCCAAATATTTCCCAACTAGCTCTTTCTGGACGGCCAAATGTAACAGCCCCTGCCAAGTCTATCTTCTGGGCCTCAATCCTCCAACTCAAAGATACCCTACAACAGAACCGTCTTGTCCAAATTCATCAAAATTCCAGTATTAGGTCCACCCCATGGTGTCAGATTTGGAACTCCATTCACTCTCATCTAAATCTTCCTGTCACTCACTCTCCTCTTCCACAAACTGTGGCTGATCTCTGGACACCAAACACTCAAACCTAGAACACTTCTCTACGCATGGTTGAATAGGAATGATGTGGTTTTTAACAAGGTTAAGTCTAATACATATTTACATGTAATCTTCATGGGGATTTACTGGATGACAGTGATCCCTGCTGCATAAGGAGGAGTGTCCATTGTTCTAGCATGGTTGCAGGGACTTGGAGACACTGGTGATGGCGGTCTTTGCAAAGTTTGGTTGGTGCTTGCAGAATCGAATTGAGCGTAGCTTTTTCTTCTTTATAGTCGTTGGTCGCTCACCATAGATGGCCTCACCATAGATGGGCTAAACTCTATTGCTTTTGTTTTCATATCCTGGTTGTGAGAACTTGAGCCTTATGGCTTGGTCTTGTGGTTGACACTCAGCTGTGTACCATTCCCGGATGGTAGAGGCTAGAACTTTGTTTGATTATCCAAAAAATATCTAACATTTTCAGAACTCAAGCCACACAAGCTATCAATCAGGTGCCAACAGTTCCATCCGAGTCAAAGGTATATGTCCACACCAGCACGAGCCTGACAAAAGGAGAGGGACAGGGACGAAAGAAGAAAGGAAACCGCTCCAAGGAAGGATCTGGCGGAAGAGACGAGCATTGACGGAGACAATATTGGGTGTGAGTTGTCGTGTGTGGCTAGAAGGTGGGGTCCCTCTGGTCACGCTGTCCACATGTGTGGTGTGTCCATGACGGGCTGGGCAGAGAAGGGAGGGTAGGCGGGCTAAGAAGGGAGAAGATGGCTGGTGGGAAGGATGGTTGTGGGCTGACAACGGCCCGGAGTGGCCATGTGCTCGATAGAGGTTTTTTTCCTATTTTCGTCACATGATTTTTAAGAGGATATCAACTTCAAACAAAACCCAACAGAAAGGAGCACAACAATCATGCATCTATGCTATATATATATAGAGATAATTAATTTTAATTAATTTTGATACATTATTTGAGAGAGAGAGAGAGAGAGAGAGAGAGAGAGAGAGAGAGAGAGAGAGAGAGAGAGAGAGTTAGGGTTGTGTTTTAGGAGAAATAGGAAATCATGCATGGATCAACTCAGGTCTAATTCAAGTGGAGAATCGAATACACAAAACAAAATTGTTTATTTGGAAAACATTTCATTTTGAAACATCTCTGTCATGGCGTTGACTTGGTAAACATCATGACAAGTGGGTTGTATTATAGAAGTTTTAAGTTGGAACTTTAAAAGTGCGAAGAGAAGGAAGAGTTTGTCTTATGTTCAACCTAACACAGGATACACGTCAAGCAAAATTTTTAAACAATTGGTTTTTTTATATTGCATAAAAACACGAAATGTTACAGCGTGAGCAACAACGGATGATGAAAAGAGATAAAGAGTGGAGACTGGAATGTACGGAAAGATTTGACCTAATGGTCCGCTAGCACCTTGGTTAAAATAGTATTTTGATCTATTTCTAGTCTGGCGAGAAAGTCTGATTTGTAGAGGTGTCCGTTTTAAGTCAACCACTTATGAATGAAAATCATTTTTCAGAGAGACAGGCTGTGGTCTTGGACCCTTAGGAATTCTGATAGATGGTATAAGTTACCAAGTTCCTATCTATAAATGAGAAGTGTTTGGTTGAGCTACGGCTTTTGTAAAAGTTGCTGTGGGCTGTGGGCTGTGGGCTGTGAGATATTGAAAAACAGCTGTGGGAAAGCCATTGTGGGAAAAGTAAAAGATTGTTTGGTTGTGTAGCTGTGGCTTTTGGAAAAACTGTTGAACAGACCCGACATGTCATCCCCACTCAACTCTCTTCCTCTGTCACTAACGAGCAGAGCCCGCTCGACAGCCTTTTCTCTTACTTCTTCCAACCTTCTTCCAGTTCGTGCATGGGGAGACGTCGAGGCCGAGCACAGGGAGAAAGCCCCGGCCTAGAGCCCATGTGGCGGCGCTGCTTGGGCACGCCGGCCTGGATCTCACGCAGACGGTGGTTCTCCCCTGTGGAGTGAAGCCCTAGCCTATGCGCGCCAGCATGGGGAGATGAGATTCGGCTGCTATGGAGGAGGCCGGGTGGGGAAGGTTGAGGAGAGATGGGATTCGGTTGCCATTGAGGAGGAGGGTCCGGCCTGGGCACGCTGGCCTGAACTAACCTCACTGGCCTCACTCGGTGGAGGATGCGCCCGTGCAGTGGCGGACGACCAGCTAGGGAAGGAGCTGGCCTAGGTTGGGGCCAGCCTCGGGCGGGGCGTCGACATCCCGTCTAATATATTGTGATGAGTATCGTGACAAGCACAGTTTTCATTACCTGGTGATAGACATGCAGTTATCACTAAGATTCATGACAACTTGATCTGTTAGTCACAGAAGGGGGATAGTGACCCACCTTCTGTGACCACAACCACATTATTACAGGTGTGTCATAGAATGGGTTAGTCATAGAAGGTCCTATCTCGAGGACGCCTCCGGCGAGGTGGCGGCAGAATTGCGAACCCGCCATGCGGTTGCAGATGCGGACTGAGCGGACACGACCACTCCATGCGACGGGAATAGAAAGAAACTTGAATTGTTATTTTCTCATAACCAGTGGTGGTAGGTGGTTAATTTTTTCAAAGTTGTCCACCTCTAAAGCCAGTGAAAGCAGGGGTGGAGATGCTTTTGGATTTGTATTGCAATAAAAGGTGCTTTTGGGTAGAAGCACCTATGGCTTTTGGGCTCTTTGGTTGGCTTTTGGCTTTTGCAAAATCAGGTTGGAAAGCCCAACCAAACAAGGCTGCAAATGAAAAGTATAAACAAAAATTTATATTTTACAGCCACGTATAACTAACTTTTTTTTGAGAGGCACGTACAAGTAACTTAAATAGATAGACCAAAGAAAACCAGTACTAAAGATTGTTTTACGCATTATGCAGCATGTGCCGTCAGTGCATGAGAGGTTTTCAAAGAAATGTGCATGTGGCCAGTGGACCCCTCATGGTTTCTCATATGGACTCCCCTTTCACATCTGATCCCTATATATATCCTTGTTATTAGATATACAATCCTCATCCACATCCAGTATTCCTAGCATGTTTGCTATTGGGATATCCTTAGCGTGCTCATATTTATTTGACTTTGGGCCTCACAGCTAGAACTGCATTTTGGTGGCATCCATGGGGCTGCTAGATCTTGGTAGTTTTCCGCATGGGTGGACATGGTGGCCGTGGCCGGCAATGGACATGAGCTTGTGTGACCAGCCAGTTGAACCTCGGCAGCACAGATTCGCAGTTGAACCTCGAACCACGGACTCAGCAGGACAGAAGCAGGGCTGAGGTATCGCATATTTGTAGCAGGCTGTGGCCGCATCCTACTGAGGAACAAGCTAGAAAAGCAGAGAAGACAAATAAAGACACCTCCTCGACGATGCAAATGTAATGAACACTAATTTTGGCATATATCTAAATGTAAAGCTGATCTAGAGTGCATAATTTTCAGTGGGAAGAACGAAATTTTGGCATATATCTAAATGTAAAGCTGACCTAGAGTGCATAATTTTCAATGAGAAGAACTCCAACATTTCCCCATAATGTCCTTTACACAAGCTACTATATAAAATCAAGAGTAAAATGTACCAGAGGTCCATTAACTTTTGAGGAGGTGTCATGTAGGTCTATCAACTCTCAAACTGTATTTTTGGGTCCTTAAACTTTTTAAGTGACCCACTGTAAGTCCATACCCCTTCGTTTATGCAGAAACCTCACTCCATTTCTTTTTCTTTCCTATGCTTACCCCTCTTGTCTTCTCAGCACACAGGGCTGCCTGGAGAGCGCACCGAGCTTGCATGGCGGCATGCAGTGCGAGCAAGCGGGACAGGAATATGTGTGCCTCCGATCCTCACCCGCCTCCCTCCCTCTCGCATGCACACGACGTCGTACGTGGCAGCTAGCAGCACGACCGCTGCAGCGTAGCACAGACGACGATCGACAACATGGCGGCGGCAGCCTTCTTCGCGCGTGGCGGCGGCGCAGCGGCACTGGTAGTGGCGGGCGCCGTCGTGCTGGCGGTGTCGTCGTCGTCCGGCATGGCCCGCGCGGACCTCGAGCAAGGACCGCGCCATGTGCGCGGACCGACTGATGGGCCTGACGACTTGCCTGACGTTCGTGCAGGACAAGGCGACGGCGCGCGCGCCCACGCCCCACTAGCTGCTGCGCGGGGCTCAAGCAGGTGGTGGCTCCTGCCCAGCACCGGCCCGTAGGCACTGTACACACACTACGTACCTCGTGGTGCACGGCAAAAGCTAGCTAGCTAGGGCCATGCGCGCCGACTAATATAGGCAAGGTCGTCCGGCCGGCCGGCCGTGTGCACAGTAATTCGTTGCTCCCGGACCCGGTGGACACGACCTTTTTGAAGTTACAGCAGCCCATGTACGTGCTATAGTATCAGTACCGCTGAACAACAGTACTGACGGTCGGTTTGGCGACTTACATGCGTATCAGCGATTCAAATTGAAGTACACTGCTGGAAACGTGTGCTTTGTCGAGGGCCAAATCTCGGGCACTTGGCAAAGACACTCTTTGCCGAGGGCCAGCCACAGGAGCCCTCGGCAAAGAACAGCCCTCGACAAAGAGGCCGCAAAGACAGGCCCACGGCAAATCAAATCTTTGCCGAGGGCCCTGGCCCTCGGCAAAGATGTCCTCGGCAAATTAGGCCCGTTGGGTCACGGCGGCCATTCCCGTCAAGCTTTGCCGAGGGCCACCCGTTAGGCCCTCGGCAAAGGTTTTTTTTTCTGTGAAACCAGTTTTTCGGCAATTTTTTTTAAAAAGTCTTTGCCGAGGGCCCTAGAGTAGGCCCTCGGCAAATATTTTTTTTGGAACAAGTTTTTCGGCCAATTTTTTTTTATAAATCGTCTTTGCCGAGGGCCCGAGGCGAGGCCCTCCCTTTGCCGAGGGCCAGGCGAGGCCCTCGGCAAAGATTTTTTTTTTGGTTTTTTTAGCCCAGTTTTTTTTGTGGTGCTACAATACATTGTTTTGAACTCAATTTTAAAATTTGGGCCAATTTTGACTTTTTTGGTATATTTCCTTAATTTATTTTGACACATGTGGAGATGTCTGGGTTTCAGACATCCGACGTTGCAACTCGCTCGAAACCTTCTCAATTTTTTACCATAGCCTACACATGCGATAACATGACATCTCGCCAAGTTTCATGATTTTCGGAATTCGTATGGATTTTATATAATTTTAAAATATTTTTCCGGCAAGTCGGTCGTCATGTTACGCGAAGAAGATGCGCGAAATTTGATGCGAGTTCGTGGATAGGGACTCAACATGCACCAATTAACATGAATAACATTTTTCGAAACACTACATTGTAATATTCCATGCACCTGGAGTTCAAATTTGACATATTCGAAAAAATCAAACAAACGAAATAAATTAAGGAAATATATCAAAAAAAGTTAAAATTGGCCCAAATTTTAAAATTAAATTTTAAAGTATTATAGCCCCACAAAAAAACTGGGTTAAAAAAAACAAAAAAAAATTGCCGAGGGCCTGGCCCGTGGCCCTCGGCAAAGAACTTTTTTTAAAAAAATAAAAAAATCTTTGTCGAGGGCCCTGGATCTGGACCCTCGGCAAAGGGCCCAAACCTAAATCGGGCCGCCAGCCCAAATTCCCGATCAAAATCTTGTCAAAAAAAATCCCGATCGAAACCACATCTCCCTCCCCACGCCATGGCTCATGGCCCAGCCGCCTCCACCCCTTGTTGCCCCGCCACCCAGCCAGCATCACCACCACTTCGCCTGCCATGGCTGCTGAACCCAACCGCACCGCCACATGTACCACCAGCCACGGGCTGCCCAGCCCTCCACCACCGCCGCCCGGGCACCCGCCACCACACATGCCATGCCACAAGCCGCCCAAGCCAACCGCCCAGCGCCCACCACCAGCGTCAGCAGCCAGTCGCCCAGCCCTCCACCACCGCCGCACGCGCCCATGCCACACACACACCACACCTTGTGCCACCACCAGCCCCACCACCCCACCACGCCGATGGCGGCCGAGTCGCGCCTGCCTCCTTCCCGTCTCCGTTGAGCAAGGGAGGTCAGCCACCAGCCCCGCCCTCCGCAACCCCCTCGCCGCCCTTCCCCTGACCCCAGCCCCAGGCCGCCCCGTCGCCGCCGTCTGCTGTTGGAGGGAGGAGGCGGCAGGTGAAGTTGGAGGAAGAAGAGAGAAGAGGAGAAGGAGGAAGGGGAAGAAAAGGAGAAGAAGAGGAGAAGGAGGAAGGGGAAGAGAAGGAGAAGAAGAGGAAAAGGAGAGAAGAAAGGGAAGAGGGGGAGAGGAGTACTCCAACGCCGCTCGACTTGACCTCGCCGGAGAAGAAAGTGACCCCCACACCACGACGCCCGACTCCACCGCAACCCTAGGTAAAACTCTTGTTGTCGGCCTTCGTGCCGTATGTGGTTGTGTGGGCCTTCGTGCCGTAAGTTGATATGAGGGCCTTCGTGCCGTTGTGGTTGTCGGCCTTCGTGCCGTTGTGAATGTCGTCCATCGTGTCATTTTTTGCAGGTTTTGGAAACCTCCCTGTGCAGGGGAGGTGCTGCCAAAATTTTGAACAAACAATAACCTATTGTCTTTTTATGCAGGAGAAGAGTACGTCGGAGGGGACCTAGAGGACCCTGATCGTCTTCGTCGATGTCACGGTTCTGCCTGCACTGCGTCGCCTCACCACTGCGTCGATTCGCCACTGCCCCGCTAGCCTTACTTCACCGACACCCTAGGTACAAATAACCTCTTTTTCTGCATGTCTGTCGTAGCCCACGTGTAACCCAGTTAGGCGTCTCCCGTCCGAAAGAGATATGGTCGTAGGTATGCGGATCTTTGCATATCTGCGACCGTATCTGTTTCGGATTGTCCATGTTTTTTGGACAGCCCGTGAATGCGTAGATGGGTTAGTTTCCATGGTCCGCTCCGGTCCGAGAAGGAGTTTCAGCAACACCTCCCTATTGTTCTCCGGACACACACTCTCCCTTGCAGGACGTGTATCGGGAGAACAGCGGGGAGGTGCTGTCGAAATTCTATCTCGGAGAGGAGCGGAGCATGGAAACTGACCTCATCTACGCATCCGCATGTGGGATTAGGACCTATCCTCACCTATTAGACAGTAGAAACACCGCGTAGATGCAATTGATGGTCACAATACTCTATGATGTAAATGTTAAAGGATGGAGGACCGTCAGTGGATGTACACGGGCTGGAGAAGCGGGAGTGACTATGACTATGAATGGGTGAAGGGGACAGATGGTTTCTTGAAACATGCATTTGGCCTAGGAGCAGGAGGACATTCTCTAGTTTGGTGTCCCTGTAGCAAATGTGACAATAGGAGAAAAGTAGATGAGAAGACCATGGGTAGACATCTTGTGTTCAATGGTTATAGGCCTGGCTACCAGCAGTGGATCTACCATGGTGAAGCAGATCGTATAAGAGCGGAGGTAGTGAGACCACGCCTCGAGGCTTTTGATGATGATGCCGGGGTAGCAGACATGCTAGATGACGCCCACCAAGCTCACTTCGCCGAACGACGTGAGAAGGAGGAGATGGAGGAATCCGCAAAGGACTTCTACAAAATGTTGGAATCGGCACAGAAACCCCTTCACGAGCGTACAATGATTTCTCAGCTGGATGCGATTGGACGCGTAATGGGGTTGAAGGCCTAGTTAAACCTGAGTCGAGAAGGCTTCGATAAGATGTTGGCCGTGTTTGGCACCATGCTACCGGAGAAGCACACTTTGCCGATGAACTTGTACAAGGCAGAGAAACTCCTTTGTATGCTTAAGATGCCATATGACAAGATACATGTTTGTCCGAAGGGGTGCGTCCTATTTAGGAAAGAACACAAGGATGCAAATTACTATCCAAAGTGTAAATCCTCCAGGTACCTGGAGGTAGACTCTGGTGATGGTCAGAAGAAGCAGCTTCCGATCCCTGCGAGAGTGCTATGGCACCTTCCTTTCCTACCGAGGATCCAACGGCTATTCATGACTAAGGAATCCGCGAAACAGATGACATGGCATAAAGATGGCAAACGGTACAATCCTAGGAAGATGGTACATCCGTCTGATGCTAAAGCATGGACGTATTTCAATGACAAACATCGTGACAAAGCAGCTGAGGCCCATAATGTACGTGTCGCGCTAGCAACAGATGGGTTCAATCCTTATGGAATGATGGCTGCCCCATACACATGCTGGCCTGTTTTTGTTATCCCCCTCAATCTCCCTCCCGGCATCTCCTTTCAATGGCATAACGTATTCTTGTCGTTGATAATTCCTAGACACCTGGGGAGTAATATGGGTGTGTTCATGGAGCCTGTGATTGATGAATTGATCCACGCTTGGGAGAAGGGGGTATGGACATACGATCGAGCTACAAAGACAAGCTTCAAAATGCACGTTTGGTACCACTACTCCCTGCATGACTTCCTGGCGTATGGGTTATTCGCCACCTGGTGTGTTCACGGGAAGTTTCCATGCCCAGTATGCAAGGAAGCCGTGAGGTTCATTTGGTTGAAGAAGGGTGGCAAGTATTCGTCGTTCGACCAGCATCGTCAGTTCCTCCCTCTAGATCATGAATTTAGAGAAGACATCAAGAGCTTTACGAAAGGTGTCAAAGTGACAGACCCTAAACCGCACTTGAGGACTGGTGCCGAGGTTCGTGTTCAGATAGATGCTCTCGTGCCCAATGAAGAAGGTGGTTTTGTGGGATATGGTGAGGAACATATGTGGACTCATAAATCCGGCTTGACGAGGCTCCCCTATTTTGATGACCTTCTACCACATAACATTGATGTAATGCACACTGAAACGAATATCGCCGAGGCACTTTGAGGAACTCTCATGGACACTGACAAGTCTAAGGACAATGTTAAGGCTAGAGTGGACCTAGCGACGTTGTGCGATAGACCGAATCAAGCGATGCAGCCTCCTAGTGGTCGAAACAAGAACTAGAAAAGGCCTAAGGTCAATTTCGTCTTGCAAATCGATCAAAGGAGGGAGGTACTAAAATGGATCCAGATGTTAATGTTTCCAGATGTATATGCAGCGAATCTTAGCAGGGGAGTGAACTTAGGCACTCTGCGAGTCAACGGGATGAAGAGTCATGACTACCACATATGGATTGAGCGGCTTCTTCCGGTGATGGTCCGAGGCTATGTCCCTGAGCATGTATGGCAAGTGCTGTCAGAGTTGAGCTTTTTTTTCCGCCAGCTTTGTGCCAAGGAGATATCTCGGACCGTCGCTCAGGACTTGAAAAAAGCAGCACCTGTGTTGCTCTGTAAGCTGGAGAAGATCTTTCCACCTGGCTTCTTCTTGCCGATGCAACATCTGATTGTGCACCTCCCGTCCGAGGCACGTTTGGGGGCCCATGTAGGCCCGTTGGTGCTATTCAATCGAGAGATGTCTAAAGACTCTTCGCAAAAAATGTACAAATAAAGCCAGAATTGAGGCTTCCATTGCAGAGGCATGCCTTCGGGAGGAGGTGGAAAACTTCACAACGCTATACTACAAGCTGAACCTTCCTAGCAATCATAATGCACCCCCTCGTTACAATACTGGCGAAAATGAATTGACCCTGAGCCTTTTCCAAGGCCAACTCGGCAGCGCAAGTGGATCAACCCCAAAGCTATTGGGAAATGAAGAGTGGCGCAGTATCATGCTATATGTGTTGAATAACCTTACCGAGGTGCAGCCGTTCATAAAGTAAGTTCTCAACGAACTTATTTCAATATGCAGTCACTATTCTGCATCCAACCCCATTGATTCTCGTTCGGACAGGGAATTTGTTCGTGAATTCTGGCATCAATCAAGGGATCCTACCTCGCATGAACAAGACACCCTTGTTTCGCGGGGTGTGGGAGCGGGGAGGCCTGATTTCATTTCTTGGTTCAAACAAAAGGTAATGTCCAATTTAGCTCGTACGTTTGATCGTCCAAGGTGATCGTACGTTTGATTAATATAAAGATCTATCATGCTTCACCTTGCAGGCTTAGACCGATTCGTCCATGAGTGACGAGTTGAAACAGGTTGCAAACGGCTGTGATGTTAGGGTGAAGTCATTTACCGGCTATGACGTGAACGGATATCGCTTCCACACAACAAGTTACGAGTAGATTCGGCCCAAACGAAAAACCACAAATAGCGGAGTTTGTACGCCCGGCACTGATGGCCTCGACTATCATGGTAGAGTTGAGGAAATCTATGAACTCTCATTTCATGGAGACGAACCTCTTAAACCTGTCATGTTCAAATGCTAGTGGTTTAATCCTCGATCAACGAGACGAACCCCTCATCTTGGACTAGTCGAGATTCGAGAAGATTCCATCTATCCTGGAAAAGATGTCTACATTATGGCTCAACAGGGCGTGCAGGTGTATTATACTCAATACGCCAACCAAGACAAAGAGGATCTTAAGGGTTGGGCTATTGTGCATCAGGTATCTCCACATGGTAAACTACCTGCCCCAAACGATGATGATTACAACTTTAATGCAAACACATATGATGGACAGTTCTATCAAGAAGATGGGCTACCAGACACGTTTGAGATAGTCTTACCCGAAGCAATCTAAATGGAAGTAGACAACGAAATGGTTGATGACGAGGTCGATGGAGATGTGGTGGTAAATGCCAAGGACATAGCAATGCTTGAGCGATTACTTCTAGGCAATGACGACGATGACAACATAGAACCTTCGGATAGTGTTGCCCATTTGGACAATTTTGACAGTGATGATGAGACCTATGATCCCAATCATGAAGATTATTCCTAATACATGTAATACTATGGTTTTTTTAATTTGCGTTTTGTTTATATATTTTGAATCTATTTCTAATATATGTACTAATTAGTCTTGTTCATTCTTTGTGATTGCAGGTGATTGGACAAAGATGGTGAACAGACGTCCACGCCGTGACACGCCCTCGGTTTATGGGAGAGATCGCCCTCTCCTTCGAGGTGAGGGGTCGTCGTCTGGGGCAGCGTCTGCAGGAGGTGACAAGAGGAGGACCAGGGGCAGCCGCCGCAGGAGACAGCGGTCTCCTCCCTCGACACGTTACGAGGTGCTGGAGGATCAGCACATGACGGCCACGGCCACGTCCTCATCATAGGACGAGAGGGGTCAGCAGACGGGCGAGGGAGACGAGGCGCTCGAGGGCGAGGGAGGCGAGGCGCTCGAGGGCGAGGGAGAGGGTACCGCTACCCGGACTCTCTACGAGTGAGGTCCCATGAGCCTCCCTTCGGTTCCGCTTCCTCACAACCGCCCAGTGATTCGGCCTATGGCAAAGAGGTAAGTAACTATGGATGTTATCACAACTACTTCATAAGATATGTTGGAAATCTTAAGAGAAACTAATAAATTTTCTTAATCACTTGTGCAGGGCCTGGTTGGTTTTGTCGGGTACTCCAGCACGCACCCCCGCGAGCATCCTTGGTGTTTTGTGCAGGAAATGGTACCCCGGCATTGTGCAATCGTCCAAGAGCCGGGTGGTGCGGGAGCCGACCTCAAATCGGATAGGTACGCGTTGGTCACGGATGACACTTACCGCAACAAGCAGGAGCGAGTTTTGGCGGAGTTTTGGGTAAGTCTCTCTCGCACAACATTGCTTAATACATCGCATTCATTGGTTAAATCTTTTATTGAAATAATGAATGGATACATCGGTTTTGTATGTAAAAATATTTCAAGGCGAAGAAGGACTTGAGGCCCGTGTGGATCGAAGGGCTGCTGCAGCCTTGTAGGAAATATCGTCACCGAGATGCACCACCATGGGCGCGTCGAGCCCACATAGACTACTACAGGTCGGTGCCTTGGCGGTCCCTCCCCAAGCCTCAAGCAAGACGGATTCTGGCTGACCCGGGACCAAGACCTTGAGGTAGGCGAATAACATTCATAATGATTCGTTTTGATATTAAGTAGGTTCAATTTCATTTTCTTATATGTCAAATACTCGATGACTTGTAGGTGATTCCCTGGTGGTGTCGATCGTATCCCGAGTGCTGGTCCATGATCGTGGACAAGTGGTTATCAGAGGACTTTGTTGACATGCACGAGAGGCAGCAAGAGCAGCGTCTGATGAGGCAAGGTCCAACTCACCATCAAGGCAGCCGTAGCCTCCCCGGATACAAACAAGCATACGTAAGTGATTTCTTTCATTTATTTTGACGCTCAATTCTGCTTGATTTCTCACCATCTTCCCGTGTTTCTCGCAGGAGGCTGCGCACCTGGGCGAGGAGGTCTCGGAGTTCTCTGCGTGGGCTATGTCCCACATGGGCAGGGCGTCGTTGAAAGGTCCTTGTTGGTTTTGGTAATTGAGTGACAACCTAGGTGGACTAATTGTGTTTATGTGAGATACACAGGTGATTAGTCCACAGGTACATGTGTGTGAGCAACATATGCCATGGAAGTGAAAATGGCTTAGAGATGTTGCAAAGCTCACACATGTGATGATGAAGGAGCTTAACGCACATGAGACATGACATTGAGTCATGTGATCAAGGTGGAGAAGATCAAGACAAGACTTGGCTTGATGGACCGTTACTGCGTGAAGGGCAAGTCAAAGGCTTTGGAGTGATGGACCGTGGCGTGTGAAGCTTGAGCAAGACTTGGCGCCGATGGATGATATAGCAATGGTGAAGAGCAAGTAGAGTCAAGATCGATGAACCAATATGATCATGTGATGATATGAAGTGGATCATATCATTGTTGATCGTGTTGGTGCATGTGTTGCATCGACATTGAAGGAGATGGAATGGAATGCACAAGGCAAAGGTATAACCTAGGGCATTTCATTTCACCGGTCATAGGTGTGTAGAGAAGTTTATGACCGGGTTTAGGATAGATGGCCGTACTATCAAGAGGGGCAAACTTGTTTGCATATCGGTCATCTAGTGCCACTTGAGTGATCTAACTTTGCATTGTCGCTAGGATCGAGTGGGCGTGGCAAGTTGAGTGGCTAACATCCTTTGGGAAATGATTGTGAAAATGCTAACACACATACACATGATGGTGTACACTTGGTGGTGTTGGCACATTTACAAAGGAGGTGGTGTTTGCGGTGTGAGATGGGTTTGGGTCCTCTCTCCCCCGCCGAGCTTATTGGCGGGATTCAACGCTTCGGGAAAATAGAATGCCTATTTTCTATTGCGCCGGATGCAAATTCTTAGTGGTTAGCACATTGGAGCAAGGGTGAAGAAGTTAGAAGTGAGAACGAGTTGGTCGCGAAGATGCTTGGCGTCGGTCAATGACCGGACGCCGGATCTAAAACGACCGACGCCAGCCGGTCGGCTCGTCCGGTCGGCCACCGACGTCTGATAATGACGCGATGGCTGGAGAGTGACCGGACGCTGGTCAAGGCGTCCGATCGCGTCGGCCGGACGGACGCGTCCCGGTCATGCTCGGGAGCTTCTTGAAAACGACCGGACGCCGAGGTTCTGCGTCCGGTCGATTGAAAATCTCTTCGTCCGGTCGGCAGATGACCGTTAGGATCGGAAGATGACCGTTGAACGCAGGGGACACGTGGCGATATCAGCGTGACGGACGCTGTGGTCCAGCGTCCGGTCGATCGGACCGAGCGTCGGTCGGCCCGACCGTTGCCCGATGAAGGGGTAGCGGCTAGTTTAGCCCTTGGGGCTATAAATAGAAGTGGCCCTCGGCCATGGTGGGAGCCGAGCACCACAAGGGACTTAGTGTCCATGCTTGTGAGTGCTTGGGAGCCCTCCATCACACACATACTTGATAGCGATCATTCGATTGTGTGAGTGAGCGATTCTAGTGCGATTGCATCGTGAGGTTGCATCGAGTGGCACTAGGTGATCGAGTTGCGAGCCGGTGGTGCTTGTTACTCTTGGAGGTTGCCACCTCCTAGACGGCTTAGTGGTGGTCTTCGTCGAAGCCGCAAGAAGCTTGTCGGCGCTCCGAGAAGTGCTTGTGAGGGGCATTGTGCTGCGCCCAGAGAAACATGAAGAGCAACTCTAGTAAAGCGTGTCATTGAGCTACCCTCACTCAAGGGGTAGGTTCTTGCGGCGCCCGACGTGCGGGCTTAGCGGGTGATGCTAATTAGCCAACCACCAAGTGAGCGGTCGACACAACGGGGACTAGCATGTTGGCAAACACGTGAACCTCGGGAGAAAAATCATCGTGTCATCCTTGTTCTTCCCATTGGTTTGCATCCCCATTACACAAGCTCGCAATTACTTATATATATATATCTTAAGCTTGTGTAGTTGCTCTTGTAATTAGATAGCTTGTGTAGCTAGCTAATTACCTTCTTGCTTGTGTAGCATAGAAGTAGCTCCCTTGCGTGGCTAATTTGGTTTTAGTAACCTTGTTAGTCACATTGCTTAGTTTGTGTAGCTAAGTATTTGCGCTCTCTAATTAGGCATTGGTTGCCTTGTTATTGAGCATTGCTAGTGAGCTTAGTTAGCTTTGTGCTTTTGCTTACTAGCATGTGTAGGAGCTCCCTTGTTACTTAAAATACTAGTGGCATAGGTTTGTGTGACCTTGCTCCTAGAATTGTTTAGGAGAGCTCTAGCTAGCCCGGCACCTTAGTTGCTTTATTAGTATCTTTGCAAGGTGCTAGTGAACATATATAGAGGGGTGTAGTCTTGGCTAGACCGATTGTTTTAATTCCGCATTTATATCGGTTATCCGACGCGATTAATTTTAGAAAAGACTATTCACCCCCCCTCTAGTCCGCCATCTCGACCCTTACAGTCGTCCTCTGTCTCCTTCGACCCGGCTGCCCCGCCCCAGGCGTACTCCGACCTGAACGTGTAAACTAAAGTCCAAGAGTACACGTCAATGGTAAGGGAGATCTATGGGAAAGATTACAATGTGCGCACTGAGCCCATTGATGCAGAGGCGATCATGAGGCTCGGAGGAGGCAAGAAGCACGGGCGGCTGTGGATTGCAGACGGCGCCATCGACTCCACCACTGTTCCCTCCCTCGACGCTATCCGAGCACGGAGCACGAGCTCCAGCCAGCCTATACATCCACGACCTTCTCCAGCACTGCAGCAGGTCCAAGCAATCCAGGTAATTCCTATTTTACTCGTCGTACGTAGATATTTACACGCCTAAATTAGATTTACATTACTGATACATTGGAGTGAAATATTGCGGGCGAGCTACAAGAAACAAAAAAGCAAAAGTCAAGAGCAGAACGTGGAGCTGACCGCACAATTGCGCGGCGCAAAAGGTCGCGTTGAGGCCAAAGGCGGATATGGCGGAGATGATGGTGATCATGCAAAGTCTTGGGCAAGCATCGGGGGTACCTGTGCAGTTTTCAGCTCCTCCACCTCCTACTCCTGCAGCTACTCCTGTAAGTATGAAAGTTCACTTTTCACTTGTGCTTTGCATGTATGTCGGCCTTCATGCCATTGTGGATGTCAGCGTTCGAGCCGTTGTGGATGTCGGTGTTCATGCCGTTGTGGATGTCGGCGTTAGGCGTCGTTTCTTGCTTGAGTTTTGAAAACCTCCCGTGCGAGGTGTGCTTTGCCAAATTTTCAATTGAGTCTAATCTTTTTGTATTCCTAGATTACTAGATGCAATCTCTAAGTTCCAAAACTGTTGTCCCGGATTACTCACACATGCAATCTCTGCTCCTTTGTGTAGCTTCCGTCCGCGGGTTCCAATCAACCCGCTAGTGCGTCACCGGGTGATCCTGCTTTTCCTTCACCATCGTCTCATAGGCTAGCTTGATGAGGACTCGTGCTAGGTGATGTGGTTGGACTTTAGCGTGATTTGTGGTTTATAGTTGTGACTTGTGCTTGGATTTCATTAACTTATCGTAATAAACATGTGAATGATGATGAACATGTGACTTGTCGTTGTAATATGTTGTGATTTGTGGTTCACAATTATGGTTGTGATATATTGTGAGAAAATGGGTTCTGTGTGATATATATGTATATATATGAAATGCTTGTGTCGATGGAATGCAAAAAACAAAAAAAAAATTAAATTTCTGCCTCTTTGCCGAAGGCAATGACTAAGGCCCTCGACAAAGAAGGGTCCTTTGCCGAGGGCCCTAGCCATAGCCCTCGGCAAAGATTTTTTGGGAAAAATTCTGAAAATTTCTTTGCCGAGGGCCAGGGAGCAGGCCATCGGCAAAGGTTTTTAAAAAAAAATTCAAAAAAAAACTATTTCTTTGCCGAGGCCCGGCCCTCAGTAAATAATTTTTTTTTAAAAATAAAACCTTTCCCGAGAGCCCTGGCAATAGCCCTCGACAAAGATTTTTTTGGGAAAAATCCTGAAAATTTCTTTGCCGAGGGCCAGGGAGGAGGCCCTCGGCAAAGGTTTTTTAAAAACAAATAAAAAAATTTATTTGCCGAGGGCCGGCCCTGGGCAAAAAAAATTAAAAAAAACCATTTCTTTGCCGAGGGTCGGCCCTCGGCAAAAAAAATTCAAAAAAAAATCATTTCTTTGCCGAGGGTCGGCCCTCGGCAAAGAAACCGCCAACGGCGCCGGCGCGTGACGGCTTCTTTTCTTTGCCGAGGGCCGTCCTGGCCTTTGGCAAAGGCTTTGCCGAGTGCCCAATAAAGAGCCCTCGGCAAAGACCCCTTCGCCGTCTAAAAATTCCCCGAGGGGTCTTTGCCGAGGGCAGCCCTCGGCAAAGCCTTTACCAAGGGTTTCTGGTCCTTTGCCGAGAGGCCCTCGGTAAAGCATGCGAGTCCAGTAGTGGTAGAGAGAGAACAGTGCGTGGCAGTGTCAATAAACTTCTGAAAAAACAACTCACCAGCGCCGCATGGCCCATCCGCCGGTCCGCGCACATGGCACGTTCCTTGGCGAAGTCCGCACGGGCCACGCCGATCGACGACGACACCGCCAGCACAACGGCAGCCGCCACCACCAGCGCGCCACCGCTGCGCGCGAAGAAGGCTGTTGCCGCCATGTCATCGATCATCATCTGTACTACCCTGCGGCGATCATGCTGCTAGCTGCCGCGTACGACGTCGTGTGCGCGCGAGAGGGAGGCAGGCATGTCCCTGTCCCGCTTGCTCGATCGCACTGCATGCTCCCATGCAAGCTCAACGCGCTCTCCCGCCAGCCTTGTGTGCTCAGGAGGCAAGGAGGGGTTGGCATGTGAAAGAAAAAGAAATGGAGGGAGGTTTCTGTAAAATATAAACATAAACAAATCGGTATGGACATGCAGTGGATTACTTTAAAAGTTTAGAGACCCAAAAATACAGTTTGAGAGTTGATGGATCTAGATGACACCCTCTCAAAAGTTAATGGAGAGTGCATTTTACTCTAAAATCAATTATGGCAATGTTGGGCTTGGGCAAAAATGAGCTATGCTTCCACCACATCCCTGAGTTTGATTTCACGTTGCAAACTTCCGAACTGTATCTAACAACTGCTCCGTTGAAAGTGATACGGCGAAAATTGTCGCAGCAACTGTGGAGACAAAATATATTACCTAATTTAATAGTGGGGACTGGAATTGCGAAGCACTGCCTCATTGACTGTAGAGGACTCACGTATCAAAGTAATTAATATTTTATTTGACAGGTTCACAATAATGTATTTTCATAATTAGTGTAGACGCTTGGACGCTATCGTATTTCAGAAATGTACAGGGCTTTGCTGCGGTACACCAAATGACTATGAGCCGTTCATTGATTTCGATCGGACGGTCACGATGAACTATTACCTCATAGGAGGTAATAGATGGAATGTATATTTATTATTTTTTTATTTTATAAAATTGGATAAATAAGGAAAGTTTTAGGTATAGAAAATCTTTTTTTCTAAGATATGGTAAATCTTTTTTATTTTATAACTTTGGACTTGATATATTTTGATTTTCGTGTGCGTGCAGCTTAGGTGAGTGGATACGTGACATGCATGCATATTATTAGCCTGTGTATGCGTGATAGGTGAGTGGGTAACGTGTTAATTAGTGCATGTAACGTAATTTCATTTGTAACTTTAGAATTTGATAAAAAAATATGTTTGTAACTTTAGGATTTGATAAAAGTTTCTATGTTATATATTAATTTAGTGGCATTTTGTTCAATTGCTGCAAGCTCTAATACTGATAAAAACTATATTAATCTATTGATATTTCCCTAGAAACATCACACGTATTATATGTGTATATGAATTGAATAGTTCAAATTTAAATTTATATTTGGATATCAACTTGATTTTGAAGACAACAAATATCCACTTACTTTATTTATTATTTTATTAGAATAAATAATTGTGCATGTTCATCAAATTTAAAACACGTCTCCACGGAAGGAAGGGGCTAGCTAGCCTGTACGTGAGAGGGAAAGAATCGCTGCCTGTGATTAGTCCGTGATTAGGGGAATTGGCTTGCATGTGGGAAATCGGCATTTTGCTCAAAAAAATTTGTGGGGAATCGGCATGCATGTCTTCCTGGATTTCCCTCTCGTCATTAGGGGATGTGGCGAGATTTTATTTTGTTTTCCTAGATTTTTTAAATTTATTAAGTAATTTATAAAATATGAAAAATCAATGACTCAGATTGATTTAAAATATTACCTCCATAGAGGTAAAGTTTGTACCTCAGCATTGCCTGTACAGGTACTAGTGGGTCCCTTGTCTCTTCCACGCTCTCCCCAGCGCTATTCCTATATATGTGGCCAGAGCTGCCTCTCCACAACTCAAGGCCAGGGCTGGTAGCTCTTTGGTCGTGAGGCTTGGTAGGAGAGCAACACGGGCAGTCTGGATCACACGTTCTCCAGTTACGCGTCTCGAGTAGTATCTTCTACAACTAAAAAGAACAAAGTGTGGATATTTTTTAGTACGACATTTGTTTTGGTTCATCCGTCTGCCCACGCCTACGATCCCACGACATCTCTCGCATGCTACGTCCTATGGTGCGATTCTCCTTGATTGAATATTGCCTGTCATGTGATAGAGGAATCCCGGCAAAATAGGAAGTAGAAAATTATTGTGCTATCCATATACACATTGCATGTTTGATGCACCATCATACATGGCAACGAGCAGAAGGAAAGAGAATTAACACAGAAGGAAAGAAAATTAAGACAAAAGAATCTCTTTGCATTTACGAGAACCTTACCAAATCTGTCTACATTTAATTACTTCCCCTCTTTGCATTTGCAAAAGGGACAGCTTTTTCTTCCTTTCATTTGGTTTCACACTCACGTGTTCCATCGCCCTCGCTTGCTGTTTTTTTGCTGAAATTGCCCTTGGGTCTGTTCATTTTGAATCATTTCCCCATATTCTAATTAAACTACAAAATTTTGAATTAGGATACGAGGTAAGACATGCAAACAGATATTTCAAAACTACCTGTAGAGTTCAAAGAACTTAATAAATAAATCCTTCTGAAGGCAATGCAAATTCTCTCTAATCTTTTATTTGGTGTAGTTAGTGTTATCATAGTACCCGCATGTATCCATGGGAAATAAATCGTGGACAAAACGTGGACACTTTTTGGTGCGACATTCCAACATGGGTCCATCGTCCTGCCAATATCCTTGAGGCAGATCACATAAAGGATGAGAGTCCCTCTATGAGATTGCTCACAAGAGACTCAAACTTATATCTGATCATGGTAATGTTGAATTGCTTTGCATCAAAAGCATCAGCAATGATAAACGAGGACATAGGTTTTAGTATGCATAGTGGAGGAAAACTCAACCTTGGCCTTCTCAGCAGTTTTTTGAGTCTTTGCATTGCTAACTTGTCTTTACTCAGATAGTCAAGAGGTGCACCATAAAATTATGCACCATTAAGAAAAGTGTTACCATTGGTTGCCATGACCTGAAAAATATGTTGAAATTAAGAATTACAACACCTAATTCAACGTCTTGTAACAGACACTCAAGTGGATACCTTATTCTACAATATATGTCTGTGTGGAATAGTCCTAAAGCCACACATATTTATACGGTGAGTATAACATGCTTTGTTTTAAAATTTTCCGAGAGATTTTTTAAGACACGCAGTATTATCCATGTGACATGCACTAATATTTACATATATACTCGAACCTGTGTGTACAGGGTTATATGGAGATGCAGCGGAACTTATTCATGGATTTATTGGCGCATGAAAGAAATGGATATCGGAGAATTATTTCTGCCGATATAAAATATTATCTTAACCATATCACGAAAAAGTCTATATAGTAGAGTTTGTGAGCCTGCGACGCCGCGCTCTCCGTGACTGTGTTAATTTCACGAACTTTGCTTTTTGAATTAAATGTCTCTTTAACGTCGGTATTTAATTTAACAGAATTATTATTTTATCGTGCGATCCGTGTGTTTTTAGTACAAAAGATTTAGTTGTCCCATAGTAACGCACGAGCACGCTACCTAGTATATTCTAAGGATGGGAGACATCAGGAAATCTGTGCGGTTCGTGCACATTCTAGCACATCAGGGGGCTACACCATGGGTGGCACCAAACGCCCTGCTTCTACAAATGGGTCAAGATTGATCAAAGAACCAGATAACTAGCCAAGTACTGTAGTATATAGTACACTACGTTACTGCTAGCATTAGGGGACATGGGTAGTACGTAATAATTTTTCTACAGAATTACGGCCGTAGTAACATTTGACAGATTGTTGGATGCGTAAATCCTAGCCCATCTTTTTAAAACAAAAAAAGACCCTTTAGTCCTGGTTGGTAATATAAAGGGGCCAGCCCAGGCGCTGACGTGGCTACCTTTTTAGTCCTGGTTGGTATCACTAATCGGGACTAAAGGTCCATTTCTATTCCTGGCTACTAACCCTTTATTCCCGTACTCCTATTCCCAGCTGTGTAACCGGGAATAAAGGGGGTTGACAGCCGGGAATAGAAGCCCTTTTTTTACTAGTGAAATCCTAGCCCATCTTTTTTATAAGTAGTGCTGACTGACAGAGTGTATTAGTACTTAATCACCACAACGACCACCAGTCCAGTTAACACATATATATTATTATAGTTGAGGAACACGTATATTGGTTGCCTAGACAAGCAGCATGTGGGTGGGCTCATACATGGTCGTTGATTCCATCGCTAAGCTTCTCAACTGAAGCAGTTATATATATATATATATATATATATATATATATATATATATATATATATATATATATATATATATATATATATATATATAGCATATTCAGTAGCCAGCTACAAAATAAGTTATTCTATAGCCACCTCCATTTACGATAATTTTATATACTAATTTACGATAATGTCAATACATATTTACGATAGTTGGGTTACTATAACACATGGGGATATTTATCATAATGTTATAGTAAACCACTTAGTAAGGAATTACTATAATCTCATAAATTAACATAGTAATTATCGTAACTCAAAGTGGCTACAGAATAAGTTATTTTGTAGCCAGCTACAGGGTAGTAGTTCTAACGTTATGGTAAATATCTCCATGTGTTATAGTAACCCAACTATTGTAAATATGTATTGACATTATCGTAAATTAGTATATAAAATTATCGTAAATGAAGGTGCCTACGAAATAACTTATTTTGTAGCTGGCTACTTAATATACTCTCCATATATATATATATATATATATATATATATATATATATATAAACACGCGCGCGCGCTGTTCTTCATCCTAGGTATCTCCCCCTTTACATCTACTCCATGTTCACGGACACCGTGTGGTTAGCTGTAGTACAGCAAGCAAAGGGACAAGCAGCATGGTCATATGGACCATGCAGCGTCCTGCTAAGGATGGGAGGCATCTAGAATTCTTTGTGGTCAATGCAGTTCCACACACGTCCCTATGCCTGACGGAGTCGCACATCTTCAATACATGCACCTACTGGATCTTTCTCGTCGACGCGATGGTGACCAGACAAAATGTGTGTTAATATCTCTGTCCCTGTCGACATGCAAACTGTTCCAGGAGTGAAAGGAAAAACTGGTTTTATGGAAGCTAACCTTGCTAACTGCAAGGTGGGCTGCGGCGATGTTCATGGATACGAGGGCCCAAAGTTCGACTCACCAGTCATAGGTGCACTACTGGAATCTCGCATTTTTCTGTGGGTGATAAATTTTTCTGTGCGTTTTTTTCGGTACATACAGAAAAATTACGATTTTTTTGTCGGTTCCAAAATATCCCGACAGAAAAATAATAAAACCCACAGAAAAATCGCATAATTTTTCTGTGCGTGACAATACACACACGGAAAAAATAAACACCCACAGAAAAATACAATTTATTCTGTCGGTTCTTTAAAAACGCACAGAAAAAATATGTACACGCACAGAAAAATCCTAACCCTAACCCGCCGGCCGCCGCGCCTCCAAACACCCTCTCACACACGCACTAGACCGCGCTCCCTCCCTCACTCTCTCCTTTCAGCGCGCCCCTCCCTCTGCGACTCAGCGCCGCCCCTCCCCTCCCCGAGCAACGCCGCCACTCCCTCTCCTCCCTCTCCCTCTTCATCGACGCGGCGGGCATGGCCCCTCTCCTTCACCCCCGGATCCGGCCAAATCCATGGCGGGCGCGCCCCCAGGCGGTTGGATCCGCCGCCGACCGAGCCGATCTGCGCCCTCCCCCTTCTTCTCCCCACGGCGCCTTCCCTACCTTCTTCTTGGCGGGTGCCCTCCTCCCCTTCTTCAACCGGCCGGATCTGCCCTCCCTCTCTGGATCCGGCCAAGCGGCGGATGTGGCGGCGGCTCTTATCCTCCCGAGCACAGCCCTCATGGCGTGCGGGCCTCCCGAGCATGGTGGATCAAGAGCCCTTCTCACCCGGACGTCCAGATCTGTAGCTCAAAGCGCAACCACATCAGTAGGCGCTTGCGGCTCCCGAGTGCAGACCTCCTTCCAAAGGGCCGAGGTGAGCCTTTTGCCAACGACAAGCACCCACAACACAAGCTGTATGCATGTTCCTTCTCTTCCCTTTTGTGCAAATTTGAGAACGAACCCTAATTTAAGCTATTTGGTTATGTGTATTCGTAATGATCTGATCTAATCCCATGTGTATGCCGAGGATGTGGATTGAATTTTGTTAATATAACTAGTATCTGATTTTTTTTTACCGTAGCAATACATGTAAGATTACTCTGTTATGCTTAAGGAAGATGAAAGTGACATGTAAGATTACTCTGCACTTCATTTTTGCTCTTAGTTGATGTTCATGCTGTTTTGTCTTCTCTATTTTAAGTGCCTACTAGGTGCAATGTTAAATTATTTTTGTAGTCAACAATCTATAGGCAACAGATAGAGCACACTATGTGATTGTAGTCAACAAAGATGGTATTGGTGAACCCAAATGGACATACTAGGCATTGGGAATTTGCCAATATGAGATGACCCAAATGATTTAAATGAACAGCTCTATCTTGAGTTGGTAGTTGCTATCGGACACTATCTTGAGTTGGTAGCATCTCGAATTTAATATCTTGCGCGATCCAAATAGCGGCTTGGGGGGCACAAGCATGTTGGCACAAGCAAAGATCGACCACTAGAAATGTTTGTACTTATTTCAGTTTGTGGGTTGGTGATTCCAAAGGTGCCTTTAAGTGCCGATAAGGATAAGACACAATGAATTTATATGATGACTAGCAGCGTAGTAACATTTGTATATTTAGTAAAATGTTAATATTTCTATGTCATGTCTGGTTGTGTTAGAATTAAATTAAAAGAGATCTAGTGAGATTGATATGTGGTTCGTAGTAGAATTGAAAATATAGTTATGTATATATGTTGCTTGCGTCTAAAAATTCAGACCATGCATTAGCAGTTACTCTATCTACAGATTGAAACAATGTCTTATTTCTTAGCAATAATTTGGATATTTTTGTGAAAGCGCTGACTAGTATAGCACCTCATGTATGTTACTACATATTGAATTGCTTCTACAGATTGACACATTCAAAAATATTTTAGCTTTAGGGACTGAAATTGGGGTGCATCCTCAACTTGGAGATGCTATGAAAACAAGATCTTGAATATCTTGCATGTATCAACCTAATCAATCATTTTGATATGTGATATTTATGGAGCTGAGATGATATGGAACCCTAGTCTCGTGTCAGCCACTGCTCTCCCATTCCCTAACTTTGCCTTGTGACTTTTTTTGTTTTGTACTACTCTTGAGTGACTGTGATGAATCAAGTTTCCATTAGAGAACTTCTGCACTTTAGCACCTTATGAGCTGGTACTTGGGATATTTTGTTTTGTTTGTTGCTTAACTAGGATGGCTTGTACCAAAGACAAGCAACCATTCTTGTGGCCGATTCAATTCCCATTAGAGAGAGAATTAAATTAAGCTCCGTGTGAAATTAAGTTGCAGTTGTAAGGTCGATAATGGGTAAATCTGAGCCATTTCTTGAGTTCTTTTTGCTCTTGATAATGGGTAAATTTCTCGGAGATGGTCACTTTATCTTGTGGTATTTCTTCCGTGAAATTTTGGTCGGAACTTTTGTCTTCTTCCGTTTGTAAGTGCTTGGCTGCTCCTCCCATTGACAGTTGCTTTATCTCAATGCCTTGTAGTAAATATGATGGCAACTGCTTTCAGAAATCTAAGCATTTGTCGCCTAGATTTTGCACATGATGATGCCTAGTCCAATTTACAAACTGAGCAAAGTGCCTTGGTCGATGATGTTTACTTAACCCTAGGCGCTAGAGGAGCACCCTATGGTGTGGCAGCCACGTCTTGCTTAAGTCCATAGCTCTGATTCTAGATCTAGTGAGGGTTCTTTGTGCTGAAGCATCTAGAATTTATGACACTGATGTTCAATCTATTGATATGACTGTGATGTTCAAACTCTTGATATCTATTTGGCCAATGATGCAACATGAAAAATAAACTCTGAGGTGGCTGCAATTTGTTTTTTGTGCATTCTCAGATGATTCTCATGATCTGTCATCAAACCATGGGACATGATCTTAGTTTTCTTCTATCTGCTTTTTTTTGCCTTGGCGACCACCTATGATTGAGTATCTGGAAATTGTACCAACATATCGTTAAGCTGAGGCCTCACTTACTTTGCCAATGATGATATCATATTAAGCATGCCAAGAACTGATGACCTTGAGCTTGTGTTGAGGTACTGGAACTTTGTTTCTTACTCTGTTTGTTTCTTATGCTCCAAGCTTAAGGTCAACCGAGGAGCAACTGATATCTGAGGCCAATGTGTTGAATACTACATCATTTGATCACCATCTTATTATTGGTATTTTGTGTACGTGGGCTACATGCCATGCGCTCGTGACCTGTTTTTCTTCTTCTTATTATTATTTTGAGATATCATCACTACTCTGTGCTAGTATATAACTGATCTGTGCTAGTATATAACTGATCTGTTCCTTTGCACTGTCTTATTATTATTTTGGTCTACAGATTTTTTAGACATCTTTCTCATATAAGAAAACTTGCCCATTCTACCATGTTAGTTTTCTGTTATTGCATTCATGTGACAAACCACTCAAGATTACTCAACTTCTCACACGGAATATTATGGGTTCAACTTCTAGAAGGATGTTCTTCTCCTCTATTGTTAGTTCAAACCGCGTTGTCTTGGTGGAGGTGGACCCCTCTCATCCGGTCTCCTTGGGGGTCTCCCAGGATTGTTTCTTTGGCTGCTCCAGTTACCAGATTTGTCACCCCATCCATCTGCTTTCCTTCTGGTCCTTGTTACCAGATTTGGCACCCTATCTCCATAAATTTTCTGGGTCGACTGTTTCTGAGAGTTTATTTTGTGCCTAGAGCCATCGAATCCAAATCCAATACGTCCTTCTATGATCCTTCCAGTTCGTTTCATTGTTTCGGATTTTTTTTTTCAACTTGGTGAGTACTGAGTAACTATCTACTAGTAGCAGCTAAGTCTAGTTTACTAGTACTTTGTTTTTTTGAGGTTTGGCTACTGATCAAAGCAGCTTGGAGTGATAAAAGTACTGAGGTTAGTATCCACTGGTTCCGAGTTCCGACGGCCTGGCAGTTGAAACCGAGATATTTTGAATTATGTACATGTCGCTGTCGTCACTCGTGAGACAACTCTAGTCACTTTTGTTATGCTACTAATAATATATGGTACCAATAATATATGCAGTATATCTATAAACATCTATGTTTGACAGCTTGCATGTGTATAGGGTGTACACAGCGTACTTCTACTAGCTGGTAAATTTGGTTCAGGGCTTAACAGTGCTGTTTACTATAGCAATTGTATTTTACAACAATTCAGAAGACAAGTTGTAGCATCACATGAATAATGGAGAGAGTTTCTTTTGATTAGTAGGCAGAGTTTTTGTCACTATTTGCAGTAATAATCAATGGTGTAATGTGCTTTGATGTTAATGTGTTCATGCTAAGAGTGTCCTAGTCTTTGAAGTTTGAACTTACCTATAGAAGCACACTAACGTGGTGAGCCTGTAGAAATAGTTTTCTTTAATCATCTCTCTACATTTTTTCACTTGAACGGTTTTGCATGAGTTTATTAGTAGCACTACCTTCCTGACATTTGAAATGATGACACCATAATCTTTGGGGTCACAAATAAATTGAGGAACTTGTTCAAAAGAAATGATCTCCTGTCATGATTGTTTTATCTTCTTTGCTTCGGCATGCTCAAATCTCTCTGTACACTTATATCTTTGCATCCCTTCTATAATTTCCTAGTCTATTTTCTGCGGTGCGTTCAACTTCAAGCCCAGCACCTCCATTCTTGATTAACAGATGGTGATGGAGTGCTGAGTGACAGTTTCTTTCACAACAGTAGTTAATTCTTTGACTCTTTCATTTGCTAGCGGGTCCATCAGTAATGCTTCGTTTCTTTTATATGATAGCAGGTCCCTTTGAGTACTGTATTTGTGTATTATTTGAATGAAACCTTGTTGGTCATGCACAAAAATTACTGTATGGAAAATATATATTTTAATATTCTGTTGCTACTGTTTTAAAATAATTTTTTTTGTGCGTTTAATTCTTTTTTTCTGTGAGGCTGGCTACACAGAAATATTATTTTTAATCTGGGCGAAATGAATTTTTCTGTGAGTTCACCTGGACCGACAGAAAAAAAAACGTGTTTTTCTGTGCGTTTATTTCTTTTTTCTGTGTGGATTAACACACAAAAATATTAGTTTTAATCTGGGCGAAAACAATTTTTTTGTGCGTGTGAGACCCACAGAAAAATTGTTTCTGACGGTGAACCGACAGAAAAATTTTGATTTTTCTGTCATTATATTTCTGTGGGTATTTTTCTGAGGGTACACCGTCAGAAAAATATTTTTCTGACGGTATTCACATTTTTCTGTGTGTTTTCGCACACACAGAAAAAACGAGATTCCAGTAGTGGTGTATAGAGAAGTTTATGACCGGGTTTAGAATAGATGGCCGTACTATCAAGAGGGGCAAACTTGTTTGTATATCGGTCATGTAGTGCCACCCGAGCGATCTAACTTTGCATACGTGTTAGGATCGAGTGCTGTGGCAAGAAGAGTGCTAATCCTTTGGAAAAATGTTTGTGAAAAGCTAACACATGCATAAGTTGGTGAACATTTGGTAGTGATAGCACATTTGCAAAGGAGAAATCAAAAGGTGAAAAAAGAAGATGAAACCGGGCTCAGGGTGCTGCCAGGGTGGCACCGCCACCCCTTGTCCGGTGGCACCGGCACCAATAGGGCGGTGCCCACCTAGACTTGGCTGAGAGCAACTGTAGCGGGGTTGGTCACCACCATGACCGGTGTGCACCGCCATGGGGTGTCCGGTGCACCGTCGTGGCGCCGCCTTTTTTTCGGCAGAGAGCAAGGGAAGGTGAGGGGGTCACCACCATGGCCACCGCCATGGTGATGGCGGTACCGCCATGGAGACGTGGTGATTCAGGTGGCTGGCTGGGTGGTCACCGCCACCCCTAGGGCGGTGCCACCGTCACCCCTGTTCGGTGACCAACGGCTAGTTTCGAGCCTTTGGAATTCGACCGTTGGGGAGGGCATCGCCGTGTCCGGTGCCAGGCACCACCATGTTCGGTGCCCTCTTAGAAACCAACAGCTTTGCTCCAACGGCTCTATTTGTCTTTGGGGCTATAAATAGAGGTGGTGCTCGGGCTTGGGCGGGTTGCTGAGCACCCTTAAGCCTTGGTGGCTTGTGTAGGTTTGCTTAGGAGCCCTCTAACTCACTTGTGCTTGATAGTATTCATCTGATTGAGTGAGTAAGCGATTCTAGTGTGATTGCATCATGAGGTTGCATCAAGTGGCACTAGGTGATCGTGTTGCAAACCGGTGGTGCTTGTTACTCTTGGAGGTTGCCACCTCCTAGATGGCTTGGTGGCTTGTGACTCCGTTGAATCACGCGAGAAGATTGCGCGGTGCTCCGAAGAAAAATTTGTGAGGAGGATTGTGCTCACCCCGCGGGGATCGTGAAGAGCAACTCTAGTTGAGCGTGTCATTGAGCTACCCTCACTTTTGGGGTAGGTTCTTGTGGTGCCCGACGTGCGGGCTTGGCTGGTGATGCCAATTTGCCGCCAAGTGAGCGGTCGACACAACGGGGACGTAGTTTGGTGGCAACCAAGTGAACCTCGGGAGAAAATCACCGTGTCAACATTGTCTTCATCATCTTCTTGATGGTTTGCATTCCGCGCAACACAGGCTTGTATTTACATTTCATACATTATGCTTGTGTAGTTGCTCGTGTGACTAGTTTAGTTTTAGTAACTTGCTAGTTGCCTTCTTGCTTGCGTGGCTAATTTGGTTTTAGTAACATTGTTAGTCACATTGCTTAGTTTGTGTAGCTAAGTAATTTGCGCTCTCTAATTTGGCTTGTGTAGCCTTATTATTAAGCATTGCTAGTGAGCTTTAGTGGCTTTGTGCTCATGCATCGCTAGTTGTGTAGGTGCTCCCTAGTTTATTTGAAATACTAGTTCCATAGGTTTGTATGACCTTGCAAGCTAGAATTGGAATGGTGAGAACTAGCTAGTCCGGCACCTTTGTTGCCTCTTTAAGAACTTTATAAGGTGCTTGTGAACCTAGATAGAGGGGTATAGTCTTGCTAGACCGATAGTTTTAATTTCATATTTGTTTCGGTTAGCCGGCGATATTAAGTTTTACAAAGGACTATTCACCCCCCTTTAGTCCGCCATCTCGACCCTACACTAGGGTGTTGAATGAATTATATGCGATACTGGCTATGCACTGATGCAAGCATTTGTCAAAGAAACAAATAGCTGACGCAGTTGATGTGCATAGTACACAGTATAAGAGCTAGCATTGGTCTAAATGTGTGGTACATGTATCAATTTTTTTTATAGAATTACGACTGTACTAACATCAGGAAAGTTGAGTGTCCAATTGCTGGCCCAACTTTTTAAGGAGAAGTGTTCACTGTGAGAGCTTATTAGTTGCTAACTGAGCTTTTCACCAACCATACTATTACAGCTGCGCTACATATATGGTGCCATAAATTTTTGTGATTAGCAGCGTATGAGTGGTGTCCATGGTCTTTAATTCCATCGCACACCTCCTCAATTGAAGCACCACTCTTATTGTTAGAATATGAGGCAATTTTAGCAGCAATTTAATCCAGAAAAAGACATTAAACAAAAGGGAAAACAGTGTTTTTGCCCCAGTCCAGAAGTTCAATTATGATTTTACCCTTATTTTTTCAACTTTGTGATTTTACCCCTGTTATTTTGAAACGAAGGAGCAGTTTGCCCCTGGTTTGGATGTCCGTTATTTAGAGGCTGATTAAACGATTTAAAAAAAATAAAACACATAAAATCATATGTGAAATGACCTTATCACAGTTATCCCATCTGTAGGCTCGCTCTCTTCGTTGCTATCTGCTCGTGACTGACGCGAAAGCTCCGTGCGGACAGAAGACCGGCGACCACGCCTCGGCGGCCGAGAACCGTCGCGGCCGCGCGCCCTTGTGCCCGCCAGCCATGGCGCTCCGGCAACCCCGCGCCCACGCGACGGTGGCCCTCAGCGACCTCGCCCGCCGGTCATGGCGCTCCGGCAACCCCGCATCGGCGCGATGGCCACCCTCGCGACCCCGCGCTCACAAATAATGATGGGGCAAATCCGCTCTATTGGGTAGGGCGCGCGACATCGACGGGGGAGGCACGGCCAGCGGGCTCGCGGCTGGGCGGGCGCGACTGGGCGGGCGCTGCGGCCGTGCAAGCTAACGGCGTGGCGGGTGCCGCTAGGTGGGCGTCGCGGCATGGCCGGCGGGCTACTGTGCTACGGTGCACAGCGCCATAGTGGGAGGACCTCGCGGCATCGGCGATGGCGCGCGCGCAACCAAGGCGTGGCGGCGGCGCGAAGCGGTCGGCGGCCGCGTGCAAGGAGGACGCCGCGATCTTGTGCGGGGCTAGACGTGGCTCCCGGCGGCGCCTGGTCGTGGCTCCCGGTGGTGCCTGGCAGCAGGTCTCCGCGCCGCCTCCTCCCCTCCTTCCTCCGCTCCTCCTCCCCGCGCAGGCTCCCGTGCCCAGACCGCAGAAGCAGAGGAAGGTGGACGCGTCGCGTTTGGACGGCGCCGCCGACTCGGCAGTTGCGCTGGTGCTGCCTACGACCTAGAGCGAGCCTTCCACCACAGACGCCGCTTAACGCGGCTCCACGGGCCGACCGCCGGCTCGCGCACGCGGCCAGAGCTGCCCGCGCGCCGCCTTGCCTTCCCGTGGTTGTGCGGTTCCTGCGGGACGTAGCGCCCTTTCAGCATCTTGCTACGCCACTGCTGGCAGAGCGATTCCGCCGAGTCGCCGCTTTCTGTGCCGTCGAAGACAACACAGGCGTGTCCGCGAGGAGGTGAGGAGCCTCCGGAGCCACGCCTCGCCCTTCTTTTTCGCTATTCTGTGCTTGCGTCTGCTCTGTTCAAGAAACAGCCGCCGCCGTTTTTCTTGATGTCGTGGATCGCCGCCGTTGCCAACTTCCCGCCACCAAGAACAGGCCAACCGAGTTCGCGACGTCGCCCTGGTGCTGTAGAGCCACCCTGCTCGTGCTTTCGTGGAACAGAGCAAGAGATCGAGAGCTGCTCGTGCGCTATCCACGCGCCTCCCGGCGTTCAAGTTCTCGTCCTCGGCGCAGCGGCCTGACAGCCTGACCCCGCTCCCCGCGCTTCTGTCCCCAGACCCCAGCGGCCACAGCCTGACCCGGCGCCCCGGCTGCTAGGCCCCAGCACCGCATCTCCGGTGGTCGCGCCATGGCCGGCCGGTCGACCCCGCACCGCGCGCAACCGAGCCTCGGCCAGACAGGGGCAAAATCGCAATTAGGCATAACAAATACGGGCAAAAACGCATGGGCATTCATGTCCTTTTGTACAAAGTTTAACACCGTTAGGGGTGGATGACGGAGCAGGGGCAAACTGGTGCTTCGTTTTGAAATCATAGGGGTAAATTCACAAAGTCAAAAAAATATGGGCAAAATCATAATTTCGACACAAAACAAAGGGTACAATCATGTTGGTGGCATCATATATGTGCTTGTGTGTCTTTAACGTGACGAGCATGTAGATGATACTCAAACTAAGGATTGACATCCAAGACCTTAGAAGATTCGTTCCAGAAACATTCCCAGCGGCAGAGCTGGATGCACTCGACGACATAGTGCATGTTGGTCTAGTCGTCCCGCTCGTTGCAGTGCAGACGGGAAGTAGTGCCGATCAGCGGAGGACCTTCAACGTGCGCCGGCGCCGGGAAGAAGACGTAGCGAGTAGTCGTGCCGCGGGTGACACTCCCCAAAAACGTGATTGCCGCTCTTCACTCGAGCAGGTGAACTAAAAAACGGCAGGCGTTTCGGAGGCCCTACTCTCACAGTTCCAGTGCGCATAGGAGCCGGAACGGGGAGAACCAGAGAGCAGCTGAATATGTGGTGGAAGCCAAGAAGAATGACTGGCGGAGGAGCTCGGAATATATGCTCGCAGTGGGGAAGCGAAAAGGC
Source organism: Miscanthus lutarioriparius (assembly GCA_904845875.1). Taxonomy (NCBI): domain Eukaryota; kingdom Viridiplantae; phylum Streptophyta; class Magnoliopsida; order Poales; family Poaceae; genus Miscanthus; species Miscanthus lutarioriparius. The sequence goes on from CAJGYO010000014.1 coordinate 6,608,053, forward strand.
TCATGAGGAGATCAGGAGACGGAGAAGGCACGCGGACGCGGAAGGACGGAGACGGTGGTAACAGGCGAAAACTCCCGTAGTGAATCCGCCTCCAACATAAAAGAGAGTAACTCTCGTAATTATGTGGATTGAGTGGCAAAACAACTCCCGTCCCATTCCGCCCGCTCGCCGCCTGCCCTCGGCCCGGCCCAGCGGCGTCGGCGCGCGGGCGCGTGTGGCACAACCACGTCTTTTTCTCAGCTTCTCAATATATATAAACAATATTCAACCATATAAATCGAGTCAACGTCTAGTCAAAATCCCATACGATATTAAACCATATATCATGCTTTATTACGGACCATAGAGTTTATTTGATTTATTAAATATTATATGGGCCAAGCCCATAATATATCCAACATTATATATCTACTTTCATCATCTGAGCAAGCTCCCCTTTACATATATATTCCGTGCATGTATAACCTTGTCAGACACTCAAAAAAATCTCCTCACCCGACATTCCATTCTCATTATTAGTGATTTTGCGTAGGCGAAGCCCATGTGAACCCATATCTATTAAAAAATTGACATGTCTCATAGAATTCTTTTTTAGTAGTGCCATACATGCAGAGTAGAACTGTCTTCGTGGGATCAATGGATGGGGCTGCAGGTTCTGTGGCAGCAGCGGGATTGGGTTGTTCATGAACGATGTAGTGCGTTCGGGGGTGGGGCCGCGTTTGCAGTAGTGAAGCATGGGCAGTGTTCATGTGGTTAGTCAGGTTGTCATCATGTAGTGTGTCAGTATGTATGTGAGATATCTGGAATTTAGTATGGTCGGTGCTTTTGACCTACGAGGCGTTGCGTTGACTGTGCCACTGCACGCATGAGGAGCGCATGAGGTGGCACTGACTGTCACTAGGGTATTTACTTACACCTATATTTTATCTTATTTTGTTGTTGATGTACCTTATTATATTTATTTTATTTTGCAGTGACAATGGAAAGAGAAGGGGTTTGATTCTTGACTAACTTGTTGACGATGCAACATCAAGAAATATATAAAAAATTGTCTCAGGAGTGGTGCAGTCTAAGCATATGTAAGCCTGGCTAAACATAATTAAGTGGAGAAGCCGTGCTAAGCACTAAGCAAACCCGTGATTGTTTTTTAGGAGAGCATATGACTTCTGTCACTCAAAGATGGATTTTTCATGTGACTGCAACGTGCAACTCCATTGTTGATCTTCACAGTAACAGTAAACTAGTATTGCGTCATAACAGAGGTTAATTATGGGTGGAGCTAGAGAAGTATTGCATCTAGATCAGAGAAGTATCGATGTTTTAAGTTAATAAGCCATACGTAGTTTATTTGATGTACGTGGTGGATGGAGCTAGCAGTCTATATATATTCACTGCTTGAAAATGAGGATGTGCTTCCCTGGGTATCACTAGCATAGAAAACATTTTTAGAGACGGTCAAAAGTGATCTTCAGAGACGGTTTTAAAACCGCTACTATGCTAGTGATCGTATAAATGAGTGATTTTCAGCGGCGGTTTTAAAACCGCCTCTAAAAATCGATTTTTAGAGACGATTCTCTTAAGACAACCGCCTCAGAAAATCGATTTTCAGAGGCGATTGACTTAAGTCAACCATCCCAAAAAATAATTTTCAATTTTTTTAAAAATCATTTATATTCTAATAAAAATAACAAAAAAAAAACATTTCTCTAATATAGCCCGAAGGGCTGAGGACCGGCCGGATTTATTTTTCACTTGTTTTGAATAAATACCGACATCCGGGATTCGAACCCACAACCTCTCCTACCACCGCACCACACAGTCAATTATGTCTTATTTTACGATGCTATCTATTTATACTAATATGTACAAATCTTGTAATCAATATTTTAACTCATAAACAATCTTCAATGAGAAAACTTTCAACTACAAAGTTTTACATCTCGTCAAGCACTATAACTTGGATATATAACATTTCTCCATCCAAGGTCATTTGAAAAATTCAAAAAATTGAAATTCAAAATCTGAGACTCAATTTATATATTTGGAACCCTAAATGATCTCAAACAAAAATTTTATCAACTACAAAGTTTTAGATATCGTCGAGCATTACAACTTTGATATAAAACATTTCTCCATCCAAGGTCATTTGAAAAATTAAAAAATTTGAAATTCAAAATCTGAGACTCAATTTATATATTTGGAACCCTAAAGGATCTCAAACAAAAAATTTATCAACTACAAAGTTTTAAATCTCGTTGAGCTCTACAATTATGATATAAAGTTTATGTTCATCCGACTTCATTTAAAAAATATATGAATTTTTTTGTGCTGCAACTATTTTTAAGGACGTCAACTGTCTCTGAAAATCGGTATTCAGAGGCGGTTGTCATAAGATAACCGCCACTGAAAATCACTCATTTTTAGAGACGGTTGACATAAGCAACCGTCCTTAAAAATAGCATTTTTAGAGGTGGTTCTCTAAACGGAACCGCCCCTAAAAATAATATTTTTAGAGGCGGTTTCTTAATGGAACCGCCTCTAAAAATTGATTTCTAGCAACAGTTGTATAGCTACAGTGCCTTCCGTGAAGGTTAGTGATGGCGTGCTAAGACAACCGCTTCTGTTAGAAAAGAAAGGCGTCTCTAGAAATTATTTCTGTACTAGTGTATCCAAATTCACCAGGTTCGTCTAATTACAAGTGTGTTTGGTCATCAGCCAACAAAAGGAACAAGGTCCACTGGACCCTCCACCACATACTAACCTCTGTGCCCAAGCGGAACAGAAGCTTGCATGACTACCATGCATATAAACTAAGTATATGTAGGCCGAGAAAGCAACTAATGACATCATAAATATGTGTACGTGGGAGTGTGTATATATTAATATATACCCTAGCAAGCCAATATATGTTCCTATTCTAAGTTACAAGGCACTCCACCCAAAGTGTACTGGGGCACTATCAGAAGTCAAGTACTCTCTAGGAATGAAAGACATCACAAATATGACAATCCGAGAGAGTGGAAGAGGAGGTGAGAGATGATGGGTGGAGCACGGAGCGTGCAGTGCAAAGTGCGGCGGTGGCGAGTATCACTGTAGCTGGCTTCTAAGGCATTAGTATAAGCCATACTTTTTTAGCCAACGAACAATATTTTTCTCTCACAACAAATCAGCTAACAGTACTTTTAGTCATGGCTTATCAGCCAAGCGAACATGGCAATATGCTTGTGTGTGGATTATATAATGTCCAGCTTGTCTTTTGTGAACTCACATATATTATTACTCCATTTCCAGTACAAATGGAAATCAGATCATTGTATCAAGGGTAGCAAACGGATGAGAATGGAAGGCGTTTCATCAGCACCTGACTCAGGTGGGCACAATTTGTTGTCAAAATTCAAATGGACACACGCGACATATATAGTTTCAACGACATATAGTTATATCGAATATTTTGGCTACTCAATAAACTCAGATGAAAAAAGTTTCAACGACATAGATTTAAATGTTGTCAAGCACTACAACTTTGGTAGATGATTGATGTGTCTCCATGAGAGATTGTTTAAAAATTCAAAATTTTGAATCCCAAAATATGTGAATTTAAAACAAATATTTGAGATGATAAAAAACATCAAATGAAAAACTTCTCAACAACAAACATGTAGATCGGATCGGTCACTATAACTTTGGTATTAACTATGTGAACATCCAAATTTGTTTAGAAATTCTAAATTTTGAATTTCAAACCTATTAACCACATATTTGGCACTCTAGACGACTTTAAATAAAAAACTTTTCAACTACAAGATTATAGATTGTATTGAGAACCACAACTATAGTACAGACCAAATCAACATCCGAGGTTTGAAAATTTTAAATTTGAATTTTCAAAATTCATTAAATCAAAATAATATATTATGACTCTAAATAGTTTCAAATAAAAAGCTTCTCAACTACAAAGTTGTAGATCACATCGAGGGCTGCAATTTTCATGTAAATTATATTTTATCTTCATCCGAATCCATATGAAAAAGTTATGAATTATTTTGTAATGAAATATTTTTATGATCATCTTAAGATGTGTCTCTGAAATTGATTTTTACGGACGGATAGTTAGAATGGCCGCCTCTTTTAATAGTGATTTCAGAAACGACCGCCCTTGTTAACAGAGGCGGCCACCTTATGATGCTCTCCTCTGTAAATGATTTTTAAGAGGCGGGCATTGGCCAAGAGACTGCATGGCCATTTATGGAGGCGGTCTCTAAATGTGCCCACCTTTGTTAGTCAGAGAGGCTTCTAAAATCATTTTTGTGGCCGCATTAAACCCTCCATCGTACGTACCAAACCCAGCCCTGTTGTGCCCGAGTGGAAGAGATGTTTGCTTGATTACAATACATACACATCCATTGTAAATTTGAAGTTCACTTTTTTGGAGACATTGTTTTTGTTGTGCATCTAGACATAGACTCTATGAAGACATATAATAAAATCTATGTATCTTGAAAATCTAGAATCACTTATAAGTTGGAATGGAGGAAGTAACATATATAAGCCAAGCAAGCAATTGATGGCCCTGGGTACATGTCGAATAGGACTCAATCCGATGAGCTATTCAATATCAAATGTTTGTGGAAATTGAAGGCCCCGTTGAGAAGTTTTTGTGATACTTACGCACATGTATGTGTATTGTGGAAAAAATATAATGTACATAAGTAGAATTGGCAAGGCAACAAAAAATGTTGCTTTTGTCATAAATAGGAGAAAATGCAGTCACTGTTCATTTTCCTCCACAGCATGGTTTTATGCTCCTGGGCAACACGTGTTTTACTATTTACTGCTCAGTCCATGTACCCCGGCAGTAACCGGCACGGCGGCAGCGCACTGGCCTGCCTAGTATATATGTTAATCGGCAACAGAAATATGTGCTTCCTGAGCCATGAGACCTAACCAAAGGACGAAATACCATTTATGGCCGTTACTTTCCTTCTGTGTTTGACCCTGAAAACCCCATGTGTTGGGCTGTCTGGAGATCACATGATGGCAACACACCAACCTGCCCTATATAGTTGTAGCCTCGCAGTGCTGGGCACTAGGTCTTATGACACTATTGAGGAAAGAAGAATGTTCCTCCTTATTCCAGCCCAAGAATGTATATCACCAAAGCTTCCAACCTTGCTACTACCAGCTTTTATGCCAATAATATCACCCAGGCATTTTCACAATGGCATATATGTCTAGTTGATTGTAGAAGATTGGAATAGGAGACATCGAGAAAATTTGTAGAACAATGAAGGTCTGCAGACCTAGCTATACAGCGTTGAGGCGTTAAAATTTTTGTACCCACTGATGTGGAACAAAAAATGGACGATTCAAGGGTATGTGTTGAATACACTTGTTTGTAGAGCCAAGTGCGCAAAAGAGATGAAGGAAAGTTGGGTAGATACATTTTGTTAGTTTGCAGTATTTGACAAAATTATTCGGGGGGAGTGAGGTCTAGTAGTTGGACACATGAGTTCCACGAGCTGAGTGATGCACACATGTTAAACAAATGGTTCAGGGATGGCTAGTCGTTACACAAAGAAAACCAAGAAAACAAGTTTGACACAATTCTGAGCAAGAACAAATAAATTGGAGCCAAAACAGAAAAAACATGTACACCGGATGATCTGAAACTGGATTTTGAATACAATGGATAATCTAAACTGGAGTACTAATGAGCACCTTGTGGATGCCACTCTTCAACAGAATAATCGATTGGACAGTCCGGTGATGAGGTTTAAGTAAGCGCATGACAATTAAGAGCGCATGACAATTAACAGTGTGAACGTAATATAAAATCATATGTACTGGACATTCTTGTGGTTTAACTCTGTTAACGCTGGGCTATTGAAGATGTCATGTGACTATTGCCTGGCATGCTATGCAAAAACATTGACTGGACGGTGCGGCGTTGATGCTCGGATTGTCTCATGTAGTCATTTCTTTAGTGTCGTTTACCGCACTCGGGCAATGGCTCTCAACGTACTTCCCTGAGGTTAATTTGTGACTATATAATTACCTCAAGGGAATTCATTTAAGGACTCTTGGAACCATGGAAGGCTAATCACATCGTTGCAAGGACACGAGAAAATTGCTAGGACAAGTGTACACCATTGAGCTCATATTTTTGTTTGGCTCAATGTGGTATTCATATTCTTCTTACACTTGATGATTTGAGGCACCTAGAAGATCTTAGTGATTGGTCGTGGCATCACGACCGCTTGGTGATCTTATTGAAGCCTGTAGGCATTGGTGACTTACACTACTACAAAAAAAAACGTTTGTAGCAACGAGACAATTTTTTTTGTATGGATGGCTAGTGATGGAGCCGCCCCTACAGTGGGCGTGCTCGGGACCCACGAGACCAGCCACCCCTACAAATGACATAGTAGGGGCGACTGGTGATACGACCCGCCCCAACAAATGAGTCGATTTGTAGGGGCAGCTCACTCATCAGCCACCCCCGGTGTTGCGATTTGTAGGGGCGGCTCAATCACCAGCCGGCCCTACAAATGCCCCACGTATAAAAACCTGCAACCCCTTCTTCCTCCTCAGGTCACTCACTCCAACCCCAGAGAAAATGTAGGGAGACCTTGGGCACCTCCCAAAAATTGCTCTACTAAGCGGGGAAGGTTTTGGTCTCAAATCTTTTGATGAAGAGGTTGTAGAATGTAAGAAAATGATATTCCACACTTTTTTAAGTTTTAATGGTTGGTTAGTGAGTAATTAGAGTTTTGCTTTTCTCACTCTTCTATGGTGCTTGAGCTACTTATGAAGCAAATTAGATCCAAGTTTTGAATGTACTAGGGTAAATTAGGTAGGGGAACAAGATCATACCCTTATTTGGTCCATGTTTCTTGATTTTTGTGAACAATTAGTTAGTTTTATGGATATTTCATGTGCATGTAGATCTAGATCTAGATCTAGGGTTTGGTTTTTTTATTAATTTTGTTTTTGTAAATTTATGTTTGACGAAATTGGACTAGGGTTTGCATGAAATATATTGGGTAAAATATAATTGTTGCTAATTGTTGTCTTTGAAATTGTTTATTGTAATCAACAAATATGTATTTTAATTATTTATGGATAAATAGGCCATTAATTAATTTTCCTCTACCATGGTGTGTTTGTATGCTTCATGTAATTATATTTGATTTATATTCATATATGTATGAAGTATATACAATTCTCAAGTAATTATTAATTTGATTTATTTTTATATATATCTGAATAAGTAGTCCTTTAATGTTTGTTTTGTTGTTGTTGTAAAAGATGGAGTACATGAACTCTTGGATGTATGGTTCGTTAAGGTTAAAGGCAGGTTTCCATGAAGAGGTGGATAAATTTATTGAAGCCGCAGAGAAGCATGCAACGACGTTGACAGAGAATAAGGATACAATTATTTGTCCCTGTAAAGATTGCAAGAACCGTATGGCATGGACAGATGTGACTATCATCATATCACATTTGATTATGCGAGGATTTATTGAGGACTACACAGTGTGGATTCATCATGGTGAAACAGTTATTGTTAACGACGAGGATGAGGAGGAATACGATGACAAAACCCTAGAATCCTTGTCCCAATATTCAGTAGAGCTTGATGCACGAATGGATCCCGAGTTTGACAATGAACAAGGTGGTGATGCTGGTGGTTGGGATGGTAACGACGAAGGTGGTGCTAATAATGATGGCGGAGCACGTGTTGGGGATGAAGATGACTTGGAGGACATGATTCGAGCCCTTGGACCAGAGATTTTACTAAAGAGCTCGAAAGGTCTAGAAAATTTGGAAAGGGTGACAAAAGCATCGAAGGAGACTGTGTATGGTGTTGAAAAGGGCTGTCCGACACATTGGACATTGCTACATTTTGTGCTTGAGCTACTCATCCTGAAAGCTAAGTACGGCTGGCCAGACTGTAGTTTCAATGATCTATTGTGTCTCCTGTCATGGGTGCTACCACAACCATACTCAGTTCCCACCAACACATAGCAAGCGAAGAAGGTCATAAGTCCATTGATAATGGGGGTTGAAAAAAAATCCATGCATGCCCCAACCACTGTATCCTTTTTCGTGGCAAAACGTTCAAGTCACTGGATAAATATCCCTGGTGTGGGGCCAGCCGGTACAAGAATAATGACCTTTACGGTGGGGACAAAGCCTCCATGGGGAAAAAGAGGAATAAGATGGGTACGAAAAAGGTGGTATAAGAATCTTAGCCCCAGAGGACACTCCATTAGGCAACGATGCAAAACAGAGAAGAATTCCTGCCTTGGTAATGTGGTACCTGCCATTAACCGATCGCTTGAGATGTATCTTCCTAAACCCTAAAGAAGCCGCACTTATGACATGGTGGGATGATGAGCGCAAGGTGGATGATGATAAGATTGCACACCCGACTGATTGTAGTCAGTGGCAAAGGATCGATGAGAAGCACAACGAATTCAACGATGACCTAAGGAATGTATGGTTTGGCTTAAGCACCGATGGAATGAATCCCTTCAATGAGAGGATGAGCAACCATAGCACTTGGCTAGTGATCTTGAACATGTATAATATCTCAACCTTCTCCTTACTATTCTTATTTCTGGCCCTAAACAATCAGGCATTAATATAGACACGTTCCTCAAGCCTTTGATGCAAGAAATGGAGAGGTTATGGAGGCATGGGGAGCCAATGTACGATGCATTCTGAAAGGATGACTTCATATGTAGAGCAATAATATTTGTTACTACCAATGATTACCCCGTGCTGTTTGCTTTGTCTGGACAGATCAAAGGGAAGACGGGATGCTTAGTTTGCTTGGATGGTACTATATGGGTGTTCCTGGATGCATCCAAGAAGATAGTTTACCTAAGGAACTGACGCTTCTTAAAGACAAGTCACAAGTACCGCAGCAAATTATTCTTTAGATTTTATGACAACACCGCAGAGATTGAACCCCCTCTAGAGAGACGTCATAAAGGAGAACATGTGTACAGAATGGTGAAAAACATACGCGTCATCTATGGAAAGAAGAATCCAGATGGGATGAATAGAGATAGAACCACACCTCCTGTCGAAGGCGTACCTTTCAAGAAACAATCTATCTTCTTTCAGTATCTGCCTTATTGGCCAGACTTGGAGGTCCCCCATGCCATTGATGCTATGCACATGCAGAAGAATGTCTTTGAGAGTCTCATTGATACCTTGATGGACATATGCAAGTCAAAGGATGGTCTGAAATCATGGAAAGACATGGTGCAGCTAAACATGATGCCACAGCTTCACCCGGTACCTAAGGCTAATGGATAATACACTCTGCCCGTGGCGTGCTTCAACCTCACACCAGAAGAGAAGAGAGCTATATGTACTTTCCTGAGGGGGGTCAAAGTCCTGACTGGGTTTTCCGTGAATGTGAAGAAGCTAGTGTCGATGAAGGACTTGTCAATAACACACTGCAAGGCTCACAATTGTCATGTGATGCTGATAGTGTTTCTACCTATTGCAATCAGGGCTATAAAGCCAGAGTTCTTGAAAATGGCCATCACTCGCATGTGCTACTTCTTTTCGAAGATCTCATAGAAGATGATTGGCAAGAAAGAGCTGAGTGACCTACATGAATTTGTGGTGGAGACACAAAACCAACTAGAGATGTGTTTACCTCCAACTTTTTTGATATAATGGCACATCTCATGATTCACATGGTTCATCAGATATAGGCGTTGGGCACTTGCTACTTGCATGAAATGTGGTCCTACGAGGGGTTCATGTCGGTTCTAAGCCGATACGTGCATAATCGAGCATACCTAGAGGGCTCCATAATAGAGGGTTATAGTACTGAAGAAGTCGTCGAGTGCTGTCAAGAGTACCTAAAAGTACAGAAAGGGATTGGTAAACCCGATTCTCATCACAAGGGTAGGCTAGCTGGGAAGGGCACCAGTGATAGAAAAGTGTTCATCGACCATAATTACAAAGAAGTGAGTCGAGCGTATTATAGTGTCTTGTAGAGTACACAACTGATGCAACCATACATTGATGAACACTTGGCTATCATTATGGTTGAGAGAAATGGTCATTCAGATGATTGGGTCATGAAACAACACAAGCAACGACTAATTGCATGGTTGAAGGACCAAACATACCGCCTAGAGAAACCATAGACTCTATTACCATCAGTAGGTTGGTGGAGGGGCCATCGAGACAAGTAGCATCTTAGAAAGCTTATGACATCAATGGGTACACGTACTATACCCACGCAAAAGGATAGTAAATATGTGAACCAAAACAACGGCGTTCGAATAGAAGCTCTCGATGGAGTGGGGTGAAAGATCTAATACTTTGGCATCATTGAAGAGATATGAAAACTTGACTATGGAAGGGATATAATGGTGGCCCTGTTTTGATGCCGCTAGATCAAACAACACCAACTTAACGAGATCGGACTGAGAGTCCTGGACCTCGAGAATCTAGGCTACCAAGATAACCCTTGGGTGCTCGCTTCACGTGTCAAACAAGTTTTCTATATGCCTGACCCACAAAGTAACCTCCCCCGAAGAAGAAGACAAAGCACGTGGTTGCCTCTGGGAAACAGCACATTATCGGAGTTGATGGCGTGGACGATGTTGAAGCTTACAATAACTACGATGAGATGCCGCTATTCACAGACTTTCCTAAGAAGATCAGTGTTGTGGAAAAGAACCTACCCAAAGACATATTGTCATGGGAACGAAAAGGTGTCAAGGGAAAAGTCGTTACAGTGGGCTAGCTAGTTGTTGAACATGGAGTGTTTGTGTAAGTGTGTGTGTTTGTAAGACTTCATTTATGCATGTGTGTGAGACTACCCTTTGCAACATCTAGATGAACCTATTGCAACATCCACTTTATTACTACTAAAACGGCTGTAACACGCAGACACTTGAAACAGGCACTTATTACTACTGCAACATGTTCAGACTACTATTGAAACACTTAAAACAAGCACTTAACACTTTATGAAACGAAGAAATGACCAAAATAAAAGTTGGAGATCTTTACGAGTTATACAACTTTTATATTCATCACCAAAATATAAGTTGTACATCTTGATGAGTTCTACAACTTTGGTATTCATGAGTTTTTCAGCTGAAATCATTTACTCTGTCAAAATGTTGTTTCAAGTTATAATTGTTTGAATTTCAAAATTTTAATTTTTGAATTTTTTTTGTTTTCTATATTGTTTTCAATATCAGCAAATTGTTTTTATATATATTTGTGCATATTGAATAATATAAAATATTATATACATTTACTTTGTATTTTTGTGCTATAAAAAATATAGAATTAATAATTTAATAAAATGGAAAATATTTGTAGGGGCGGCTAGATCAGGAACCACCCCTACAAATGCATTTGTAGGGGCGGCTAGATTAGGATCCGCCCCTACAAATTGTCCTGGGTATATAACCACGTGCGCTCGGGGGCCAAAATTTCCCAAGTGTTGGGCACTCTCTTCTTCCTCCCGATGCCGTCAGGCTGCTCAATCTCCACGGTGGCTAGGGTTGAGCCCCCGGCCGGCCGACCCGCCGCCTCCTCCACGACCTGGTCCATAGGTGCGACAACAAAGCCCGAGCACCTCGCTCCGCGCTGCCAGCCCCACTGCCCTCCTCCACTGGACTCCCTACGCGCCGCACGGAGGTCGCACTTCGCACTGCCCGAGTGCCTCCCTCAGGCCACCGCCCTCCGCGCCACTCAGGAGTCAGAGGGGCTTAGCTGGGTTGCCGCTTGCTGCCTTGCCCGCTGGGCTGTTGAATCTCCACGGTGGCTAGGGTTGAGCCCCTGGCCGGTCGACCTGCCACCTCCTCCACGACCCGGTCCACAGGTGCGACAACAAAGCCCAAGTGCCTCGCTCCGCGCCGCCAGCCCCACTGCCCTCCCTCACCTAGACTCCAAATGCGTCACATGGAGGTCGCACTCCACTCCGCCCGGGCGCCTCCCTCAGGCCGCCGCCCTTCGCGCCACTCAGGAGTCAGAGGGGCTCGGCTGGGTTGTCGCTTGCCACCTTGCCAGCCGAGCTGTTGAATTCCGGCGCCCCTCCCGCTGCCATTGAATTCGTACGTGCTGGAGATAGTTTTGAGGAGCTTCATGCTTCTCCTCTCCACTTATTTTCTCATCATGCGTTTCTTGGTTTTTCCCCTCCCCTGATATCTTGGATTCTTGTTTTTTAGGTCGAGCGTTCCCTAGTATTCGTCCCCTGATTTCTTTCTACAACGCAGCTGTCAGAGTTCAACACCACGTCTACAGCAACCGAGGTCTAGGTGCAGTTCAAGTTCAGATTTACTTTCATCGGTGTGGTATGTCTATCCTTCCATCATTCTTCCATCTTATATACTTGCTTCTCGCAAATATACTTTCTTTCTTGCTGTGTTGTATGACTGTATCTTCTTGTTCATGTGTGGTGTTTTGTGTTCGCTGTACTATAATGAATCGACAGCATTGCATCACGGCCAAACTTAGTTCAAAACTTGTACAAAATTTTTTTACACAGCAATACTAGATGCAAGCAGTGTAACTGTGAATTTTTAGAAGTTTTGCTGTTAATTGTGTTCGGGGGCAATCCTAGGTGTGATGTGTTATTGATTAATGATACCTAAAGATGCGCATATGCTGTGTTGACAGAAACTAAATTCATGGTTAATAACCTATAGAAGGTAATCTAGAAAAACCTTGTCAAAACAAGTTCAGAAAAAGGATAGACAGGATCACAAGAAAAATACCAACATTTCTATATGTGGGGCATTGACTACTCAAACTTAAACTGGTTCTATGAACTTTGGAAAGGTAAGAGAACTTTGTTAGTTCTTTTGTTATATATGTGTTAAATATTCAGTTGAAATAGTACAACATTCTGATAATTCAATTATTAAAACACCAAAACACCAAGAAAAATTATCAACATTTCTATCTCCTACGATCTGTGCCAGCTAACTATAGAACATATCAGGGAACTAAAAACATAACTACACTACACCACAACATCAAGATTAGCGATGGATGGTCTGACGCTAAAAGCGGCTACAGCGACAGACAATCTGACGCTAAAAAGTTATAGCGACAGACTTCTGCAGACATTGTAAGTCCTGTCACTAAAAATCTTTAACGTCAGATAGTACTTTTAGCGACAGATAGTTCGTTGCCCTGAATTTTTTTAGTGACAGATAGTCTGTTGCTACTCTTTAGCGACAGATAGCATGCCAGTACTCTATAGCGACAGATAATTTGAAGTTACAAATGTTTTTAGCGACTGATGGTTTGATGAGATCATTTAAATACATTTAAAAAAATAAAAGGCCATTTGCTTGCAAATTAATACAAAAGTAACATCATTTTGCACGTTTCTCGTACAAATAGATTCATTCATGACCAAGTCCAAACACTCACTAAGACATACATATATGGTCAGCCATTACAAACATGAATCAATGATTCATCAATAATAAGTCTACAGTATCAGCTACCTATATCCAAATGAGATACTCTATAGCGACAGACAATTTGAAGTTACAAATGTTTTTAGCGACTGATGGTTTGATGAGATCATTTAAATGCATTTAAAAAAAATAAAAGGCCATTTGGTTGCAAATTAATACAAAAGTAACATCATTGTGCACGTTTCTCATACAAATAGATTCATTCATGACCAAGTCCAAACACTCACTAAGACATACATATATGGTCAGCCATTACAAACATGAATAAATGATTCATCAATGATAAGTCTACAGTATCAGCTACCTGTATCCAAATGAGATCGACTAGCACCTAAATCAGCTTTGAGTGGCAAGTCATCCACAAACTTGCTACCTAGCACCCTAGCAGCCCCTGAAACCAAAACTAACATGCAATCAGCAACATGCTAACATAGATCCATGATCAGATAAAGTTACTATGCTTTAGTATGATGTATTATTACAAAAGTAGGAATCACTCCATTTTAGATGCATATAAACACTGCTTTCAAAAGAAGCAAAGTTACATGCCTATAAAAATTGTAAACCTACACAATCAACAAGTCTATACTCTTTCACTACAGGATATAAATATTATTGATTTCGTCCAAGTAGCTGACTAGATGAAAAGCATGGATAACTTGTCATTTCTCCTGCTACTCAAAAATTCAGAACCTGAAACACATGGTTGAGTTGTTGCTGAACTAAAACAAGCCAAGACCAAGTTGCCGAACAAAACGAGATGAGCTGCTGCTATTTCAATTGATTTACTGCAGTGCAATAACAGAATGATAAATATAACTTGGTTACAAATTGCAACTTTTAACTTACAATAAGAGAATGAGATGACATAGTTTCACAAATATAATTCACATATTCAGTTTGCTCGAACACTAAAACTTTCAAACCTTACTATTTGCTACTTATCGATTTATACTAGGTCTATTTATGCTGATGAAAATGTATAGGTACAATTCATAATTTGCTCAATTAATTAGTAACATTCAAAGGATTAACCTGGCAACAATTTTAAAATCTGGGTTGCTTGTAAAAACCAAGTATTGCATAGATGAATAAATATAATGTAAACAGATCAGCAGAAAGCCAACATTTTTTTGAAGAAAATGTACAGTATAGAATCAATGTGAAAAAATGTGTTGTTGGTCAAATAGCAAACAACGTACCAAGTACTTACCCTAAGTCATTTTTTTACAATAACATTTCTGGAGCAGGTTACTGCTACTTCAAAACTATGTGTTACTCAATTCCAAATGAGCAGAAAACGCTAGTGCACTACTTAAATCACTGAAAGAACAATAACTACCTATGTTCAGTACTCGAATCTGCTAGGTACTAAATTGATAGACACAAGTTGGATTCAAACATATTTTATAGATCATATATTGACAAAACAAAAAAAAATTCTAAGACCACAATACATGGAAGAAAAATTGACAAAAGCAAAAACAAGTAGGTCCTGTGGTACAGACTAAGAATATAGATTGCAGTTAGTTCCAAATCTGTGTAAAATTGAAAGCAGAGCCTGTGGTACACAGAGAAGGATATGGTACCTGTTAGTTGTGTAGATGGGAGCATTTGTGGAGGCGCTTGTGATGGAACAGCGCTAGTCTTACACCATAAGACCAATAGTGATCATGTGATGTAACATCGACTGATGCATTTTAATTTCAAAAGGAAATAGTAACTGGATTCTCAAGAATTATTTTCTCATGTATAAATATCATTGAACATTATTCAGTAACTTACCTGTTCAATTGGACTGACACTGTCTTCTCTGACTTGTGAAACATGAACCTAATAATAATACAACAAGGAAGCTAGCATCAACAGGTTGTTGTAAGGTGAGGAAAAAGGGCAACAAGAATATGATAAAAAAGGACACTGTCACAGAATCAAGGCAAGACCATTTTTATTCCGTCATCCTTAACCTTTGAATGCAAGGAGCACTGCAGATAGTACTCTACTTAGTATGATGATCACTAGATATTGCTTTAACTCAGCTAAACTGTCTGAGACTCATCTTACTTGTCCTCCAACACAGATGGATAGATATATAATTTACACGGAACATAGTAAGGCATCACAGTACAACTCTTTACATGTGGAAAAATCATTCCCTTAGTTACCTTAGTGTAAGAATCCACTAATGCTAGGTCTTCCTTTCTTCTAAGGCATCATCAAATCTTGATTTGGCTTCCAAGTTCTTCACATGACACCTACATAGCATAGTAAAGATCTAAAAGTAGGTAGCTATGTAAGGGAGGCATAAACTTGCTATGAACAAAAATGATGAATTGGAAGCTCTTTACTAATCTTAAATCATGGCATAAAAGTGTAAATGATATGCAGTGTAATATGCCGTGGTAAGGCCTGAATTTTTTATTTTTTTTGAAAACCACATGGCATAAAAAACTAGAGAAACATTCAGGATACCTAGCTGCAAGTCAAGTAAATTACATACCATTATTCTTGGTTCCCTTGGTTACTGCTTATTTCAAAAGTTGTATGTATGTAGAGCCTGCAGTCCACATAAAGGATAACTAAAAAATATGAAATAGGAATAAAGATGCATAACTGAACTTGCAGGTATTTTACAGATCTTGTATGGAGAGGTTGCAGTCCACATAAATGATCTAGTAAGTCTAAAATTCAGATGTAGCTTAGCATGTTCTATAGGTTTGCATTCACTTTAAGTCGAGATAAGGGACGGCGAGAGCTCACCTCAGTCACAGTGCTGGCAGCCGGATCTCATGACCTGCTGTAGCTTATCAATAAATAGAAACCAACAGTAAGCAAAATAAGCACAATCTACTTTTCACAAAAAATTCCGAAAAGCAGCCTCTACAAAATCACAAGCTATGCCAAACAGGCCCTCAGAGTAGAGTGAAATGAAGTTCAAAACTTAACTAGCCTAGCTATCCAAGTGCCGCTAATTGGCATTATGTAAGAGTGAGCATACACAAATACTGCTAATGGCGATTTCACAAGATTATTCTGCTTGACAAATGTCTTAACAAACAAAAACAAAAATTGTTTAAGCTAGAGAGGAGGCACATATGCAGTGAATTAACAGAGGAAGCACATAAAGATTGATAAACCTGATAAAAGAAGAGAAGCAGTCCATATAAAAGGAGAAGGTTAGCACTTAGTGCAGATTAACTAAGAAAAAGAAAGCATCTATAAGACACAATCAGAAGGCTCAAGCTTTCTGAATTATTAGTACTGCAGTACTATGACCATTAAGAAGAAGCATAGTTCATTGTAGTGGTAAACTTTAGAAGGCGCAAGTATTAGCTTGAAGGATCAGAAAAAGGGGCATCTAACTGAAAACAGCAAGATAATTGAAAAACATGACAAGCGTAAATAATTTATCAAAAATTATTGTGACAATTCTATCATTCTCTCAGAAATATAGAATTTTATCTCAGAATTTCTACAATCCTATGATACCCTACAAGAAATAGTTATCTTCCTTAGATCATATAATACTTGAACTGTCAAGACCTTTCACAATCTGGACTGTGATGGGTTACCTTCCTTAGATCATATCCACTATTCTGCAGTGCATAAACAACACCTCTTGCATAACTTTCCCAGTTTATGTTCTCACGTTTATCAATAAGCAAGGATTGAGGTATAAGAACCACAAAGTGACCTAGAGTATTTCCTAAGCAATAGTATCCCACAGATGAGTTTTTCCTAAACAAGAAGGAACTAAGCAATTAATATATAAACAGGACTCGGAACATATTAACTCACAGGAGTGAACTTAGATGCAATTAGAGGTATACAGCCAGGTAAGGTCCTCCAATCTGAAAGAATACAGAAAAAATTGAAAGAATCAGCTGATGCACTTAGATGACACTACGTCACTACCATAAGTTACATGTGCTGTTGATTCTGTGAACCTTGGAAAAACCTGTAACATGTTTCAGAATATGATATCTAGACTGCTTAAAGCATACAACCTGTAGGCATTTCTAGCCTGCAGGCATAACACAACATACTTCAAGCATATGGATATATATAGCTGCAGCCTCCAGGCATTTCTAGCCTTTGAAATAAATTCTAAAAGGCCTACTTTCAATAGGATTTTTTTTATTTGTTAGTTCAGGTTCTGTGAAATACAGAAAACATCAAGCACCCTATCCACATTTCTAGCATCCACCAGTGATCTACTAACAGATAACGCCTAACGAAGGAATGAATGCACTCAGAAACATATAGAAACTAAACCTAGGTTATCGAGTCAAAAGGGAATCAAACTATCAGTGAAGATGAGCTACCTATACTATGTACATGACAGGAGCCAGTCACACAGCAAAATCACTATAGGTAAAGGACCTTTATGTTCTTAGTTTGGGGAAATTCACAGGAAATTGCAGCCATCATAGATCAAGGAACCATATCAATTTGGGGAGAGGAGACAACGAAGGGAGATATTGTAACACCCGGTTTCAAGGACAAAGCCAAATGCACACCATATGTGAGTCTTTAGAATCAAATCTCACATATAGCTACAAATGAGGGGTGATATCAAATAACAATGCTTAATAACATAATGTACATAGTATAAAAGATATAACCTTAGGAATAGTCAATGGATAAACAACTCCGATCTCCGGGTGCAGACTTCACTCCACTGGATCCAACTGACTGGTTGATCACAAGCCTAACTTCTCAAGTCTCTAACAAACTGTTATCCGGCCTGAGGTGTGGGGGAAATTGCAAGAGTGAGTCCATGTCGAACTCCGCAAATATAGCAACAAGGTAGTGTATTCCATAGCCACATGATCAAGTATAATTGAATAATAAATAGCTCAAAATAACTCAGTTAAGCATAATTTAACAAGTGCTCATCTTTGGTGTAAGAATCCCTTGGCCGCTCGTGCCCGTGAGTACGGCTGATATATCAGTTTATTAAACTCTGCGCAGAGGTGTACACTTTCACTGTGAGTCATGATTTCCAAATGTACGGGTTTGCAAGGTCCAAACACCGGAAATCATATAAAGCTGCTCAGAAGTTCGTCTAACCGGGAAGGGCCACAGGGTCATCGGATATAGGAACCCCCCTTCCATTAAAAGACCGCTTCCATAGCAAGGCACAACAGGACAGAGGCTGTCCAATACCCAACTCGTAGTATCCTCTAAGCCTGCTAGAAAAGGTCTCCCAAGCAACTAGAGCCAGAGCCATATAGCCCTCACAGTTGTACTGTAAGCCCCGGATGATCACTTACAAATGAGACCTTGTGGAGAGGGAATTTAACCCTCCTGTTGTTGCTAACAAGTCATCTCTTATGTTTATAGCATATTCATTAATCAAGCTTCAAGATCATGGTCACAGAAAGAAAACCCAAACTATACTTGCCTTAAACACCGATCCTTCGGTAAGCTTTAATCTTCAACGTTTTCTTCTTCTTCTTCTTCTTCTCTAACTTCTTATAGATCACCAACGCAAAACTCACCGACTGGACAAGACCGAAAAGCACCACACAAGCATCTGAACAAGCATGCATAGCAAACATACTAGATTAGAACAATATACCAATCAATGAACAGATTCGAAATCTAATCTACGCATTGCTACGATCACACACACACGAAAGGCACACTAATCGGAGCTACGGTAAAACAGAAACATCTATCAAAGGATTTACGTTGGAAAGAAAACTATATGCTTTATCTATTTTAATGATCATAAAACATGTATAAGATATCTCAGGGGAATATCTAAAATTGAGTTAAGTCATTTTATACTTGAGTTATTAGATTTAGAAAACTAAGATAAATTAATCATATCTTAATTATAAATATCTTGATATCATTTATGCAAATTAAATTGAAATATAATAACAAATGAGAGTATATATATTCAAAGTATATATGTCACATTTAAACTTGGCAAATTACAATTTAAAGACATACATGTTTATGTCACTAATTAATCATATTTTATTAATCAACATATCTCATATTATATAAAGTATTTAAACTTTACTTTAGAAATATAGAACTTGTGAGAGCAACTAATAGAACAATTATATTATGTCTCATAATTGATCTAAGCAAGTCATAATTAAAAAGGCATTAATGTTGGCATACGTCATATTTTATAATTATAAAAGATTATATATATACTTTTAGTCATTTAAACATCTATAAATTAAAAACGTAAATCATGTGAGGGCATCTATTCATACTTAACACATATGCAACATTCAACTAATTATAATCTAAGACTGTACTGAAGTTACTGATTAATCAGATTAACAGGTTAGTATAATCACCGGAATACAAAACCTATATTGTTTCTAGTTATAAAACTAATTATAAGCATGTTAACCAATTTAATATTTAGCTATATATGAAAAATCATGTGACATGAAAAACATTGCCCCTAACATATCATTCACATCAGCACGTACCAAACGCAACTTAAACGGTGCAAAACAAAATTAGAACTTAAATTGCTCTTAATTAACAAGTTATTGAATAATCCTTAATCAAATTAATATTCAACTTATAAATTTCCAAGACGTGAGATATGTTAATCATCGCTGCAAACACGTATCACACACTGCGATGAAACTCGTGCAATCGAATCGACATCAAAAATCTAAATCGACTTTAATTAATCAGCGATTAATTAATTATAGACACAATTAATATTTTAATAAAATAAATTCATAAACATACGATATAAAAACTAATAACTCTACTACGTAGATCTCGACGACACGAACTAACGCAACGAGAACGAGACGAAACGGAGCTAAAATGATGAAACGGCGAAGGATTAAAGATCAATGATAATTACCGGATGACAATCTTGTAAATACTCCATCTTCTACCTCTATTCGTCTTCACGTACGCAGCCATGGGGAAACTACTGTTGCAGCTTTGTTCCACCACGCAGGGATAGGAGGGGGCCTCGACCAGCATGGAGGGATGACCGACCGGTCGCGGCCGGCGGTGGCGTGACGCCAGGCCACATGGCCCGCAGAGCCGGGCTGACCCGCACCACCGTGCAAGGTGCGTCGGCGGCCTTGCCCTGCCAAGCAGGGCACGCGAGACCAGGGGCCGAAGCGCGGGGGTGAACGCGCGGGGCTGGGGCATCAGGCAGCTGCGTGGTCGACCTCCTGGTGGCGGCGCACGGGACCAGCTCTGGCCGGAACGGAGAAGGAAAGATGCCGGCCATGGATGTCCTCGTCGGGAAAGAGAGAGAACTGTTAGGGAAAGCATCAAACGGACATGGATTCGAGAAACGGAAGACACGACGGCATAGAGGACGAAGAGGGCTACCTTCTAGTGGTGGAGGTTGTCATCGGGAACGGACGAGATGGCCAGAAAAGCTCGCCGAAGAGTTCGCCGGAAACCTAGCTGTGGAGAACTTCGGCGTCCGATCTACGGGGCGGCTCGAAAAACAGGCTGTACTTCTGTAATCCTCGCATCCAGGGCTACGCCGGCATATATATATATATAGGGTTTGGATATTTTGGAAATCCGAGATATTTTAGTAAATATTGATTTTCGGAATTAAAATAATTACAGAAAATCGGGAATTACTATTTAGGCTCCGAAAAATATCTCCGAGCTCCGAAAAATTCCATAAAAATTCCTAGGAATAGATGAAAGGATAAAGAACACAACCAAAGTGGTTTAGCTCCCGAAAAAGACTTTTGCATTGATCAAGGAAAAAGATAAAACTCCAAGAAATATGAATTTAATCCCGAAAAAGGTCGGAAAGATTCCTGGAAAGAGAGGCATCGTCCTAACGTGTCTTAAAACCTTTTCCAAGCCTTTAGATTTTAAAAACAAGGCATCTTATCTAACTTTTGTTTTTGCAAATTTTCAAATTCTTTTTAAACCACTACTTGAAAGCAATATTTTAAAGATTGAGATTTGAATTTATTTTCCAAACCACTCATCACAAAAGTATCAATGCAACGGCATGTATGCGCAAACATGTTCTTACCCTTATGTTGGATTTTAATTTAAAGAAAAATTTCTTTTACCTATGTTTTTATGAGCACAAAACTACAAAATAAATCATTTTTACTCTATTTCGAAAAGTGCAAAATTTTAGGGTGTTACAGATATGTGGAAAACCTGGGTCGAGGAAGGCGAGCTCGGGGCTGGCGGACCGGTCGTCAAGGGGGCTCCACCGCTACCGTGGCGCCCCCATCCCACCTAGTCGCCGTCGTCATGAGGGGTTCCGTCCCCACCGCACCCTCCTCTCCATCCTCCCGCGAACCTGTAGCCGCCGCACCTCTCAAACCCTAGGTCTCCAATGCCTTCTCGATTTGCTTCCTTGCAAGCAGGAGGACGACGAGATGGAGTACCAGCCAGCATCCTATCGCCGCCATGGAGCTTGCTATCGCCATGCTTGGCCTCTGGATCTGAGAGAGGATAGGAAGCAGGGAGAGAGAAGAGTGGAGAGGGAGGAGTCGAATATGAGGGAGAGAGATGCGGAGGGCCGAGGAGGGGGTAGTTGACCTGTAGCCACGCCGAAATGCCAGAGGGCGGAGGTGGCCAGGCGGGAAGTCGGACGCCAAAGGCGCTAGGCAGCGGAGGCAGGGTCACGGGGACAGGGATGGGGCGACTCGTGAAGTGGTGGATGGGGCGCCGGCGCTTGGGGCGAGGTGGGTCGCGCGAGGCTGGAGCTAGGGCTAGCCGATGGAGTGGCGATTTGGGAGAGAATTGGGAGGGAGAAGAGCAGCAGCGGCGCTGATTTAGGGTAGAAACGTTTCCCTCTGTACTCTATGGGCCGGGCTAAAATTCACGCTCGAGCTGGGCTCAGGTGGGACCAATTTTTAGCGACAGACTATATGATGATATAAGTCACTTTAGCGACAGACAAGCAAACAGTGATTGTGAATACGTATACCGACAGACATTGAATCACTAAATGAGGATTTAGCGTCAGATGGTCTCTGAGTTATCTTTAGCGTCAGATGTCTGATGGTGAAGCGGTGTAGTGGTGTAGTGCTAGCAGACATTGTTCTATTTGAACTTAGTATTTGATGCAGCGCAGATTTACCGTTTCCTTTTTCTAATATTTTAACATGAAAAGTATTTATCTTGTTTCCAGAATCCTAGATAATAAATGCCATTCCTAAATATTTGTCTTTATGTAGCTATACCAGATGCATTCTTGATTCATGTTTTTCCTTAATGTATGGATATATGGGAGATATTACACTAAGACAAAGGAGATATTACAACATTTGTCTCATTACGACTCTAAATAATTTTGGGTAATTGCTACAAAAAATGCAATAGTATACTTGGGCAGAAAAAAGATATAGGGAGTATATGGGGCAGCTGCTGGGAGGGGCGAAGGGCCATGGATAAGTGATTAGCTAGGGCAATGATCAATTGATGAGTCAAGTTAAAAGTCATAGCAAAAGGCGAGTATATTCAGTTACTTGATTACCTATTTTTCGCTTTACATTGGGCTGTATTTATTGGGTGGCAAAAGCTGAGCAGATCAGTGTTTGTGTGCCTGTGATCACTATTGCCTAGATGCCCACGCCACACAACCTGTGCACACCCAGCTTGAGCTTGAGCTGAGCTAAGAGCTCTGTAGCTGATTACACAGCTTCTCTGCATGTTTAATTTGATTTCTGAAAGATAATTTTTAGGAATAAGTATTTTTTGGAATGCTTAATTTTTATTGTTCTTGATTCTGCTTTCCTCTAGTAATTTTGTTAGTCATGTTTGTTATATGTAGTTTTTGACATGTTTGCTGAACCAAATAGTAATTTCGTCAATCTCACACTGCCTAGTAGCATTATTATCGTGATTCAGTATGTGTGTGGCTGTTCTTTAGTTTCTGACATTCATTATTGCGCCATCATCGGTTGCAATTCGTTCTAGCTCAAAATCTATCTTGCTTCCAGATTACTGAACTCGTGCTATACAATTAAGTCTTTTTAATTGTTCCTTGAGATGTTCAAGGTTGCTATTGGCTGGAAGGAATTCGTTTGAACCCTTGTTTGGCACTACGCTCGGTCAGTCAGTTCAGTTGATTGGTTCATCCTAACGAGATGACTTGCTTCACACGTTTTACCTGAGCTTCTTTTTCCTGTTTGGGGAATACTTCTTGATTTTAGAAAATTGGAAATGATTGCCCTTACATCATAATGGAAAGCAGGCATGGTTGATGCTATTGTTATTGTGTTTGGTGTTGGGGGTTGGCATGTACTGAAATTCCACTCTAATCTGTTGGCTCCGGCCAATAATATAAAAAAACGTTGGTTACAAGCCTAATGACACTTCCTCGTAGCTGCAGCTGTTCTGATTTTCTGTTGACATAGTTCAGCGTCCTCAGGTTAGGCCCGTTCTGTGACCAGCCGCACAAGAAATATTATATTGTTTCTCTGTTTCCTTTTGCGGTGCTCAGTCCCTATTCTCGATCCTCTTATCTGATGTGGCTAGTTCTT
The DNA here is from genome assembly GCA_904845875.1 of Miscanthus lutarioriparius. Classification (NCBI taxonomy): domain Eukaryota; kingdom Viridiplantae; phylum Streptophyta; class Magnoliopsida; order Poales; family Poaceae; genus Miscanthus; species Miscanthus lutarioriparius. The sequence continues at coordinate 6,632,021 of CAJGYO010000014.1, forward strand.
TCTTCTTCTCCTTACAAAACTTCCTTCTATCTTACAGATCTATCAGGCAACAGAAAAAAGAAATTCTAATGCATATGAGGTAGATAATATGATGATCGAATGTCCCCCTACTTATAAGCAGCTATTGTTTTTTTGCCACCTTTCCTATCCTCTATGTTTAGAAAGCAGCAGCTATTTTTTTACACATTTTCCTCTCTATGTTTGTTAAGCAGCTGTTGTTTTTTTTGCCAAATCTCCCCTCTCCTCTCCTCTCCTTTGTTTTGCCGATGATAAAATTGTCTAAGTCCATACATTATATGGAATATGAGCTGATGATCAAGAACTTGTGAGAAACTTGGCATCATTACCGGCCGCCCCTACTGTCTTTTTCTATATGCTCACTGTTTTTATATATGCTCACTATGTTTATCATGCATTTATGCTCTAAGTTCTTTATCAAATGACGATTGACATGTTTCTAAGGCCTCTACCTCTACTACTACTATTACTACTCATTTTGTGAGTTAGTTTGAACTTGATTGATGGCTATTTTCTTCACTTCTCCTCTCCTATTTTGTAGACCCTCCTCTCCTAATCCTACTACTTCTACTCTTCTCCTCTCCTGTCCTCTGCTCCTACTTCTCCTACTCCTCTCCTCTCCTGTTCCTCTACTATAATTGTTTTTATTGACATAAATTTAGGAGAAGATATGGCCGAACTCCCTTCGCCGGATCTGCCAAATAATTATGTGTATGATCTGGGATTCCAACCAGCATTGGGGAGGGTAAACCACCCAAATCCAAACATAGTAAGTAACATGTTTTAAAGACACCTCTATAGATATTTTGTTCTGATATATATAATTCCTAAATGTAGATAATTCATCCTATACCATGGTTCAGAGAGACACTCTCAAATTTCGGGATTGATTTCCTCAATGTTGATACATTCCCTATAGATGGTCGAATCAAGTAATGTCGAATTGGCTTTTCTATTTTCGCTAGGGCGGGTAACTAACAAGGTCTGGTTTTATACATCGATAGGGCGAGCGGCGGTCAACCTCATGACATTATTGCGTAAAAATGTGTTGTGCAAGCATGTTTAAGGGCGCTTCAAAATATTGGGTACAATATTCCTACATACTCCTCCTTGAGGATTGCTGCTTTGAATGTGGGCCTCCACCACGATATTGGACTGTTTTGTGCAAAGCTTGCTGAGGACAACATGAATGATGTGGTCAGTCTCATAACTTATATCCAGATTAATTGTTATGTCTATATATATGTATGGTTCTGATAACCATATTTTTCCCAACACTTGCAGATTCAGGAGAACGACGTAACATACGCAAGTTGTAGCTTTGAAGCCATTTTAAACCGGGCCATGTATCACTTGAGTCGTTATAAATGGGAATATGGTGGCCCTGTTCTCACTTCGGAGGGAATCCAGATAAAAATTCTTGTGACTAGGAGTGAAAGTTCTCGACCAATGCTAATCGTCGTCAGTAGACCTTGTGAATGATCTTGTGAAGCAAGGGAAAGTGCACTAGTAAATACATTATGCTACATTAGTGACATTTTGGCATATGAAATGAATGATCTGCACTTATCCGAGTACGTGGTACGACGTTAGAAAATTCTAGGAAGTTAAATTACTGTTAGTTGTAATAATTATCTGATCTAAATTATTATGGTTTATAATGAATAAATTTAAATTATTATGTGTTTGTAATGAATGGGTTTGTAATAAAGTAATTTAAATTATTATGGGTTTCAATTAGTTGTTGATATAATGTCCTTGTGAATTATATATTATATATATATATGTATATATGTTCTGGTTATATTTAAATTTTCAAATTTCAATTTTATTTGTGTGAAAATGTACTGTAGGGGCGGTTCACTACCGCCCCTACAAATAGGAATTATAGGGGCGGCTGGTGTTACAACCGCCCCTACAAATTATTTTTGTAGAGGCGGCTGGTGTTACCAACCGTCTCTACAAATACAGTTGTAGGGGTGGCTGGTGACACAAGCCGCCCCTACAAACACTTGATTTGTAGAGACGGTGTGGTAGGGGCGGCTGGCCAAACCGCCTCTACAAACCACCGTCAGTCGCCCCTACAAATGCTTACTGTAGTAGTGTTATATATTGTTTGTGATCCACCACTTTGGAGATGAAAGTTTGGTACTTGTAGTGGGCCTCGAGTATTAGTGCCTCAAGGAAACTCAACGCATACTCAGTGTAGCAATAATGACTTGGGTGGTAAATCGTAAAAAGCTTGTTTTTTGTATTCAAAACAGTTACACAACTGCCATGGTAAATTGTACAGTTTTCAGCACTCTTACATGAGGACGATAAAAGATTATTAACGTCAATTTTTCCTTGCCCTGGGAGTGGGAAAGGTATTCAAGCGCGTGAAGGCAAGAACTTTAGTAACCAGAAGGCATTCCATAATGTGGAACGAGATTATAAATCCAGACTTGCAATTTCACAGTTTTGGGAAAACTGGGTAAAAACTACATGATAGAATAGAGACCAGCCTTGTAATTATGAGATATGGACCCTCGTGTCAATTTGTTGTGGTGTGGCTACACGTTGGGCTAGGATTGGGGTAGTTAAATAGTAGGGATCTTTCATAGTCCGTAGACCAAGATGAGAATGTCAAACTAGTCTAGGAAGCCCCAGTGTTAAAATGCCCAACTATGTATTATTGAAAATAAAGTAGTGGAAGATTTAGTTTTTTTTTGATGAAACAGGAGGGGTTGCCCCCAACTGGACTTTTATTAAATGAAACTTAAAGACAAATATACAAAGAGCCAAGTTTCAGACTCAGGATACAAAGAAGGAAACAAAGAAAATCATTAAAATTATACAAAGCCGTATAGCCATTGATCAAACATGGGTTGGTAATTGCTTCTAGCTCGTAGCTTAACTAGAGCTAATTCTTTTCGAAAGGTAATTTTGGATGAGCCGACTGAGTGCTGAAGATTTCTGAAGACAATGTCATTCCTAGCAGTCCAAATGGCCCAGCGCAGACAATGATTTCCATAAAGAAAAGCCGTTGGATTTGATCTCTGAAAGCAGAAGTGGTTTCCAGCAAATCAGCTTGAATGAAATGACCTAAACCAAAGATGTTCCAACAACTCATGGCAAAAGGGCAGTGGAAGAACAGATGCATTAGAGATTCTTCAGTGTCAAAATGGCCAAGCACACAATTATATAACTATCCAACTCCATGGTTTTTCTTTTGAGTTGATAAATTCATTTTGCGACCAAGGAAATGCATTCGTTCTGATGTGGGGGTGATATATGCAATCTTCCTATCTTTGTTTTGGCTTTCACGAAGATTTCCTCAGGTGTATGGTTTAACAAAATTGGACTCTCAGAAGCACTAACACAAATGCATTAGTTAGCTCAGAGCGGTGGGCCCCAGTGCATGCAGCATCCGGCATGTTCGGTGTGGTGCCTAGGTGCTACATCCAGCACAAGGTTCGGTGCATAGCCTTTGGATCAAGCGGCGATGGGCTCGATGATGTGCTGGATAGCCGGCGCATTGCTGTGGCTGACCAAGATTTTTCTAATTTGAAAAATCGTTATCACCCTATATGGATACGACATTAATAACCCTAGCTATGAAAATCCAGTATCACTACTGATTGGAAGGGACATTGATGATCCTGGGAATCACTTCCCACTGTCACCACCGAGGGTCAAAAACTGGTCGTGATGTCCCCATTAGATCTGGTGGAGATGACATATCTGAAGTACATATAGAAGCTCAACACAGTATGCATTCTTTATGTTCTAGTTTTGACCAATTTCTAAAACCAGTGTGGCCGATTTCTGGAAGATCACGCTGCTTCAATCCGTGAACTCTAGCAGTTCCGTTATGGGGCCATAGTTGTATCAACAATTTGGTATGGCTCCAACTTGAGTTAGAGCGTAATCCCTTTGGGGAGCCATACCAATGGGCTCTTACAGCTGATGAGCTACATATTACATGGCACCCATGCATGGTCTTCCATCCATGTCCTGTTAAACGAGAGCACTTCTTTGGGCCTGTTTGGTTTCATGGGACTACTCAACAGTCCCCTCATTTTAGTTCCATTTAGTCCCTAAATTGCCAAACAGGGACTAAAAGAGGGACTAAAGTGGGTTAGTCCTATAGTCCCTTGAGGGGTGGCTATTTGCGACTACTAGCCCAAAAGGACAGCCCATGCCCCCTCTTTATTGCGTCGGGACCCCAAGGAATAGATGTAAACAGGCTGAACATTCACTATCCCTACTCTGACGACCAGCCTGGTCCAAGCAACTCCAGGAGTATGAAATTGGCTCCTGCCTGGCTCCGGAGCAGCACCTGCCTGGTGTAATCACGATTATGTACCACCAAATTGCTACTTTTTCATGGAATATGCTAACTCCGATGTAGCAGCTAAAATTGATTATTTCTAAATTGCACAAACTTTGATAGTCATGGCAACACACGTCTACTCCTAGTTACTAACCTGGTCTAGTTTTTTTTGGAAGGAATTATATATACTATTTATATACTTAAGCATACTATGAATTTTAAAAAAACTATCCAATTACCCATACATTAGATAAGAAAATTATGTTGTATCCTTTTATTAGGCTTCTCGGCCACAGGCTTCCAACCAAATAGATCAAGTCTCAACTTGCCTGGCTAGATGGCTTTCATTAAATTTTTTGGCAACTTTCGGGCAACACTTTTTGCCGCGCAAATCTTAGAGGCCTCCAGCCATACAGGCCCTAAGCGCAGATGTCCCTGGTTGGTACGGTCTGGAGGAAAAAGCCAAGTAGACACTGCCGATGAGGAAACCCATTGGATGGGTTGCCAGGTGGGCCGCTAGGTAGGCGAACGGTGGAAAAGCCCATTGGTTGAGTTGTATCGTCTTCTAGGGTCAAGGCGTTCGTTCGTACATACTAGCTGCTTCCTGTTTCCATGCTTGTCAGTCAGTCACATTTCCTTTTCGTTCACGCAGCCAATGTAATAATTGTGCTACTTGTAGCAACCCCTGTTCGCTGGAACTTATCAGCCGACTTATCAGTTAGAATCTATAGTGTTTTTCTCTCACAATAAAACAGCTTTAGCTGACTTATCAGCCAACTTTCATACCAGCCGAATAGGCCTGGGGCCTTGTTTAGTTTCTCCCCCTAAATTTTAGTCCCTATCCTATCGGATGTTAAACACATGCATGGAGTATTAAATATAGATTAAAAAATAACTAATTACACAGATTGCGACTAATTTGTGAGATGAATTTTTTAAGCCTAATTAGTCCATGATTTGACAATGTGGTGCTACAATAAAGCTACAGTAAAGATGTGCTAATGACAGATTAATTAGGCTTAATAAATTTGTCTCGTGGAGAACTGAGGATTTCTGTAATTTGTTTTATTATTACTATACGAACACTCTCATGTGACACCCTGATGTGATACCCAATGTAACAATCCTAAACTTTAGCCCTGGATTTCAACACCACCTAACTCATACTCTCTTACTTTCTTCCTGAATACATTGACTTTGAGATGTCAAATCTTTTAAATTTGACCAAGGTTTTATGCAATAAAGATTAATATTTATATGACACTAGATTAGTATATGTACTTAGATATGTAAAAGATCATATATTTTTCAAATTAAGTACTTTTTTTGGTGCTGTTTAGAAGACTTAGGACAATTGATGACATTTTGTGGGTTCTATTCTATTTCACTCGCACGTATGGATCCACATTGATGCGGAATATGTACAAATTATAACCCCACGTATCATTTTACTTTCTAGCTTAAGGCGAGCGATAAATTGATCAGAATGTGTTCGTTCTAGTATTTACTGCTGTGTATACGCTAGCTAGCTGTAGCAGAATGCCAGCCTTGATTACTAAGCGTGGTACCCTAGCTACATATGGCGACCACGAGAGGTACTGTTCATGAACATAACTACAGGAATGGACGCCTCACAATTTCGGTGGATAATAACCTCGCCTAATCCGAGTCTAGTGGGGAACCAAATGTACAGTCAAAAAGTACCATGCTAGAAAATAAAGGCTGGCACAAATAATGCCACTGCCACGATGAGGCTAATGGTCCATACTAGAATCATGCCATGTGTGAGCAACAATTTCAGTTGCTGAATTTGGATTCTGTTTGGTGCTGACTTGTGTAGTAATTGTGTTGGTTGCTCACAGTGTGACAATAGTACGACTCTGAAGCATCGTGGTCAACTATAAAAAGGATTTTAGGAACAGAACCTCTTAATAGCAAAGGCGGCCTCAAGTACTACCCTCAGTTGGCAATACGAGCGCCTCCACCTTCCCCTACGTTGGCAGTGTACCGAGGTGAATAACTTTTGACACCGTCAGGGACCCAAGCATGTGCCGGAACAAGATTCTGAGAGCTCTGTGGGCGCTCCAATCCCGTGTCTGGCCCACATATTAGAGAGAAGGGCCAAAAAGGTGCACACTGTGGTCAATTGCAAAGCACTCAAGATGAAAATTTTCCCTAACCATATCCTCTTCCGCGCCTTCTCTGTTTCACACACCCCCTCATCCAAATCTATGTGTCTCCATGCTACCTCCGTCCTCGCAAAATCACTGGTCAGCTCTCATTTGTCACCACCAGCAGCCTGCACCAGGACCTGCGCCACCTGGTCCTCCACCACCAAGTCCTAATTCCAGCCACCGGCGCCCTCATGCCCAACTCCTTTGACAGCCTCCGCCAAACTACCTTGGCTGCCACCGCCACCAAAATCGTGTCTCACTGCTCTCATTTCTTTATGCTGCCACCAGGACCATCGAACCACCTATAGCAGTATGCTAGCAACCCTAGACTCGTGGCTCAAATCAGATATATATTTTGATACATTGTGTACGTCGTGGTCCTAATGTAACCACAATACTGATGCTATGAATATTATTTGTTTTCCCATTATGGATTAAAATGTGAACTCCATAACTCTAGTTTACCTGTTGTTCTGCTATTTCAGTTGTCAAGATTAATTAATCGAACAGCTAGCCAATGAAGCAGTGTAAACAAATTAACAGCTATCATCCGTTTGTCTACATATGCACTACGCATTTCATGTTTTCAGAATCGCTGCACTGAAAAAACTTGACAGGCTTTGCCCGCCATTATACTGTTTTTTCTTTTGAGAAACAGGAGGGACTCAGGGAGCCCCTACTGAAATTTTATTAGAAGTAACCAAGAAGGTTACAAGAAACAACAACCAGGGGTACAAAAGAGAGTACAGGGGGTACGGGGGGGGGGGGGGCAGGGAAAAGAGATTCAAGAGACAAAGAAAGACACAAAAATAATGAGAACATTTACACAAACTGCTCTAGCCATAGTTCAATAGCAGGGAAATATTTTCTCTTGGCTCTCCATAGGAGCAAGCCAAAGGTGCTTCTGAAGATCTCCGAACATCTCTGAACAGAAGCAGGGATTATATTGTTCACTATCAGTATTGACAAAGCTTGCACCAACCCCAGGTACACTAGCTATAGCTCATGGTCTCCCATCCCAATTCTCCTCAACTGAAGCAATCATTATATTATCCTTATTGGTCCTTATCCAAACTTCACTTATCCCTATATAACCTTGTTAGACACAACAACCTAACTCCTCGGTTCAACATCCACCATCCCTAGCTGTTTGCTCCAAGATATATCAGCATCATTCCTATTAAACCATGCCACACACCCCACCCACTCTGCTTAGTGGCACCACGTATTCTATACAAATGGCTGCTGGCCTACCAGCAGCAGCAGGTTGGGGTTGTGCAGCACGTGTAGTGTCCATTGTAGGGATGAGAGTAATCTGGAATTGGATATGGTGGCTGAAGTTTGAAAGCTGCCTCTGTATTTGATACAGTCACTAAACTGCTATGGAAGCTCCTACAACAGTTATCTACTGAACGTGCTCCTGGCTAGATAAAATTAGTGTTAATTTCTCTGATCCTGCGAAATCAGAAGCTGCTCCGGGGGCAAACGAGGCCAGTACTACAGTATCTGCTAATGCCACTCATATAGATAAGTCAATGCAATTAAATCAATACAAGTTGAGATGTAGAGGAGAAACTATGTAAACTTGGCAAGACTCATACAGATTAGCTCACAACCTTGCACATGTACAAAAACCGAAGATTCTACAACATATGAAGAATACATGTACAGTTTGGGACCTGTGCATTTGGTCTCCCACACTATCTGTTAGAAATTTAGATAAATTCATGCATTTTTTAATCAATAAATATATACAGATATTTATGATAATTATATCCATGTATGATCTCCTCGCAATTGTAAATACAAACATGCTAAGTATATTGGTCACACGAAAAAAGAGATAGTGTATTCAGAGGCATGAACAGTGCTAAAGGCATTTGTGGTGCCTGTTGAGCTATGATCCAAATTCAAGCTTGGGCCGAAGCGAAGCGGCCCATTAGCGTTAAGAGGGACTACACCATCTATTAGTTCCGTATTGCTAATAGACGTGGGTGTGGGGTTTTTTCCTCCCTATATATACGGACCACCTCACTCATGAAAAGATTCATCATAGACTTATATACGGGAAGGCCCCTAGGTTAGGGTATCCCTAAGTTGTAAATCTCCGGCGTTTGTAGCCTCACCCGATATAGTGAAGATTTGCTGGCTGGTACTCGTGGTTTTTTCTCTTCCACCTTGGGAGGGTTTTCCAGGTTAAAATCTCGTGTCTCCTGTGTTTGATCTACTGTTCTTCGTCGTTTATATTGCCTATCGTTTATAACAAGTGGTATCAGAGCTTGGTTTGACTTTAGGGTTTTTGCGATGGCATCGATGAAGTTTGATCTACCGCTGCTGGATTACAAGACGAGATTTGCACTGTGGCAAGTCAAGATGCGGGCGATTCTGGCACAATCTTCGGATCTTGATGAGGCGCTGGACGGTTTCGGAGGAAAAGGGCAGAAGTCATGGACCGCTGAAGAGAAGTGGAAGGATCGTAAGGCTCTGTCTCTGATTCAACTTCATCTACATAATGATATTTTGCAAGAAGTGTTGCAGGAGAAAACTGCCGCAGAACTTTGGCTCAAGCTGGAATCGATCTGTATGTCCAAGGATCTAACCAGTAAGATGCACGTGAAGATGAAGTTGTTCACGCACAAGCTACAAGAAGGTGGTTCGGTGATGAACCACTTATCGATCTTTAAGGAGATCGTTGTCGACCTAATGTTGATGGAGGTAAAATATGATGATGAAGATTTAGCTCTTCTACTGTTATGCTCACTGCCTACTTCGTTTGCAAATTTTTGAGATACCATACTATTAAGCCGTGATGAACTAACTCTTGCGGAAGTATATGAGGCCCTCCAGACGAGGGAGAAGATGAAAGGTATGGTTCAGTCTGATGTGTCGTCCTCCAAGGGCGAAGTGTTGTAGGATAGAAGCAGGCCCGAGCAGAAAACCTACAACAACAACAATAATCGAGACAAGAGCAAGAATGGTAAAGGCCGTTCTAAGTCCAGAGGCAGGGATAAGTTCTGCAGGTATTGTAAGAAAGATACTCATGTCATTGAGGATTGTTGGAAGCTGCAGAATAAGGAGAAAAGAAATGGTACGTATAAACCGAAAAACAAATCCGATGGTGATGGTAAGGCCTCTGTTGTCTCCGCTGTTGATACTTCTGATTCAGAAGATGTTCTGGTTGTTTTTGCTGGTCGTGATGAATGGATACTTGATTCTGCATGCTCGTTTCATATATGCTCTAACAGAGATTGGTTCAGTTCTTACGAGTCTGTGCAAAGTGGAGATGTCGTGCGTATGGGAGATAACAACCCACGTGAGATTGTGGGCATTGGCTCCATTCAGATCAAGATCCATGATGGCATGATACGCACACTGAAAGATGTGAGACACATACCAGGGATGGCCAGAAATCTTATCTCCCTCAATACACTTGATGCCGAGGGATACAAACACTCCGGTTCAGGTGGAGTGTGTAAGGTATCAAAAGGTTCTCATTCATATGATAGGTGACATGAATTCTGCAAAGTTATATGTCCTTAGAGGAAGTACTTTACATGGTTCCGTCACTGCTGCTGCTGTTTCTAATGATGAACCAAGTAAAACTAATCTCTAGCATATGAGTGAACTTGGTATGGCAGAATTAATCAAGAGAGACATGTTGGATGGCTGCACTATGGGTAAGATGAAGTTCTGTGAGCACTGTGTTTTTGGTAAGCACAAGAGGGGTAAAATTCAATGCATCTGTTCATACCACCAAAGGTACACTTGATTATGTACATGCTGATTTGTGGGGGCCGTCTCGTAAGCCCTCTTATGGTAGTGCTCATTACATGCTTACCATTATTGATGATTACTCTAGAAAAGTGTGGCCTTACTTTCTAAAAAATAAAGATGATACGTTTGCTGCTTTTAAAGAGTGTAAAGTTATGATAGAAAGGCAAACTGAAAAGAAGGTAAAATTGCTTCTTACCGACAATGGCGGTGAATTCTGTTCGGATGCTTTTAATGATTACTGCAGGGAAGAAGGCATTGTCAGGCACCACACCATCCTGTACACTCCTCAGCAGAATGGTGTGGCTGAGTGCATGAACCGAACCATCATCTTGAGGGCTCGTTGCATGCTGTCCAATGCTCGTATGAACAAAGGCGTTTTTAATGAGGTCGCTAACACCGCTGTTACTTGATCAACCGGTCACCTTCTATCCCACTTAATAAGAAAACTCCCATTGAGGTATGGTCCGGTATGCTCGCCGATTATTCACAGCTTGAGAGTTTTCGCCAGCAATCGCTTATGCTCATGTTGATAATGGAAAGCTAGAACCTAGAGCCATTAAGTGTCTGTTTCTTGGTATGGTTCTGGAGTTAAAGGATATAAGTTATAGAATCCTGAAACTAAAAAGACTTTCATGAGCAGGAATGTTGTTTTTAATAAATCTGTTATGTTTAACGACAGCTTGTCCACAGATGTTTCACCAGTTGGTTCTGATGAGGAGCAGGAACATGTTAGCATGCAGGTGGAGCATGTAGATGATCAGGAAACTAAAATTGTTGATAACTATGTTCATGATATTGTTCAGCACTCACCTCCTGTTTTGTAGCCTCAAAATCAGTCTATTGCAGATCGTAGTACAAAGAGGAGTTGTGGACCTCGTCCACGTTTATTTGAGGAATGTGATATTGTTCATTATGCCTTTAGTTGTGCTGAACAGGTTGAGAACATTCATGAGCCGGCTACGTACACTGAAGCTGTTGTTTCTGGTGACCGCGAGAAGTGGATTTCTGCTATGCAAGAAGAGATGCAGTCACTTGAGAAAAATGGCACATGGGATGTTGTGCGCTTGCGTAAACATAAGAAGGCCATTCATTGCAAATGGATTTTCAAGAGAAAGGAGGGTTTGTCTCCTAGTGAGACTCCAAGATTTAAGGCAAGGTTTGTAGCAAAAGGTTTCAGTCAGATTCCTGGTGTTGATTATAATTATGTGTTCTCTCTAGTTGTAAAGCACAGTTCAATTCGTACATTTTTCGGTATTGTTGCTATGCGAGATCTTGAGCTTGAGCGGTTAGATGTAAAGATTGCGTTTCTACATGGAGAGCTTGAGGAGGAGATATACATGGACCAGCCAGAAGGGTACATAGTACCTGGTAAGGAGGATCATGTTTATAAATTAAAGAGGTCCTTATATGGTTTGAAACAGTCTCCTCGTCAATGGTATAAAAGGTTCGATTCTTTTATGATGTCACATGGTTTTAAGAGGTCTGAATTTGATAGCTGTGTGTACATTAAATTTGTTGATGGATCACCTATATGCTTGCTGTTATATGTTGATGATTTGTTGATTGCTGCCAAGAGCAAGAAAGAAATCATTATGTTGAAGAAACTGTTGAGTAGTGAGTTTGTGATGAAGGATCTTGGTGCTGCTAAGAAGATTCTAGGTATGAAAATTACAATAGACAGAAATTCTGGTTTGTTATTTCTTAGTTAGCAAAGTTACATTAAGAAAGTTCTTCATCGTTTCAACATGCATGATGCAAAGTCTGTTAGTACTCCTATTGCTCCTCATTTCAAATTATCGGCTTTACAATGTGCTAGTACGGATGAGGATTTTGAGTACATGTCAAGAGTTCCATATTCTAGTGCTGTTGGTTCTTTGATGTATGCCATGGTTTGCTCTCATCCTGATTTATCATATGCTATGAGTTTGGTTAGTAGATACATGGCTAATCCTGGTAAAGAACATTGGAAGACTGTTCAGTGGATTTTGGTACCTTCGTGGCACAACAAATGCCTGTTTGAAGTTTGACAGGACTGATAAGGGACTCACTGGCTATGTGGATTCAGATTTTGCTGCTGATTTGGATAAGAGGAGATCTCTCATAGGTTATGTGTTCACTATTGGTGGTTGTGCTGTGAGTTGGAGGGCAACATTGCAGCCCATTGTTGCACTGTCTACCACTAAAGCAGAATACATGGCTATTGCTAAAGCATGTAAAGAATCAGTTTGGTTGAAAGGTTTATTTACTGAGCTTTGTGGAGATGATTCTTGCATTAATTTATTTTGTGACAGTCAAAGTGATATATGTCTCACTAAAGATCAGATGTTCCATGAGAGAACGAAGCACATTGATGTCAAATACCATTATGTTCGCGATCTGGTTGCGCAAGGTAAGCTGAAGGTATGCAAGATAAGCACACATGATAATCGTACTGATATGTTGACAAAGCCAGTTCTTGTTGCTAAGTTGAGCTTTGCTCAAGCTTAGTTGGTATAACTGTTTAGCCCAAGAGGCTATTTGGCACCGGAAGTATTTCTTTGTTGTTTCAGGGTGAAGGTTCGTTTTATGCTACAGGAAGGAATTTGTCTCAAGGTGGAGTTTGTTGAGTTATGATCCAAATTCAAGCTTGGGCCAAAGCGAAGCGGCCCATTAGCGTTAAGAGGGACTACACCATCTATTAGTTCCGTATTGCTAATAGACGAGGATGTGTGGTTTTTTCCTCTCTATATATACGGACCACCTCCCTCATGAAAAGATGCATCATAGACTTGTATACGGGAAGGCCCCTAGGTTAGGGTATCCCTAAGTTGTAAATCTCCGACGTTTGTAACCTCACCCGATATAGTGAAGATTTGCTGGCTAGTGCCCGTGGTTTTTCCCTTCCACCTTGGGAGGGTTTTCCACGTTAAAATCTTGTGTCTCCTATGTTTGATCTACTGTTCTTCGTCGTTTATATTGCCTATCGTTTATAACAGTGCCATTCTCACTAGTCGACATAGTGAGCTAGCTAGCGTCGTAGATAATTACATCCATTTGTTATGTACTCCACATTAATTGTAAATACAAACCTGCTAATAAATATATTGATCATGCTGAAAAAGAGAGAGATGGTGTACCCTGCGGTACTAGTGCCAAAGGCTCTTGTGACGCCGTTCTCACTAGTCAAACAATGTAGTCCCTTAAACGTTGACCAGTAAGTAGTGGATCACTGCCATGTAAAAAAGCGCACAGAAAGTATAGAATGCAACCGAGCAATCATGAGATGAAGCATTGAAAAACTTGATCACCCACTACCTTTGAGGGTGTTCTGGACAACGAACAATGGCAATGGACGTGGGACGCACGCCAGGACGTCATCCAGTCATGCAACAGTTACTAGTAACTGTCGTTAGTTAGTCCTCCAGCCCAGGCCCATGCTTGTCGTCACGTCATATGCTCATGGGCTCATGGCCATGCCACACCATGCTACGGCTCGGCTTGGTACGCACGCATGTCACACACCTTTCGTGTCTCTCAACTTTAAAGTAGGTACACACAATATATAGTCACTTATCTAAAGATGAGTCAACCTTTAGTCAATTTACCTTATGCACTGCAAGGTTGGTGCAGTACCCCTAAACAACACTACCGGTACCAACTGTGCGTGGCACACGGAAATCCTCCATTGTAGACAATTGGTCGGGAAAGTTTTCGTTTTTTTTAGGAAAACAGTAGGGGTTTCCCCCTACTGGGATTTATTAATTAAACAAACAAACAAAAGTTTTCGTATTAAATACAAAATGATGCATGCTCGTAGAATTCCACTTCACTATGAGAAGTTCTCAGTTTCTGGTTTTGATGTTACTAAATCTTTATTAGACCTGGCATTTAATATAGGCATTAGGATTTAATTGATTCAATTCAACAAAATTGGTACAAAAAGCTTAATTAAAATCCAACATCATCTACCACCTGACTGATCAATACATATAAATATACTCAGCTTTGTCATTCAACTGCATCTAACTTCTTTCAACTAGCTAGTCCAGTTGGCCAACCATGCACACATCTAATAATGCCCTGCTTGTCGACTCACCACATATTTTCTGTTAGCTGCCAGGCAGCGTGAATGGATTCTTTGCTATAGCTCTTGGTTTCAAGCTATGCATTGATCTCCCTGCCCCAGGCTTATATTTGTGGCAGTTACTCAACTCTTGGAACCGGAGGTATCGGCAATCTGATAATAAGCTAGTCGAGAAGACAATGAAAAAATGCAAATAAAATGTGTCAATATGAAAGTGTCAATATGGTGATGCACAATTTGGCAATGGATTGCCCAAAGACTTTGTGTTATGTGTAGATGTTGGGCACGATCTGGAACCAGCATGCTGAAGTGTACATAGGCGTCCTTAAAGGTGTGGAAACATCAAAACTGAAGCCTACTCCTGCCGTAGCTCTCATCTGGTTGTTCACGTTGTGCTCCACGTTTAATCGAACCGCATGTTTGCAGCTTTGCATGCCCAAACAGATCAGAAAGAAAAAACAAAAAAAGATAGAAAGAAAAAGGAAAAGGAAAAGGAAGATGCTGTTGACTGGACTAGTTACTACAACTATTTTTACTAGCAACACTAATATTTTGATTATACTTCATTATTGTTAGTTTGTTGAACTGGCAGCCAGGGTGTGATAGAAAAATCCTAGAAATCCCCAATGGGAACAAATAAAAAGGAAGTCAGGACAAGCCGATCAAAGGATTATATATCTCTAGAGATCTATCTCTGACTACTGAGTAAAGTCATGTCTTCGATCGAAAAATGGTGCATGTATATTGTTTGAAAACTAAATTAGTTGAAAGTTATTTTTTAGATTAATCAAACCTTGTTCTAAAGATACATATGTTTTCACGAATGGAAAGAGTATTGTCAGCTGAGGACAATTGTACAGGTGTGCCTCACTGTATCGTTTGCTTCTACTCATAGTTTCCATTCATACAATCCGATGCCACCCAACACACAAAGCCCAGCCAACAGAATAAACATGGTCCACGGGCTTTGCCCATCTCACCATCATCATATATAAACTGGCACATTTGAGATCTATTCATGCTTCAAACCGTGTCAGCCAGCGGCAGTGCATGTATATATATACACACGTATACTAGCAGCTCCTAGCTTGAGAAGATACACCAAGAGCCCCACTGTGGCCTTAGTTACGCCTTCAATGCCCGCCAGCCTCTGCACGAATAAAGAGAAAAAATATTCTCTCGTTAAATATATACACACAATTCAACCGGCGCCCTCTTTCCCTATCTCAAACACAAACGTGATGTACTAACACGTACGACCACCACTACTTTCTGTCTCAGTTAATCTGATCCTCAATTCGTTTTTTGCAATACATGTCTCTGATTATGGATTTTATTTTTTGCCATGGTGGAGGTGGTTGAAGATAGGCATAGGAGGTATCGAGAATTTTTGCAGCTCTTTTATGAAGGAACGTTGTATGCAAGTGTTATTGAGGGTTGACCTGAAAACAGCAACCATGTTCTGTGCTAGAATATAGGAGTGTTCCACCAATACACTACTGGACGCAGGGTCTTTGCCGAGGGCCTGAAGCCCTCGGCAAAGGCTCTTCAGCCGTCGGCGAAGGATTTGCCGAGGGCAGCCCTCGGTGAAGAACCCTCGGGAAAAAAAACGTCGGCGAAGGACTCTTTGCCGAGGGCCTTTTATCGGGCACTCGGCATAGTATTTGCCGAGGGCTAACGGCGGCCCTCGGCAAAGTAAAGTAGTCGTTAGGTTCGCGGTTATTTTCCACGGTGTCTTTGCCGAGGGCTGACATACAGGCCCTCGGCAAAGACCTGTTTTTAATTTTTCCTGATTTTTTTTTTGCGAGGGCTATGGTGAAGGCCCTCGGCAAAGACCTGTTTTTAATTTTTCCTGGGATTTTCTTTGCCGAGGGCTATGGTGAAGGCCCTCGGCAAAGACCTGTTTTTAATTTTTCCTGGGATTTTCTTTGCCGAGGGCTATGATGAAGGCCCTCGGCAAAGACCTGTTTTTAATTTTTCCTGGGATTTTCTTTGCCGAGGGCTATGGTGAAGGCCCTCGGCAAAGACCAAAGGAAAATTTTCAACATTCCACCTGTTTCTTGCTTTCCATGCGCATAAAAAAAAATATATATATATATATTCAACAAAGCAGAAATATCCCACAAATATCACAATCATCACATATATCTCACAAATATCACATATATCTCACAGATATCACATAGATCATCACATGTATCATCACAAGTCCAAATTCAACAATTCCATAAGTCCACAATCTAACTCAAGTGTCAAGTCCACAAGTTCAAATCCACCGAGGTGGCCAACCTCTCCAACCGTCCTCGCCTCTGCGTCACCAACCTTCCCAACAGTCCGGCCTCTGCGTCGAGGGTGGTGTAACGAAGCGCCTCCAGAATCGTGTGGCCGACGAGGGGGTTATTAGAACCCGCCGGCCGAGGCTGCACAAACAATTATATGCTTATGTGAGATTGCAGTAATTATTCTAGGACTACAGCTTTAGTATTTAGACGAAACCTATCAAATTTTTTATAGCTAGTGTTGTCTGGGTTTCTATGTCATACAAACAAACCAAAGCTAGTGTTCTCTCGGGTTTCTATGTCACACAAGCGAGAAGTGAACTTTAACGCTTACAGGAGTAGCTGCAAACGCGCAAGCGGCACCTTTTGGCGGAGGAGCGACATCTCGCACAGTGCACACCTGTCTTCTGCCCAAGAGCTTGCATGATTTGCATCATTTCGCAATCCCGACCTCCTGGGGCTCCCCCGAAGCGCTCTCGCCAAATTTCTCCAATCGAAAGCAAAGGAGGGCCGTGATCTCAAGCCGTCTTCTCGTTGTTCTGGCCTGCAATATTGCACTCCAATATTTCAAGAATGCAAAACTAACTCAAGTGTGAGAATATTAATTTACGCACGAGTAAAACAAGAATTACCTCGAGCGCATCGACCCGCCGCAGTGTCGGAGTAGGCCGTGGCGTATGGGCTGGGCCGGAACTCGTGCTCGTGCTCGGAGCTGGCTCGAGTGGGAACAAGGTGGGGTCGATGGCGGCGTTTCGCAATCCACGTCCGGACGTGGACAATCCGAACAGATCGGGTCGATACACACACGGTGATCTGCATGCCTCAACCGTATCTCTTTTCGGACGGAGACCTTAATAACTGGTTTACGCAGCTTCTCGACAAAGATACAGGAGTAGAGGTTGTTTATACCTAAGGTGGCGGTGGAGACAGGGTAGCGGGCAAAGCGGCGAGTCGGGGCGGTGGAGAGTCGCAGCGCCGACGCGAGGACAATCGACTACTCAAGCTCCTTTGACGTCCTTTGCTCTGCAAAAAAAAAGGGTATAAGTTAAAAATTTCGGCAGAACCTCCCCTGTACGGGGAGGTTTCCAAAACCTGCAAAAAAAATCGGCTCGATGGCCTGTACAGACCTCTTGCACTCGTTTTGATGTAAATTAGAGACAAATAGGAACAAACAACATGAGGGACGGTATGTGTACTTGCAGTTCCCAGTTAGCTACTACAGAATGTATTTGGAATAAAGGGAAATGGAAAGAAATTCAAAGGAATTGAATGTAGCAAGAGACAACTACTTGTAAAATCCACCAAGAGACATTGTCAGTGTGGTCTGCTTAGTCTGGACTATGGAAAACAGACATTGGCCCATTATTTTACTTCGAACTCTTTTCATTTCACTTCAAGTCTGATACTTCTTAGATAAAGATATGTTGGTACAGATATTTTTGCAAGTCATTCATTTTTCATTCCTTTCTTTCCTTGTTAAATTGATCAGATACTACCTTAACTTGTTAAGATCTTTTGCTATCTTAAGATTGGTAACAGGAAAAAGAAAAAAACAGTTGCACAAATGACTTTTTTTCATCCTATTTGATTATCTGTTAACAACACTAGTGTTAGTGTGACCAGCATCTGTAAATCCTACAAAAGGAGCAACTACTTTTGTTTCTTGTAGTTCAAGAGCCAACTGAGTAAGATATCGAAGTACTACTATAGCTGCTGCTTTAGCTGAGCACAAGCATATCCATAATATTGCATAAATGATAGATGCAAATATTTGCACACAATTACCCTTGCGATACTTCCCTGCAAGCATATTAGGAACCGTTGCTGTAAATTGGAGTGTATGGAGCAAAAAAGGGAGTTTTGTAATTAACAATGTGCCGTTACTCGCAAAAAAAGGGAGGGAAAAGCTACACATAACATCAGTCTGAAATTAGACTGGCCGGGCAAGCAGTAACGTGAGGAAACACAAAAAAACAGGAGCAACTAAAGGCTATTGCTGCACAATAGAAGCATGCACAAATGAGACGCAAAGGCAAAGCAAGATATACCTACAAAAGGGAGAAACCTGAACTGTTGGCCCCCATCTGTAGGTACAGTAGCAGCACCTGAAATCTGAGGGCAGGAGGATGGTGAAGATGACAATGAAGTTTTGACACGCTCACAATTGCAGATTCTACCTACTTGGCCAACAGCTAAAAAGCCAAATGAAAAATATCAGACTTACTTTTTAAAAAAAGGGCCCGCCCTTCATCAGACTTACTTTTTAAGATAGAACAAATTAATTTATGCCACTATAACAGTAATTAAGAAAACAAAAACAAAGAGGAGGGCAAATAAAATGCGCTTGGCTGTCACGCTTGTGTCACAAGCATGTGCTAATATGCGCTATCGCTGCTTCAAGTCACAAGCATGTGCGGCAGGTAACAGTATATGTGAAAGTTTGTTAAATACTCGACAATGAGAACGGTCACCGCCAAGCATAGAACCAGAGATGATGCACAATTAAGTTGATAAGTATGTCATCGCCGTGATGTAATCACAAGCTATTGGTGAGTCGTGCAAGCAATACATGAAAGGGAAAGCTAGCAATCATAATTTGCAAAGATGGAAGACACAATGAAGGTGAACAGAGTTCGGACCAAATAATCACAGCAGGAAGCTTATACTACCTCAATAAGGCGAAGGGGACAGGGGGTCTTAGATCCAGCCAACAGACATGGATGGTATGGAAGATTCGGGCATGATCTGAAATTTGTGAGGAGCATGGTTAGACTAAGAAGAACCTTTGTGTGTAGCAGAAGGGTAAATAGGCAAACTGGACCCGTTATGAACAGGCGGCTCATCGTGGAGTCGATGTACTCCACGAACGGCTCCCAGTACCTGTGGTAGAGCTGCTGCGACCAGTCGTGCGGCGGCCTCGGCGTGCACACGCTGTATATCTTCCTGCGTCAAGGGGACGAGAAATGTAGATCAGAGCCGGATCGAGATGGGAAACCCTAGAGCTGCCGCGAAGGAGATGGCGGAGGCGAGGAGACGCCGGTTGACGCACCGAGGACGGCGGCACTGTCGGCGCGTGAGAACATCGCGAGGAGCAAGATCCGGAGGGAGAGGTGCGGAGGGCGAGATATCGCGGTGGGGAAAGTGGCGGCGGCGGCGATGGGTGTGGGGCGACGGGCCGCCGCCCGTCCGCGCCGAAAGCACCGTGAGGGTCGCGAGGCTCGCGCCTTAGGACGATGTGCTGGCCCGTGGGCTGCAAAAAGGCGGACGCGCGGTGCTTGGCAAGCAGAATAACGCCGGGGGGCGGGGGGCCACAAGGCCTTCGGTGGGGTGGGCGCAGTGCGGAGGAGGGACGACAAGCGCCGGGAAGGAGCAGAGAGTGGGGAAGGAAAAGCAGAAGCTGGAGTATTTTTTTTTAATTTTCTTTGCCGAGGGCCATTGGCCCCATGTCCTCGGCAAAGATCCCCTTTGCCGAGGGCCAGGCTAAGCCCTCGGCAATTTTTTTTTTTTTGGTTTTTTGAACTCAGCAGGTGCTATAATACATTATTTAAAACTCAATTTTAAAATTTGGGTCAATTTTGACTTTTTTATATATTTCCCTAATTTATTTCTTTTCGTTGAATTTTTTGAATATTTCAAATTTGAACTGCAGGTGGATGGAATAATGCAATTTAGTGATTCAAAAAATGTTATTCATGGTATTTGGTGTATGTTGAGTCCCTATCCACGAACTCGCATCAAATTTCGGGCATCTTCTTCACGTAACATGACGAGAAACTTGTCGAAAAGGTGTTTTTAAATTATATAAAATACATACGAAGTCCAAAATCACGAAACTTGTCGGTATCATCTCCACATGAGGGGTGGTACTAAATGTGATGAATATGTCCGGTTTGCGACATCCGACGCCGCAACTCGCCTCAAACCTTCTCAATTTTTTACCACAGCCTACATGTGATGTGATAACATGACATCTCGCCAAGTTTCGTGATTTTCGGACTTCGTATGGATTTTATATAATTTTAAAACACTTTCCCGGCAAGTCGGTCGCCATGTTACGCGAACAAGATGCATGAAAATTTGATGCGAGCTCGTGGATAGGGACTCAACATGCACCAATTAACATGAATAACATTTTTCGAAACACTACATTGCAATATTCCATGCACCTGCAGTTCAAATTTGACATATTCAAAAAAAATCAAAGAATCGAAATAAATTAAGGAAATATACAAAACAAAATCA
Organism: Miscanthus lutarioriparius; assembly: GCA_904845875.1. Classification (NCBI taxonomy): domain Eukaryota; kingdom Viridiplantae; phylum Streptophyta; class Magnoliopsida; order Poales; family Poaceae; genus Miscanthus; species Miscanthus lutarioriparius. The sequence goes on from CAJGYO010000014.1 coordinate 6,652,886, forward strand.
AAATTGGCCTAAATTTTAAAATTGAGTTCAAAACAATGTATTGTAGCACCACAAAAAAACTGGGCTAAAAAACCAAAAAAAAAAATTGCCGAGGGCTCTTTGCCGAGGGCCTGACCCATGGCCCTCGGCAAAGAATTTTAAAAATAAAAATAAAAAAACTTTGCCGAGGGCCTGGTCTGGGGCCCTCGGCAAAGACTTAAAAAAAATTGCCGAACCTTTGCCGAGGGCCTAACGGGTGGCCCTCGGCAAAGTTTGACGGGAAATGGCCGCCGTGACCAAACGGGCCTACTTTGCCGAGGGCATCTTTGCCGAGGGCCTAGGCCCTCGGCAAAGATTTGATTTGCCGTGGGCCTGTCTTTGCCGAGGGCCGTACCCTCGGCAAAGACCTCTTTGCCGAGGGCCGTTCTTTGCCGAGGGCTCCTGTGTCTGGCCCTCGGCAAAGAGTATCTTTGCCGAGTGCCCGATATTTGGCCCTCGGTAAAGCCTCAGGCCCTCGGCAAAGTACGCGTTTCCAGTAGTGATAGCTCCAGCTAGTTACATTTCGGTGGTGTTCCTAGCTTTAATTGTTTGGCCCATAGGTTGTATGTAACACACGCCAGGTTGCATGAGTATAGAAGAGCTAGCGGATGATTTTCTTTCTGTGAAAACTAGAGATGGTCATATTTTGTATGCAACGGGATGATTTAATAGAATATAAAATTTTTGTGAAGGAAACTGATAGAAGTTGAGATGCAGAGTGAAAACAAGAGGATTCGTGCATAGTTCGTGGATGAAAGAGCTCCATCTATGTACGTAGCACATCACTTCTACAATCAAGCTACTCAAATTCATTCCAAACAGCACGTCAAATGGTAGTTGGTCTTTTGGTGAGGTGTGTTCTTTGATAAGATACAGCCATGAGCCATATATTGATCATCCAATACCGTGTCCTAGCTCTGTTCATAGTCTATAACAAGCTAATGCATGGCAAGTCTTAGGACTATTAGGGCACCCTCAATAGTTGAGTCAGCTTACAAGCTCATATAAACTACCATGCTCACTATGACAGCTCAGTTGCTGAGCTAGCTTCCACCAACCTCACCAACCATAAGAACACTGGGTATTCCACAATGTCTCCCATCTTTATTGTCCTAAACTGAGATAATCATCGTATGATTCTTCTTTGTCCATAGCCAAATAAACTTCCCATTTAAATATCCTCCAAATATATCCTTGTTAGATGCACCAACTCCACAATTCACATCAAATTATCCGCACGCTGCTACATGGTATCTCAACACCATTGTTATTTGACCATGCGCCTCACCGCACGCACTCAATTGCATTGTGGCACTGTTCAGTTCGCATCTCATTGCTAATGCAAGACGCTATGTCAATTCTAAGAATGGGAGTTGTCTGGAATTCGATGTGATGAACGTGGTTCCACAAAAGGTTCACAAAAAAAAAAACGTGGTTCCACAAATGTCTCTGTGCGTGATACAGCCAATCAACTGCTTTGGTAGCTCCTTCGACATTTAGTTCCCAGGAATGAAGGCCGCAACAGATGATTATCAAGGCAGTTTCTCTTATCATGCATGTGACTGAAGAAGTTGGATGCAAATACAAGTGATGACTACTACTAGATTGTAATACAAATCGGTTGCATGCATAGCTGTAGGCAGATTTCTAGAGATGGTTACTTTTTATTAGCTATCCTGAAAATAGATAGATTTTCAGGAGCAGTTTAATTAAGTCAACCACTCAATGGCTCCAAAACTGTAATGGAACGAAGAATTCCTAGAGATGGTTTACAACATGGACAGTCAGCCCTCCAAAAGGAGGCAACTGTAAAAATTATTGGTGTAGTAGTGATTATGTAAAGAGTTTCGAATACAGAATTACATGTTAAAAGTTACATGCTTTGACGTACAACAAATAGTCGAAAATTTATTGATGTTTACATTTTTCATGGCTTGACCTGTTTTTTCTCTAAGCTAGTGTTTTTGTTGACTACTAAAACTTATTGTTGTTCGCCATTAGTTTCCATTCATCCAGGACGAATTCCAGCATACAACCCAGCCAATTAACGAGCTGAGTTTCACTTGGTTTGGAGACCATCCTCCTACAATCTTATTAATTGGTCCAGAGCGATTCATCCTATTTCAAACCTAGCGACAGTATATGTTAATCCACAAGCTAAGCTTCTCGCTACTGTGACAGTATATATAGACTCGATTGTGCATGGTTTTTTACTCCTCGAAGCTTTGAATGAAAGAAAAACACTGATAGATGTGCAGTAATAATGTCTTTTTATGTCCTGTCCACCTTGCATCTCTCTCTCTCTCTCTCTCTCTCTCTCTCTCTCTCTCTATATATATATATATATATATATATATACGACCTACACTAGCTACCTCCTCTCCAGGTTCCAAAATCAATTGTTCCATATAACTAACCACAATTCATGTTTCTGATATTATACGTATGTTGCTCGACATAAAAAAGGTGGTCATAGAAGATAGGCATGGAAAATGATAGGCGTGGGAGGTATCGAAGAAATCTGTAAAGCGCTGTACAACTCCAGAACTAGATCAATTCGCTCACCTGGTAGCAGATCAAAGATGTCAGGTTGTGTCCAATATATTGGTGTATCTAGCTACTAGGAATCTTAAGAATACTTGATAGTAGGTGTTGAATACTGCATACATGTACAAGTTTCTGAAAGCATGAAACGCCTTAACGGACTGGTAATCCTGTACGTATTGTGTACATTTCGAAAATGAACTACCGCAAAGAAAACTTTGAAAATTGATCAAATGATCATCGACATCAAAATTAAGGCTAGCATTCATGATTCAAATTTTTCTCAAACCAAATTGTGTCCAGCTTATTCCATGCGGTTAGTATGGTAAAGGCACTTCTACTAATCGGTACATATATATATATATATACACTTTAATTTCCATGAGAAATTTATCCCTGGTGGTTAGGACCCACAGGAAAATAAAAAGATTCCCTGACAGTATACCATCAGACATTTGTTTATTCCCCTGTCGCTCTATCCCTGATGGCTATTCCCTGACGGAACTCCATCAAAAAAATTGATTTTTAATTTCATTGACGGTAGTTTCTACCTGACGCTGATTGCACCGTCAGGGGAATTCTGGTTTCTAGTATGTCACAAATGTTAATTGGTTAGGAGGGATCATAAGGAACAAAGCCATTATTCTTGATATTAGTCACTTTGGTTGAGCAGGAATGGCATAGTATTTGAAAAGAAAATAAATATTCTGCACTTTGAAGGTTATCTACTCGTTGTAAACAGGCTCCCATTCTGTGGACATCCTCGAGAAGCCAGCTTGACAGGGTTTGATTGTGCCGGTTTCATCATAGATATGGCTCAAGCAGGTAGGCAAGGCTATTTATAATTTCCAAACACATGGGTGGAGATCTAGTTTTACAAATTGATAACCAAGAAAAAAATATAAAATTCATTATTTCACATAAAAACAGGTTTGCAGTGGATGCATGAGTTTAGCAGATAATAAATTTGTGCATGGGTTTGCCCCGTGGTCTCCCATGTGAACTCCTCCCCCTTTGCTCAGCTCAATATATACACCCTTCTTAGATCGACAACCAGACTTCCCTTATGGACAATTGCATTGGCTCATGTGTAGTTCGTGTGGCAGCTAGCTTCATGTCAAGGTTCTACACCACAGGTGTAGTCTGCCGTGGCAAGATGTGGCTCCGCTGCAGCAGTTCCGGCAGCCTGAAAGGTGTTCTCTGGATTGCTGACCACCTTGCAGTGTGTAGCTCATCACGCTGATCTAGGGATAGGAGGCATCAAGAATTCGGTCACTGCATCCCTCCAGTGTGTAGCTCATCAAGCAGTCAATATTAATTGTAGTTCCAGCCCAGTCTCTGTGGTGACTGGCATTCCTCCAGTTGTTGTTAAAATCCACAGGTACGATTAGTGGGTGAGCGTTTGTTGCACCACGGCAGTGATGTGCCACAGTTGGGACAAGGGACCAATGTGCGGGCACACCTGGTAGAATGTAAGGATCTTGCAATTGATTCACGGTTCCTTTGGCTTCAAAATTGCTAGCTTGAGAGAACAGTATATTTGATCCCAGCAGGGCACAAAGCTGGTATCTGATTTCTAGATTCATTGCTCCGATTTATATACTTCTTCGGCATATTAATGGAGATGGGCATCTTTAAACCCTAGCCACTGCTAATGCTCTATTAACAGAGGCAGCAGTGCTACAGCGACCACGACAAATAATACATTAACAGAGGTGGTTGTTGTAACACGATCGTCTCTGTTAAAAGAGTGTTAACAGCGGCAGTCTCCTTGAGTCGCCTGCCTCTGTTAAGGACTAACAGAGGCGAGCACCCCTTTTCGCTGTCCTCTGTTAACAAAAAGCCCTACCTCTGAAAATGAAACATGTGATAGTTTTTTCTATTGACTGCTCCTGCAAATAAGTTGATTTGGTAGATTTTTAGGAACAGTTTTATTATGTCAACGGGCTCAACAGTTCAAAAGCTGCACTCATTGCCTGCTCTGGCATGGTGAGTCACTACTGAGATGTGAAAACTAATTAATAGCGTGTATGATATACTTTCTCTACTACAATATCCATTTGTTGTCACATTTTAAATAAAATTATGATTGCCATCAAGCAATCGTACTTTGGATATATACTGGTCATCTCATATTTTCCCGGGGCTTCGGTCGGTCTTTTGCAGTGACGGTGGACACGAATTGTCATAATGAGCCACACCAAGTTCATCGGTAGAGAAGTATATATAATTGCAATGATGAAAAAGAAAGAAAAACTGAAGCGTAAAAACTCCTCCTGGGTCCTGCTGTAGCACGTTTGTCTATATATATGTATATCACACAGACACACCTACATATTGGCAATATTAGCATCCACTACCACTAGCCTCAGCGACACTCCTCTTTGCATTGGCCACCATGGCCGCCCCACTTGCATGCCTCCACATAACAACATTATTATTATGAGATCTACATACTGTGCCACTAGATTTTAATTGCCGGAAGGCACCAACCAATATCCAGTAGCATCGTGCATGGCTCGGCAACAACAGCTCAGGCAGCCTGAATCTCAGTGTCAAGATGGCGCACCATGTAGCATGCTATACACCTTCTAAGGATGGGAGACATCTGGAATCCAGAGTGTGTGATGGAGATTCACCCTTGTTTATCTGTTATGTGCATCGCCTCATTGAACTCAACATCCTTGGGGACATTGATACCTCCATGATCTTCGTCACCATCCATGTCTGCAAATAGATGGATGAAGATAGTATAATCATCATGATCAGTCACAACTCTGCCTTCTTACAGCACCAGGATCATCCCAGTCACAGCACAATGATGGTCATCCTACAGTAATGTTCTGGATATTGTACTATATGACTCATTGTGAAAGGTCCAACCCATCTAATCCTTGATGAAACCCCACCTCACTAAGTGAGATTTGACTTGACAAAGTTCCAACCATACTCTCACATCCTTTCTTCGTTGTATTCTTCGGTCGCTTCTCCTCGAACAGAGTCGGGCCGAGATCCTCCCTCCCCTCTACAGGAAACTATGCCTCCCCTTATATTCTGAGGATGACATGGTGTATAAGTCGGTTCTAGTTGTAGTCTAAGGTCTATATACACCGGGTGTATGCTTCCTCTGCCGTGGCATTTTTGGACACCGTCGTGTCGTCTAGGAGGGGGCCGACAATGCCGCAATTTCTCCATGATATCGTTGCCACAGTCCGCCACTTGACCTCCAGGGGCTGCCTATCGTTGTGCGGCCTCCCCCAGGTAAGCCTTCTCGAGTCTTCCACGGTGCGCAAGGAGCCTCCCCCGCTTGGAGGGGCTGATGAGCGAGCACAGAGCCCTCTACCCTTGAAGCTTGGGGAGTTCCGTGTCTCGACGCATCACGCCCGTTGCGTGACCCTACCGAGGGAGTGGCTAACAATGCCTCGCAGCCGTTTCAATGGGCAGGTGGTGCAGCATCTCCATACTTGTCAAGCTCTGGCCACCTAACAGATTCCTGAGCTGGCCTCTGGCCGGGGGTCGGGACGTCGATTGCCGCCCGAGTGGTTGCTCAATTGGAGGTCAGACTCGGGCTCTCGTGGTCCGGTGGCCCGGGGCTGTTGCCAAGCCCCCGAGCAATGACCAATGGCTGCTGGCATACTCGAACTCACCCGGACTCCACTGGAGGCTACGCTCGAGCATACCCAATGGGTATAGCCCCTGTTGACGGTCGATAATATCAACTATAATCTATTAAAATAATATATAATTATATTTAAAATCAAACATCAATATAGGTCTGGTGGTTTGAAGCTAACTATTTCCACAAGTTTTGGTGATTTTATACTTACAGAGAATTTATCCAGAAAACAAGTTAAAGCGGGCCATATTATCACAAGAGAACAGATACAATTGCGACGGAACCAACTCCATTGGGCCCTAACCCATCTCTCATGGGCCAGAGAAGAAGTGCCACGAGGATGGAGCCCTTGGTGCGGTCACCCAACCCCACATGGATGTTGTTCGACCTCCCCTGGCCCACCTGTCGGCGACAGCTTTCTTCCACCGCCTTTGAGGATTAATCTCCACCGTATATTAAGATCGGTTTGATCCAATGGTGGGCGTAGGAATTGGTGAGGATTGATGACGTGGCGATTGCTTGCACCCTACTCAATCCCCCCTATAAAAGGACCCCTAGACCGCCTCCGGGAAGGCATCCAATTCATTGATCCTCAATCCCATTGAAGATCAAGACACACCAAGAGAATTAGAACTAGAACTCTCCAATGTAGTAGATTAGTAACTTGAGAGTTAGGGTCGAGTGGACTTATGTCTAGATTCTGGATCCTATCTCGGAGGTTTGGTAAGCATTGTATCTACACTTTTATATCTTATGAGACCAATATTTACATGTTATATTCTTATCTATATAGTTATGAGTAGTCGAAGTTAACTTTATGTTTATGTATATGATCACAGAGCGCTTATCCTACTAGTTCATCGATGGGGTTAAGTAGCCGAGGATCATGTAAACGTGGTGCTTATATGAGACTGCCTGTGGTTGAATCCTACATTCAGGGTTGTATCCTTATTCAAGGTTTGGTAGATCTCGATAGGGTGTGACAACCTTCCTGATCCTCTATATTCCAAGCCCTGTTTATAGGCCTACAGGACCGGTAGTCATTATTGAGTGGTTATATTCTAATATGCTTCTCTTTAATGATGTCCCTTATGCATAGATGTAGAGTAAATATTTTGCTAAACTAAGTTTCTATGCCATAATTCCATAACTTTGTATTAAGAATATCATAGGAATCTACCTCACCCATAATTCCCTCAAGTAATCTAGTCTATTTATTTGTTATAGTTTATCCTCTAAGTGTCATTATACTTAATTCCTATCATTACTTTTACCCTGCTATAGCTATGTTGGTAAGTTAATTAGTAACTACTCCATTGTTATTACTTAATAATCTTTATTTCATTGTTTCCTTTTGATAAAATATAAATAACGATACCTGGAATGCTCCCGGTGAACTGCTACAATGATATCCTGTGCGCTTGCAGAACACTTAATTTTTACTTGCACTATCAAATACCAACAGCCCCCGAGCACCAGACCGATCCGAAGGATCGGTCGGAGGGTCAGTCGGCCTAGTAACTCCTTCCCGGGGACTTAACATACCCCTATGTTAAACTCTCGTCAATGCTCATCTCCAAAAATAAATTAGACAAAACTTAAAAAAGGCCCGCTGGCGAGCCCGAGCCCACCGACGAAACCGCCACCGCTGCTGCTAGATCGGCCAAATGAGGACCACCAGGCGCCTCTCGTGCTGGGGCACACGGACCCTGCTGCCAAGGCATGGCTCTGGCGGGGGGGCGCGGCTCCGATCGCTGAGGAGGCGTGGCCCCTGCTGCTGGCGTGTGTGACCCACACCGTCGAGGAGGCAACGCTGTGCCGATGCATGCGGCCCCCACTGTCGGAGCATGTGGCCACGCCGACGGGGCATGCAGCCCCCGCTGCCATAGCACCTCTCCAGCTGGGGAACATACTTGCTCGCCTCTAAAAAGTCAGATACAGAGAGGACGGGCTGCGCGATGACGGAGAGAGAGAATTGTTGTTTAGGGTTTGCATTTTTCTTTATATACTTGGGATGGTAGTGGGCTGATGTGGGTATGAAGATGGTTAGTGAGCAGGGCCGGATTTGCTGTGGCGGGCCTTTTAAATGTCCGTCTTTGAAAATAGATTACTGAGGCGGGCCACTTAAGGTGTTTGCCTCTTAAAATGGGGCATTTTTAGAGGCGGACACCTTAACAAGACCGCCTAGTTAAAAAAATAAATAAATTGATCGCCTGTGTAAATCGATTTTGAGGGACGAGGAACTTTAGTTGTCTCCGTAAATTGAATGCCCGCTTCCAATAATCATATGGTGTTTTTGGTGACACATAAAATTTATGCTTACCCACAAAAATAAAAGTGTCTGTCTCGTAAAATCTTTTTCGTCGTAGTGCTAAAAGCATTCATGTTTTTTTGCTACTCATGTGTGATCCAATATCTATTTGTTATCGTATTGTTATGTAAAATCCTAATAGAATATCTAATAATAGCATCTAGTATTCTCATGCTCCCAAAATCCCAAATTATTTCCTAGAAATTGAACCAGGCATTGGATAGGACCGTATATTAGTCATTTACACCCCTCATATTTTTTTTGAGGGGAGCAGTGACTTTATTTATTCAGTAGGATAAGAATTACAAACTCCATCCGTAGGCTCCAAAAACCAAAAAGTTACCTATCGATAAATTTATGGAGTTTCTAGCTAATATATGGGCGTTGACATTTGACTTCCGTTTTTCAAAGACGAAATCCGCTCTAGTGAAACTCCTTCTAACATTTATTTCCCGGACAATTGGTCCATACGTGCCGAACCCCTCGCCCAGTAAACTCCTCACCGCATTGGCACAACGCTCGCAACTCTGAAAGAGTACAAACCAAGGTCACTAGCTAGCGCAAGACCTTCGTGGCACGCCACTGCCTCCATCGCCGCTGGGTCCGACGACTACCATGCCGCCACCAGGACAGACACACCCAGGTAATTGCCATCTTCATCACGGGCCACTGCTGCTGCCGCTGCTTGGCCTGAGTTCTTCGACATAGCCACATCGACATTGATTTTAGCCAAACCTCTTGGGGTCTAACCCAGCGCGGCACCTGTGGCACCGCCGTCTGTGTCACCGCTGTTTGAGCCCCACGATTCTCTTGCTTGACCGCCTCAAGTTCCCCTATAAATCGCTCAACGAAAGAGTGTGTCTAGAGTTGGCTCTGGAACTGGTTCTGAAGGATCACCATACGTCGCGCAAACCATATTGCCCACAGGCGGACAACCACCCGTGCAATATCTGTATGTTTAAGTAAACTCATGATCTCTGCTAACCAAGCACAGGCGTCCGTATAGTGATGCTGGCTCAGAAACTCAACAATGCTCTCGTTCTCAAGAGCCAAAACACATTTAGCAAGATTACATTCTAGAAGGGCGTGCCTCCACGAATCAGCTGCTCCGCATAGAACACATCGTGCATTCGCAGCCATGTTCCGATGGTGACGCACATCTCCTGTAGGAATAGAATGTCTGGCAAAGCGCCACAAGAAAACCAGAACCTTCGAGGGAACCTTGGTCCTCCCTAGCTCGGTCCATTCATTCTCCTGGGCACCAACATTAGACCTGCCCAGCCTCCCTTCGGCCCAAGCCGCCAGCATCTCCCAGCTCCTTACTAGCATTCTGTAAGTTGAACGCACTGAGAAGACTCCCGATTTTTCATAGTGCCAGGCCCAGTAATAATCATCCTGTGGACTTGTACTCAATATAATACTTTCTATCAGCTCCCAGTCCAACGGACTGAGAAAATCTCGCACTACCTGCATGTTCCAACTCTCTGGGACGTTTGATCAATTACCTCGCTCACCACCAACGGTGAACCCGCTCTCGCTGTCCCCATCGGTAGCATCAATCCGTCTCTTGGGATCCACGACATATCCCAAATGTGTGTCGATGTCCCCGATTTGATTCGCCTGATCAAGCCCAGGCGAAGGATATGAACACCATCAACAATCGTTCGCCAGACCCTTGATGTTGAATCTCTGCATCTAGCAGATCACTCTCTGGATAATACACTGCCTTCAAAATTCTTGCGCTAATTAAGTGAATCCGGTTCCTGCACCAAATGCCAACCTTGGCCAGCCAACCGCGCCAAGTTAAAGAGCTCTATGTTTCGAAAACCCAGATGTCCCATGAACTTTGGCTTTGACATGTCATCCCACGCGCACCCAGCATGTTCTCCGTTTACCTTCCTTGTTTCCCCACCAAAATTCCCGCAAAGACGCCATCAATGTGCTTGCATAACCCTCTCGGCAGTCTGAAGCAAGACATGGAATATGTCAGGATGGCTTGAGCAACTACTTTAATTAGGACTTCCTTGCCTCCAGCAGATAGGCATTGCTCCATCCAACCCTGCACCTTCTTCCAGACCTGATCCTTGAGATAGGTGAAAGTGCCGTTCACCGACATGCCCACATCCGTTGGCATTCCCATGTACTTTTCACTCAAGGCCTCTTTGTGAATATCTAAATTCTCCTTGATCTCATTGCATGCAACAGCACTGCAGCCCTTGGCAAAGTGAATTGATGATTTGTCCAAGTTCATCCGCTGTCCAGATGCGCTACAGTATAGATTCAAAATACTACTCACTTCCTCCGCATTCTCTCTATCTGCCTTTGAAAAGCAACAGACTGTCATCCGCAAAGAGTAGATGGCTCACCATCGGAGCTGATGGAGCCACCCTTATGTCCATGAGATTAGATGACTGAATTCTTGATTTTAAAATGCACGAGAGGACCTCTGCTGCCAACAAGAAAAGATATGGAGAAATTGGATCACCTTGACGAATACCTCTCATAGGTTTGAAACATTCCAATTTCTGGCCATTAAACAACATTGAAAATGACACTGAGCTGATCATTCTCATAATCATTTGTACCCACGGCCTGTGAAAGCCCAGCTTAATCATGATTTTCTGCAGGTAGACCACGTTACATAAATTGATCGGCCTAAACTATCCAAGTTCTTCCGGTTTCTCCACCTTTGGAATTAGGACCAAGCTTGTATCATTGATAACGGCCGGATCATCCTACCCGCACAACATCCTCAGCACTGCCGCTGTCACCTCCTCCCCAGAAACATTCCAGTGACGTTGGAAAAAGTGAGCAGGGAAGCCGTTGGGTCCGGGCGCTTTAGTCGGAAACATCTGAAACAAAGAAGACTTCACCTCATCAGGACTAAACGGCTTTAATAAATCATCATTCATCGCCCCGGTGACTTTGACAGGCACCGAGTCCAGCACTTCATCCATGTCCTCCGTCCCTTCCGACGTATATAAATCCCTGTAAAAGGTCGTTGAGATGTTAACCATCTCCTCCTCAACCTATGTAAAACTGCCATCTTCCTTCTTGAGCTTGCTAATTTTATTACGCTTCTTCCTTTGGTGCGCTCTCAAATGAAAAAACCTTGTATTTCTAGCTCCTTCTTTGAGCCAGGTAACCCATGAACATTGTCTCCACATTACTTCCTCTCTATAATTGAGCTCTACTATCCTGTCCATGGTCTTAATCTCCTCGAAAGATGGGCCTGACCGCAGGGACTTAGAACGGAGTTGTTCGAGCCTTGCGTTAAGGTCCTTGAGTTCCTGCTTCGCATTGCCAAACTCCTGGTTATTCTAGCCTCCGAGACACCTCGAAACGGCCCCAAGCTTCCTGTGCAATTCTTCCAAATTTGCTGCCCTCGGCTGGTCAGTCCAGGCTTGTGCAAGCATGTTCCTAAAATCAGAGTGTCGCTCCCACATTAATTCATACCGAAAAGGCCTTTTACCTTGTCGGCCCGATGAAATTTGTGGTCTGTCCTCCCATCGCAGCTCAATAGGCCCACATTAATTCATACAGAAAAGGCCTTTTGCGTAGGCTAGCGGAAATCTGGCGCTCCACTCAGCACACGGCAATGCACGGTCCAGCCGAACTCGACAGTAGGAACCACTAGCCACATTCTTTTCATAGGTCCACCTGCGACCTTTGAACCCCAGGTCGACCAGACGTCTACCATCTCCTGAAAACCAACAATCTGGCTTCGACTGCGCTCCTGCACTCCTTCATGTTCCAATTGAAGGAGGACTTCGTTGAAATCTCCAATGCAGATCATATCCATGGCAAATCAGATGAAGCCTTAATGAACTTCAACATCTCCCATGTCTTATGGCGTTATGGAACCTGTGCCTCACTATAGACAAACGTCAAACGCCACGGCTCACCCCCACTCTCTATGATAATAGTATCAATGTGATATTGAGAGTACAGTAACAAATCAACCCTGGTATTGTTGTTCCAAAAAATTCCAAGGCCACCACTGCACCCTGAGCTACTTACAGCGAAAGGATTATCGAAACCTAGGGTACCTTTAAGACATTCCACCCGTGCTCGGTGGACCTGAGTTTCAAGGACACAAAACACGGTAGGGGCAACTTTCTTCGCTAACTCACGAAGCTCTTTCACTGTCGCAGCGCTGCCCAATCCGTGATAGTTCCAGCTGAGACAACTCATAGCGTCGAGCGGGCTCCCTCCTCGGAGTCCACCGAAAAAAGAACTGCACTGCTGCTACCTTGCACTTTCGCCATCTTCTTCTTATCCTTCAACTTCACGACTAAAACTTCTGCCATCGCCGTCGATATCAGCTTCCCCAAGTCCCAAACCCTAGGTCCCCTCCCACCAAGGCTGGGTAACTGCGCGCAGGGCAGTCCCTTGATCAGCCCGAGCGGGAGAGAGATAGGGAGGGTCGCGTAGGGGCATCCAACGTCAGAAACCTCTGCCACAGCAGCTCGCCGGCGGAGTCGCTGATCCCGCGTCGTGCGGTCTCTCGGTTACACCCCTCATATTTGCTCAACCACGCTTCGCTAGTTAGGAAATATCTATATGTATCATTTGGGCCTAGGTGTTTTCCTTTCATGTTGAAGGTGGACACTAACTAAAAGGATGCCACACATTGGGCCAACAACCGAGATCATGTGAGGGCTGTGAAGTATGGTTGCAGTGTAACTGAAGCAAACGGGCTCACTATATATTTGCTCTGCGGAAGACTGGGCTGGCTCCATATCTCATGATGAGCCACACGAAGCTCCTCTGTAGAAGTATAGTTGCAGTGTAACTCCTCCTGCATCCCACTGTCCCATGTATATATATACATACACCACCATCTCCCTGTCTCAAAACAAATATGCATGCAGCACTACCAACACTATCTTCTATGCAAAATATAATCCCCCCTGGCATTTTCACAATGCTCTGTCTCTAAATCTATATAGCTGCTTGGCATGGAAAAGTTTGGTCACAGATAATTGGCATAGGAGCCATCGATAAAACTTGTAAAACAATAGACAGACAAACTAGCAGAACATGTAGTGGCAGTGCTGACCTTGCAATTGTATCGAGATCCAAAACTTGTGCACCCAGGAGTTGTAGATCCCGTAGAGATAGCAATTGCTGTGTATGTGCTGAATGTATATGCACAGGCTTGTGAATACGTGCAACTGCCTCTAGCTGACGGGTTCTATATATAAGTACGCGTCTAACCATCCTAAATTGAACGTCCACAAGTAAAAAATTGGGAAAATGCATGCAGAATTGATTGACAAAGCACCTTATTCGTATATGAAAACAAAGTCTCAACTTTATTGTGGTTAGTAACAGTACGTACATGCATCATCACCATTTAATTAACATGCAGCAAAAATTAAGGTAGTGGAAATCTGTAGATATATCAACAGTAAAATAAATCAGTACTACTGAAAACATTTGCACAACAGATTTTTCGCTGATGGTTCATTAAAATTCACTTGTGATAAATTTTCACGTTCGTAAATAACTGGGCCCAGTGGCATTAGAACTGGCAGTGAAAATGACTATCATTGCCAGTTCAAGACATGAGTTAACGGTGATAATGATTTTTAACAACTGGTTCAAGACAAGAACCGGTGGTGAAAAGGTGTACATTACAACATGCCCCGCAGAACATGTGAAAATTTATCATTGCTAAGTTTTACCACCTAAGTCCAGAACAAGTGGTGATGGGGTTTTGGAACTAGCACGATAATGTTGGCGTACCAGTGGATATCATGTGAAAATCATTGTAAAAACATAAGCTATCGAGAGACAGCACCACGTCCATGCCTAAAACCTACCGTCATCACAGACCCAAAGTACAAGGGGCCATTGTTACTGGGCTGATGTTCCCACCAACGTCATCTATACCTGACTGCATTGGCTCACTACACCACAACACCATATCACCGTCAGACATCTGACACTAATTTTTTTTTTATCGATGGATGATCTGATGCTAAAGATAACTCATAGACAATCTGACGCTAATTCTCCATTTAGAGATTAACTGTCTATCAATATAGGTAATCATCTTTAATGTCGAACTATCTGTCGCTGAAAATAGGTACAGCATCAATCCGTCTGTCGCTAAAAAAAAGGGCCCCACCTTGCTCGCGCGCCCACTTACATTCGGCCCTCGCACGCAAATTTTAGCCTGGCCCATGAGTACAGAAACCTAGAGCCTTCTCTTCCAAATCCGAGAGAAAGAGGCGCCGCCAGCTGTTCTCAGCCTTATCCCCTCCCCTACAGTCTCTCTTCCTCGTCTTTTCCACGCACCAGCCCTCTCCGTCGTTCCTCCCGGACATGGATGCCGGCTTCCTCCGCATCCTCCTCCCCTGCTCGGCTGCTCCTCCCCAAGCCGGTGCTCTGCGCCTCTGCTCCACCCACCTCTCTCGGTCTCTCTATCGCGGAAAAGGAGGAGGCGGCAGCTTCTGCTTCGGTGGCATGGCGTCGGCGCGGGCCCCCAAGCGGCGCGGCCAGCCGGAGGTCCAACTCCAAGCTGGGCCCCCCCAAGCGGCACAGCTAGCCAGAGCTTCAAGTAGTGCGGCCAGCCGGAGATCCAAGTGGCGGCCGCGGCGGCAGTGTGCAGTGCGAGTACGGGTGAGACAGCATGATCAGTTCTTCATCTTCCCCAGGCGGCGCCACCATCCCCGGCCTCCAGCCCTCCACTCCTGTTCCCAGGCGGTGCCAGGCCCCTTCTTCGGCCTCCGCTCCGTCCCACGCCGGATCTGGGAAGGCGCGGGCGGATCCATGGCGGCGCAACCCTCCATGGCAGCCGCGGGTCTCCAAGGTATGCTCGTGCTCAGGCTGCTCCTTGTCACGCAGATCCACCGTGCGAAGGAGGCGAGGCCGGCATTGGAGTAGAGGAGCATAGGCTCATGCGCACATCTCCCTCACCACCTTCAGGTTCGTGCCCCCTCCCTACATCTCTCGTCTGTTCATCCCCTCCGTCAAGATCAGGGAGGTCTAGTTTTTTTTTCAGGGAAATTTAGTATAGTTATGGTGGATTGATGTATTAATTTTGTCATAGCCTGTCGGGAAACCTTGTGCAGATTGAGCATGGTGTCCGTGTATGTTGTAAACGAATTTGACATGTCCACAGATCCGAATGTGCTTCGCAAGTTACTATCCATGTTTAGCACTTATGTAATGTGTAAGCTACTACTCATGTCAAGTTGATTTAGTGAAGTATCTTATAAAGCATTCGACAGAGCTTCCATTTCCTCATGAAGCAGTTTATTTACAGAATTTTTACATTGTTTTCTGCATCCAATTCAGTAAATTATTTTGGTTTCTGCTTTCAATTCAGCAAAAGGCAATAGTCCGCCTTTCGATGCTAATTAGGAAGAAAGTACAAAGGCTGAGATCTTACAATAAAACCAAATGAACTATCAGGGATAGCACTAAGTACTATATTGGGAAACATTAACAGGGAGGTAGACTTATACTTTGTTTCTTGATT
Source organism: Miscanthus lutarioriparius (assembly GCA_904845875.1). Lineage (NCBI taxonomy): Eukaryota > Viridiplantae > Streptophyta > Magnoliopsida > Poales > Poaceae > Miscanthus > Miscanthus lutarioriparius. Next base: position 6,668,867 of record CAJGYO010000014.1, read on the forward strand.
CTATATTTCAGCAAAAGTGGAAAGTGGATTAACACTCTAGTTCTCTTGATGTAGCCTTTTACGCTATCTTACCTAGATATCTCCCTTTTCTATATATATTTGATGCTTGTCTTGCTTGATGTAGTGACGTTGCCATTTACAGTGTAATTTATTGCATAGTGGAGAAAGGACTACTGCTGTTCTCAAGAACCTCTTTCCTTTGCCAATTTTTTTGACTTCTTGTTGATTGAAAATCAATTTTGTTCTTGTAGGTATTTTTGGCGAGTGAGTTTGTGATCCGCAACGGCGGCGAGTGAGTTTGTGATCCGCAACGTCAACTAAGAGGTATCTACAATTCCCATGGTATAGATGTTTTATGAACTGTGATTACATTATATGGATTTATGGTCTCTTTTACCAGAGTTAGCCAATGGGATAAATCAGTGCTTGGTAGGGTTTGAGTAAAGTTGTCTGATGTGGCATTATTCTTGCTTTCTCTTTTTTTTTACAAATGCAATTTAAAGTAAATTTGTTTATATAACTAGTTCAGGGTTACCTTTTATGTGGTTTTGATGTGAGTCAATCTGGCTGATCTCGTTTCACAGCTCAACTTGGCTATGGGCATATTCATTTATTTTTGTAAACTGATGAAAAAGGTTATAGCTCCACCCACCCCTCGGAACGCACTAACTGGTACAGCCAATGTCGTGAGCATCATACTCCACTTGGCTTAGGTCCGGTCATCTTTACTAGTAATGTATGACGATGTTTTCTTTGGAGCAGCAAATAAAATAAAGCTACTCAAAGTTGGCCTCTGTAAAGCTCCGTTCTAGCAATTGAATCGTCATGATTATACTTTGATCATCATCTAATTATGCAACTAATCGCCCCTCTCTCTAGCCCTCTCTTCCATCCCTTTCTTTATCCAATTTTGTTTCCATAACATTTGGCTTTTTGACATGAATACTACCGGAAACGAGAATATCTTACCGATAGGAAAATTTAAATCAATTTTCTTGACGATGCACCAACAAGAAATAACCACCAGGGATAGAGTGACAAAGAAATTAAAAAAAATGTCTAACAATGAACTGACAGGAAAATTAAGAATAATTTCTCTGTCTCACACAAGACACAAGACAATCTTTACTAGGGAACATTATACGACTTTATCTGTCTCACACTCTCAGTAACTGCATTTTGTAAAATAGGGACTTTCTATGGCAGTATGGCTAGCTTGGCTGCTATTAATTATTCATTTGGTGGCCTTGCATCCTTGCAGGAAACTCAGTATCTTCCTATCACAAGGGGTTGCAGTGCTGTTCTCCTAGTGAATGGGTATAAAAACATGGGCACATGGGACCGCCATGGAAAATGATAAGGATAAGGATATGGATGTGCATGTGCTAGAAAAAAGATTGAATGAGGCAATAGGTGAAATATTTGTTTTTATTATTTTCATTTTATAAAATAGGGGGAAACCCTTGTTTAATCTTAGATTAACAAATTTTCTTCCAGGACTAATTGTTGTTGCATGCATGACTTGTTTCAATTGGTGGATGAAACATGATACTGATTGAGACTAGTGAACTGCAATGTAGGTTGTGAGAGAGCATGATCCTACTGGAAGACACGTTGAACTGTTTCGCAGGCACTTTTATTCCAGGGGGAATGGTCCGGCTGTAAAAGGTTCCAAAGGTGCAGAGCTGGCCGACGGGTTTGTTATCAAGGACGGGGAGTACAAGCTGGTGAAGGGAAGATTCAGCTCCTTCTTTGCCACCAACCTCGATTCTGTCCTCAAAACTTCAGGGATCAAGAACTTGGTTGTAACTGGTAAGAACTGATCGATGCCTGCAAATCTACCTATATACAGATGTAAGAGTTCTTTTCTGTCTACTAGTTACTCCATCCACGCTCTTTCATGTTTGCATGCCTTGTTTTTATTTCGGGGGAGGGAATCAAAGGGAGATATATCTCTCAGAATAGGAATTAGTACAATGTTGACATATTAAGGGAGAAATAGAAGTTGGATAATGCCCTCCATAAGCATATATACTGCCGTGAGGACATTTCGACGTGATGAGCTAACTCATGAGCTATCCTATTCTGAAAGCCATTACGTTTTTTTTTTTAGGTTTCAATGCTAGTCTCCATTGTCCCATTCAGAACAAGCTGCATGCCTGCATGGTCATCTTAAACTGAACTTGTTAATTTTGTTGGAGGTTGTCGGAATTATTTGAGTTCATTTTGTTCAGCACTGCAACTTGTTAATCATCATCATTATTTTCTGGTTAACAGAGTTCAATACCACATGGTATCATTATTCAGTTATTTTATTTATGTATTTGTTTTTCAGGGGTCCAAACACCAAATTCGATGCTGTCGCACTGGACTATGAGAAAGTTACGGTTATTACTGATGCTACAGCTGCTGCTAATCTAGAAATACATTTGGGTGAGTAGCCATGCAAAGTGTTACACTCCATAGCTTATTAATTGGCTACTTTAACTGTCATGGCTGTCACACCAGAGTAATGAAAGAGTATACCGTTTGGTCACTCTTTAATCTGTTCGAATGTGATTGCTGGTGACTGAACTAAGGCATCTCTCCTATGTGCTACTCAGCAAACATCAGGGATATGAAGAACATTGGAGTTGAAACACCAACCCTGGAAGAATGGTGTCGCTAGATTTGCTGGTACTTCAGTCTCAGCACCAAAAAGACATCACCGAGCCCACCAGATACTACTCACATCTCTTCTGGGAAAAAATATTCTTGGTTTTCTTCAATCTGATTGTGTGTAACAGTATTGCTGCCCAGATATTGTGCATCCTCTCATAAGTTGTAATAATCCCTAGCTCAGACAAATTCACTGTGTGCGGTAAATATTGTGTTGTTACCTATGATTTGTCTAAAACAGAAGAAATCAAATTGTTTGGTATTATTAATCAGACTGAAGGAGACCTGAGGCATTCCATCAAGTTACAAATACTTGTGTAGTGACATTTGTATTATTGTGGACAATTGTTGATGGATTAATTTTTATTTTTTTAACTATTTAAAATTGTCTCGTTGGACTGTCTGTCGCTAAAACCATATGTATCATCGCACAGTCTGTCGCTAAAAAGTAGCAATGGACTATCTGTCGCTAAAAAGTAGCAATGGACTATCTGTCGATATAAATATTCAGGGCAGTAGACTGTCTGTCGCTAAAAGTACTGTCTGACGCTAAAGATTTTTAGCGTCAGGACTTACATCGTCTGCAGAAGTCTGTCGCTATAACTTTTTAGTGTCAGATTGTCTGTCGCTGTAGCCGCTTTTAGCGTCAGATCATCCATCACTAATCTTGGTGTTGTGGTGTAGTGGGCTTTATATATGCTCTCGTTCGGCATCGGTAGTGTGAACTTCTTCGAAGCCATGGCAGCGATGGTTGCGATTTCCGATGCCGTTGCTGGTGTCGCCGGTGGGAGCACTGCGGCGGATGAGGACGACAATGCAGACAGCGTGGTGGTAGTTGGGCCTGCAGGAAGCGCGGGGCCCGATCGCGGCAGCGCCCGACGTAGATCAAGTTTGGCACCGGGGCATGTGGCTGAGATCCACGGTTGGAGCTCGCGGCGCTCGTGGATCTGACGAGGAGCGATGGTGGCATGTGGATGCACCGAGGAGCAGTGGTGGCGCACGAATCCATCGAGCGACAGAGAAGCATGTCGATGGGCTCGGCAGGCATCGTGGATGGGCTTAGTGGCACCATCGATGGGCTCACAAGTTTTTTTATTTAATAATAAAGGCAGGCATTATGTCCGCCTTAGTAAATCATGGTTTACTATGACGTGGAAGTACAGGTGGCCAGACGCCCTGCCTCCGTTATTGCTATTTGACCACCTCAGATACGGTCTCGGCGAGGCGAGGTCTCAAGACCTCTCTTTTTTGTTATTTTTTTATCACATCTGGTTCGTTACACAAACCGACAGTGGAGCATTATCATTGCCCATTTATGTAATGAGCGAGCCATGATAAACGGCACCACCGGTTTGTAACTGGCATTGATTTACTATACCTACTAAGCCCACAACCAGTAGTGATGCGTTTTTGGAACTAGCGTGATAATGTTGCCGTACTAGCTCGTGACATCATATGAAAATGATTGTAAAAACACAAGCTATCGAGAGACAGCACCCGAAGTACAGGGGGCCATTGTACCCGTAGGGTACCTGGCTGATGTTCCCACCAACTGTCATCTACCTGACCCAATACATCATATATATACTCATCGCGGCTGAACTTCATCCAGCTTTATATATATGTTTCTTGCAGTCAACCTCTGTCTTTTATTGTGGTCATGGTGGTCCCAAATCTGCTTGCCCACATGCCACATTGGGCTGGCTGGGGATCCTATAATGAGCCACACCAAGTTCCTCCGTATAAGTAGTTGCAGTGGGCAAGAAAGAAAAACTAAAGCGTAACTCCTCCAGGATCCTGCTGTACCATGTATATACATACACGACCATCTCAGCTCCCTATCTGAATCACAAGCTGCAGCACCATCTTCTCAACCAACATAGTGCGGCCCCCAACCCCACCCCAATGCATCCCGCGCGGCGTTTTCACAATGTCGTGCCTCCCAAATTATATACGTTGCTTGGCGTAGAAAATGTTGGTCATCGATGATATATAGGCATGGGAGGTATCCAAGAAATCTGTAAAACTGTGTATATCAGAAGAACTAGCTCAATTTTGTGTCATTGCCGTCTGTCAAAACTGTGAAGTTGTTCCAATATTGGTCTACCTAGCTAGGAATTTTATGAATATTTGAGAGTAAGTGTTGAATAATATGTACAAGTACAAGTTTCTGAAACATGAAACGTCGTCATAACTGACTACTTTCTGTTCGTACTTGTGTACATTTCAGAAATGAACTTCCTAAAAATTTCTCAACAAAACTCATCGATCGATGACATCAAAAGCTAGTAAAGTTGCTGCTACTAATCGGTATATATATACTTTAATTTCCGTTAGAAATCACACATATCAGTAATTTAGTACTAGTTGTAAAAATAATAAATACTAAGCAAACATATGGCTGTAGAAACACAAGCCACCTGGAGAGGCAGCATGACGTTGGTACGCAACCGAGCACGCGCTCCACACGAGGCGATGTGGGAAGGAGGAGCTCGTCGTCGGCGTGTATGTGAACAACTTGATCGTCACCGGTGCGCGTGCGGAGGACATCGACAGCTTAAAGCGTGAGATGGCGGCTCATTTTCGAATGAGCGATCTTGGCGCACTCTCCTACTACCTCGGCATCGAGGTGAGACAGGGGAAAGAGGAACTCACGCTCGGTCAAAGCGCGTATGCCTCGAAGTTGTTGGAGTGGAGCGGCATGACTGAGTGCAAGCCATGCGTTACTCCGATGGAGGAGCGGCTGAAGCTGACGAAGGCCAGCACCGCGGCAAAGGTAGATGCAACACTCTACCAGAGTATCGTCGGTGGTCTGCGATACCTAGTCCACACGAGGCCGGACATTGCGTTCACCGTGGGCTACGTCGGTCGCTTCATGGAGGATCCCAAAGAAGATCATTAGGCTGCGGTGAAGCGGCTACTGTGCTACATCAAGGGGACGGTGGATCAGGGGATCATCTTCCCCAAGACTAGCGGGAGTAAGCTGCAGCTCACTGTGTTCAACGATGCAGACATGGCGGGGAACATCGACGGACGACGGTGCACCTCTAGCGTGCTCGTCTTCCTTGGGTCGGCTCCAATTTCATGGCTGTCGCTGAAACAGAAGGTGGTGGCGCTATCTACGTGCGAAGCAGAGTACGTAGCAGTGGCCACAGCGGCGTGCCAAGTTGTGTGGCTGCGCCGGCTGCTGGGCGAGCTGACCGGTGTGGAAGCTCACCCACCAGCACTGATGGTGGACAACCAGCCCGCCATCGCCCTCGCGAAGAATCCGGTTCTGCACGACCGGAGCAAGCACATCGACGTGAAGTTCCACTTCCTCAGGGACTTTGTCGATGGAGGACTGGTCGACAGCTCACGGACGTCCTCACCAAGCCGCTCGGACGTCTTCGACTCACAGAGCTGAAGGAGATGATCGGCATGGAGGGAGTACAAGGGATAACAGTAGGATTAGGGGAAGAATTGTTAGATAATCTATTGCTTTCTTGTGTGAACACACAGCAAGGGAAGGCGGCGCCGAAAAGACCCCCTGCTATGGTACTGTAGCCGCTGCAAGGGCAGGTGCCGAACGGCTCATCTGCCTCACTGTAGCCACAGCAGGGATAGGCGCAGAAGTCAGTCCTGCTGTGTCATCTAGTCACTGTAGCAGCATGGCAGCTCTACTTGGATTAGATGGATAGAGTTGTATAAATAGTTTGCCACTGCAACTCAGTAAAGCAAGTTCAGATTTGCCATCTCCTATACAGGGCTTCGGCCAACGCTGGTGTCTCTGGCTGTGTGTGTATGCTCTGTTGTCCCTCTTCTTCTACCTCTAGCCATAGTGTGTGTGGTCGGACAGCGTCTGTCGTGTTTGGTTGTGGTCGGCAAGACTGGTGAGTGGTCGACTCACCTGAGCCGGTGATCCTGTGGGCTAACAATTTTTCTGTTAGCTTCCAGGCAGCGTGAATGGATTCTTTGCTATAGCTCTTGGTTTCAAGCTATGCATTGATCTCCCTGCCCCAGGCTTATATTTGTGGCAGTTACTCAACTCTTGGAACTGGAGGTATCGGCAATCTGATAATAAGCTAGTCGACAAGATGAAAGTGTCAATATGGTGATGCACAATTTGGCAACGGATTGCCCAAAGACTTTGTGTTATGTGTAGATGTTGGCCACGATCTGGACCCAGCATGCTGAAGTGTACATAGGCGTCCTTAAAGGTGTGGAAACATCAAAACTGAAGCCTACTCCTGCCGTAGCTCTCATCTGGTTGTTCACGTTGTGCTCCACATTTAATCGAACCGCATGTTTGCAACTTTGCATGCCCAAACAGATCAGAAAGAAAAAACAAAAAAAGATAGACAGAAAAACGAAAAGGAAAGGGAAGACTCGTAGCTCAAATCAGATATATATTTTGATACATTGTGTACGTCGTGGTCCTAATGTAATCACAATACTGATGCTATGAATATTATTTGTTTTCCCATTATGGATTAAAATGTGAACTCCATAACTGTAGTTTACCTGTTGTTCTGCTATTTGAGTTGTCAAGATTAATTAATCGAACAGCTAGCCAATGAAGCAGTGGTAAACAAATTAACAGCTATCATCTGTGTTGTCTACATATGCACTACGCATTTCATTTTTTTCAGAATCGCTGAACCGAAAAAACTTGACAGGCTTTGCCCGCCATTATATTGTTTTTTTCTTTTGAGAAACAGGAGGGACTCAGGGAGCCCCTACTGAAATTTTATTAGAAGTAACCAAGAAGGTTACAAGAAACAACAACCAGGGGTACAAAAGAGAGTAAGGGGGGGGGCAGGGGAAAGAGATTCAACAGACAAAGAAAGACACAAAAAAAATGAGAACAATTACACAAACTGCTCTAGCCATAGTTCAATACCAGGGAAATATTTTCTCTTGGCTCTCCATAGGAGCAAGCCAAAGGTGCTTCTGAAGATCTCCGAACATCTCTGAACATAAGCAGGGATTATATTGTTCACTATCAGTATTGACAAAGCTTGCACCAACCCCAGGTACACTAGTTATAGCTCATGGTCTCCCATCCCAATTCTCCTCAACTGAAGCAATCATTATATTATCCTTATTGGTCCTTATCCAATCACTTATCCCTATATAACCTTGTTAGACACAACAACCTAACTCCTCGGTTCAACATCCACCATCCCTAGCTGTTTGCTCCAAGATATATCAGCATCATTCCTATTAAACCATGCCACACACCCCACCCACTCTGCTTAGTGGCACCCCGTATTCTATACAAATGGCTGCTGGCCTACCAGCAGCAGCAGGTTGGGGTTGTGCAGCACGTGTAGTGTCCATTGTAGGGATGAGAGTCATCTGGAATTGGATATGGTCGCTGAAGTTTCAAAGCTGCCTCTGTATTTGATACAGTCACTAAACTGCTATGGAAGCTCCTACAACAGTTATCTACTGAACGTGCTCCTGGCTAGATAAAATTAGTGTTAATTTCTCTCATCCTGCGAAATCAGAAGCTGCTCCGGGGGCAAACGAGGCCAGTACTACAATATCTGCTAATGCCACTCATATGGATAAGTCAATGCAATTAAATCAATACAAGTTGAGATGTAGAGGAGAAACTATGTAAACTTGGCAAGACTCATACAGATTAGCTCACAACCTTTCACATGTACAAAAACCGAAGATTCTACAACATGTGAAGAATACATGTACAGTTTGGGACCAGTGCATTTGGTCTCCCACACTATCTGTTAGAAATTTAGATAAATTCATGCATTTTTAATCAATAAATATATACAGATATTTATGATAATTATATCCATGTATGATCTCCTCGCAATTGTAAATACAAACATGCTAAGTATATTGGTCACACGAAAAAAGAGATAGTGTATTCAGAGGCATGAACAGTGCTAAAGGCATTTGTGGTGCCATTCTCATTAGTCGACATAGTGGGCTAGCTAGCGTCGTAGATAATTATATCCATTTGTTATGTACTCCACATTAATTGTAAATACAAACCTGATAATAAATAATTTGATCATGCTGAAAAAGAGAGAGATGGTGTACCCTGCAGTACTAGTGCCAAAGGCTCTAGTGACACCGTTCTCACTAGTCAAACAATGTAGTCCCTTAAACGTTGACCAGTAAGTAGTGGATCACTGCCATGTAAAAAAGCGCACAGAAAGTATAGAATGCAACCGAGCAATCATGAGATGAAGCATTGAAAAACTTGATCACCCACTACCTTTGAGGGTGTTCTGGACCACGAACAATGGCAATGGACGTGGGACGCACGCCAGGACGTCATCCAGTCATGCAACAGTTACTAGTAACTGTCGTTAGTTAGTCATCCAGCCCAGGCCCATGCTTGTCGTCACGTCATATGCTCATGGGCTCATGGCCATGCCACACCATGCTACGGCTCGGCTTGGTACGCACGCATGTCACACACCTTTCGTGTCTCTCAACTTTAAAGTAGGTACACACAATATATAGTCACTTATCTAAAGATGAGTCAACCTTTAGTCAATTTACCTTATGCACTGCAAGGTTGGTGCAGTACCCCTAAACAACACTACCGGTACCAACTGTGCGAGGCACACGGAAATCCTCCATTGTAGACAATTGGTCGGGAAAGTTTTTGTTTTTTTAGGAAAACAGTAGGGGTTTCCCCCTACTGGGATTTATTAATTAAACAAACAAACAAAAGTTTTCGTATTAAATACAAAAAGATGCATGCTCGTAGAATTCCACTTCACTATGAGAAGTTCTCAGTTTCTGGTTTTGATGTTACTAAATCTTTATTAGACCTGGCATTTAATATAGGCATTAGGATTTAATTGATTCAATTCAACAAAATTGGTACAAAAAGCTTAATTAAAATCCAACATCGTCAACCACCTGACTGATCAATACATATAAATATACTCAGCTTTGTCATTCAACTGCGCATCTACTTTCAACTAGCTAGTCCAGTTGGCCAACCATGCACGCATCTAATAATGCTCTACTTGTCGACTCACCACATATTTTCTGTTAGCTGCCAGGCAGCGTGAATGGATTCTTTGCTATAGCTCTTGGTTTCAAGCTATGCATTGATCTCCCTGCCCCAGCCTTATATTTGTGGCAGTTACTCAACTCTTGGAACCGGAGGTATCGGCAATCTGATAATAAGCTAGTCGACAAGATGAAAGTGTCAATATGGTGATGCACAATTTGGCAACGGATTGCCCAAAGACTTTGTGTTATGTGTAGATGTTGGGCACGATCTGGAACCAGCATGCTGAAGTGTACATAGGCGTCCTTAAAGGTGTGGAAACATCAAAACTGAAGCCTACTCCTGCCGTAGCTCTCATCTGGTTGTTCACGTTGTGCTCCACGTTTAATCGAACCGCATGTTTGCAACTTTGCATGCCCAAACAGATCAGAAAGAAAAAACAAAAAAAGATAGAAAGAAAAACGAAAAGGAAAAGGAAGATGCGGTTGACTGGACTAGTTGCTACAACTATTTTTACTAGCAACACTAATATTTTGATTATACTTCATTATTGTGAGTTTGTTGAACTGGCAGCCAGGGTGTGATAGAAAAATCCTAGAAATCCTCAATGGGAACAAATAAAAAGGAAGTCAGGACAAGCCGATCAAAGGATTATATATCTCTAGAGATCTATCTCTAATGAGTAAAGTCATGTCTTTGATCGAAAAAAGGTGCATGTATATTGTTTGAAAACTAAATTAGTTGAAAGTTATTTTTTAAGATACATATGTTTTCACGAATGGAAAGGGTATTGTCAGCTGAGGACAATTGTACAGGTGTGCCTCACTGTATCGTTTGCTTCTACTCATAGTTTCCATTCATACAATCCGATGCCACCCAACACACAAAGCCCAGCCAACAGAATAAACATGGTCCACGCGCTTTGCCCATCTCACCATCATCATATATAAACTGGCACATTTGAGATCTATTCATGCTTCAAACCGTGTCAGCCAGCGGCAGTGCATGTATATATATACACACGTATACTAGCAGCTCCTAGCTTGAGAAGATACACCAAGAGCCCCACTGTGGCCTTAGTTACGCCTTCAATGCCCGCCAGCCTCTGCACGAATAAAGAGAAAAAATATTGTCTCTCGTTAAATATATACACACAATTCAACCGGCGCCCTCTTTCCCTATCTCAAACACAAACGTGATGTACTAACACGTACGACCACCACTACTTTCTGTCTCAGTTAATCTGATCCTCAATTCGTTTTTTGCAATACATGTCTCTGATTATGGATTTTATTTTTTGCCATGGTGGAGGTGGTTGAAGATAGGCATAGGAGGTATCGAGAATTTTTGCAGCTCTTTTATGAAGGAACGTTGTATGCAAGTGTTATTGAGGGTTGACCTGAAAACAGCAACCATGTTCTGTGCTAGAATATAAGAGTGTTCCACCAATAGCTCCAGCTAGATACATTTCGGTGGTGTTCCTAGCTTTAATTGTTTGGCCCATAGGTGGTATGTAACACACGCCAGGTTGCATGAGCATAGAAGAGCTAGCGGATGATTTTCTTTCTGTGAAAACTAGAGATGGTCATATTTTGTATGCAACGGGATGATTTAATAGAATATAAAATTTTTGTGAAGGAAACTGATAGAAGTTGAGATGCAGAGGAAAAACACGAGAATTCGTGCATAGTTCGTGGATGAAAGAGCTCCATCTATGTACGTAGCACATCACTTCTACAATCAAGCTACTCAAATTCATTCCAAACAGCACGTCAAATGGTAGTTGGTCTTTTGGTGAGGTGTGTTCTTTGATAAGATACAGCCATGAGCCATATATTGATCATCCAATACCGTGTCCTAGCTCTGTTCATAGAGAATTAGAAAATAAAAGAATTTAAAAAGTTGTAAAAATTTATTTTTGAAAACTTATCAAAATTGCTCACTTTTATTTGAGTTGGAAAGTATACTTGAAACCACATCGGAATTCGATTTGGTTTATGTTTTAAAATTTTGGTTTGAATTAAGAAAGGAAAATGGAAAAGATTTGGAAAAAGAAAAGAAGACAATTCTCCCTTTCTCTTATTAGGCCCGAGTGGCCCGTTTCTCTTTTTCTTCCCGCGGCCCAGCATTCTCCTCCCGCGGGCCGTCCTTCTCCTTCCGCTTGGGCCTGCGCCCCGCGCCTCCCGTCCCGCGTGGTCCGCGTCCCGCGTGGCTTTGCTTTCCCCCGCGCTGGCCCATCTCCCACGTCCCGCCGCTCTGCACGGCCCAGCAGTGCAGCCAGCCTAGGTCTGCGCTGCGCCGCGCCCACGTGTCCTTCTCCACCGCGCTGACGCGCCTGGCCCGCCCGTCAGGGCTTCTTCTTCCTCTCCGCGCCGACTCTGTCTCGAGCACGACCGCGCCGACACCGCCATGTCCGGCTCCACTACGCCGTGCGTGCCGTGCGCCCTACGCTTCCTAGCCCCATATAAGCTGAGCCGTACCTTGCGCCGCCTCCCTATCCCGCACCCACGTTGTAGCCGCATGGCTCGAGCACCCGCATCCGCGCCGCCACCTAGCGTCCCCGTCCGCCGTCGCCAGCCAAGTACAGCGCCCGCCTTGCTCCTCCTCCGCCACAGAGGTATCCCTAGGTGATTTCGCAATCTCCTTCTCCATCTCCCAGTGTTCCCCATTTATTTTCCCGTGGTCGGTAGTTCATTTCCTATGTTCGCCGCCGAGCTCCCTTTGCCGGCCATGGCGCGCCACCACGCCGGCCACTGTTCCGGCCGGTAGCCTCCTCCCTGTCCATTTCCAATCGAATCCTGGCCGCCCGCATCTGATCCGACGGCCGATATTCATCCATACCCCTACGGTTGGCATACTTGCTAAAGAGACCCTCTCTTTTCTACTAATCTAACCTGCATCCCACTCTCCAGATCTAATCTCATCCATCCAATTATAATCCGACGGCGTACATCTCTTCATACCCCTTCGTCTTGTAGTTTTGCAAAAGAGCCCTTATAAGTATTTAAGTCTTAACCCGCAGTCCAAAGCGTAATCACAGGTTACATTTTCTTCTTTGGGAAATCGTAGTTTCGTCGGTTTAGATCCAAAATACGTTTTCAGTTAATTACAGTTTTGCTACTATTTTCTTTAGGCCATAACTTCTCCGTTTTAACTCTGATTTGACCTATTCAAATTGTGTTAGGTTTGTAATTTCATAACCTACGTGTTCATACTACTGTTAAGTATGTTTTCAATTTTTAAAATTCGTGATTAGATTTAATCTATTATTTTATTAAAAGAAATCTTTTTTAATTCATATCTTTTATGTTTTAACTCCGTTTTAGCTCATTCAAGTTGCGTTAGATTCATAGCGACAAGATCTACCCGTTAGCAACAGTGGTTACCATATCACTATTTCTGGAATTTCATGGTTTAAACTCTAAATTGAATAATAATTATGCAATTGGGTTTTATAAATAAAATATGATTTATTTTACTTTAGTATTATAATTCAAACTTAAACTTGACGTAATTTATATTATCTATAAAATATCTTATATATGTTTTTATATAATTAAAACACAAGAAGCTAATAGTTTTATGAGTAGATCTTTCGGTAGTTGTATCTTTCCAACCATAGCTTCGATTAGCGTGCTCTCCGTGTCTGTGTTCGTAGCAAGACGTAGATTCGTTTTACAAACTTTTCATCTTGATTTTATGTTTGGTGTAGTATTCTAATTTTGAGCTATTGTTTGCTTCATTTATGATTGTATGGATGTTTTTGTGGTGCTTTATGATTTCGTCCGGTCATTGAGATATACGTGATGATCAAAAAGAAGAAGAACGTTGAAGATTAAAGCTTACCGAAGGATCGGTGTTTAAGGCAAGTATAGCATGGGATCACCCTTATTGTCCTATTCACCTTTAATCATTTAATTCATGCTGCATGTGTCTACCTTGACTACCACTAAGGATATCGTAGCCTTTTGTACTTGTACCTTGATTCCTATGGGGTATTGCAATAGGTAGCTTTGCTAGTGCTCAACTACAACCATGATCTTATAACTTGACTAATGGAATATGCAATAAACATTAAAATATGACTTTTTAGCAACTTGGAAACAGGGGGCTGGAGTGTTTAGCTACTTTCTAAATGCTTCAAATTCCTCTCCCTAAGGACTTATCTGTAAGTGATCATCCGGGACTTACAGTACAACTATGAGGACTACATGGCTCTGGTCTTAGTCTAGTACCTTGCTCTTTCTAATTTGTAGCAGTTTACCAAAAGGGCAAGAGGGGCATACCAGGCTGGGTATGGGCCTCATCCCCAGGTTATGTATTGTGCTGTGTGTATAAGTGTCACTTTTGGAGATGACTCCATAACACATGGGAGATGGAATCCTTAGTGGCTGCTCCTAATTAGAACGACTAGAGAAAAGCTTCGTAGTGAACCCTGCCGACCTTCCGTGGTAGTGGGTCAAGAGGTTGGCCGCCTTGGGCGAAAGGGTAAATCACGACTCATGGTGAAAGTGTACAACCTCTGCAGAGTGTAAAACTGGTATATCAACCGTGCTCATGGTCACGAGCAGCCTTGGACCCCTTATGGAATGGATGATGAACACGGATAATACTGATGATAAAGATGCTCACTAATGATTATTGTTTATGCTATTCATTATTCATGTTTACCTGATCATGTGTTTACGGGCTTGTGATAAACATGTTGCTACTCAATTGCTAAAACCATGACTCATTAAAAGCTAATCGCAGTTGGACCAGTGTCAGCCTTTTGAGCCTCATGAACCCCATGTTATATTTGTTGAGTACGACATGTACTAACGTTTGCTTTACTTTTTAAATATTTGGATGAAAATACCGGATGGGTACCTGATTGCTAGAGTTTGGAGGAATTAGGCTTGTGATCATCCAGCCAGTTGTTCCTGTGGAATTGGAGTCTTCACCCGAAGATCGGAGTTATCTTTCCGCTGTTTGCTATCTGAGGTTATAATCTTTAAACGGATATGCTATGTATTTAAGCATTGTCTTTTGATATTACCCTTATTTGTAGTTATATGTGAGATTTGACTTCCTGTGCTTACATATGGTGTGTATCTGGTTTTGTTCTTAAAACCGGATGCTACAAAGTGGTATCATAGCAATGCTAACTGTAGGACGCAAACTTAGTTAGAAATTGACCGTCTTAAGGTTTTGAAATTGCTATAAAATCCTTGTTCTATAAATCTTGATATTTTCTTCTCTACTATATATCTATCCTTGATATTTATCTCCTCCTTGATGCTTGTTTTAAGCCATTGTTCTCATCTTCACTCCTTGATTTGATATGCTTTTAGAACCGTTCCTCACCACCTTCTTGTGTAATCTAAAGATGAGTCTTAGGATTGTTACCCCTAGTACAATAAGGACAATAGTATCGCAACTTGAGTCAATGATTGAGTTGTCCACCTTTATTGCTTTGTTGAACTATCATTATGCTTATGATTGTTTTGCATCTTTGTAATGATTGCAATGATCTTGTTAGGTGTTCCCACAATTTCTTTTAGCTTATAGGCCTAAGGTATAAGGAATAATGAAATCAATAGAAGGATTTTGGTTATCTCCTATTTCCTCTATTCTGTCTTTTCGGAGCTGCCTGCACTCTTTGGCTTATATCTCTAATCTTAGATGATAAAAAATCATGAGAAAATTCTGGACAATAGTAGACTTCAACATCTTTCTCTAAGCATAAGAATCAGCCTAATATCTATTTTGGTTATGGAAACACGAAAATCACAAGGCGATGCATTTGTGCTGTTTG
This sequence comes from Miscanthus lutarioriparius, assembly GCA_904845875.1. NCBI lineage: Eukaryota > Viridiplantae > Streptophyta > Magnoliopsida > Poales > Poaceae > Miscanthus > Miscanthus lutarioriparius. The sequence goes on from CAJGYO010000014.1 coordinate 6,684,301, forward strand.
GAATCCGTAACAGTTTCTCTTGTGCACTGTTTCTAACCTTATAAGCTGAGGAATTTGGAAAAGTGTTCTATAAGGGAGTTGTGGAGAATTTTATAATCTTTCCAACGGTATAAGCTACAATATCATTGGATTAACAGAATGAGAGTTGCAGCTATTTTACTGCACTACTATTTTTCTGCTCGTGAGGAATTTTAGATTTCTTGTTCTTACCCATATACAAGAGTATCAATGGGATGACAGAACGTCTTGATTTTAGTTAGCTCATCTAGAAGGAGATGCAAGCTATACTTTGGTGTCCCCTAGTCTATCTTTTCTTAAGGGGGTAGCCAAGTTGAAGAATTTGCAAGATGAAGTGTCCTATGTTCTAGTTTGCGCAGCGGAAGCATGGAAGTACTGTCTTTTTGAGGTAAAAGTGACATCTAGGAGGGTCACAAGAATCTACAGGACATCTTCACTAAGTTGATCTTGAGCTTGTGATATCCTCGTTGGAATGAGATTGTTTATGACTTGGAAAAGTGTTATTCCCTAGAGAAGTAAAAGTCGCAGCCGATGCCTTAGTCACGGAGAGTTGTGCAAATAAGGTTTAGGTGACACCAAGGATCAAGAATTGTAAGTTCGAGCAACTTAGTCAGAATCATTAATATTTTAAAGTTGGTAATAGAACCTACTTTAGACCAAGAAAGTAAGAAGGCCTAATAAGTATGGACTAAAAAGAACGGTGGCCTAGTGATTGAAGTTACCTGAGTATTATTTGGAGTATCTGTAAAAGCTTGGAATTAGTTTGGTAAGTTACTTAGAGTAAGATTAACAGGTATGCAAAGTAAGTGTAATCCTTATCAAGACGATAAAACTGCACGAGGAAGTAAAGAAGAATTCAAAGACAGAGTATTCCTATCTCCTATTCGACGTCTTCCGAATCTCGGGGACGAGATTCAACTTAAGGGGGGTAGAATTGTAACACCTTAAAATTTGCCTCTTTTAAAAATAGGTTTAAAATGATTTAATTATGTATTTTTGTGGTCATGAAATATAGAAAAATAAATTTTTTCATTAAATTAAAATTCATCATAAGGTTTAGCAATATGTTTGTGCATACATGTCGGTGCATTTGTTTATTTGAACTGTGTGGATTTGATTGAAATTGAACACATTCAAAATGCTTTTGAAAATGGCTTTGAAGTAAAAGAAAAGAAAGAAAGGAGAATTAGAAAATAAAATAATTTAAAAAGTTGTAAAAATTTATTTTTGAAAACTTATCAAAATTGCTCACTTTTATTTGAGTCGAAAAGTATACTTGAAACCACATCGAAATTCGATTTGGTTTATGTTTTAAAAATTTGGTTTGCATTAAGAAAGAAAAATGGAAAGGATTTGGAAAAAGAAAACAAGAAAATTCTCCCTTTCTCTTATTAGGCCTGAGTGGCCCATTTCTCTTTTTCTTCCCACGGACGAGCATTCTCCCGCGGGCCGTCCTTCTCCTTCCGCTTGGGCCTACGCCCCGCGCCTCCTGTCCCACGTGGTCTGCGTCCCGTGCGGCTTTGCTTTGACCCACGCTGGCCCATCTCCCGCGTCCTGCCGCTCCACATGGCCCAGCAGTGCAGCCAGCACAGGTCTGCAACGCGCCGTGCCCGTGTGTCCTTCTCCACCCTGCTGACGCGCCTGGCCCGCTAGTCAGGGCGTCTTCTTCCTCTCTGCGTCGACTCCGTCTCGAGCACGACCGCGGAGATGCTGCCGTGTCTGGCTCCACTACGTCGCGCGTGCCATGCACCCTACGCTTCCCGGCCCATATAAGCCGAGCCGCACCTTGCGCCGCCTCCCTATCCCGTACCCACACTGCAGCCGCATCGCCCGAGCGCCCGTAGCCACGCCGCCACATAGCGCCGCCGTCCGCCGTCGCCAGCCAAGCACACCCACCTTGCTCCTTCTCCACCGCCGAGGTATCCCTAGGTGAGTTTGCAATCTCCTTCTCCATCTAATAGTGTTCCCCGTTTATTTTCCCGAGGTCGGTAGTTCGTTTCCTATGTTCACCGCCGAGCTCCCTTTGCTGGCCATGGCGCGCCACCACGCCAGCCACTGTTCCGGCCGGCAGCCTCCTCCCTTTCCCTTCCCGATCAAATCCTAGCCGCCCGCATCTGATCCGACAGCCGATATTTATCCATACCCCTACGGTTGGCATACTTGTTAAAGAGACCCTCTCTTTTCTACTAATCTAACCCGCAGCCCACTCTACAGATCTAATCTCATCCATCCAATTCTAATCCGACGGCGTACATCTCTTCATACCCCTTTGTCTTGTAGTTTTGCAAAAGAGCCCTTATAAGTATTTAAGTCTTAACCCGCAGTCCAAAGCGTAATCATAGGTTACGTTTTCTTCTTTGGAAAATCGTAGTTTCGTCGGTTTAGATCAAAAATACATTTTCAGTTAATTACAGTTTTCCTACTATTTTCTTTAGGCCATAACTTCTCTGTTTTAACTCCGATTTGACCCGTTCAAATTGCGTTAGGTTCGTAATTTCATAACCTATGTGTTCATACTACTGTTAAGTATGTTTTCAATTTTTAAAATTTGTGATTAGATTTAATCTATTATTTTAATTAAAATAAATCTTGTTTACTTCATATCTTCTATGTTTTAACTCTGTTTTAGTTCATTCACGTTGCGTTAGATTCATAGCGACGAGATCTACGCGTTAGTAACAGTGGTTACCATGTCACTATTTCTGGAATTTCATGGTTTAAACTCTAAATTGAATAATAATTATGCAATTGGGTTTTATAAATAAAATATGATTTGTTTTACTTTAGTATTATAATTCAAACTTAAACTTGACTTAATTTATATTATCTATAAAATATCTTATATATGTTTTATATAATTAAAACACATGAAGCTAATAGTTTTATGAGTAGATCTTTCGGTAGTTGTATCTTTCCAACCGTAGCTCCGATTAGCATGCTTTCCGTGTCTGTGTGTTTGTAGCAAGACATAGATTCGTTTTACAAACTTTTCATCTTGATTTTATGTTTGGTGTACTGTTCTAATTTAGAACTATTGTTTGCTTCATGTATGATTGTACGGATGCTTGTGTGGTGCTTTATGATTTCGTCCAGTCGGTGAGATATACGTGGTGATCAAAAAGAAGAAGAAGAACGTTGAAGATTAAAGCTTACCGAAGGATCGATGTTTAAGGCAAGTATAGCATGGGATCATCCTTGTTGTCCTATGCACCTTTAATCATTTAATTCGTGCTGCATGTGTCTACCTTGACTACCACTAAGGATATCCTAGCCTTTTGTGCTTGTACCTTGATTCCTATGGGGTATTGCATTGGGTAGCTTTGCTAGTGCTCAACTACAACCATGATCTTGTAACTTGACTAATGGAATATGCAATAAACATTAAAATATGACTTTTTAGCAACTTGGAAACAGGGGGCTGGAGTGTTTAGCTACTTTCTAAATGCTTCAGATTCCTCTCCCTAAGGACTTATCTGTAAGTGATTATCCGGGACTTATAGTACAACCATGAGAACTACATGACTCTAGTCTTAGTCTAGTACCTTGCTCTTTCTAGTTTGTAGCAGTTTACCGAGAGGGCAAGAGGGGCATACCAGGCTGGGTATGGGCCTCATCCCCAGGGTGTGTACTATGCTGCATGTATAAGTGCCACTTTTGGAGATGACTCCATAACACTTGAGAGATGGAATCCTTAGCGGCTGCTCCTTATTAGAATGACTGGGGAAAAGCTTCGTAGTGCACCCTGCCGACCTTCCGTGGTAGTGGGTCAAGAGGTTGGCCGCCTCGGGCGAAAAGGTAAATCACGACTCATGGTGAAAGTGTACAACCTCTGCAGAGTGTCAAACCGGTATATCAGTCGTGCTCAAGGTCACGAGCGGCCTTGGAACCCTTACGGAATAGATGATGAACACGGATAATACTGATGATAAAGATGCTCACTAATGATTACTGTTTATGCTATTCATTATTCATGTTTACCTGATCATGTGTTTATGGGCTTGTGATAAACTTGTTGCTACTCAATTGCTAAAACCATGACTCATTAAAAGCTAATCGCAGGTGAACTAGTGTCAGCCTTTTGAGCCTCATGAACCTCATGTTATATTTGTTGAGTATGACATGTACTTACGCTTGCTTTACTTTTCAAATATTTGGATGAAAATCCCGGATGGGTACCAGATTGCTAGAGTTTGGAGGAATTAGGCTTGTGATCATCCAGTCAGTTGTCCCTGTGGAATTGGAGTCTTCACCTGAAGATCGGAGTTATCTTTCCGTTGTTTGTTATCTTAGGTTATAATCTTTAAATTAATACGCTATGTATTTAAGCATTGTCTTTTGATATTACCCTTATTTGTAGCTATACGTGAGATTTGACTTCCTGGGCTCACATATGTTGTGTATCTGATTTTGTTCTTAAAACCGGGTGCTACATGCACTTTGAAGGTTATCTACTCGTTGTAAACAGGCTCCCATTCTGTGTACATCCTTGAGAAGCCAGCTTGACAGGGTTTGATTGTGCCGGTTTCATCATAGATATGGCACAAACAGGTAGGCAAGGCTATTTATAATTTCCAAACACATGGGTGGAGATCTAGTTTTACAAATTAATAACCAAGAAAAAAACATAAAATTCATTATTTCACATAAAACAGGTTTGCAGTGGATGCATGAGTTTAGCAGATAATAAATTTGTGCATGGGTTTGCCCCGTGGTCTCCCATGTGAACTCCTCCCCCTCGGCTAAGCTCAATATATACATCCTTCTTAGATCGACAACCAGACTTCCCTTATGGACAATTGCATTGGCTCATGTGTAGTTCGTGTGGCAGCTAGCTTCATGTCAAGGTTCTACACCACAGGTGTAGTCTGCCGTGGCAAGATGTGGCTCCGCTGCAGCAGTTCCAGCAGCCTGAAAGGTGTTCTCTGGATTGCTGACCACCTTGCAGTGTGTAGCTCATCACGCTGATCTAGGGATAGGAGGCATCTAGAATTCGGTCACTGCATCCGTCCAGTGTGTAGCTCATCAAGCAGTCAATATTAATTGTAGTTCCAGCCCAGTCTCTGTGGTGACTGGCATTCCTCCAGTTGTTGTTAAAATCCACAGGTACGATTAGTGGGTGAGTGTGTGTTGCACCACGGCAGTGATGTGCCACAGTTGGGACAAGGGACCAATGTGCGGGCACACCTGGTAGAATGTAAGGATCTTGCAATTGATTCACGGTTCCTTTGGCTTCAAAATTGCTAGCTTGAGAGAACAGTATATTTGATCCCAGGAGCGCACAAAGCTGGTATCTGATTTCTAGATTCATTGCTCCGATTTATATACTTCTTCGGCGTATTAATGTTGATGGGCATCTTTAAACCCTAGCCACTGTTAATGCTCTATTAACTGAGGCAGTCGTGCTACAGCGACCACGACAAATAATACATTAATAGAGGCGGTTGTTGTAACACGATCGTCTCTGTTAAAAGAGTGTTAACAGCGGCAGTCTCCTTAAGTCGTCTGCCTCTGTTAAGGACTAACAGAGGCGAGCACCCCTTTTCGCTGTCCTCTGTTAACAAATAGCCCTACCTCCGAAAATGAAACATGTGATAGTTTTTTCTATTGACTGCTCCTGCAAATAAGTTGATTTGGTAGATTTTTAGGAACAGTTTTATTAAGTCAACGGGCTCAACAGTTCAAAAGCTGCACTCATTGCCTTCTCTGGCATGGTGAGTCACTACTGAGATGTGAAAACTAATTAATAGCGTGTATGCTATACTTTCTCTACTACAATATCCATTTGTTGTCACATTTTAAATAAAATTATGATTGCCATCAAGCAATCGTACTTTGGATATATACTGGTCATCTCATATTTTCCCGGTGCTTCGGTCGGTCTTTTGCAGTGACGGTGGACACGAATTGTCATAATGAGCCACACCAAGTTCATCGGTAGAGAAGTATATATAATTGCAATGATGAAAAAGAAAGAAAAACTGAAGCGTAACAACTCCTCCTGGGTCCTGCTGTAGCACGTTTGTCTATTTATATGTATATCACACAGACACACCTACATATTGGCAATATTAGCATCCACTACTACTAGCCTCAGCGACACTCCTCTTTGCATTGGCCACCACGGCCGCCCCACTTGCATGGCTCCACATAACAACATTATTATTATATATGGGATCTACATACTGTGCCACTAGATTTTAATTGCCGGAAGGCACCAACCAATATCCAGTAGCATCATGCGTGGCTCGGCAACAACAGCTCAGGCAGCCTGAATCTCAGTGTCAAGATGGCGCACCATGTAGCATGCTATACACCTTCTAAGGATGGGAGACATCTGGAATCCAGAGTGTGTGATGGAGATTCACCCTTGTTTATCTGTTATGTGCATCGCCTCATTGAACTCAACATCCTTGGGGACATTGATACCTCCATGATCTTCGTCACCATCCATGTCTGCAAATAGATTGTTGAAGATAGTATAATCATCATGATCAGTCGCAGCACTGCCTTCTTACAGCACCAGGATCATCCCAGTCACAGCACAATGATGGTCATCCTACAGTAATGTTCTGGATATTGTACTATATGACTCATTGTGAAAGGTCCAACCCATCTAATCCTTGATGAAACCCCACCTCACTAAGTGAGATTTGACTTGACAAAGTTTCAACCATACTCTCACATTCTTTCTTCGTTGTATTCTTCGGTCGCTTCTCCTTGAACAGAGTCGGGCCGAGATCCTCCCTCCCCTCTACAGGAAACTATGCCTCCCCTTATATTCTGAGGATGACATGGTGTATAAGTCGGTTCTGGTTGTAGTCTAAGATCTATATACACCAGATGTATGCTTCCTCTGCCGTGGCATTTTTGGACACCGTCTTGTCGTCTAGGAGGGGGCCGACAATGCCGCAATTTCTCCCTGATACCGTTGCCACAGTCCGCCGCTTGACCTCCAGGGGCTGCCTATCATTGTGCGGCCTCCCCTAGGTAAGCCTTCTCGAGGCTTCCATGGTGCGCAAGGAGCCTCCCCCGCTTGGAGGGGCTAACGAGTGGGCACAGAGCCCTCTACCCTCGAAGCTTGGGGAGTTCCTTGTCTCGACGCATCACGCCCGTTGCGTGACCCTACCGAGGGAGTGGCTAACAGCGCCTCACAGCCGTTTCAATGGGCAGGTGGTGCAGCATCTCCATACCTGTCAAGCTCTGGGCGCCTGACAGATTCCTGAGCTAGCCTCTAGCCGGGGGTCGGGATGTCGATTGCCGCCCGGGTGGTTGCTCAAGTGGAGGTCAGACTCGGGCTCTCGTGGTCCAGTGGCCAGGGGCTGTTGCCGAGCCCCCAAGCAATGACCAATGGCTGCTGGCATACTCGGACCCGCCCTGACTCCACTGGAGGCTACGCTCGAGCATACCCAATGGGTATAGCCCCCGTTGACGGTCGATAATATCAACTATAATCTATTAGAATAATATATAATTATATTTAAAATCAAACATCAATATAGGTCTGGTGGTTTGAAACTAATTATTTCCACAAGTTTTGGTGATTTTATACTTACAGAGAATTTATCCAGAAAACAGGTTAAAGCGGGCCATATTATCACAAGAGATCAGATACAATTGCGACGGAACCAACTTCATTGGGCCCTAAACCATCTCTCATGGGCCAGAGAAGAAGTGTCACGAGGATGGAGCCCTTAGTGGGGTCACCCGACCCCACATGGAGGTTGTTCGACCTCCCTGGGCCCACTTGTCGGCGCCAGCTTTCTTCCACCGCCTTTGAGGATTAATCTCCACCCTTTATTAAGATCGGTTTGATCCAATGGTGGGCGTAGGATTGGTGAGGATTGATGACGTGGCGATTGCTTGCTCCCTACTCAATCCCCCCTATAAAAGGACCCCAGACCGCCTCCGGAAGGCTTCCAATTCATTGATCCTCAATCCCATTGAAGATCAAGACACACCAAGAGAATTAGAACTAGAACTCTCCAATGTAGTAGATTAGTAACTTGAGAGTTAGGGTCGAGTGGACTTATGTCCAGATTCTGGATCTTGTCTCAGAGGTTTGGTAAGCATTGTATCTACACTTTTATATCTTATGAGACCAATATTTACATGTCATATTCTTATCTATATAGTTATGAGTAGTCGAAGTTAACTTTATGTTTATGTATATGATCAGAGAGCGCTTAGCCTACTAGTTCATCGATGGGGTTAAGTAGCCGAGGATCATGTAAGTGTGGTGCTTATATGAAACTCTGCCTGTGGTTGAATCCTACATTCAGGGTTGTATCCTTATTCAAGGTTTGGTAGATCCCGATAGGGTGTGACAACCTTCCTGATCCTCTATATTCCAAGCCCTGTTTATAGGCCTACAGGACTGGTAGTCATTATTGAGTGGTTATATTCTAATATGCTTCTCTTTAATGATGTCCCTTATGCATAGATGTTTAATATTTTGCGAAACTAAGTTTCTATGCCATAATTCCATAACTTTGTAGTAAGAATATCATAGGAATCTACCTCACCCATAATTCTCTCAAGTAATCTAGTCTATTTATTTGTTATAGTTTATCCTCTAAGTGTCATTATACTTAATTCCTATCATTAGTTTTATCCCTGCTATAGCTATGTTGGTAAGTTAATTAGTAACTACTCCATTGTTATTATTTAATAATCTTTATTTCATTGTTTCCTTTTCATAAAATATAAATAACGATACCTGGAATACTCCTGGTGAACTGCTACAATGGTATTACATGCACTTGCGTAACTCTTAATTTTACTTGCACTATCAAATACCAACAGCCCCGAGCACCGAGACCGATCCGAAGGATCGGTCGGAGGGTCAGTCGGCCTAGTACCTCCTTTCCGGGGACTTAACATACCCCTATGTTAAACTCTTGTCAGTGCTCGTCTCCAAAAATAAATTAGACAAAACTTAAAAGAGGCCCGCTGGCGAGCCCGAGCCCACCGACAAAACCGCCGCCGCTCCTGCTAGATCGGCCAGATGAGGACCACCGGGCTCCTCTCGTCTTTGGGGCACCACAGACCCCCCGCCAAGGCATGGCTCTGGCGAGGCGCGCGGCTCCGACCGCTGAGGCGTGGCCCCTACTGCTGGCATGTGTGACCCACACCGTCAAGGAGGCACCGCTGCGCCGATGCATGTGGCCCCCGCTGTCGGAGCATGTGGCCACGCCAATGGGGCATGCAGCCCCCACTGCCATAGCACCTCTCCAGCTGGGGAACGCCCTTGCTCACCTCTAAAAAGTCAGATACAGAGAGGACAGGCTGCGCGAGGACGGAGCGAGAGAATTGTTGTTTAGGGTTTGCATTTTTCTTTATATATTTGGGATGGTAGTGGGCTGATGTGGGTATGAAGATGGTTAGTGATCTGGTCCGGATTTGCTATGGCGGGCCTTTTAAATGTCCGTCTCTGAAAATAGATTACTGAGGCAGGCCACTTAAGGTGTTTGCCTCTTAAAATGGGGCATTTTTAGAGGCGGACACCTTAACAAGACAGCCTAGTTAAATATATTTTGGGAGACGGACAGAAAATGTCTGCCTCCTTAAAAAAAATTGATCGCCTATGTAGATCGATTTTGAGGGACGAGGAACTTTAGTTGTCTCCGTAAATTGAATGACCGCTTCCAATAATCATATGGTGTTTTTGGTGACACATAAAATTTATGCTTACCCACAAAAATAAAAGTGCCTGTCTCCTAAAATCTTTTTCGTCGTAGTGCAAAAGGCCTTCATGTTTTTTTGCTACTCATGTGTGATCCAATATCTATTTGTTATCGTATTGTTATGTAAAATCCTAATAGAATATCTAATAATAGCATCTAGTATTCTCATGCTCCCAAAATCCCAAATTATATCCTAGAAATTGAACCAGGCATTGGATAGGACCGTATATTAGTCATTTACACCCCTCATATTTTTTTAAGGGGAGCACTGACTTTATTTATTCAGTAGGATAAGAATTACAAACTCCATCCGTAGGCTCCAACAATAAAAAAGTTACCTATCGATAAATTTACGGAGCTTCTAGCTAATATATGGGCGTTGACATTTGACTTCCGTCCTTCAAAGACGAAATCCGCTCTAGTGAAGCTCCTTCTAACATTTATTTCCTGGACAATTGTTGCATACGTGCCGAACCCCTCGCCCAGTAAACTCCTCACCGCATTGGCACAACGCTCGCAACTCTGAAAGAGTGCAAACCAAGGTCACTAGCCAACGCGAGACCTTCGTGGCACGCCACTGCCTCCATCGCCTCTGGGTCCAACGACTGCCCTGCCGCCACCAGGACAGACATGCCCAGGTAATTGCCATCTTCATCACGGGCCACTGCTGTTGACGCCGCTTGGCCTGAGTTCTTCGACATCGCCGCATCGACATTGATTTTAGCCAAACCACTCGGGGTCTAACCCAGTGCGGCACCTGTGGCACCGCCTTTTGTGTCACCGCTGTTTGAGCATCCGGACTCTCCTGCTTGACGGCCTCATGTTCCCCTATAAATCGCTCAACGAAAGAGTGTGTCTAGAGTTGGCTCTAGAACTGGTTCTGAAGGATCACCATACGTCGCGCGCATACCATATCGCCCACAGGCGGACAACCACCCGTGCAATATCTGTATGTTTAAGTAAGCTCATGATCTCTGCTAACCAAGCACAGGCGTCCGTATAGTGATGCTGGCTCAGAAACTCAACAATGCTCTCGTTCTCAAGAGCCTAAACACATTTAGCAAGATTGCATTCTAGAAGGGTGTGCCTCCACGAATCAGCTGCTCCGCATAGAACACATCGTGCAATCACAACCATGTTCCGATGGTGACGCACATCTCCTGTAGGAATAGAATGTCTGGCCAAGCGCCACAAGAAAACCCGAGCTTTCGAGGGGACCTTGATCCTCCCTAGCTCGGTCCATTCTTTCTCCTGGGCACCAACATTAGACCTGCCCAGCCTCCCTTCGGCCCAAGCCGCCAGCATCTCCCAGCTCCTTACTAGCATTCTGTAAGTTGAACGCACTGAGAAGACTTCTGATTTTTCGTAGTGCCAGGCCCAGTAATAATCATCCTGTGGACTTGTACTCAATGGAATACTTTCTATCAGCTCCCAGTCCAACGGACTGAGAAAATCTCGCACTACCTGCATGTTCCAACTCTCTGGGACGTTTGATCAATTAGCTTGCTCTCCACCAACGGTGAACCCGCTCTCGCTGTCCCCATCGGTAGCATCAATCCGTCCCTTGGGATCCACGACATATCCCAAATGCGTGTCGATGTCCCCGATTCGATTCGCCTGATCAAGCCCAGGCGAAGGATCTGAACACCATCAACAATCGTACACCAGACTCTTGATGTTGAATCTTTGCATCTAGCAGATCACTCTCCGGATAATACACTGCCTTCAAAATTCTTGCGCTAATTAAGTGAATCCGGTTCCTGCACCAAATGCCAAGCTTGGCCAGCTAACAGCGCCAAGTTAAAGAGCTCTATGTTTCGAAAACCCAGACGTCCCATGAACTTTGGCTTTGACATGTCATCCCACGCGCACCCAGCATGTTCTCCGTTTACCTTCCTTGTTTCCCCACCAAAATTCCCTCAAAGACGCCATCAATGTGCTTGCATAATCCTCTCGGCAGTCTGAAGCAAGACATGGAATATGTCAGGATGGCTTGAGCAACTGCTTTAATTAGGACTTCCTTGCCTCCAGCAGATAGGCATTGCTCCATCCAACCCTGCACCTTCTTCCAGACCTGATCCTTGAGATTGTGAAAGTGCCGTCCACCGACGTGCCCACATCCATTGGCATTCCCAAGTACTTTTCACTCAAGGCCTCTTTGTGAATATCTAAAATCTCCTTGATCTCATTGCATGCAACAGCACTGCAGCCCTTGGCAAAGATAATTGATGATTTGTCCAAGTTCATCCGCTGTCCAGATGCGCTACAGTATAGATTCAAAATACTCACTTCCTCCGCATTCTCTCTATCTGCCTTTGAAAAGCAATAGGCTGTCATCCGCAAAGAGTAGATGGCTCACCATCGGAGCTGATAGAGCCACCCTTATACCCATGAGATAAGATGACTGAATTATTGATTTTAAAAGGCATGAAAGGACTTCTGCTGCCAACAAGAAAAGATATGGAGAACTGGATCACCTTGACGAATACCTCTCATAGGTTTGAAACTTTCCAATTTCTGGCCATTAAACAACATTGAGAATGACACTGAGCTGATCATTCTCATAATCATTAGTACCCACAGCCTGTGAAAGCCCAGCTTAATCATGATTTTCTGCAGGTAGACCACGTTACATAAATTGATCGGCCTAAACTATCCAAGTTCTTCCGGTTTCTCCAACTTTGGAATTAGGACCAAGCTTGTATCATTGATAATGGCCGGATCAGCCTCCCCGCACAAAATCCTCAACACTACCGTTGTCACCTCCTCCCCAGAAACATTCCAGTGACGTTGGAAAAAGTGAGCAAGGAAGCCGTCGGGTCCGGGCGCTTTAGTCAGAAACATCTAAAACAAAGAAGACTTCACCTCGCTCGTCAGGACGAAACGGCTTTAATAAATCATCGTTCATCGCCACGGTGACTTTGACAGGCACCGAGTCCAGCAGTTCATCCATGTCCTCCGTCCCTTCCGACGTATATAAATCCCTGTAAAAGGTCGTTGAGATGTTAACCATCTCCTTCTCAACCTCCATAAAACTGCCATCTTCTTTCTTGAGCTTGCTAATTTTATTACGCTTCTTCCTTTGGTGCGCTCTCAAATGAAAAAACCTTGTATTTCTATATCCTTCTTTGAGCCAGGTAACCCGTGAACATTGTCTCCACATTACTTCCTCTCTATAATTGAGCTCTACTATCCTGTCCATGGTCTTAATCTCCTCGAAAGATAGGCCTGACCGCAGGGGCTTAGAACGGAGCTGTTCGAGCTTTGCGTTAAGGTCCTTGAGTTCCCGCTTCACATTGCCAAACTCCTGGTTATTCTAGCCTCCGAGACACCTCAAAACGGCCCCAAGCTTCCTGTGCAATTCTTCCAAATTTGCTGCCCTCGGCTGGTCAGTCCAAGCATGTTCCTGAAATCAGAGTGTCGCTCCCACATTAATTCATACCGAAAAGGCCTTTTACCTTGTCTGCCCGATGAAATTTGTGGTCTGGCCTCCCATCACAGCTCAATAGGCCCTTGGTCAGACGCCACCAAGGTCAAATGCCGGACGTAGGCTAGCGGAAATCTGGCGCTCCACTCAGCACATGGCAATGCACGGTCCAGCCAAACTCGACAGTAGGAACCACTAGCCACATTCTTTTCATAGGTCCACTTGTGACCTTTGAACCCCAGGTCCACCAAACATCTACCATCTCCCGAAAACCAACAATCTGGCTTCGACTGCGCTCCTGCACTCCTTCATGTTCCAATTGAAGGAGGACTTCGTTGAAATCACCAATGCAGATCATATCCATGGCAAATCAGATGAAGCCTTAATGAACTTCAACATCTCCCATGTCTTGTGGCGTTATGGAACCTGTGCCTCACCATAGACAAACATCAAACGCCACGGCTCACCCCCACCCTCTGTGATAATAGTATCAATGTGATATTGAGAGTACGGTAACAATTCAAGCCTGGTATTGTTGTTCCAAAAAATTCCGAGGCCACCACTGCACCCTGAGCTACTTACAGCGAAAGGATTATTGAAACCTAGGGTACCTTTAAGACATTCCACCAGTGCTCGGTGGACCTGAGTTTCAAGGACAACACGGTAGGGGCAACTTTCTTCGCTAACTCACGAAGCTCTTTCACTGTCGCAACACTGCCCAATCCGCGACAGTTCCAGCTAAGACAACTCATAACGTCGGGCGGGCTCCCTCCTCAGAGTCCACCGAAAAAAGAACTGCACTGCTGCTACCTTGTACTTTCGCCATCTTCTTCTTATCCTTCAACTTCACGACTAAAACTTCTGCCATCGTCGTCGAGATCAGCTTCCCCAAGTCCCAAACCCTAGGTCCCGTCCCACCAAGGCTGGGTAACTGCGCGCAGGTCAGTACCTTGATCCGCCCGAGCGGGAGAGAGATAGGGAGGGTCGCGTAGGGGCATCCAACATCAGAAACCTCTGCCGCAGCAGCTCGCTGGCGGAGTCGCCGATCCCACGTCGTGCGGTCTCTCGTTTACACCCCTCATATTTGCTCAACCATGCTTCGCTAGTTAGGAAATATCTATATGTATCATTTGGGCCCAAGTGTTTTCCTTTCATGTTGAAGGATGCCACACATTGGGCCAACAACCGAGATCATGTGAGGGCTGTGAAGTATGGTTGCAGTGTAACTGAAGCGAATGGGCTCACTATATATTTGCTCTCATGGAAGACTGGGCTGGCTCCATATCTCATGATGAGCCACACAGAAGCTCCTCTGTAGAAGTATAGTTGCAGTGTAACTCCTCCTGCGTCCCACTGTACCATGTATATATACATACACCACCATCTCCCTGTCTCAAAACAAATATGCATGCAGCACTACCAACACCATCTTCTATGCAAAATATAATCCCCTGGCATTTTCACAATGCTCTGTCTCTAAATCTATATAGCTGCTTGGCATGGAAAAGTTTGGTCACAGATAATAGGCATAGGAGCCATCAAGAAAACTTGTAAAACAATAGACAGACAAACTAGCAGACCATGTAGTGGCAGTGCTGACCTTGCAATTGTATCGAGATCCAAAACTTGTGTACCCAGGAGTTGTAGATCCCGTAGAGATAGCAATTGCTCTGTATGTGCTGAATGTATATGTACAGGCTTGGGAATACGTGCAACTGCCTCTAGCTGACGGGTTCTATATATAAGTACTACTGAAAACATTTGCACAACAGATTTTTCGCTGATGGTTCATTAAAATTCACTTGTGATAAATTTTCACGTTTGTAAATAACTGGGCCCAGTGGCATTGGAACTGGCGGTGAAAATGAGTATCATTGCCAGTTCAAGACATACGTTAACGGTGATAATGATTTTTAACAACTCATTCAAGACAAGAACCGGTGGTGAAAAGGTGTACATTACAACATGCCCCGCAGAACATGTGAAAATTTATCATTGCTATGTTTTACCACCTAAGTCCAGAACTAGTGGTGATGGGGTTTTGGAACTAGCACGATAATGTTGGCGTACCAGCGGATATCATGTGAAAATGATTGTAAAAACATAAGCTATCGAGAGACAGCACCACGTCCATGCCTAAAACCTACCGTCAGCACAGACCCAAAGTACAAGGGGCCATTGTTACTGGGCTGATGTTCCCACCAACGTCATCTATACCTGACTGCATTGGCTTTATATATGCTCTCGTTGGGCATCGGCAGCGTGAACTTCTTCGAAGCCATGGCAGCGGTGGTTGCGATTTCAGATGTCGTCGCTGGTGTTGCCGGTGGGAGCACCGCGGCGGACGAGGACGACAATGCAGACAGCGTGGCGGTACTTGGGCCTGCAGGAAGCATGGGGCCCGATCGCGGCAGCGCCAGACGCAAATCAAGTGTGGCACCGGGGCATGTGGCTAAGATCCACGGTTGGAGCTCGCGGATCTGACGAGGAGCGATGGTGGCATGTGGATGCACCGCGGAGCAGTGGTGGCACACGAATCCGTCGAGCAACAGTGCAGCATGTCGATGGGCTCACAAGTTTTTTTATTTAATAATAAAGGCAGGCATTATGTCCGCCTTAGTAAATCAGGGTTTACTTTGACGTGGAAGTACAGGTGGCCAGACGGCTTGCCTCCGTTATTGCTATTTGACCACCTCAGATACGGTCTCGGCGAGGCGAGGTCTCAAGACCACTCTTTTTTGTTTTTTGTTTTTATCACATCTCGTTCGTTACACAAGCCGACAGTGGAGCATTATCATTGCCCATTTATGTAATGAGCGGGCCATGATAAACGGCACCACCAGTTTGTAACTGGCATTGATTTACTATACCTACTAAGCCCACAACCAGTAGTGATGCGTTTTTGGAACTAGCGTGATAATGTTGGCGTACTAGCTCGTGACATCATATGAAAATGATTGTAAAAACACAAGCTATCGAGAGACAGCACCCGAAGTACAGGGGGCCATTGTACCCGTAGGGTACCTGGCTGATGTTCCCACCAACTGTCATCTACCTGACCCAATTCTTCATATATATACTCATCGCGGCTGAACTTCATCCAGCTTTATATATATGTTTCTTGCAGTCAACCTCTGTCTTTTATTGTGGTCATGGTGGTCCCAAATCTGCTTGCCCACATGCCACATTGGGCTGGCTGGGGATCCTATAATGAGCCACACCAAGTTCCTCCGTATTAGTAGTTGCAGTGGCCAAGAAAGAAAAACTAAAGCGTAACTCTTCCAGGATCCTGCTGTACCATGCATATACATCCACGACCATCTCAGCTCCCTATCTGAATCACAAGCTGCAGCACCATCTTCTCAGCCAACATAGTGCGGCCCCCAACCCCACCCCAATGCACCCCGCTGCGGCGTTTTCACAATGTCGTGCCTCCCAAATTATATACGTTGCTTGGCGTGGAAAATGTTGGTCATGGATGATATATAGGCATGGGAGGTATCCAGGAAATCAGTAAAACTGTGTATATCAGAAGAACTATATCAGTTTTGTGTCATTGCCGTCTGTCAAAATTGTGAAGTTGTTCCAATATTGGTCTAACTAGCTAGGAATTTTATGAATATTTGAGAGTAAGTGTTGAATAATGTGTACAAGTACAAGTTTCTGAAACATGAAACGTCATCATAACTGACTACTTTCTGTACGTACTTGTGTACATTTCAGAAATGAACTTCCTAAAAATTGCTCAACAAAACTCATCGATCGATGACATCAAAAGCTAGTAAAGTTGCTGCTACTAATCGGTATATATATACTTTAATTTCCGTTAGAAATCACACATATCAGTAATTTAGTACTAGTTGTAAAAATAATAAATACTAAGCAAACATATATGGCTGTAGAAACACAAGCCACCTGGAGAGGCAGAATGACGTTGGTGAGGCGTCCAACTGACCCTGCCGCTGCTGGCACCGCACCCCGGTAGAGGGTGCCATTGTAGCCGTAGGTTCCAGGTCCGAAGCCGCTGAGCCCACCGAACCAACCGCATCTTCCCGGGCCGCCGTACCCGATGCCACCATTGCTGCCGAACCATTTCTAGTGATAGTAGGCTTCAAAAACAGCGCCTAAAATGTGATTTCTAGAGATGGTTATTTTTTATTAACTACCCTGAAAATAGGTAGATTTTCTGGAGTGGTTTTATTAAGTCGATCACGCAATGGTTCCAAAGCTGCAGTGCAACAACCATTTCTTGAGATGGTTCACTACATGAATAGTCCCTCTGAAAGGAGCTGTAAAAATTATTGGTATAGTAGTGATTTTGTAAACAGTTCCAAATACTGATTTACCTGGTATAAGATAAATGCTTTGATAACAAATTGTTGAAAATTTGTTGATGTCTACATTTTTTATGGCTTGACCAGTTTTTTTCTTTAAGCTATTGTTTTTGTGGCTACTAAAATTTATGGTTGTTCGCCATTAGCTTGAATTCATCCACTACCAAGTCCAGCGTACAGCCCAGCCAAATAACGAGTTGAGGTTCACTTAGTTTGGAGGACCATCCTCCTACAACCTTATTAACCAGTAGCAGAGCAATTCATCCTTTTTTCAAACCTAGCGACAGTACAAGTTGATCCACAAGCCAAGCTTCTCGCTGTTGTGAACGCATATATATACTCTTTTGTGCATGCTTTATGCCTTGAAACTTTGAATAATGAATGACAAAAACTGATAGATGTGCAGTAATTTCTTTTCATGCCCTGTCCTGCATGCATGTCTATAAATACAACGTACACTAGCTGCCACCTCTCAAAGTTTTAAAATCAACCCTTCCATATAACCAACCACAATGCATGTCTCTGATATGATCCATATGCTGCTTGACATAAAAAAAAAGTGGCCATAGAAGATATGCATGGAAAATGATTGGCATGGGAGGTATCCAGGAAATCTGTGTAACTAGCGGTGTACAACTCTAGAACTAGAAGAATACGCTGGCCTTGCAGTTGCTCAAACCGCTCGGGTTGTGTCCAACTTTTCGTAACTGATTTTTTTTTATCGAATACGCAGAAGGTTTATGCATCTTTTGTATTAAGATCGAAAAGTAGTTTTTTACAACGACGCGCCACGGGACGGGCATGCTAGGGGGCCTTAAAATGTTACAATGAGTTCATGCCTCCCTAGCTAAGAATTTCTCAGGCGACTACTCACGAACTAGGCAACACAACTTCGCAGCCCCGGCATCAAATCACAGGTCCGCCATCTGCTTGATCTGGGCGAGCAGCTGCTGAACCAATGATGAGCCGTCCCGCGGAAGCATCTCCCATTCTCGTAACTGAACTTCCTTTCAAAGGAAACTTTATTGAAAATTGCTCAACTGATGATGATGGACATCAAAATTAAGACTTCGTGTGATTCATATTAAAACAAAATTGTGTCCACAATTTATTGTGCACGCGGTTAATTTCCACGAAGGGAAATCCACATAGTCGAAATGTAATAAGACCGTTATAGATCATATTACCCAAATTCCAGTCGAATATCACATCCATACAACGATAATATCAGGGTACAAATAGTGCGGAATTACATAAATTATTACATCGCCGCATTGGCGGAATCAAAAGTAGCATTCAATCAGAACAGCTTGAAGATAAGATCGCCAAACTCGAGCTTAGGAACGAACCCCTCAACTGTCAAACTCCTCGGAGCTATACTCCTCAGCAGAACCTGTGTGCCAAAATTTATCAGTACGATTTGTACTGGCCACTCCCACCCTATGAGCATTGCTTTGTGGAAATTAGATGCAAGTTGGATATAATCAAAACGAATCTATATGGCTGGGGTTTCCTATGTATTAGCATATCAAGTACATAATAATAGTTGGTCAAGTTTTAACACCATTTCCACACCCATTCCACCCCATTTCCGTCCAGAGCTAGGTTTCGATCCTAGGATCGATACACCACCATCTCCACACCATCACCATACCACACAATACCATCACTCAGTCGACAGGCCAACTCCCTCTCGGCACTGTCTCAAGGCCCGTAGCCCTTGGCTACGTCCGAACACTCACTCCCGGGGGAGAAGAGAAGGACTCATCTCACTATATAGTTTAAGCGAAACCCGGGAAAGGTCCATAGCCGATAAGTCGGCATATGTATCGATCGATCAACCATACACTCTGTAGAGGTTTTACATAACCACAAGATCCGCCTTCCTCGCTGACCGTCGTCAACTGGACTGATTCCGGCCGCTTGCTAGCCTAGGATAATGCCACTCTACCATTCAGCCCTGGTACACCCTAAGTCCAGTCTGGGGTGGCTGAAACTATGAGTCATGAGCCGGGCCCACAAGGTCTCTATGAAGTCTCGGAAGGGTGTGGGGAAAATCCTCCGCGCCCCGTACCTCCCTCACACTGTCCGCTATCAACCTAGCAGTAGTGGCAATATCCTACCAAGTAGTCCGGCCGTCCCGCACCATATAGGGCGAGTGGTACGTAAGGCTTCCCAGTGAATCTTAGTACTAATAAGTCCTTAGGGATGACCAAGCCAGAATGTCTTCATCAGGGTTTTCATTTACCGTGCCAGCACAACACCTCCACCCTGGGCTCCTCCCATCACAGGATCACACCCAGGGCCACCTCATATACCATTTACCCACCACAGGTATCCATTCCAGGGGTGCCTAGGTAGCACCCCACGGCAAGACTTGCCCTAGGCTCGTCGTATACTCCAACTTGGTCGACACAACCCTCACCCTCCACGCACCCAAGTCACACACGCAGCACTCTTCCCATAGTCCAGATAACACCAGTTTCCACCACGCATCAATGTAGTGCAAGCGTAGTAGAGGTAATAAGCAATGAAATATAGTAGCAAGCGTGTGACTAGCCTAACCGCAGGGTGAGCAGGGGTAAGGTTGCGTCAAAGTAAAGGTCATCAAGAAAGCATACTACCATGCAAGTCCTATCATAGTGTGATCATAACAATAAAGTAAAGCACTAGCATTTCTATTTTAGCCATGCGTAATAGGTGCTACGAGATTGGGTGGGATGTGGCACCTTCAGTGTAGTCGTCTCCGTACTCCTCACGGTACTCACGATCCTCGTCCGTCCGGTTCTCCTCTGAGTCTGCAAACGTTCGCATAATTGTCGCGTTAGCGACGTCTATAGAATAGCACAAAGAAGCAATGAAAATTCAAAAGAGCCAAATGCACTCAAACATGGGTTCATTGCGTAGAGCTTGATTTTCGATGAATTTTGGTCCTGGTTTCGTATTTTTCTGAGGTCATATGAATTA
The DNA here is from genome assembly GCA_904845875.1 of Miscanthus lutarioriparius. Taxonomy (NCBI): domain Eukaryota; kingdom Viridiplantae; phylum Streptophyta; class Magnoliopsida; order Poales; family Poaceae; genus Miscanthus; species Miscanthus lutarioriparius. The sequence continues at coordinate 6,704,730 of CAJGYO010000014.1, forward strand.
GTTATGAATTTCTGAAGTTTAAATCATTTCTGAAAATGAAAAAAGGCCGAATTAATCCTGGGCTGGCATGTGTCACGCTATGACTGGTCCACGTGGCATGCTGACATCAGCATGACGTTAGCATCTCGGTTCCGAGCTGAGAGGTGGGGTCCAGCTGACGTCAGCATGACATCATCAACGTCATCAGTTCAGACAGGTGGGTCCAGGGGCTCTTGGGTCACTGACATGTGGGTCTGGCCAAAGTCAATGTCCAGTCAACGGCGAGTCAACGGTCAACGGGTCAGGGTCACTGACGTGTGGGGCCAGGGCTGCTGACGTCAGCAGCTAATGTCATCGTGACGTCAGCATGACGTCACCTTGGCTGTGTTGCTACTGACAGGTGGGTCCCGCGTGACGTCAGCATGACGTCACCCACCGACATGTGGGTCCCGTGGCTTTGTGACACTAACAGGTGGGGCCAGGACAACTGTCAACGTTGATCGGTCAACAGTCAACACGAACCGGGTCCGAACTGGGCCGGTTGGGCCTGGATATGGGCTAGATTTGGGCCGACCGACCCGGACACGTGGCGTGCTGTGGCGCTGCCACACACAGCCATGGGCCTTTACTGGGCTCCGATTCTCAGCGCTGGCTCTCGGTGGACCAAGAGGCGCTGGTCTATGGACCTAAGACAGGGTCCATGGTGGACCAAGTCCACCCTTCCTCCTACTGGCTTAGCCTATGTGCACCGAGTTCATGCATGTGTGGCCAGCGAGGGGATTTTTCCCCTGCTTCCTTGCCGGTGTGTTCCCACCGGCGACGTGCTTACTGGCGAGCTTCTGCAGCGGCGCTAGCGCCCAATTAACGTGGGGAAAAACACTGCCAGGCCTCGGCGACTTCGTTGGTGGGGTTAACACGGCGTGCGGGGTCCCGTGGTGTGCCGACCACGGCGGCGGTCTTCTGGGCACGACGACGGCGTCGTTGTGGGGGCTACAGCCTCGGAGAGGTGTCCCGGTGGAGTGTGTAAGCTCCTATGGATCCGTGGGGACGCGGCGAGGGCGTCCAGGGCTCAAGGCGGGGCTTCGGGTTCCCACGTAGCTGGTAGGGGCTCCCCGGCGGCCACGGCGGCATGGTGACGACGGCGAGGCATGCGGGTGCACCACGGGGCTCTAGTGGGGCGGTTACGGCATGGTCGCAGGTGTGCGTGTGGGTGCGTGTGTACCCAGAGGCCAGAGACGGTCCTGGCCTACGCGCTCCCGGTGTGGAGCGCCATGGCCGACACGGTGAGGTCCGGTGGTGAGTCAGGAGAATGACTGGGGGGCTCACCGTTGGTGTCATGGAAGATTGGATGGTGACACAGTGGTGAGTTGCGGCCATGTAGCTCTGGAAGCCATGCAGTGCTGTCGTAGGCGATCGTGGCGTTGGCTCTGCTCCGGCGGCTTCGGAGGTGCTCCGATGGCGCTGTAACAGAACCGACCAATTATACGAAATTAAGTAAGAAAATCATCCGCCAGAGCAGACTATTTAGCAAACTTAAGCCCGTATAACCCGGTAGTCCGTGAAATCGCGAAGGATTTCAAACCAACTTCCATTCCAGCCAAGATCGTAATAAGTTTAGCGGTCACCATCACATATTACATAAAAGTTTGCATCACAGATACATCAGAGTTTCAACATAGTTATTACAAAACCAGTTCGAATAAAAGTAGCGGAAGTCATTTGTTCAAACCACACACACACACGCGGAGTTCAAATATAGTGCCAGCGAATGATCATCTCCAACAAAAGCATCAGACGAGACGTAAGAAATGACCATGCCCATGGTCCTAAGCATCACCCATCGCAGGATAAAGGCAGTTGATACAGTAGCCGTAATACATCTGCCCATCTGCAACAAGTGGGAATAAAACCCTGAGTACGAGAAGGTACTCAGCTAGACTTACCCGACATAACCGAAAATAAATGACACCAAGGATTATGAAGGCTTTATAGTAGGGTAGCTAACTCATTTGCAAAAGAAGCATTTTTAGCATTTCCATAACTTTTCTAAAAGCGTTATTGTCAACTTAATTATTATTAACCTATCGACTAGATTTGCATCTATACTGGAGTAAACATGTGATTAAGCAATTAATGATAACCACTGATCATTAAACAACTTTCATACTGTCATATTCACTATAACTGTCCAAGTGTTCCATAAACATTTACTACGATGAAGTAACTCAAGTCAAGTGCTCACTATCCAGGAGCGATGGCCATTCGAATCGATTCCTAACCAGCTGGTGATTTATTCCTTACACAAATCTCACTCACCCGCTAAAGTGAGATATTGATCACCAAGTCAACTTTCCAGGTATCTCGAGTTTGCCAGGAACCACATGTACCCGGGGGCCGACCGACTGCACTTTGGTCTTATCATCCCGCCCCCGTGTCCTACCACACCTGCTTCGGCACAGTGCGCTGCGGGCAATCTACTCGGCCCGAAAAATCTCCCAGTTTCGCGGTCGGAAGGTGCTTTATCCGGCCAGCTAAATGTAAGGCATGCGTTCAACATGACTCGAGGCCCAACAACGGTCGGTCCTTAATCGACACAGACAGAAACACTACAGTCCAAAACTCTGCAAGTCTCCGTCCGGTCTCAACTTCATTTAACACTTAGTTATACCATGACTTCATAGCCATCCAAGCAGATCCAGGTAACCACCTATAGCTCGCAGGTGACAGGAAATCTCCCGACTTCTACCGGTCTAAGCCAGCTAAGCATTGACTCGACTGCAGATACCAGGGTAGCAAGGATATAGTATAACAAAGGTAAACAAGGTATAATGCAGCAACGGTTGCAAACAACTCCTGAACGTAATGCATCAATTTAAATTAAAACATTTAATGAAATCATTGCAAACCGGGAGAAAAATGCTCCGGGGCTTGCCTCTCTCGAAGGAGCTCGGACGGTGATCGGGGCACTCCGGAAGTTCTTCAACGTCCTCCTCGTTGGCTTCTGGCACTTCCTGCTGCTGCACCTCGAGCTGCTCCTCGGGCTCCTCGGGAATGACGACTAGGTTATCAGTTTGCGATCCTGTATGATGCAATGCGTGTAAGTGCCTATGCAATCGGTGCATCGGATGAGATGAATACAATGGATATGTTCGAATGCAAGGTAGTCACATCATCCAAGAAAATATACCACAAGCACATGTCATCTACTACATTCTCTTCTACTACTAATAGGTTAAGTCAACACCCTTATCAAATGCTTCAAAGATACACCAAAGCTATTATTATTAACTAATCTTGTATTAAAGAGGATTATTTTATTTCCTTTTAAACTAGGGCTACAACAGCAACCTATATTTTTGTTGCTTATAAAAATCTAAGAAAATTACAGTAGTATAGTACTACTCTAAGTAGACTACCATAAAATTTTCACGGCATTTGGATCAGTAACATAGGCTACACAAAAATAACAAGCTATGGCATGATCATGAACATGAAAATACTTTGTACTGTGAAAAGTGTCAAACAACAGAATTAGAATTTTTCCTATGTTCTACATAGCATACAATGACTGTACAAAATTTATCACATGTATGTTTTATACAAAGTTTGCTATCTAACAAAAATAACAAAAACTAGCCATTAAAGGCACTTGAACTACACTTTAAAATTTTCCCACAGCACATGCATGAAACTTATTTTTCCTAGGAAGCACATGACATAAGAAGATTAACAAACTTGGAATCATATTTTTCTGAAGCCTATAGATTTTTCTACACATTTTTCAAGTTATCAGCAATATACATGATTAAATAAAATCCTACAGAAAAGTATCCCAAAAATGACATGCACAATTTTTAACAGATAGATATAGTTACAAGAAGCATAACAAAATTTGTTTCATACATTTTGGAGCAACACAACTTGAGATATACATTTACTAAGCATTTGAATCAATTCTTGAAACTATTTCTAAAAACCCTTTTCCTTAAAACGAAAAACCAGCGAATGCAAACGTTGGGTGCACCCGGTGCTGTGCACCCGGGGTTTTCCCTCGGTCGCTGCAGCTGGGCCCCGCATGCCAGACGGGCCCACGTGACAGCGACACAGAACAGGGGAGGCGGCTCTGCGCTACGCGGCTCGGCGCTATCTCGCCGACGATGAGCATTCCGGCGAGGCCGAGGTCACCGGCGTGCCCTACTCAACAATGCACACCGATTGGGGTAGGTGATGGGAGGGTGGTGCCATCAGAGGTAGCTCGCCGACGCCCATGGCGGCACGGTGGAGGAGCCCGGCGGCGCGCCGGCCATCTCCGGCCATGGCGGCACGAACTGAGGTTGGCGTGAGCATCTAGGGTACGCAAGGAAACTGATGGAAGGGAGAGAAAGGAGTGAGCAGGCTCCGGTGGTGCTTGGCCACAGCGAGCACGCACTCCAGCGAGGCGTCAGCCATGGCGGAGCTCGCAGAATCAGCAAAAGGGATCCTCACCTAGGCTCGATTGACGCAGAAGCTGGCGCAGCAGGTGTGGCTAAGCAAAGCGGAGCTCGTGGCTCCCTGGAGGCGGCAACGACACGGAGGCGAGCGAGCTGAGCAGCGAAGACTCTCCCTGCGGCAATGGCGGAGGCGCGAGCTCGGCTCTGAGCGAACTGGTGAAGCGAGGGGACGCGGGCGAAACAAATAAGCGATCCCTCGGGCGCGTGGCGTCTTCGTGGCGGCAATGGCCTGACCGGTGGGGGCAGCGCCGGCGTACGTCTTCCACTTGGCGCGCTCAGCCAGACGGCGGTCGGCCACGACGGTCTGAACCCGAAACCCTGTAGCACGATTCAGTCAAGTCCTCAACGTCTGACAGCAAGTTTTCAACGATCAAAAACTCTTAAACGGTGACGATCCAGCTCTAGATTAAGTTAACAAAGTTGGAGATTGAAGTGAGAGCTACAACATTTCTAATTAGCACTCGAACTGATTTGTTCAGGTTAGGGAGATACAAGGCTCCAAACAATGGTAAAAGAACTGAAATGCAACATCCAAACTTAGAAAATTCTAAGTGTTGAGTCAGCACCACAAATCCGACTTGTGGGCCCAAATTGAACATGTTGTGCTCATTTTCATGAGTTGGTCACAAAACAACTTTTGTTCCTTATAACATTTGCTACAACTTTGTTTTAGGTCGCTCAGACATGCAAACATTCTAAGTGGTACTTTTTGAACAGTCAAACCAAAAAGTCCTAGGGTCAAAACAAGTCAAACCATGATTTGAAATCTTAATTGGGCAAAATGATCAACATGAACATTGTTCATAATGACTTTCTAAGCACAGCTAAGATGTTTAACAATATATTTAGCCATCCCACATATTGGTCACACAAGAATCATGCATAGAATGCATCGAAACGATGAAAAAAAAACAATTGAAATGTTACATTTATTTCATGGTCATGTTTCACATGTTTCAAGTGATATATGCGCATGAATGAATGAATGATGCTCATGATCATGAAATGCAAGTGAAACCAGGCAAGACTAACACCAGGGGTGTGACAGCCCTCCCCCCTTATAAAAATCTCGTCCCGAGATTTGGGTTACGAACCATTTGTTATAAAAATCTTCATAAGCTTTTTGTAGATACTCTCCTGTTTCCCAAGTTGCATCTCCCTCATCATGATGATCCCACTGTATCTTGTATGTTTTCACCACACTATTCCGAGTAGCACGTTCCTTAGTGTCTAACACTCGGACTGGTTGCTCACGATACACCAAATCTAATTTGAGTTGAATACCTCGAGGTTCTATTCTTTCCTCCGGAACACGCAAACATTTCTTGAGATGTGATACATGGAAAACTGGGAAAACGGTACTCATTGTCTCAGGTAACTCTAACTTGTAAGCTACCGGACCTCTTTGTTCCAAGATCTTATATGGTCCTACGAAACTAGCGGCAAGCTTTCTTCGGATTCCAAACCTTTTCTTCTTCATTGGCGTGACTTTCAGATAAACATAGTCACCAACTTCAAACCTAAGGGGTCTCCTTCTTTTGTCTGCATAGCTTTTCTGACGTGATTGGGCAGCTTTCATATTCTGCTGAATAATATGAACTTTCTTCTCGGCTTCTTCTACAAAGTCAATGCCATAATATCCTCTATCACCAGGCTCGACCCAATTCAATGGTGTTCTACATTTTCTGCCATATAAAGCTTCGAATGGGGCCATCTTGATGCTTTCTTGATAACTATTATTATAAGAAAACTCAGCTAACGGTAACCATGACTCCAATGATCCCTTAGAAGACAATACATAGGCTCTTAACATATCTTCCAAAACAGCATTCACTCGTTCAGTCTGACCATCTGTCTGAGGATGATAAGCGGTACTGCGAATCAAACTAGTTCCTAAGCCTTTGTGTAAATGTTCCCAAAAATGAGCCATGAACTGTGAGCCTCTATCAGATACTATGGTCTTTGGTATACCATGCAACCTCACAATTTCGACGATATACTTATCGGCATATTGAGGTGGTCGATATTCTGTTTTGACAGGCAAGAAATGAGCGGTCTTGGTAAGACGATCCACAATTACCCAAATCGAATCATGTCCTTTTTGAGTAGTGGGCAAACCCGTGATAAAATCCATACTGATATCGTCCCACTTCCAACTAGGGACTGATAATGGTTGCAACATACCGCGGCGTTTCATGTGAATTGCTTTCACTCGACAACATGTGTCACATCGACAACATATGCTGTAATTTCTTTCTTCATTTTGGTCCACCAATAATGAGATCTTAATTCTTGATACATCTTACTACTTACGGGATGGATAGATAGCTTAGAAAGGTGAGCTTCATCCATGAGTTTATTCCTAAGCTCTCGATCCTTGGGAACCACAAGACGGTTGTCAAACCACAACACGCCTGCTCATCCACTTTTTAAAGTCTTTGAGACGGCTTTTCTTTTATTTTCTCTTTGATGTGGAATATTCCCTTGTCGGTTTTCTCGGCCTTCTATTATCTTACTCTCCAAAGAGCAACTAATCCCGAATCTTCGTGTAACACAAAGGGGATGCATTAGATCGAACCCATCTTCAAGTAATGGTCGCACATTCAAGTAGTGTGACTTTCGCTCAAAGCATCTCGCCACTACATTGGCTTTTCGGGATGATATTGCACATTCAAGTTGTAATCCTTGATCAATTCCAACCATCTGCTACTTGTCTCATGTTTAACTCTGGTTGGGTAAAGATATACTTAAGACTCTTGTGATCCGTGAAAATATTGCACACATTACCAAGTAGATAATGTCTCCAAATTTTTAGGACGTGCACAACTGCAACAAGTTCAAGATCATGTGTTGGATAGTTGACCTCGTGCCTTCTCAATTGTCGTGATGCATAAGCAATGACTCTCGTTTCTTGCATAAGAACACATCCTAATCCAGTCTTCGATGCGTCGCAAAACACATCAAATGGTTTCTCGATATCTGGTTGTGCTAGAACAGGAGCAGTGGTCAACAGTTTCCGCAAAGTGTGGAAAGCTGCTTCACACTCCTCTGTCCACACAAACTTGTGATCCTTCTGTAGAAGACTCGTCATCGGTTTGGCAATTTTTGAGAAATCTGGTATAAAGCGACGGTAATAACCCGCCAGTCCTAAGAAACTTCTAATCTCAGGAACTGTGGTCGGTGCTTTCCAATTCATAACTTCTTGCACCTTACTTGGATCGACTGAAACTCCATTCTCTGACAGAATGTGACCAAGGAAAGGAACTTCCTTCAACCAGAATTCGCATTTGCTAAACTTAGCATACAATTGATGATCCCTCAGTCTGGTCAAGACAGTTCTCAGATGCTCTTCGTGATCTTTCTCGTTCTCGGAGTACACCAGAATGTCATCGATGAACACTACCACAAACTTATCCAATTCTGGCATGAAAACTGTATTCATCAAAAACATAAAGTATGCAGGAGCATTTATCAAGCCAAAGGACATGACAAGATACTCATACAACCCGTATCTGGTGGAAAATGCAGTTTTCGGTATATCCTGTGGCCTAATCTTGATCTGATGATAACCGGATCTCAAATCTATTTTTGAGAACACCTTGGCCTTGGATAATTGGTCAAACAGAACATCAATATGTGGCAAGGGATATTTATTCTTGATGGTCACAAACATTGAGTGGCCTATAATCTCACGCACATTCTCAACGTGCCTCTTTCTTTTCTTCACAAACAAAGCGGGACATCCCCATTCGGACTTGCTTGACCGAATAAACCCTTTTTGACAAATCTTCTAATTGCTTCTTCACTTCGATTAACTCATCTGGAGGCATCCGATAGGGTCTCCTTGAAATCGGAGCTGTTAGGGGACTAGCTCAATTCCAAACTCAATCTCCCTATCTCATGGAAGACCGGGTAGCTCATCCGGGAATACATCCGAAATTCACACACTACCGTAATCGATGAATAGGAACGATTGCCGTAGCACATGTAACACTTATAAGGTCTGCTTCTTCGAGGCAATGGTACTTGAAAAGTACCCTCACCACAGGGATCCTTAAGGGTAAGTACTCGACTTCCAAAGATCTATGATCGCTCCCCAATCCTTCATCCAATTCATCCCTATAATGACATCCAAGACTAACCTAGGCATGACTATCAAGTTCACTCGGAACTTCCTGCTACCTAATTCAAGGGTTGCCCCTCGAACCATCCGGTTGGTCAAAACATCAGCCCCTGCTGAACTTATACGGTACCCATACCCCACTTCTGTGCATAGTTGTCCATGTTTCTGTGCAAATGCTTGACTCATAAAAGAATGCGATGACCCAGAATCAAATAGAACAACTGCAGGATTTTCATTGACAGGAAACTTACCAGCAGTGACGGGCTCTCCCTCTGGGATTTCATCCACTGTTGTACTGTGCACTCTAGCATTATAAGTCTGCTGCTTCTTCTTGGGCGGGTACGGACAAAACCTCGAGAAGTGACCGGGTTGATCACAGTTATAGCAGGGTCCTCTTACTGTCCCGGCAGATCCCATAGTTCCCTTGGAACTGTCTTGTACCGCAGTCGCGGCTGCTTTGTTGGGCTATACCGCCATCTTGTACGGCTTTTGAGGTCCACGGAAATTCTGACTTCTTGGCTGAGGTGGCCTGAACCTAGCGCCAGGTGCCGATGGGCGATATGGAGGACGACCTCCCATAGGTGCTCTAGCTTGGGACGGACCACCTTCAAAGGCTCTCTTGCGTGTCTTGGCTGCAGTGCTGGCGTTGTTATTCTTCTCTTGCTTCAGGCAGTCGCTGATGAAGTCATTGAATCTGACACGGTTGTTGGTACCAACATGCTTCATCATTTTTGGATTGAGACCCCTCTTAAAACTGGCTATTCTTTTAGCATCTGTGTCAACCATGTCGGGAGCATAGCGACACAAGTTGTTGAAGGCATGCAGGTATTGTGTCACGGTCTTGGTGCCCTGGTTCAACGCCAGAAACTCTCCCAACTTCATCTCGGTCAGCCCGGGTGGAATGTAGACTCCACGGAAGGCCTCCGCAAACTCTCTCCATGAAATCTGAGCATTTGGAGGGAAAGTGGTGCGATGGTGCTTCCACCACATTCCCGCCGGTCCCTGCAATTGAAGTGCAGCATACTCCATTTTTAGAACCTCAGTCATCCTCAACACACGGAATTTATCTTCTATCGTGTTGATCCATTCCTCAGCATCAAGTGGCTCTGTTGCTTCCTTGAATACTGGCGGCCTGGTGTCCATGAAATCCTTGAAGCTGCTATATTGGTTCACTCCCATGCCACCACCTTGATTGTTACCACGTTGAACGTTGTTGGCGATGGTGCGCAGAAAATCCTCCATGTTCTTCTGGGATTGTTCTGTGTTGCGCTGACTCCCGAGCAACTGTGCGAGGAACATTTCGGGGGTAAACAGGGGAGGAGGTGGCAAATGTGGTTCATGGGGAGGCTCATTGTTTTTGCCGTGGTTTCCACCATCACCACCACCACCACCGGTCCCCGCACCGTTAACACCGGTCTCAGCGGCCTCATACGTGGTTCGGCGAGTGTTTGTCATCTGCATTTTTCAGCAACAAGTAATGATTGAGTGAAGCTGTAATAATTGCGAGTGAATGAAAAATTATGCCGTACTGAATTTACTGGAGAGAATAAATTCATACAATAAATCAGAGGCACAACAATCGCATCCCAATTAAAAACAACAGCACTTAATCAAATTACTTCAACGGCCAACATCGCGTCCATACAATCCAATTGCCAGCATACATACACTGGACTTTTTTTATGCGTTCAGATATTGCATTCTAAATCAAGTTCCAACCATATGCCAAGTCTCATACGTTCAAAGCAACATACAATAGGTTACATGCCAACAAAAGAAAGGTCGTCGCGACAGGACCTAGATACTAGCGCAAGGCAACTAGCCTATTCCTCGGGGCCATCGTCGGGATCGGAGACATCACCATCGCCTCCAGGTGAAACTACAGGCTCGTTCTGGTTGTCATCGTCGATGTCCATGCCAGCGGCGTTCGGTGGAGCATATGGGCCAACCCCATTGTAGAGCGCGTGAAACTCCTCGTGCAGGTTGCCGTTGTATTCCTCTAGCTCATCGACTCTCTGCCACAGAAGGTTTCTTGCGTTCCAGGCTTCATTCCTTTCCTGAACCAACTGTCCAATCATGCGGTCTACATTGTTGTTGGTTTGAGTCAACGTATGCACTCGCTGCATAGCTCTATCACCTCTCTCAACCGCCTGATCTCGCTGTAAGTTCATATCAGCCAACTGCTCCTGCAAGCTAGCTATAGCTCGTGCCTGTCTCTTCTTCTGCTTCTTCCCTTTGAGCTTATCCTCACTACATAAAGCAGGTCAAAGTCCAATGAGGTACTCTCGAGACCCTCATACGCTCTAATGGCGGCGAACATAGCACTCATTGCACAGTTGTCGCTAGCTTTGTCCTTCACCGGACCTCGACCAATGCACTTCCACGAGGTGAACCCAAATGGCATCACGAGGATCATCCCTAGGAAAAGTACCAGGCCAGAGCTGCTTTGCAAGTCACTTTGGGAAATCTGCTCATAATGTCCCCGATGACACGGAAGGCTGCTCCTCTGCACCCTCACCGAGTGCGACCTCAAACTCCAAATGCCAACCATCCCAATCTGGAGCATCACCGAGAGCAGGAACCGTGATCTCCACCACTACGAGTCCATCCTCTGCTAACTGGCTCTCATTCCAAGAGTACACCGGCTCTTGACCCTCTGGGTACCCCACATCATGGAGCACTCTCCAAAGCAAAGTTGGCATGCCAAACTCGCTCAAGAAGGTGTCCGTGGTGCGGTGCTCCCTCAGGGCCAACGGACGTCGAGGTGCTCTTCCCCCGGTGGACTTACTGGCGATGCAGCTTCGTCTGCGGGCCATCTGTAGCAAAAGTTCTCTTATTACCTCGGGGAAACATATTTTAGGTGATACCACTTTTATCAAAATGAGAGAATCAATTTATAAGGGGAGGAATGCATGACATGAATGAAATGCACAAGTAGCATGATGTATGAACGCGCCGTACGTTCTCACAAACTTAGGAAATAAATAATTTCTAACGACGAATTCGGTGGCATACAAACGATCTCTCAATACGTAGCTAATACGTTCTACGATAAGCGTTGTTATGTACCTGCAGAAGATTCATTTCAGCCCAATTCCCAATGAATGCATAAAAGCAGTAAAGTTTTATCTACACGCTCTACACGAATCCCCAGATACGTGTACAACGGTAGTAACTACCCGAACCATCGTCCTATTGACGGCATCGCCTCCATAGACGGAAGACCCATACATGAGATACCTTTGTAAAACATGCGTAGAACATGTAATTACTCCAGCATCATATAAGCACTCACCCTAGATCGGCGGTGTATCCGATCATGCTCTCACAACTCACACTTACCGACGCGTAGAGGCAAATGATCCATTCATTACCACTCAACAAGTGGCACTCATACAATAGCACGCCGTATGAGCGACGAAAGAGAAATATGATGCAAGAACCCCAAGTCAGTACTTAATTAAGCCACCTAAAGTCCTTAACTGGGCATAAGGGATATGATCACTGGCACACTTTATATTTTGAAAATCACATTTTCCAAATGCCTTTTTGTTTTAAATACACTTGTGAACAGTAACACGCTAAACCATGCTCTGATGCCAGCTGTAACAGAACCGACCAATTATACGAATTTAAGTAAGAAAATCATCCGCCAGAGCAGACGATTTAGCAAACTTAAGCCCGTATAACCCGGTAGTCCGTGAAATCGCGAAGGATTTCAAACCAACTTCCATTCCAGCCAAGATCGTAATAAGTTTAGCGGTCACCATCACATATTACATAAAAGTTTGCATCACAGATACATCAGAGTTTCAACATAGTTATTACAAAACCAGTTCGAATAAAAGTAGCGGAAGTCATTTGTTCAAACCACACACACACACGCGGAGTTCAAATATAGTGCCAGCGAATGATCATCTCCAACAAAAGCATCGACGAGACGTAAGAAATGACCATGCCCATGGTCCTAAGCATCACCATCGCAGGATAAAGGCGGTTGATACAAGATGGCCGTAATACATCATCGCCCATCTGCAACAAGTGGGAATAAAACCACGAGTACGAGAAGGTACTCAACTAGACTTACCCGACATAACCGAAAAATAAATGACACCAAGGATTATGAAGGCTTTATAGTAGGGTAGTGACTCATTTGCAAAAGAAGCATTTTTAGCATTTCCATAACTTTTCTAAAAGCGTTATTGTCAACTTAATTATTATTAACCTATCGACTAGATTTGCATCTATACTAGAGTAAACATGTGATTAAGCAATTAATGATAACCACCGATCATTAAACAACTTTCATCTTGTCATATTCACTATAACTCATCAAGTCTTCCATAAACATTTACTACGATGAAGTAACTCAAGTCAAGTGCTCACTATCCGGGAGCGATGGCGATTCAATCGATTCCTAATCAGTGGGTGATTTATTCCTTACACAAATCTCACTCACCCGCTAAAGTCGATATTGATCACCGAGTCAACTTTCCGTGTATCTCGAGTTTGCCAGAACCACATGTGTACCGGGGCCGACCGATTGCACTTTGGTCTTATCATCCCGCCCGTGTCCTACCACACCGCCGCACGATGCGCTGCGGCAATCTACTCGGCCCGAAAATCTCCCAGCTTCCAGCGGTCGGAAGGTGCTTTATCCGGCCAAATTAAATGTAAGGCATCGTTCAACATGACTCGAGGCCCAACAACGGTCGGTCCTTAATCGACACGAGACGGAACACTACAGTCCAAAACTCTGCAAGTCTCCGTCCGGTCTCAACTTCATTTAACACTTAGTTATACCATGACTTCATAGCCATCCAAGCAGATCCAGGTAACCACCTATAGCTCGCAGGTGACAGAAAATCACCCGACTTCTACCGGTCTAAGCCAGCTAAGCATTGACTCGACTGCGGATACCAGGGTAGCAAGGATATAGTATAACAAAGGTAAACAAGGTATAATGCAGCAACGGTTGCAAACAACTCCTGAACGTAATGCATCAATTTAAATTAAAACATTTAATGAAATCATTGCAAACCGGGAGAAAAATGCTCCGGGGCTTGCCTCTCTCGAAGGAGCTCGGACGGTGATCGGGGCACTCCGGAAGTTCTTCAACGTCCTCCTCGTCGGCTTCTGGCACTTCCTGCTGCTGCACCTCGAGCTGCTCCTCGGGCTCCTCGGGAATGACGACTAGGTTCTCGGTTTGCGATCCTGTATGATGCAATGCGTGTAAGTGCCTATGCAATCGATGCATCGGATGAGATGAATACAATGGATATGTTCGAATGCAAGGTAGTCACATCATCCAAGAAAATATACCACAAGCACATGTCATCTACTGCATTCTCTTCTACTACTAATAGGTTAAGTCAACACCCTTATCAAATGCTTCAAAGATACACCAAAGCTATTATTATTAACTAATCTTGTATTAAAGAGGATTATTTTATTTCCTTTTAAACTAGGGCTACAACAGCAACCTATATTTCTGTTGCTTATAAAAATCTAAAAAAATTACAGTAGTATGTTACTACTCTAAGTAGACTACCATAAAATTTTCATCGCATTTGGATCAGTAACATAGGCTACACAAAAATAACAAGCTATGGCATGATCATGAACATGAAAATAGTTTGTACTGTGAAAAGTGTCAAACAACAGAAGTAGAATTTTTCCTATGTTCTACATAGCATACAATGACTGTACAAAATTTATCACATGTATGTTTTATACAAAGTTTGCTCTCTAACAAAAATAACAAAAATTAGCCATTAAAGGCACTTGAACTACACTTTAAAATTTTCCCACAGCACATGCATGAAACTTATTTTTCCTAGGAAGTACATGACATAAGAAGATTAACAAACTTGGAATCATATTTTTCTGAAGCCTATAGATTTTTCTACACATTTTTCAAGTTATCAGCAATATACATGATTAAATAAAATCCTACAGAAAAGTATCCCAAAAATGACATGCACAATTTTTAACAGATAGATATAGTTACAAGAAGCATAACAAAATTTGTTTCATACATTTTGGAGCAACACAACTTGAGATATACATTTACTAAGCATTTGAATCAATTCTTGAAACTATTTCTAAAAACCCTTTTCCTTAAAACGAAAAACCAGCGAATGCAAACGTTGGGTGCACCCGGTGCTGTGCACCCGGGGTTTTCCCTCGGTCGCTGCAGCTGGGCCCCGCATACCAGACGGGCCCGTGTGACAGCGACACAGAACAGGGGAGGCGGCTCTGCGCTACGTGGCTCGGCGCTATCTCGCCGGCGACGAGCATTCCGGCGAGGCCGAGGTCACCGGCGTGCCCTACTCAACAATGCACACCGATTGGGGTAGGTGATGGGAGGGTGGTGCCATCGGAGGTAGCTCGCCGACGCCCATGGCAGCACGGTGGAGGAGCCCGGCGGTGCGCCGGCCATCTCCGGCCATGGCGGTGCGAACTGAGGTTGGCGTGAGCATCTAGGGTACGCAGGGAAACTGATGGAAGGGAGAGAAAGGAGTGAGCAGGCTCTGGTGGTGCTTGGCCACGGCGAGCACGCACTCCGGCGAGGCGTCAGCCATGGCGGAGCTCGCAGAATCAGCAAAAGGGATCCTCACCTAGGCTCGATTGACGCAGAAGCTGGCGCAGCAGGTGCGGCTAAGCAAAGCGGAGCTCGTGGCTCCCTGGAGGCGGCAACGACGCGGAGGCGAGCGAGCTGAGCAGCGGAGACTCTCCCTGCGGCAATGGCGGAGGCGCGAGCTCGGCTCTGAGCGAACTGGTGAAGCAAGGGGACGCCGGCGAAACAAATAAGCGATCCCTCAGGCGCGTGGCGTCTTCGTGGTGGCAATGGCCTGACCGGTGGGGACAGCGCCGGCGTACGGCTTCCACTTGGCGCGCTCAGCCAGACGGCGGTCGGCCACGACGGTCTGAACCCGAAACCCTGTAGTGCGATTCAGTCAAGTCCTCAACGTCTGACAGCAAGTTTTCAACGATCAAAAACTCTTAAACGGTGACGATCCAGCTCTAGATTAAGTTAACAAAGTTGGAGATTGAAGTGAGAGCTACAACATTTCTAATTAGCACTCGAACTGATTTGTTCAGGTTAGGGAGATACAAGGCTCCAAACAATGGTAAAAGAACTGAAATGCAACATCCAAACTTAGAAAATTCTAAGTGTTGAGTCAGCACCACAAATCCGACTTGTGGGCCCAAATTGAACATGTTGTGCTCATTTTCATGAGTTGGTCACAAAACAACTTTTGTTCCTTATAACATTTGCTACAACTTTGTTTTAGGTCGCTTAGACATGCAAACATTCTAAGTGGTACTTTTTGAACAGTCAAACCAAAAAGTCCTAGGGTCAAAACAAGTCAAACCATGATTTGAAATCTTAATTGGGCAAAATGATCAACATGAACATTGTTCATAATGACTTTCTAAGCACAGCTAAGATGTTTAACAATATATTTAGCCATCCCACATATTGGTCACACAAGAATCAAGCATAGAATGCACCGAAACGATGAAAAAAAAACAATTGAAATGTTACATTTATTTCATGGTCATGTTTCACATGTTTCAAGTGATATATGCGCATGAATGAATGAATGATGCTCATGATCATGAAATGGAAGTGAAACCAGGCAAGACTAACACCAGGGGTGTTACAGCCCTCCCCCATTATAAAAATCTCGTCCCGAGATTTGGGTTACGAACCATTTGTTATAAAAATCTTCATAAGCTTTTTGTAGATACTCTCCTGTTTCCCAAGTTGCATCTCCTCATCATGATGATCCCACCGTATCTTGTATGTTTGTTCACCACACTATTCCGAGTAGCACGTTCCTTAGTGTCTAACACTCGGACTGGTTGCTCACGATACACCAAATCTAATTTGAGTTGAATACCTCGAGGTTCTATTCTTTCCTCCGGAACACGCAAACATTTCTTGAGATGTGATACATGGAAAGCTGGGAAAGCGGTACTCATTGTCTCGGGTAACTCTAACTTGTAAGCTACCGGACCTCTTTGTTCCAAGATCTTATATGGTCCTCTGAAACTAGCGGCAAGCTTTCTTGGATTCAAACCTTTTCTTCTTCATTGGCGTGACTTTCGGATAAACATAGTCACCAACTTCAAACCTAAGGGGTCTCCTTCTTTTGTCTGCATAGCTTTTCCGACGTGATTGGGCAGCTTTCATATTCTCATTGAATAATATGAACTTTCTTCTCGGCTTCTTCTACAAAGTCAATGCCATAATATCCTCTATCACCGTGCTCGACCCAATTCAATGGTGTTCTACATTTTCGCCATAAAGCTTGAATGGGGCCATCTTGATGCTTTCTTGATAACTATTATTATAAGAAAACTCATTAACGGTAACCATGACTCAATGATCCCTTAGAAGACAATACATAGGCTCTTAACATATCTTCCAAAACAGCATTCACTCGTTCAGTCTGACCATCTGTCTGAGGATGATAAGCGGTACTGCGAATCAAACTAGTTCCTAAGCCTTTGTGTAAATGTTCCCAAAAATGAGCCGTGAACTGTGAGCCTCTATCAGATACTATGGTCTTTGGTATACCATGCAACCTCACAATTTCGACGATATACTTATCGGCATATTGAGGTGGTCGATATTCTGTTTTGACAGGCAAGAAATGAGCGGTCTTGGTAAGACGATCCACAATTACCCAAATCGAATCATGTCCTTTTTGAGTAGTGGGCAAACCCGTGATAAAATCCATACTGATATCGTCCCACTTCCAACTAGGGACTGATAATGGTTGCAACATACCGGCAGGTTTCATGTGAATTGCTTTCACTCGACAACATGTGTCACATCTGACAACATATGCTGTAATTTCTTTCTTCATTTTGGTCCACCAATAATGAGATCTTAATTCTTGATACATCTTACTACTTCTGGGATGGATAGATAGCTTAGAAAGGTGAGCTTCATCCATGAGTTTATTCCTAAGCTCTCGATCCTTGGGAACCACAAGACGGTTGTCAAACCACAACACGCCCTGTTCATCCACTTTAAAGTGCTGAGACGGCTTTTCTTTTATTTTCTCTTTGATGTGGAATATTCCCTTGTCGGTTTTCTGGCCTTCTATTATCTTACTCTCCAAAGAGCAACTAATCTGAATCTCTGTAACACAAAGAGGATGCATTAGATCGAACCCATCTTCAAGTAATGGCTGCACATTCAAGTAGTGTGACTTTACGCTCAAAGCATCTCGCCACTACATTGGCTTTTCGGGATGATATTGCACATTCAAGTTGTAATCCTTGATCAATTCCAACCATCTGCTTATTGTCTCATGTTTAACTCTCGGTTGGGTAAAGATATACTTAAGACTCTTGTGATCCGTGAAAATATTGCACACATTACCAAGTAGATAATGTCTCCAAATTTTTAGGACGTGCACAACTGCAACAAGTTCAAGATCATGTGTTGGATAGTTGACCTCGTGCCTTCTCAATTGTCGTGATGCATAAGCAATGACTCTCGTTTCTTGCATAAGAACACATCCTAATCCAGATCTTCGATCGCGTCATAAAACACATCAAATGGTTTCTCGATATCTGGTTGTGCTAGAACAGGAAGCGGTGGTCAACAGTTTCCATAAAAGTGTGGAAAGCTGCTTCACACTCCTCTGTCCACACAAACTTGTGATCCTTCAGTAGAAGACTCGTCATCGGTTTGGCAATTTTTGAGAAATCTGGTATAAAGCGACGGTAATAACCCGCCAGTCCTAAGAAACTTCTAATCTCGAGAACCGTGGTCGGTGCTTTCAATTCATAACTTCTTGCACCTTACTTGGATCGACCAAACTCCATTCTCGGCGAATGTGACCAAGGAAAGGAACTTCCTTCAACCAGAATTCGCATTTGCTAAACTTAGCATACAATTGATGATCCCTCAGTCTGGTCAAGACAGTTCTCAGATGCTCTTCGTGATCTTTCTCGTTCTCGGAGTACACCAGAATGTCATCGATGAACACTACCACAAACTTATCCAATTCTGGCATGAAAACTGTATTCATCAAAAACATAAAGTATGCAGGAGCATTTATCAAGCCAAAGGACATGACAAGATACTCATACAACCCGTATCTGGTGGAAAATGCAGTTTTCGGTATATCCTGTGGCCTAATCTTGATCTGATGATAACCGGATCTCAAATCTATTTTTGAGAACACCTTGGCCTTGGATAATTGGTCAAACAGAACATCAATATGTGGCAAGGGATATTTATTCTTGATGGTCACAGCATTGAGTGGCCTATAATCTACGCACATTCTCAACGTGCCCTCTTTCTTTTTCTTCACAAACAAAGCGGGACATCCCCATTCAGACTTGCTTGACCGAATAAACCCTTTTTTGACAAATCTTCTAATTGCTTCTTCAGCTCAGCTAACTCATCTGGAGGCATCCGATAGGGTCTCCTTGAAATCGGAGCTGTTCCGGGGACTAGCTCAATTCCAAACTCAATCTCCCTATCTGGCGGAAGACCAGGTAGCTCATCCGGGAATACATCCGGAAATTCACACACTACCAGAATCTGATGAATAGGAACGACTGCCGTAGCACATGTAACACTTATAAGGTCTGTTCTCTGAGGCAATGGTACTTGAAAAGTACCCTCACCCTGGGGATCCTTAAGGGTAAGTACTCGACTTCCAGTATCTATGACTGCTCCCCAATCCTTCATCCAATTCATCCCTATAATGACATCCAAGACTAACCCAGGCATGACTATCAAGTTCACTCGGAACTTCCTGCTACCTAATTCAAGGGTTGCCCCTCGAACCATCCGGTTGGTCAAAACATCAGCCCCTGCTGAACTTATACGGTACCCATACCCCACTTCTGTGCATAGTTGTCCATGTTTCTGTGCAAATGCTTGACTCATAAAAGAATGCGATGACCCAGAATCAAATAGAACAACTGCAGGATTTTCATTGACAGGAAACTTACCAGCAGTGACGGGCTCTCCCTCTGGGATTTCATCCACTGTTGTACTGTGCACTCTAGCATTATAAGTCTGCTGCTTCTTCTTGGGCGGGTACGGACAAAACCTCGAGAAGTGACCGGGTTGATCACAGTTATAGCAGGGTCCTCTTACTGTCCCGGCAGATCCCATAGTTCCCTTGGAACTGTCTTGTACCGCAGTCGCGGCTGCTTTGTTGGGCTATACCGCCATCTTGTACGGCTTTTGAGGTCCACGGAAATTCTGACTTCTTGGCTGAGGTGGCCTGAACCTAGCGCCAGGTGCCGATGGGCGATATGGAGGACGACCTCCCATAGGTGCTCTAGCTTGGGACGGACCACCTTCAAAGGCTCTCTTGCGTGTCTTGGCTGCAGTGCTGGCGTTGTTATTCTTCTCTTGCTTCAGGCAGTCGCTGATGAAGTCATTGAATCTGACACGGTTGTTGGTACCAACATGCTTCATCATTTTTGGATTGAGACCCCTCTTAAAACTGGCTATTCTTTTAGCATCTGTGTCAACCATGTCGGGAGCATAGCGACACAAGTTGTTGAAGGCATGCAGGTATTGTGTCACGGTCTTGGTGCCCTGGTTCAACGCCAGAAACTCTCCCAACTTCATCTCGGTCAGCCCGGGTGGAATGTAGACTCCACGGAAGGCCTCCGCAAACTCTCTCCATGAAATCTGAGCATTTGGAGGGAAAGTGGTGCGATGGTGCTTCCACCACATTCCCGCCGGTCCCTGCAATTGAAGTGCAGCATACTCCATTTTTAGAACCTCAGTCATCCTCAACACACGGAATTTATCTTCTATCGTGTTGATCCATTCCTCAGCATCAAGTGGCTCTGTTGCTTCCTTGAATACTGGCGGCCTGGTGTCCATGAAATCCTTGAAGCTGCTATATTGGTTCACTCCCATGCCACCACCTTGATTGTTACCACGTTGAACGTTGTTGGCGATGGTGCGCAGAAAATCCTCCATGTTCTTCTGGGATTGTTCTGTGTTGCGCTGACTCCCGAGCAACTGTGCGAGGAACATTTCGGGGGTAAACAGGGGAGGAGGTGGCAAATGTGGTTCATGGGGAGGCTCATTGTTTTTGCCGTGGTTTCCACCATCACCACCACCACCACCGGTCCCCGCACCGTTAACACCGGTCTGAGCGGCCTCATACGTGGTTCGGCGAGTGTTTGTCATCTGCATTTTTCAGCAACAAGTAATGATTGAGTGAAGCTGTAATAATTGCGAGTGAATGAAAAATTATGCCGTACTGAATTTACTGGAGAGAATAAATTCATACAATAAATCAGAGGCACAACAATCGCATCCCAATTAAAAACAACAGCACTTAATCAAATTACTTCAACGGCCAACATCGCGTCCATACAATCCAATTGCCAAAGATATACATACGGACTTTTTATGCGCGTTCGGATATTGCATTCTAAATCAAGTTCCAACCATATGCCAAGTCTCATACGTTCAAAGCAACATACAATAGGTTACATGCCAACAAAAGAAAGGTCGTCGCGACAGGACCTAGATACTAGCGCAAGGCAACTAGCCTATTCCTCGGGGCCATCGTCGGGATCGGAGACATCACCATCGCCTCCAGGTGAAACTACAGGCTCGTTCTGGTTGTCATCGTCGATGTCCATGCCAGCGGCGTTCGGTGGAGCATATGGGCCAACCCCATTGTAGAGCGCGTGAAACTCCTCGTGCGAGTTGCCGTTGTATTCCTCTAGCTCATCGACTCTACGCCACGTAGAAGGTTTCTTGCGTTCTGTGCTTCATTCCTTTCTGAACCAACTGTCCAATCATGCGGTCTACATTGTTGTTGGTTTGAGTCAACGTATGCACTGCCGTGCATAGCTCTATCACCTCTCTCAACCGCTTTGATCTCATTGTAAGTTCATATCGAACCGCTCTCGCAAGCTAGCTATAGCTCGTGCTCATCTCTCTTCTTCTTCTTCTTCCTTTGAGCTTATCCTCACTCGCAAGCCGGTCAAAGTCCAAGAGGGTACTCTCGAGACCCTCATACGCTCTAATGGCGGCGAACATAGCACTCATTGCACGGTTGTCGCTAGCTTTGTCCTTCACCGGACCTCGACCCAATGCACTTCCACGAGGTGAACCCAAATGGCATCACGAGGATCATCCCTAGGAAAAGTACCACCAGAGCTGCTGCAAGGTCACTGGGAAATCTGCTCATAATGTCCCTGATGACACGGAAGGCTGCTCCCTCTGCACCCTCAGCTGGAGTGCGACCCTCAAACTCCAAATGCCAACCATCCCAATCTGGAGCATCACCGAGAGCGGGAACCGTGATCTCCACCACTGCGAGTCCATCCTCTGCTAACTGGCTCTCATTCCAAGAGTACACCGGCTCTTGACCCTCTGGGTACCCCACATCATGGAGCACTCTCCAAAGCAAAGTTGGCATGCCAAACTCGCTCAAGAAGGTGTCCGTGGTGCGGTGCTCCCTCGTAGGCCAACGGACGTCGAGGTGCTCTTCCCCCGGTGGACTTACTGGGCGATGCCTTCGTCAAGGGCCATCTGTAAAAAGTTCTCTTATTACCTCGGGAAACATATTTTAGGTGATACCACTTTTATCAAAATGAGAGAATCAATTTATAAGGGAGGAATGCATGACATGAATGAAATGCACAAGTAGCATGATGTATGAACGTGCGTGACGTTCTCACAAACTTAGGAAATAAATAATTTCTAACGATTTAATTCGGTGGCATACAAACGATCTCTCAATACGTAGCTAATACGTTCTACGATAAGCGTTGTTATGTACCGCAGAAGATTTATTTCAGCCCAATTCCCAATGAATGCATAAAAGCAAGAAGTTTTATCTACACGCTACTACGAATCCCCGGATCGTGTACAACGGTAGTAACTACCCGAACCATCGTCCTATTGACGGCATCGCCTCCATAGACGGAAGACCCATACATGAGATACCTTTGTAAAACATGCGTAGAACATGTAATTACTCCAGCATCATATAAGCACTCACCCTAGATCGGCGGTGTATCCGATCATGCTCTCACAACTCACACTTACCGATGCGTAGAGGCAAATGATCCATTCATTACCACTCAACAAGTGGCACTCATACAATAGCACGCCAGATGAGTATGAGCGAAAGAGAAATATGATGCAAGAACCCCAAGTCGATTACTTAATTAAGCCACCTAAAGTCCTTAATCGGGCATAAGGGATATGATCATCGGCACACTTTATATTTGAAAATCACATTTTCCAAATGCCTTTTTGTTTTAAATACACTTGTGAACAAAGAACACGCTAAACCATGCTCGATGCCACGGTAATGTAAACCGACCAATTATACGAAATTAAGTAAGAAAATCATCCGCCAGAGCAGACGATTTAGCAAACTTAAGCCCGTATAACCCGGTAGTCCGTGAAATCGCGAAGGATTTCAAACCAACTTCCATTCCAGCCAAGATCGTAATAAGTTTAGCGGTCACCATCACATATTACATAAAAGTTTGCATCACAGATACATCAGAGTTTCAACATAGTTATTACAAAACCAGTTCGAATAAAAGTAGCGGAAGTCATTTGTTCAAACCACACACACACACGCGGAGTTCAAATATAGTGCCAGCGAATGATCATCTCCAACAAAAGCATCAGACGAGACGTAAGAAATGACCATGCCCATGGTCCTAAGCATCACCCATCGCAGGATAAAGGCAGTTGATACAGTAGCCGTAATACATCTGCCCATCTACAACAAGTGGGAATAAAACCCTGAGTACGAGAAGGTACTCAGCTAGACTTACCCGACATAACCGAAAATAAATGACACCAAGGATTATGAAGGCTTTATAGTAGGGTAGCTGACTCATTTGCAAAAGAAGCATTTTTAGCATTTCCATAACTTTTCTAAAAGCGTTATTGTCAACTTAATTATTATTAACCTATCGACTAGATTTGCATCTATACTAGAGTAAACATGTGATTAAGCAATTAATGATAACCACTGATCATTAAACAACTTTCATACTGTCATATTCACTATAACTGTCCAAGTGTTCCATAAACATTTACTACGATGAAGTAACTCAAGTCAAGTGCTCACTATCCGGAGCGATGGCGATTCGAATCGATTCCTAACCACCGGTGATTTATTCCTTACACAAATCTCACTCACCCGCTAAAGTGAGATATTGATCACCGAGTCAACTTTCCGGTATCTCGAGTTTGCCAGAACCACATGTACCGGGGCCGACCGATTGCACTTTGGTCTTATCATCCCGCCCGTGTCCTACCACACTGCTTGGCCACGGTCTGGCTGGGGCAATCTACTCGGCCGAAAAATCTCCCAGGCTTCAGCGGTCGGAAGGTGCTTTATCCGGCCAGACTAAATGTAAGGCATCGTTCAACATGACTCGAGGCCCAACAACGGTCGGTCCTTAATCGACACGACGGAAACACTACAGTCCAAAACTCGCAAGTCTCCGTCCGGTCTCAACTTCATTTAACACTTAGTTATACCATGACTTCATAGCCATCCAAGCAGATCCAGGTAACCACCTATAGCTCGCAGGTGACAGAAAATCACCCGACTTCTACCGGTCTAAGCCAGCTAAGCATTGACTCGACTACGGATACCAGGGTAGCAAGGATATAGTATAACAAAGGTAAACAAGGTATAATGCAAAGAACGGTTGCAAACAACTCCTGAACGTAATGCATCAATTTAAATTAAAACATTTAATGAAATCATTGCAAACCGGGAGAAAAATGCTCCGGGGCTTGCCTCTCTCGAAGGAGCTCGGACGGTGATCGGGGCACTCCGGAAGTTCTTCAACGTCCTCCTCGTCGGCTTCTGGCACTTCCTGCCATCGCACTCGAGCTGCTCCTCGGGCTCCTCGGGAATGACGACTAGGTTCTCGGTTTTGCGATCCCAGTATGATGCAATGCGTGTAAGTGCCTATGCAATCGGTGCATCGGATGAGATGAATACAATGGATATGTTCGAATGCAAGGTAGTCACATCATCCAAGAAAATATACCACAAGCACATGTCATCTACTGCATTCTCTTCTACTACTAATAGGTTAAGTCAACACCCTTATCAAATGCTTCAAAGATACACCAAAGCTATTATTATTAACTAATCTTGTATTAAAGAGGATTATTTTATTTCCTTTTAAACTAGGGCTACAACAGCAACCTATATTTCAGGTGCTTATAAAAATCTAAGAAAATTACAGTAGTATAGTACTACTCTAAGTAGACTACCATAAAATTTTCATGGCATTTGGATCAGTAACATAGGCTACACAAACATAACAAGCTATGGCATGATCATGAACATGAAAATAGTTTGTACTGTGAAAAGTGTCAAACAACAGAATTAGAATTTTTCCTATGTTCTACATAGCATACAATGACTGTACAAAATTTATCACATGTATGTTTTATACAAAGTTTGCTCTCTAACAAAAATAACAAAAATTAGCCATTAAAGGCACTTGAACTACACTTTACAATTTTCCCACAGCACATGCATGAAACTTATTTTTCCTAGGAAGTACAAGACATAAGAAGATTAACAAACTTGGAATCATATTTTTCTGAAGCCTATAGATTTTTCTACACATTTTTCAAGTTATCAGCAATATACATGATTAAATAAAATCCTACAGAAAAGTATCCCAAAAATGACATGCACAATTTTTAACAGATAGATATAGTTACAAGAAGCATAACAAAATTTGTTTCATACATTTTGGAGCAACACAACTTGAGATATACATTTACTAAGCATTTGAATCAATTCTTGAAACTATTTCTAAAAACCCTTTTCCTTAAAACGAAAAACCAGCGAATGCAAACGTTGGGTGCACCCGGGGTTTCCCTCAGTCGCTGCAGCTGGGCCCCGCATGCCAGACGGGCCCGCGTGACAGCGACACAGAACAGGGGAGGCGGCTCTGCGCTACGCGGCTCGGCGGTATCTCGCCGGCGACGAGCATTCCGGCGAGGCCGAGGTCACCGGCGTGCCCTACTCAACAATGCACACCGATTGGGGTAGGTGATGGGAGGGTGGTGCCATCGGAGGTAGCTCGCCGACGCCCATGGCGGCACGGTGGAGGAGCTCGGCGGCGCACCGGCCATCTCCGGCCATGGCGGCACGAACTGAGGTTGGCGTGAGCATCTAGGGTACGCAGGGAAACTGATGGAAGGGAGAGAAAGGAGTGAGCAGGCTCTGGTGGTGCTTGGCCACAGCGAGCACGCACTCCGGCGAGGCGTCAGCCATGGCGGAGCTCGCAGAATCAGCAAAAGGGATCCTCACCTAGGCTCGATTGACGCAGAAGCTGGCGCAGCAGGTGCGGCTAAGCAAAGCGGAGCTCGTGGCTCCCTGGAGGCGGCAACGACGCGGAGGCGAGCGAGCTGAGCAGCGAAGACTCTCCCTGCGGCAATGGTGGAGGCGCGAGCTCGGCTCTGAGCGAACTGGTGAAGCGAGTGGACGCGGGCGAAACAAATAAGCGATCCCACGGGCGCGTGGCGTCTTCGTGGCGGCAATGGCCTGACCGGTGGGGGCAGCGCCGGCGTACGGCTTCCACTTGGCGCGCTCAGCCAGATGGCGGTCGGCCACGACGATCTGAACCCGAAACCCTGTAGCGCGATTCAGTCAAGTCCTCAACGTCTGACAGCAAGTTTTCAACGATCAAAAACTCTTAAACGGTGACGATCCAGCTCTAGATTAAGTTAACAAAGTTGGAGATTGAAGTGAGAGCTACAACATTTCTAATTAGCACTCGAACTGATTTGTTCAGGTTAGGGAGATACAAGGCTCCAAACAATGGTAAAAGAACTGAAATGCAACATCCAAACTTAGAAAATTCTAAGTGTTGAGTCAGCACCACAAATCTGACTTGTGGGCCCAAATTGAACATGTTGTCCTCATTTTCATTAGTTGGTCACAAAACAACTTTTGTTCCTTATAACATTTGCTACAACTTTGTTTTAGGTCGCTCAGACATGCAAACATTCTAAGTGGTACTTTTTGAACAGTCAAACCAAAAAGTCCTAGGGTCAAAACAAGTCAAACCATAATTTGAAATCTTAATTGGGCAAAATGATCAACATGAACATTGTTCATAATGACTTTCTAAGCACAGCTAAGATGTTTAACAATATATTTAGTCATCCCACATATTGGTCACACAAGAATCAAGCATAGAATGCACCGAAACGATGAAAAAAAACAATTGGAATGTTACATTTATTTCATGGTCATGTTTCACATGTTTCAAGTGATATATGCGCATGAATGAATGAATGATGCTCATCATCATGAAATGCAAGTGAAACCAGGCAAGACTAACACCAGGGGTGTTACAGGCGCCTCCTTCTTCCTCCTCCCTCTCCCTTCCTTCCTCCTCGCTCTTCTCTGGCTCGGGTGTGCACGGGATGGCCACAAAGTGGCGGCGGGGCGTTGAGAGCTCAGGGCACTAGGGCCGGGGCTTTATAGCCAATCGAGGAACGGCGGAGCCCGGTGATCAGCGGATGGGGATCAAGGGCGATCGGAGGCGCATGCTTGCATCCAACGGCCGCGAGTGGTTGCGTGGGCGCGGCACCAAGCAGACAGGGCTATGTCCCGGGCGTGACCCCCTTGGCCCGCTCCTGCCAACGTTGTCGGGGCTTGGTTGGAGGCGTGAGCGGTGTGGGGGAGGAAGACGACACTGTGGACGGGGGTGGCTGACGTGCGGGGCCCGTGTGGCAGCGGCTACAGGCAAGGTGAGAGCGGCGTCTGGGCTGGCTACGTGGGCCACGAGCGCTAGCAGGCCAGCGAGGCCGGGAGGGTGAGCTGGGCCAACCGTTGGGAGCGCACGGGGTCTGAGGGCGAGTTGGGCCAACTCGGTTGCCTGGGCTAGCTGGGCCACGAAGCCGGGCAGGCCTGGCTGCTGTGAGGCTTCTTCTTCTTTTCTTTTTCCTTTTTCTATTTTCTTTTTCTTCTTCCTTGATTTTGAATTCAAATTTGGTTTGAAATTAGGATTCCAAATTGGTGTACCTTTTAGATATAATGGCCATATCATTTTTATATATATTAGGAATTTATTTAGCTATTTTGCATAACAAAAATAGGTGTAGTTTTGTTATACACAAATGGAAATAGTTTTCTTTTTAAACATTTATCCTTTGGTTTGAATCATAATTACTTCATGGTGTGTTTCTTTAAAGGAGTTTTTAGGCATTACATAAAGCAACTGAAGATCCAAATCACCATGTGAGTTAACAATATATGCTATGTTTCATTTGTTAGTATTTAAATAAACATGATTAACTATGGCATGCCATGCTTGTGTGTTGACTTAGGTTGGGGTTAGACCTAATGCATCTCTTAGGTTGGGTTTCTAAACATGACACTCATCATCACATGGGAGTTTTGAGAAAATTTTTTGTAGTTGGTATTTTTGGTGTATGGATTTTTGGGTTGTTACAGTCCTACCCCCTTAACAGAATCTCGTCCCCGAGATTAAAGCATAACATACTCTTTGAAGAGGTAAGGATATCGTAGCCAGAGGTCAGACTCTTTCTCCCATGTTGCTTCTCTCTCAGTGTGATTACTCCATTGGATCTTGCACATAGGAATAGTTTTGCTTCGGGTCTCTTTGGTATCTCTGCCTAGAATTCTGATAGGATGTTCTTTATACTCAAGTGTATCTTGAATGTCGAGTGTATCGGTTGGAACTACTTCATCGGGCACTCTCAAACACTTGCGTAGCTGTGAGACATGGAATACGGGATGTACACCCATCAATTCCTCGGGTAGCTCAAGTTTGTAGGCGAGCTTTCCAATCCTCTTGCAAATCTTATATGGGCCAAAAAATCTAGGGGCAAGCTTCCCTTTCACATGGAATCTGACAGTCCCACGTAGCGGTGATACCTTGAGATAGACGAAGTCTCCCACATTGAACTCAAGTTCTCTTCTCCTTTTATCAGCATAGCTCTTGTATCGACTTTGTGCAATCCTCAAATTCTCCTTCACTTGAGCAACTCCTTCTTCTGCATCTTGAATCTTAGCGGAATCAAAGAACGATCTTTCACCCGATTGAGACCACATCAAAGGTGTCTTACAAGGTCTGCCATACAGAGCTTCAAACGGCGACATCTTGATACTGGCTTGGTAGCTATTATTGTAAGAGAACTCTGCATAAGGTAAGCATTTCTCCCAGTCAGAGCCATAATTTAGTACACTAGCGCGAAGCATGTCTTCTAAGATCTGATTTACTCGTTCTGTCTATCCATCTATCTATGGGTGGTAAGCAATACTGAAATCAAGTTTGGTTCCAATGGACTTGTGCAGGGCTTCCCAGAATCGGGACACAAACTGAGGACCACGATCAGATACAATACTAGAGGGAGCTCCATGCAGTCTGAGAATATGCTCAACATATAGATCTGCTAATTTTTCTACATTGGTCTTGGTCTTTACTGGTACAAAGTGAGCAATCTTGCTCAAACGATCAACAATCACCCAGATGGAATCATTGCCTTTCTGTGAACAGGGCAATCCAACTATGAAATCCATGGATATGCTCTCCCATTTCCACTCAGGAACGTCAAGAGGCTTTAGCAATCCTGCAGGCCTTTGATGTTCGGCCTTGACTCTATTACAGGTGTCACATCAGGCCACATGTCCTGCAATGTCCTTCTTCATGCCTTTCCACCAAAAGTGTTTCTTCAAGTCTTGATACATCTTCGAACCTCCAGGGTGAATACAATACTTAGAGTCATGGGCTTCTGATAGAATTTCCTCTCGTAGGGGTAGATCAGAAGGTACACAAATTCTATCCTTAAACCAGATGGTTCCTTGTTCATCTTCATGGTGGTTGGTCTTGTAGCCTAGTTTCATCAGACCACAGAGATATTCGATCTCTTCACAATTTTTCTGAGCTTGACGGATGCGATCTGTGAGATCATACTATATGCGGAGCTCATTCAATAAGCCATGCGGTAGTATATCAAGTTGGAAATCATCAATCTCTTCCTTGAGCTCAGGTGGTATGGATTCAGTGATCAAAGTGTGACAGTAACTCTTACGGCTGAGGGCATCTGCGACTACATTAGCTTTTCCCGGATGATAGTGAATTTCTAGGTCATAGTCCTTGATCAACTCTAGCCATCGGTGTTGCCTCATATTCAAATCTTCTTGAGTGAAAAAGTACTTCAAGCTCTTGTGATCGGTGTAGATATCACACTTATTGCCTATCAAGTAGTGCCTCCAGATCTTTAAAGCATGCACAACTGCTGCTAACTCAAGATCATGAGTAGGGTAACGGTTCTCGTGTTCTTTCAACTGTCGAGAAGCATAAGCTATCACTCTAACATCTTGCATCAATACACAACCAAGTCCTTGACGGGATGCATCACAATAGACCACGAAATCTTTGCTGATATCCGGCAATGCTAGCACAGGAGTTGTGGTAAGCTTCTGTTTCAATTCGTGGAAGCTTTGTTCGCACTCGAGCGTCCATTCAAACTCCTTAGTCTTCTTTAGGAGGTTGGTCATCGGACGGGCTATCTTGGAGAAGTTTTCGATGAATCGGTGATAATATCCAGCCAATCCCAAGAAACTTCTGACTTCTATCACATTACGGGGTTGTTCCCATTCCTTCATAGCTTCAATCTTAGCTGGGTCAACTGCAACACCTTCAGCTGATAGTACATGGCCTAGGAAGGCAACTTCCTGTAACCAAAACTCACATTTGCTAAACTTTGCGTAGAGCTGATGTTGGGCTAGTTTCTCAAGTATAGTTCTCAGATGATGTTTGTGTTCTTCAGCGGTGGGTGAATAGACAAGGATGTCATCAATGAATACTACCACGAACTTATCCAGATCATCCTTGAAAACCTTATTCATCATGTTCATGAAGTATGCGGGAGCATTCGTGAGTCCAAAGGATACCACAGTGAACTCAAACTGCCCATACCTAGTCACGAAAGCTATCTTCGGTATGTCACTCTCTCAAATCTTCATCTGATGATAGCCAAATCTGAGAT
This sequence comes from Miscanthus lutarioriparius, assembly GCA_904845875.1. Lineage (NCBI taxonomy): Eukaryota > Viridiplantae > Streptophyta > Magnoliopsida > Poales > Poaceae > Miscanthus > Miscanthus lutarioriparius. The sequence goes on from CAJGYO010000014.1 coordinate 6,735,376, forward strand.
CAATCTTGGAGAAATACTTGGCACCTCTGAGCTGATCAAGCAAATCATCAATCCTTGGCAGGGGGTACTTGTTCTTGATGGCGACTGCGTTCAAGTTCCGGTAATCAATGCACATTCTCATTGAGCCATCCTTCCTCCTAACAAACAGAACAGGGGATCCCTAGGGTGAAGCACTGGGTCTGATATATCCCTTCGAGATGAGCTCATCAAGCTGTTTCTTGAGCTTGACCAGTTCATCAACTGACATGCGATAGGGTCTCTTGGCAATGGGTCCTGTTCCCGGCAAAAGATCAATGATGAACTCTACATCACGGTCTGGTGGCATACCCGATAATTCTTCAGGGAATACATCGGGATAGTCTCTGACCACAGGCACATCATGAACTGTCTTTTCCTCTTTTTGTGATCCCGAACTTGCTTTAAGGGCACATAGGATAGAGGTTGACTTTCCGGACTGGGGTTCACATCTAATGACTTGGCCTGATGGGTGGGTCACTTGGACGTATCTAGGTGAACATGATATGATGCCTCGGTGAATGGTTAACCAATCCATGCCTAAGATGACATCTAGGTTAGTGGAAGGTAACAGGGTTAGGTCAGCTTTAAAGGTAAGACCCTCAATGGTAAGACTCACTCCCTTACAGATGTGGGTGCATTTTAGGTCTCCTAAAGGTGAGCTGGTGATGATAGGCTTTTCATGTGGGGTTATAGGCAGGTCATGCTCTCGTGCAAACTTGGATGATATGTATGAACAAGTTGCTCCAGAGTCAAATAGAACTGATGCAGTATTGCCATTAACTAAAAACATACCATACACGACGTCAGGGGCAACCTATGCTTCCTCGGCGTCCAGATGGTTGAGACGTCCACGAGTAGCAGATCCCTTGAACTGAGACTTCTGAGCAGCTGAGTTCTGAGGGCATTCAGCGGCTTTGTGACCCGATTGGCCACAAGCGAAGCAGGTGAAAGGTGCACCGCTTGTAGGGGTTGGCGCAGGTGCCTTCTAGTTTCTAGTGCCTGGTGCGGAGCGGTTCTATGCTAGGCGTTCATTCGCTGAGCGGGGACGGTTGAAATGGTCCTGAGTGTTACGGTCCTGAGCATAACGGTCCCGGGTGTAACAATCCTGAGTAGGGCGGGAGTATTTGGTGGTGTAGCCTCCACTACCCCTACTCGATCTAGGGTTATCATCCCTGTTGTGGCGTGAGCGTTCCCTCGATGGTGCATCTCTGCGGAACCTCTTGCGATCACGGCCACGGAAAGACTCCTCAGGCTTATGCTTCCTCTCCCTGTACTCTTCTCCAGCTTCAGCACGATCCTTCTCAATCTGGATGCAGCGATCCACCAGAGCACGCAACGTGTTACTCTCAATACCGCCAAACTTCAGTTTTATGTGCGGGTTAAGTCCCTTGTGGTAACAGTACAACTTCTCCTTCTCAGAGTTCACAACATAGGAAGGTACATAGCACAGAAGGTTGGTGAAACAAGTAGTGTACTCAGTCACCTTGTCCTTCCCCGTCTTGATATTACGGAACTTCTCGGCTTTGGCCTCCATGATACCCTTGGGAATGTGATACTCAGTAAATGCTTCGGCAAACTCATCCCACGAGATGTTGGCAGGGTCCTCATGGGAATCACTGAAATTGTCCCACCAGGCGCGTGCTGCACCTGTGAGCTGGTGTGCGGTAGCTCCAACACACTCATCATCGGTGAAAGTGGTGAGGTCAAGCTTCTTCTCCATCTCCTTGAGCCAGTCATTGGCTACAAGCGGGTCAGGGTCGGTGCCATCATAGGTAGGTGGCCTTAGCTTCAGGAATCCCTCCAGCTTCCTTTGGAAGTCATTCTGCTGACCTCCCTAGCGACGGTTTGCTCCATCAACAAGGGCTGCAAGAAGCTGGGTCTACTACGCCATCACTTCTGCCAGGTTCGGTGGTGGTGGTGGCGAAATGTTCTCCTCGGTAGGCGGCGGGGTATTCTCCAGGTTGAAGGGTATCCCTCCACGTCCACGGCCATGGCCACGGCCACGGTTTTTGCCACCACAGCCCCCGTTGGGTTTGGCTGGTTCGGGGATGGGCGCACGTCCATGGTTCATTAGGCGAGCAGATCGGCGGTTCGGCATCGGCAACACGGATCATAGGAATTTTATTGCTTGTGCCATAAGTGCTTATAATTCAATATGATTACATGATTTTTACGATTTAAAGAAAAACATTTATACTATCCAACACAAATTACAAAGAAGCAATAAGATCCATAAGATGCAATAAGATCCAATAACATTCATTACATGGGTTTTATTACATAGCATCATCTCCAGTAGCTACACTTGAAGATGTGCGAGAATCGTACTACACATAATGTCTCATAATACATCTCATAAGGGGTACATCATGGGGTACAACTTATGGAAGCCACTGACATGACTCATGACCACGCGGGGCCATCTACTCTAACTCATACACCGCAGCTAGGATACGACTGTTCTCGATCTCGATCTCCTCGTCAGACTTGTGAAGTCGGGACACGTACTTCAAGGCCTCGGCAAGCTCCTCAGTAGGCTTGGCTCCAGGTAGGGTGGGGCATGCGTCTAGGTTGAGGCGAGTCGAGGCTAACTCAAACTCCTCTATCCTAGGCTTCGTCTTGCTGCGAATCTCCTTGGGTAGTTGATCTCACATACCCTTCATCTCCCTGAGGCTCTTCTTGTTAGACTTCTACCAAGCCTGCCAAGTCCTCTCACACTTGTCCTGTAGGTACTCATTCTGCCTGAGTGCCTCGATCAGGTGACCCTGGCTGTGAACGGCCTTCTTCCTGAACTCCTCTAGCTCCTGGGTTATAGTCTTGTTCTGAGATTGGATTTTCAGCATATCAATCCCCTTGGACCTCTCTCTGTCTCCTCTGCGGTTGAACTTGGCCTTCTTGTCATCCAACTCCCTCTGCAACTCCAAGACCTTGCTGTCAAGGTAGCAGTTCCTGTTACCTAGGTCAGCTGCTTTGTCCTGTAAGTCAGCGACCTCGGCTCTGTGGACTTCTTCACGATGGTTGAGCTCGTCCTGTAGCTTGGCAACTGTCTCGAGCAGACTAGCTCGCTCCTGTGCTCCCTACGAGTCTCGCTCCTGGTACTCCCATAGAAGGGCCTGGTCCTGGCGTCTCTTCTGCTCAAGCTGGGTCACGTACCTATCCTGCTCTAGTAGGTGGATAGCTGAGACACGAAGGCAACTATCCTCCTCTGCAAAGATAACTCTGCCGGCTACAAAACTCTGCTCACTAGGGGTAAGGCTGAGGTCGAGGGCCTAGGGAAGTAGATGGAACTCTGTCGTCTTCAGGTGCTCATAGTGGTCCCTCATCACTCTGCGAAGTGCCTTGTGTGAGACAGCTCGCAGTCCCTCCTCAACGGTGTCCTCTATAGTCAACTCGGTGAAAGCTGGGACAGACGGTAAGGTAGTGCTAGCTGGGACCTTGACTGAGGTGACAACTGGTCCTTTGATTCCTCTGTCCTAAGCTGTTTTCCCGGTGCAGGTGACCTTGACCAGCTCGTCAGGGACTCCTAACGTGACGAGAACTCGGCAGAGGGTCTGTGCAAAACCCCCGAGCTCACGTAGGTCGAAATTAAGCTTGGCGTGGTCCAGAGGTAGTGCTCCTAGAGGCGGCCATTCGACGTTCATTGCCATCTGCATGTTTTAAGGAACAGGTGTTAGCAGGTCAATAAATAGATAAGCCTTGCATAAAAGTAAATGCAGGGTCGGTATATAACCGAAAGAAGGGCTGTTCACGTCCTATTCTATCGTCCATTTCTAAGGGATTCGTCCTATGGTCAAGTATGGCTCTGATACCAACTAAAGCGACCCCGATTTCCACGAAGAGTAATCCACAGAGTCGAAGTGTAATAAGACCGTTATAGATCATATTACCCAAATTCCAGTCGAATATCACATCCATACAACGATAATATCAGAGTACAAATAATGCGGAATTACATAAATTATTACATCGCCGCATTGGCGGAATCAAAAGTAGCATTCAATCAGAACAGCTTGAAGATAAGATCGCCAAACTCGAGCGTAGGAACGAACCCCTCAACCGTCAAACTCATCGGAGCTATACTCCTCAGCAGAACCTGTGTGCCAAAATTTATCAGTACGATTTGTACTGGCCACTCCCACCCTATGAGCATTGCTTTGTGGAAATTGGATGCAAGTTGGATATAATCAAAACGAATCTATAAGGCTGGGGTTTCCTATGTATTAGCATATCAAGTACATAATAATAGTTGGTCAAGTTTTAACACCAGTTCCACACCCATTCCACCCCATTTCCGTCCAGAGCTAGGTTTCGATCCTAGGATCGATACACCACCATCTCCACACCATCACCATACCACACCCATGCCATCACTCAGTCGACAGGCCAACTCCCTCTCGGCACTGTCTCAAGGCCCGTAGCCCTTGGCTACGTCCAACCACTCACTCCCGGGGGAGAAGAGAAGGACTCATCTCACTATCTAGTTTAAGCAAAACCCGGGAAAGGTCCATAGCCGATAAGTCGGCATATGTATCGATCAATCAACCATACACTCTGCAGAGGTTTTACATAACCACAAGATCCGCCTTCCTCGCTGACCGTCATCAACTGGGCTGATTCCGGCCGCTTGAAAGCCTAGGATAATGCCACTCTACCATTCAGCCCTAGTACACCCCAAGTACAGTCTGGGGTGGCTGAAACTGTGAGTCATGAGCCAGGCCCACAAGGTCTCTATGAAGTCTCGGAATGGTGTGGGGGAAATCCTCCGCGCCCCGTACCTCCCTCACACTGTTCGTTATCAACCTAGCAGTAGTGGCAATATCCTACCAAGTAGTCCGGCCGTCCCGCACCATATAGGGCGAGTGGTACGTAAGGCTTCCCGGTGAATCTGAGTACTAATAAGTCCTTAGGGATGACCAAGCCAGAATGTCTTCATCAGGGTTTCCATTTACCGTGCCACCACAACACCTCCACCCTGGGCTCCTCCCATCACAGGATCACACCTAGGGCCACCTCATATACCATTTACCCACCACAGGTATCCATTCCAGGGGTGCCCAGGTAGCACCCCACGGCAAGACTTGCCCCAGGCTCGTCGTATACTCCAACTTGGTCGACACAACCCTCACCCTCCACGCACCCAAGTCACACACGCAACACTCTCCCCATAGTCCAGATAACACCATTTTCCACCACGCATCAATGTAGTGCAAGCGTAGTAGAGGTAATAAGCAATGAAATATAGTAGCAAGCGTGTGACTAGCCTAACCGCAGGGTGAGCAGGGGTAAGGTTGCGTCAAGGTAAAGGTCATCAAGAAAGCATACTACCATGCAAGTCCTATCATAGTGTGATCATAACAATAAAGTAAAGCACTAGCATTTCTATTTTAGCCATGCGTAATAGGTGCTATGAGATTGGGTGGGATGTGGCACCTTTAGTGTAGTCGTCTCTGTACTCCTCACGGTACTCACGATCCTCGTCCGTCCGGTTCTCCTCCGAGTCTACAAACGTTCGCATAATTGTCGCGTTAGCGACGTCTATAGAATAGCACAAAAAAGCAATAAAAATTCAAAAGAGCCAAATGCACTCAAACATGGGTTCATTGCGTAGAGCTTGATTTTCGATGAATTTTGGTCCTGGTTTCGTATTTTTCTGAGGTCATATGAATTAGTTATGAATTTCTGAAGTTTAAATCATTTCTGAAAATGGAAAAGGCTGAATTAATCCTGGGCTGGCACGTGTCACGCTGTGACTGGTCCACGTGGCATGCTGACATCAGCATGATGTCAGCATCTCGGTTCCGAGCTGACAGGTGGGGTCCAGCTGACGTCAGCATGATGTCATCAACGTCATCAGTTCCGACAGGTGGGTCCAGGGGCTCTTGGGTCACTGACATGTGGGTCCGGCCAAAGTCAATGTCCAGTCAACGGTGAGTCAACGGCGAGTCAACGGTCAACGGGTCAGGGTCACTGACGTGTGGGGCCAGGGCTGCTGACGTCAGCAGTTGATGTCATCATGACGTCACCTTGGCTGTGTTGCTACTGACAGGTGGGTCCCGCATGATGTCATCACGACGTCACCCACCGACTTGTGGGTCCCATGGCTTTGTGACACTGATAGGTGGGGCCAGGTTAACTATCAACGTTGACCGGTCAACAGTCAACACGAATCGGGTCCGAACTGGGCCGGTTGGGCCTGGATATGGGCTGGATTTGGGTCGGGCTGGCCCGGACACGTGGCATGCTATGGCGCTGCCACGTCACAGCCATGGGCCTTTACTAGGCTCCGATTCTCAGCGCTGGCTCTCGGTGGACCAAGAGGCGCTGGTCTATGGACCTAAGACAGGGTCCATGGTGGACCAAGTCCACCCTTCCTCCTACTGGCTTAGCCTACGTGCACCGAGTTCATGCGTGTGTGGCCGGCGAGGGGATTTTTCCCCTACTTCCTTGCCGGCGTGTTCCCGCCGACGACGTGCTTACCGGCGAGCTTCCGCAGCGGCGCTAGCGCCCAATTGACATGGGGAAAAACACTGCCAGGCCTCGGTGACTTCGTTGGTGGGGTTAACACGGCGTGCGGGGTCCCATGGTGTGCCAGCCACGGCGGCGGTCTTCCGGGCACGACGGCGGCGGCGGTGTGGGGGCTACGGCCTCGGAGAGGCGTCCTGGTGGAGTGTGTAAGCTCCTACGGATCCGTGGGGACACGGCGAGGGCGTCCAGGGCTCAAGGCGGGGCTTCGAGTTCCCACATGGCCGGTAGGGGCTCCCCGGTGGCCACGGCGGCATGGTGACGACGGCGAGGCACTCGGGTGCACCACGGGGCTCCGGTGGGGCGGTCACGGCATGGTCGCGGGTGTGCGCGTGGGTGCGTGTGTACCTAGAGGCTGGAGACGGCCCTAGCCTACACGCTCCTGGTGTGGAGCGCCATGGCCAACACGGTGAGGTCCGGTGGCGAGTCAGGAGAATGACTGGGGGGCTCAGTGTTGGTGTCGTGGAAGATTGGATGGTAACGCAGTGGCGAGTTGCAGCCATGTAGCTCCGGAAGCCGTGTAGTGCTGTCGTAGGCGATCGTGGCGTCGGCTTTGCTCTGGCGGCTTCGGAGGTGCTCCGATGGCGCCTCCTTCTTCCTCCTCCCTCTCCCTTCCTTCCTCCTCGCTCTTCTCTGGCTCGAGTGTGCACGGGATGGCCACAAAGTGGCGGCGGGGCGTTGAGAGCTCAGGGCACCAGGGCCGGGGCTTTATAGCCGATCGGGGAACGGCGGAGCCCGGTGATCGGCAGATGGGGATCAAGGGCGATCGGAGGCGCATGCTTGCATCCAACGGCCACGAGTGGTTGCGTGGGCGCGGCGCCAAGGAGATGGGGCCATGTCCCGGGCGTGACCCCCCTGGCCCGCTCCTGCCAACGCTGTCGGGGCTTGGTCGGAGACGTGAGCGGTGTGCGGGAGGAAGACGACACTGTGGACGGGGGTGGCTGACGTGCGGGGCCCGTGTGGCAGCGGCTGCAGGCGAGGTGAGAGCGGTGTGTGGGCATGAGCGGCGTGTGGGCTGGCTGCGTGGGCCGTGAGCGCTAGCAGGCCAGCGAGGCCGGGAGGGCGAGCTGGGCCAGCCGTTGGGAGCGCGCGGGGTCTGAGGGCGAGCTGGGCCAACTCGGTTGCCTGGGCTGGCTGGGCCGCGAAGCCGAGCAGGCCTGGCTGCTGTGAGGCTTCTTCTTCTTTTCTTTTTCCTTTTTCTATTTTCTTTTTCTTCTTCCTTGATTTGAATTCAAATTTGGTTTGAAATTTGGATTCCAAATTGGTGTACCTTTTAGATATGATGCCCGTATCATTTTTATATATATTAGGAATTTATTTAGCTATTTTGCATAACAAAAATAGGTGTAGTTTTGTTATACACAAATGGAAATAGTTTCCTTTAAAGGAGTTTTCAGGCATTACATAAAGCAACTGAAGATCCAAATCACCATGTGAGTTAACAATATATGCTATGTTTCATTTGTTAGTATTTAAATAAATATGATTAACTATGGCATGCCATGCTTGTGTGTTGACTTAGGTTGGGGTTAGACCTAATGCATCTCTTAGGTTGGGTTTCTATACATGACACTCATCATCACATGTGAGTTTTGAGAAAAAAATTTGTAGTTGGTATTTTTGGTGTATGTATTTTTTGGTTGTTACAGTAAAGGCGCTTCTACTAATCAGTACACACATATATATATATATATATATATATATATATATATATATATATATATATATATATATATATATATATATATATATATATATATATATACTTTAATTTCCGTGACAAATCATCAGTAGTTCCTCCGTAGAAGTAGTAGTTGCAGTGGCCAAGAAAAAATCTGATGCGTAACTCCTTCAGGGTCCTGCTGTAGCATGCATGTTTATACATGCACCACCATCTCCCTATCTGAAAACCCAAAAGCTTAGTAAAAAAAAAACGCCAAAACCTTGCAAGCAACCTCATCACGAGCTGCACCATCATCTTCTCTGCCAACGTAGTGCCCCCCCCCCCTGACACCCTAAAAGTTGTTTCTTTTGAAAATAGGTTTAAAATGATTTATTTCTGAATTTTGCGCTCATCAAATATAGGAAAATAAAATTTTTCATTAAATTAAAACTCATCATAAGGTAGCAACATGGTTGTGCATACATGCCGGAGCATTTGATTTATTGATTGAGTGGTTTGAATCAAAATTCAAAATGGTTTGAATTGCTTTTGGAAATGAGTTTGAAAATGGCTTTGAAGTGAAAGAAAAGAAAATTTGAAAATAAAAGAATTTAGAAAGTTGTGGAATTTATTTTTGGAAAGCCTACCAACAATTTGCTCATTTCTTTTGAATTGAAAAGTGTGTTTGAAACTCGATTTGAATTTGACTTGGGTCATGTTTGAAACTTGGATTGAAAATGGAAAAATGGAAAAGCACTCCTCTTCCCCATTCTGGCTCAGCGACCAGCCGGCCCATTCCCGCTTCTCTCTCCCTCTTCTCCCACCGGCCCACCTTCTCCCCTCTCTTTCTCCCTTCTCCACCGCAGGCCCAATCCACGTGGCCCGTTTTTCTTTTCCCCCTCGACGACCCAACTCGCGGCCCAGCCACGCACCCAGCAGACATGCCGCTCCCCTTCTTCCTCCTCCTCTCGCTGATGCTAGGACCCTCCTGTCAGATTCTTCTTCTTCCCTGTGTCCGTGCCAGACTCCATGGGGAGTCCGTTGCCGCGCCGCTTCCGCCGATTTGGCGTGACCCGTAAGCCCGCCGGCCCTTAAATACCGCCCTACGCCTGCTCCACCTACCCATCTAAGTCGAGCGCAAGGCGCAGCCGTCCTAGAGACCCCAGCCGCCACGCACCCTAAGCTGCCACTGCCGAGAGTTGCCTCGCCGCGCCGCTGCTCCACCGCCACCGCGACTGCTCTGTCGAGCTTCGCCACGCCTGTCTTGAACCATTGAGCCCGTGCTTCGTCATATTTTGCATCGGTTCGCTTGTGCCGCGTTGCCGTAGTCTCGCCGGTGGTCACCACCCGCCCCGCCACGTAGCCCGCCGCCACAGCGCCGCCTTGGACCCCTAGAACCCCCGTTGTGAGTTCTCCGTCTTCCCCTCTCTCTCCCCGTGGTCTTACCGTATCCAAAGGTGGCCGTAATCGCCGAAACCGTGACCGCCCAACGAGCTCTTCGCCGCCGCCCATGGCTGGCCGCAGCGTCGAACCTTTGTGGCCAGAGTCAGCCGCCGCTCTCTCCTTTTCCCCCATGGTCTAATCAGCGCCGTTCAATCATGATCCGACAGACCAGATCTTAAGATACCCCTTCGTCCGGTATTTTTATAAAAAGGCCCTTACAATTAATTAGATCTTAACCCGTGGTCCAAAGCGCAATCACGGATTATGTTTTCTTCTTTGGAAAGCGTAGTTTCTTCAGTTAGATCCAAAATACGTTTTCACTTATTTACAGATTTGCCACTGATTTTGTTTTAGCCATAGTTTCTCCATTTTAACTCCGATTTGACCCGTTCAACTTGCGTTAGGTTCGTAATTTCATAATATACATGATCATACTACTGATAGAGATGTTTTCAACTTTTAAAATTCGAGGTTAGATTTAATCTATTATTTTAATAAAGGGAATCTTGTTAAATTCATATCTTCTACGTTTTTGTTCTGATTTGACCTGTTCAAGTTGCGTTAGATTTATTGCGACGAGATCTACGCTTAGTAACAGTTTTTACCATATTACTATTTCTGGAATTTCATGGTTTAAATCATATCTTAATTAATAATTATGCAACTGGATTTTATAAGTAAAATATAATTTGTTTTACTTTAGTTCTATAATTCAAATCTAAATTTGGATTTAAAACTATTTAGATAATTCTGTGGTGAATCCTATATAAGTTTTATAATTAAAATAAATAAAACGTATAGCTTTCTTTTTAATCTTTCGGTAGATGTATCTTTTCACTGTAGCCCCGATTAGAGTGCTTTTCGCGTCTATGTGTTCGTATCAAGACGTAGATTCGTTTTACAAGCTTTTCGTCTTGATTTTATGTTTGGTGTACTGTTCTAATTTAGATCTATTGTTTGCTTCGTGTATGATTGCATGGATGCTTGTGTGGTGCTTTATGATCTTGTCCAGTCGGTGAGTTATACGTGCTGAATCAAGAAGCAGATCTTTGCAGTTTTGGACTTGAAGAAGGATCTAAGTTTAAGGAAAGTATAGCATGGGATCTTTCTTGTTGTCCGATGCACCTTTAATCATTTAATTCATATTGCATGTGTCTACCTTGATTACCACTAAGGATATCCTAGTATTTTGTTACCCTGGACCTTGATACCTTTGGGTTATTGCATTGGGTAGTATGATGCTAGAACTCAACTATAACCATGATCTTGTAACTTGACTAATGGATTATGCAATAAACATAAAAAGATGTTTTTAGCAACATGGAACAAGGGGGCTAGAGCATTGGGCTATTTTATGGTGCTCTAGATTCCTCTCCCTAAGGGTTTATCTGTAAGTGATCATCCGAGACTTACAGTACAGTTGTGAGGGCTATATGGCTCTGGCTTTAGCTCAGTATGAGGACCTTTTCTAGCTTGTTAGTGGTTACCTTTATGGCGCAAGAGGGACTCCGATTTGTATGATCTCGACCTACCAAGAGGGTGCACTTTGGTTTCTTTGTATTTTGTTAGTGACTCCTTGGAGGGGGCTTCGTGCTTATTGATGGGAAAACCTTAGCGGCCCTAACTTGTTAGACGAACCTTTGAAAGGCTTCATAGTGAACCCTGCCGACCTTCCTTGGTAGTGGGTTAAGAGGCTCGCGACCTCGGGTGATAGGGTAAATCACGACTCACAGTGAAAGTGTACAACCTCTGCAGAGTGTAAAACTGATATATCAGCCGTGCTCACGGTCACGAGCGGCTTTAGAGCCCTTACGGAATAGATGATGAACACTAATGATACGGATGATGAAGATGCTCATTAATGATTACTGTTTATGCTATTTATTATTCATGTTTACCTGATCATGTGTTAATATGGGCTTGTGGATGAACTTGTTGCTACTCAATTACTATAATCATGACTTATTAAAAGCTAATCGCAGTTAAACCAGTGTCAGCCTTTTGAGCCTCATGAACCCCATGTTATATTTGTTGAGTACGACATGTACTTATGCTTGCTTTACTTTTTAATTCTTTGGATAAAAATCTTGGATGGGTACCAGATTGCTAGAGTTTGGAGGAATTATGCTTGTGATCAACCAGTCAGTTGTCCCTATGGAATTGGAGTCTTCACCCGAGGATCGGAGTTGTCTTTCCGTTGTTTGCTATCTAAGGTTATATTCTTTATACTAAGCACGTTATATATTGAGCATTATCTATTGATATTAACCTTATTTGTAGCTATATGTGAGATTTGACTTTCTAGGCTCATATATGGTGTGTATCTGATTTTGTCATTAAAACTGGGTGCTACACCCCCATACATTTGTACAATGTCGTGCCTCTCTAATTATATACGTTTCTTGACATGGAAAATGTTGGTCTCGGACGATAGGCATATATAGGAGGTGTCGAGGAAATATGTAAAACGGCATATATCACTGGAACTAGCTCAATTTTGCGTCCTTGCCGTTCCATCAAAATGCTGAAGTTGTTCCAATATTGGTTTACCCAGATAGGAATTCTAGCAATATTTGAGAGTAAGTGTTGGATAATGTGTACATGTACAGGTTTCTGAATACATGAAACGGCTTAACTGACTATTTTCTGTATGTACTTGTTTACATTTCATAAATGAACTTCCTCCAAATTGCTCAACAACTGATCCATCGATTGCATCAGAAGCTATATAGCCTGATCCATATTTTTCTCAAACCAAATAGTGTCCACCTTATTGGGCGCCGATAGTATAGTAAAGGCGATGCTACTAATTGGTACATATATACTTTAATTTCCGTGACAAATCATGCATATCGCTATTTGTAAAAATAGTTCTCCATAAATACAACTTCGTAGTGACCAACGTATAATACAGTAATTGGGCCCTGAGAACACAGTAATGGGGTCCCCAACATATAATTAATACACGCCCATCAGAATCGCATACTCTCATCTCATATCTTTGCAGTGATGGTGGAGACGAATTGAATATGCTTGCCCACATTGGTCTGCCCGGAGATCTTATAATGAGCCACACCAAGCTCCTCGGTGAAAGTATATAACTTGGTAGTGACCAAGAAAGAACTGAATTAGCGTAGCCTATATATACATACATACATACACACCACCATCTTTCTATATAGCTATCTCAACACACAAAAGCATGCATATGCAACCTCATCACGAGCTGCACTGCACCACCATATATATCATCTCTGCCAATGTATATATATATATAGTCCCCCCTGACGTTTTCATAGTGTGCCCGTGCGTCTAATTATGTATGTTAGTTGCTTCATTGACATGGAAAATGTTGGTCACGGTCTCAAGGATGATAGGCATGGGAGGTATCGATGAAATCTGTAAAGTGGGGTGCAACTCTAGAAGCAGCCGAGTACGCTAGCCTTGCAGCTCTTCAAGATAACCATGTTCTTGAAATATTGCTGTACCTAGCTACTATGAATTTTGGCAATATTCGAGAGCGAGTGATGAATACTGTACATGTACTGGTTTGTGAATGCATGAAACGGCCGGCAAATTGATCACCGGTAATTGTTTACGTACTTGTGTACATTTAAAAATGAGCTTTATCAAAATGCTCAATACAGCTGATCGATTGATGACATCAAAAGCTATAGCATGATTCACATTTTCTCAAACCAAATTGTTTGCACCTTATTGCGCGCGGTTAGTACAGTATAGGCGCTGCTACTAATCGGCACATATACATACTTTAATTTCTGTGATGAACCATACATATCAGTAAATTACTACTAGTAGTAAAAATGAAAATTAATAATAAACACTACGCAAACATGGCTGCAGAAAGGAAAGGTGAAGACATACGACATAAGTGGAAACACACAATTGCAGTAAGTGAAAACTATACGGTCACAGCTAGAATGACAACGATGAAAAGTCACTACTGAGATGTGAAAACTAATAGCATGATGCATGCTATACTCTTTCTACTACAATATCCATTTGTTATCACATTTCAAGTCCAATTATATATAATTGCCAACCTAATTGCATCAAGCAGTCGCATACTTGGGACACATACTGGTCCTCTCATATCTGCTTAGGCACTTCGGTTGCTTGTGATATAACTGTACTAACAGTAGGTTAACTGGGTACCACAGAAGGAGCACCAAGTGAGGGCGAACCCTAGGAGACCCGCCCCCTAGCGGCTCCTACCCTGCCGCCGCCGCCGGCCCCGGCGCCTGGCTCCCCCTTTCCCCCTCCCCTCCCCTCACTTCATCCCCTACCCCCTCCTCTCCCTGCGCTGGTGCGTCCACCGCGCGACCATCAGTGCGCATGGGGACTGGCGTGAACGCTCCCACCATCCGACCGTCGGAGTCATTGGCGGCCAGCGTGTGCGCGCCCACCGCGCAGCCGTCCCAGCCGCCATCCATGCAGGGTTCGCAGCGCCCCCCGGAGCTAGGCTCTCCGTTTAAGCCGCCGCCGGGGCTGGATCTGGCGGGCGCCCCATCCCCGCATCCTCTGGGCCTCGGATTTGGGAGATCCAGTGAAGACTCCTACGCCACCACCGGATTCGACGCCGCCGCCCCATCCCTATCGCCACTGCCGCCTCACGCTGTTCAGGCACAGCCGGTCCCCTCCTCCCCCCGCCATGGTGCTCGTGGGGCGGCCACGCCAACCGCGGGGCCTGCTCCCCCAGCTGCACAGCCGGCACCTTCGGCCCAGTGCCCGCCCGTACAGTAGTCCAGCGGGCCCGGATCTGAGGACGTTCGGCCTGCCACCGGGGGAACCCCCTTCGCCACGCCAGAGACGTAGCCGATGGAGGACGAGTCGCTGGTCGTCATCGAGGATGTCTTGGAAGATGAGGACGAGGATGAAGACGATGGCGACGAAGTGCCTCCAACGATGGCTGCACAGACTCCCTCCCCGTCGCCCGGCGCCGCAGATGTCGGGCCCCGCAGCCGTTGGCACCTCCCTTAGCGCGGACGCCGGAGTCGAGATGGGCGCCCCCTGGATGCGTGCGGTCTCCACGAGTAGGAGCTCCTCCCTGTCACCTCTCGCCACACCCTTCTTCCCAGCAAAGTAGTCTGCGGATAGATCTAAGACTCTGGCTACTCCAATTTTGACTCCACGTTCTCTGCTGCCCAGTCGCAGTACCTAGAAGCCTCTCGCCGGGCAATCGAGGTGACGGCCTCTCCCGTGCCTGTAGCGCCGTTAGAGGTGGAGAGCTCTGCCTCACGTCCGGTCGTCATCACCACGAAGAGGCGGCGTCATCGTCGTCGAGCCAGGACTAGGGACATCGACGGTCCTCCAGCGGTGTCCCCACACCCGGCCGCTAGGGTGCCCACGCACCAGCGGCTCGTCCCATAGCCGTCATGCGTGTGCTCGTGCACCAGCGCCTCGACCCACGGCGTAGGGCACCCATCGTCATTGTCGTGGGTTCATGACGAACGCCAGGCGACCTCCGATGCCACCGCGCGTCGATCCGGCAGATGCACTTCCTCGACGCCACATTCCTTTAGCGGACGCGCCTATCGACGCAGACGGCTTCATGCTTGTTCAAAGCCATCGGCGCAGGCGCCGCCATGCCCCGTCTCACCCTCGTCGTTAGCGGCTGGTACCGCCTTCGCTCGTCGGTCTCTACTTCAACTGTCTGGCTAGGGACCATATCGCCGCCCGGTGCACCATCCAGCAGCACGACGTCGAAGACCGCGCCTTGGAGGCTCCCGCACCCGGTCCGAGGAGAGGCGCCGGGGCGAGCGACCATGCTTGCAGTTTGTCGCCCGGTGCTCTGTGCTGCAGCAGAAAAGGCAGCGGGATGGGACGGTGCACCATAGCGAAGATGACGACAACGGCGGCGACGGCCAGGACGCTGGCGGCGCACCGGAGCCGTAGCTTGAGCCTATGTGAGACCCAACTTTCCAGCAAGTGCAACCTATCATTGTCGGAGAGATTGTCTGTCCAGCCCAACCGGGTATCGATCCTTCATCATCTGGGCCACGCAGGCAGTGCCTACTGCTGAAGTTGGCGCAGCATCACCAGCCCTCGTCACGTCCGGTGTCGTCTTCCCCTACCAGTCACTCGACGCCTCCCATGAGTTTGAATTTCAAATTCTGTTGCGGCCTCCACCACCGCTTCCATGGATGGATCCGATGCTTTGTGTCTCTGACTTGGATGCCACTGTTTGCGCACAGTCAAAGTTCGCGGCCTTGGGGCACCTGCTTCTGGTCTTGGAGCCGAACATATGGCGCAGCAAAGTAGCCCTCCGCAGGCGTCCTAGGCATCGGGGCTGCTAGCTAACGAGCAAGCACAGCATAAGCAGCTCTCTGTCGTGGCCTCCAACGATGCCCACGAAGGGCAGCCTGCTCAGCCCACTGACAACGGCCCATCAATGCTGGTACATGGGACGGACCCCCCTCCTACTTCTGTTGTAGCCTCGCCTTCAGTCCAACCCACCTCTGTAGAGGAGGTCATCACCTGTCTAAAGCTGCCGCTCGAGAAGCCGCTGATCCAGTCACCGCCGTGCCTTCTTGTCTCGCACTTGCGAGTCGAGAACCTGGTGCCGTGCTGCAGTGATAGACTTGCTACCAAGTCTGTCTACCGCGACCCGAACCCAGAGAAGCAAGCCAAGTGGGTCATGCTCAGCAACTGGCAGCCATCGGCGAGTGCCCCACGGTTAGCGCTGGCAACACCTGACGCGACCATCGCCACTCGGTTCCACGAGATGTTCCAAGAGCCGTTGTCGTCGTCCTAGTGCGCGGCAATGCGGGAGTTGTTCCCCATGGCTAGTGCTCGCGGGAGGCGGGTAGCGACGTAGGCATCTTTAGCGAAGATTCGCCCAACGTCGCAAGCTCTTCCCCTGTTCGATTGAACTTATCATCCTGTGGTACAATATTTTTCTCCCACAACAAATCAGCTCCATCAGCCGAACAAGGCAATTGCCTTTTGTTCGTGTTCAACCCATCGCTCATGGCATCTTGTCGTGATGTGATGTTGGACGTGTAAAACTTCTACCTTCTTCTTAATGAAGC
Source organism: Miscanthus lutarioriparius (assembly GCA_904845875.1). NCBI lineage: Eukaryota > Viridiplantae > Streptophyta > Magnoliopsida > Poales > Poaceae > Miscanthus > Miscanthus lutarioriparius. The sequence goes on from CAJGYO010000014.1 coordinate 6,752,074, forward strand.
ACGTGCTATGCACATTCAAGAAAAAAAACATAACTGTACTATTTTCAGCCAGTCTTTTTCTTTTGCAGGGATGGTGGACACGAAAATTGAATATGCTTGCCCACATTTGAATAGCTCCGCTTTAGAGAAGTATATATAATTGCATTGGTGAAAATGAACGAAAAACTCAAGCGTAACTCCTCCTGGGACCTGCTGTAGCATTTATATTATATACATATAGACCACCATCTCGCTACATGGCAATCTCAGCTCAAAATACAAAAGCATCCATGCATATCCCTTCCTAGCTCGCAATATTGGTGTATCTAGCTAGCTACTAGGAATTTTAAGAATATTTGGGAGTAGCAAGTGTTGAATACTGTACATGAACATGTTTCTGAATGCATGAAACGGCTTAACTGACTGGTAATTCTGTACCCACTTGTGTGCATTTCGAACAGAAACTTCATGAAATAAAAAAGAAACTTCGAAAATTTCGACTGATGATCGACATCAAAAGCTAGCACGATTCATATTTACCTCAAACCAAAGTGTCCACTTTAATTTATTGCGCGCAGCTAGTATACCAAACGCGGCGCTGCTACTAATCTCGTTACATATATATATAAATACTGTAATTTCCGTGAGAAATCATGCATAATATCGTATTCAGTACTAGAAAAAATAGTAAAAGCTAAGCGAAAATGGCTGCATAAACATAAGCCACCACGAGAGGCAGCACGACGTTGGTGACGCGCCCAAGCCCTGCCGCCGCCGCCGCCGCCCCCCAGTAGAGGGGCCCACTGTATCCATACGTTCCGGGTCCAAACCCGCCAGGCCCGCCGAACCAGCCGTATCCTCCGCCGCCGCAGCACTCGTCGCCGGGGCCGCCGAAGCCGAGGCCCCCGTTGCTGCCGAACCCGAGGCTGGCCCCGCTAGGCAGCTCGTCGGGCGTCGGCACTGGCAGCGCCCCCGCCACCTCCACCGCAGGCAGGTACGGCTCGCCGCCGCCATGCGGTGTCGGCAGGTACGGCTCGCCGCCGGCGCCGGCCCCGGCGCCCGGCAGCGGGAACTTCTTTGGAGTCGTGGCGCCGGCGGCGGCTGTTGCGGTTTCAGACGCCGCCGCTGCAGGTGTCCCCGGTTGGAGCGCCGCTGCTCCTGCGGCGGCGGATGACGGCGACGATGCAGCTGGCAGCGTGGCGGTGGTGGTCGGGCCTGCAGGCAGCACATTTTATTTGTATTAGTCGTCGGCGAGGTTGCAGAACTGCAGAAGCAGTCGAGTCAGCTGGTGACGGTACTTGCCTGCGGCACCTATGCTCAGCTGCGCCGACGACACTGACGCCGGCTGCACGGTGTGATCAGCCATGGCCGCCGGCAGAAGCACGCATGACGACGTCCACAACGCCATGGCGAGGAGGAGGAGGCTCGACGAGCGGACGAGCTTGGCAGCCATTACGGTGGCAAGCTAGGACTTCCACCAGCTGGACTGATGATGATCGAAGAAGTAGATGGACGACATTTTTGTACGTGACATGGTTTATATGGTCTGAAAAAGGAACAAGTCTGGCCGGGTAGAGGAGAAAGCAAGGATAGACTGCGAGCATTACGTATGTAGTAGCAGTAGCAGGGGTGGGTAGGCAGATGCATCTAATTCCTTCCTTTCCTTTGATCAGCGAGTCATATCCGGCAAGTCCACTGGTTGGTGGACCAACGACCAACCACAGTCTCCTTTTTGTGCAGATGTTGAAGTTGGAACTACTGGGCCTCCATGGTTAATAGCGGGCTTGGGCCGCCTAAAAATTACTGATGGGTTAGCTGAATTATTGATAGGCTAGCTGCGACGCATCAGTTTCGTTATGGGCCTCGCCAAGCTGTGCTGAGGGAGAAAGCAAACCTGCATGTCGCAGCATGCATGGACCTAACGGAAAGACTAAATGTGAAGCAAAGCTGGATCGATGGACATTAGAGAAGGATACCATTTGGACAAAAAGACAATTTTATTTAACAAGTGCAATGCAGCCTCTCCAAGTGCACGAGTTTAATGCTACCCCTGAAAGTGAGAAGGTACATCATATACGATATACCATGGCTCTCGATATAAAGTGACCCCCAAGGCTCATTTAGATCAAACATTGGCCATGTCTGCGTTGAAGAGGGCAAGAGGCATAGGATTTTGATAGTTCTAAGTTAAATTAGGATGGTGATTGACAAAAAGTGTAACTGATTAATATGGTCTTTTGTAGGTAGGTAGGTAGATACGCCTGGGAGGTATCAGGCATCACCAAATATGAAGCTGCTGTAAAGTTTGTGCACCTGCTTCTGGAGGTCATGTGAGTTTATTTATAGAGTACTCAAGAATAGCCCTTGGCGTGGCAATATAAGGCAAGACTCAATCTGAGATTTATTGTTACAGTTACCCCAATATACAATATGCTAATGCGTACAAAGAATATTTACCATCTATGAATATCAAGCAATCTCGGATATTTGTCATGCTAATTTAGATGATTGATTACATGATGGGAAGCTTCTGTTTACATTGTCCGGTGATTTACATAAGTGAGGAACATTCCAAACACTCCCTCTCATTCACAAGGTGCTCATGTTGAGAATGTGTTTGAACTGTTCGAGTAGCATATAATAGACAGGGGCTTTGTAAACCCATCAGCAGCTTGGTCATGTGTAGATATGAGTTTGATGTCCAATAGTTTGTTGGCTACTCTTTCACGAACAAAGTTATAGTGCACTTCAACTCGTGAACAATGAGACGTATGTGGTGACCTCATCCATCCCATGATATATATGTATCTTGTTTATCCTTTGTGCACATATATATAAGGAGCAGTTGTGCTTGTTCATGGATTCCTTCGTAGGAGTGAGTGTGCTTTCATATATGTAAACTTCTATATTTATACTGTGTTTCGTGTGCTGACCCTGCTGGCCTCCTCAAAATAATTCCTACCTACGCACAAATTAAATACATGCATGGTGAGCTAAAGCATGTTCTAGGGCCGGATGCAACTATTGCCCATAGTTGTGGATCCTCATGGTCAGCTAACTGCAATATTGCAATGTGGCATCCATGAGAACAACATTAATTGCGAAGGTACATCATATATCGTGGCATTCTATATAATGAAGAAGATATAAGGCTAGCAAGATCAAAGCTTGACCAAGCTATCTACCAGAGGAAGAAAATCTGCAGGTTGCAACATGGACCTCCTAATTTGTGTAGATGATGAAAAGGAAATGTTTTGATCAGACTTCGCGTCCACTTCTTCAGAAAAATCAGACTAACTTACTACTGATGGAAATGCAAATTATTCCTCGAATTAAGAAATCCACATTTCACACAAACGGCCTAAACTGAAACCCAATTCAGAGACGATGAAATGACCATATAATTACGTAGCAAAAGAACTAAGCACAAAGCTGTTGTCTCAAGGATCTGTCCGGCACACCAAAAAGACGATCTCGTTTTGATGATCATACCGCTCTAGCTGTGCCTGAAGGCGAAGCCAGTGTGTCACCCTTGATAATATTTGACAGAGTTATGGGTCAGCATTAATTAAATAACAACGTTTCCTGTGAGGCATAGTGACCAACAAACATCAGCATCTACAGTGAGGAAAAATAATAAAAAGCAATGAACTAGTATGAAATAATAAAAGGAGTCGGACATTAAAACTAATGCTATCTGAACATAAACTCGTCGATATTGAAATCTTAGGAACTTCAAACCACATAAACTGGGTATCAAACAATTGCTAGGAGGCCAGGCACAACCACAATATAAGTGATGCGATGAAATATCCATACATGTAAAGCAGATATGACCTAACATGTAGGCAAAATTGCCAAATAAGGACACGAAAAATGACCTCCCTTTGCCAGTGGACACTGAAAATAGTGACATTTGCCGGAGAACACTTTGCTTCATCTTAAATTTGCTGGTGGAGACCACGCACAATAAAATATTTATTTATGGCTTTGCAGGAGAGAGAAGAGCAGTGAAATATTACTTTTGCCCCCCCCCTGCTTGTTTCTTCTTCCTCTCTCCCTGTTCTTTTCTCTCCTGATGCCTGGTGCCCAGCCGGCTCGCCCCCAGTCGCGTGTCCACAAGGCACGGAGCTGCAGAGCATGCGGGCCACCCGTGCCCTGTGCTCGCCTAGCTGGCTATGCAGCCACCACCTTGGCCGGCAACGCCTAGCTCTCCTAGACGCAGAGAAGCGAGGGCCTATGGATGGAGGCGACCTCATCGATACCCTGATATATTTATCGTGTTTGTCCTATGTGCACATATAAGGGGCAGTTGTGCTTGTGCATGAATTCTTTCGTAGAAGTGAGAGGGCTTTCGTATATGTAAACTTCTGTATTTACACTACTACAGAACTGACATCTAGTCCCGGTTGGGAATTGGTTTTAGTCCCGGTTTTCCAACCGGGACTAGCGTTCCGAGACTAAAGGTGGTGTTCTTTAGTCCCGGTTTGCCACAACCGGGACTAAAGATCCTCCCAGCTTAAAAAAAATAATGCCTCCCACCGCTGCGCCCTATGAGATTCAAACTCAAGACCTCATGCACTGCCTCGCGCGAGCTTACCACCCCACCTACACAACACATCTAACAATGGATGGGATGCTTTCCTTTTGAACTAACCCATCGGGGGACCTTTAGTCCCGGTTGGTGTTACCAACCGGGATTAAAGGGTCCTTTAGTCCGGGTTGGTGTTACTAACCGGGACTAAATGGTCTACCTTTAGTCCCGGTTGGTATTAACAACCGGGACTAAATGTTGGAGGACTTTTAGTCCCGGTTGGTGGTTCCAACCGGGAGTAAAGGAACATTTAGTCCCAGTTGGTATTACCAACCGGGACTAAAGGAACCTTTGGTCCCGGGGGCAAAAAATGTCGAGACTAATGCTAAATTGGGATATCGTTCTAAAGTCTGTTCTCTAGTAGTGTTATATTGTGCTTCCTGTGGTGGCCCCTTCAAAAGAATTCCTGCCTATAGTAGCTATACTCACATATTAAATACACGGTGAGCTAAAGCATGTTTTATAGGGCTGGGTGCAACTATTGCCCCTAGTTGTGTGTCCTCTTGGTCAGCTGCATGCAACATTGCAACGTGTGGCATCCATGAGAATGACTTTAATTGGCGAAGGTACATCTTATAGCATGGCGGCACTGTATACAATGAAGGAGACATAAGGCTGGCTAGCTAAAAGCTCGGCCAGGGCTACCACCTGGAAATGGGATGAGGTTGTTGCAGTGCCTTGGTAGCATAGAGAGAAAAGGTAACAACAACCAAAAGTAGAACGGATGGTGTTGGTATAGGTTTGGGAGGCATCAGGCATCGTGAATTCTGCAATAACAAGAGAGAATGCCGCCGCGCTTGCCTACTGCTCTAAGGAAGTTCATGTCTGCTAGCCTGTGCACCCACGCTGCACAGTGAAATCCGACACCCGAGTGATTGGTTGATATATACAGGCACCACGGATGCCTCATAGCTTGGATGGACTGTTACACATTGGTGGGACGGCTTGCAATTTCATGATGGGGCGCACCAAGATACCTATGGGAGGTAGAAAATCTACAGGTTGCAAAACAGACATTTTAATTTATATATTTACTGATATATGCCCAAGCGTTACAACGGGGCCACAATTTTATCCTTGCCTACGGCAACGAATTTGATCATTTTTAGAAGATAATAAAAGGTGAATAAACGATTTTGTGTTGTAACCCTAAGCTGTTTCCAAATCCACTCAAGCCTTCTCCTTTATTTTTTTTGTGAATTACACAAGTATAGATGCAGACACTCAGCATTCACGCGCACTCACCGCTATGAATACACGTACGCAAACCCTTCTCCTTTATGTCTCTTTAGTTATTTATCAACTGGAACCATATTATCTTTTTTCAATGGGTTCCATGTTGCAGAGAATCTCTAAAAATACATCATTACAATTTAAGCGAAAAGGAAGAACACGATTCCTGAACCAATTGAATGAATTTCTAAATGAAAACTGTAAAACATACCAATCGATGGCGTGGAGCCAATCGACGATGGGGGCTTGTGTGGAGGTGGTCGCAGTCTTTTTTTTTTTTGTTTCTGTAATTTCTAGCGATGAGCCACGTCGGTGTGGATAAGCCTAGCCTGTCATCGGCCTGAACTCGGCAGGGTCCTGCCACTCTGCGGGTCCCCGTGGATGTCGTACGCGTTCATGATCAGCAGCATGCCGCGGGGCATGTCGTAGCCGCCCACCTTGCTCGGCAGTGTCCTCCCTCACCGCAGGCCCTTGTGGATGGAGTATGCGGTCACCATCAGCAGCGTGCCGCATGGGCACATCGCAGCTGCCGACCTTGCAGTCTACGGATCACTTGTGCAGTCTTGCGGCAGGAGCAGCGGAGCGACCAGGTACAAGCGCAGGATCTTGTTGATGACGCCGCAGTGCAGGTACCCATGGCGGTGCACGTTTTTCTGCTGTATTTTTTGTTTCCGTATTTCCTTAGATATATATATATTGTACCAAGCCTAGTGGAGACCCAGTCAGATTGGCAAGCCTAGCTTTGCTGGAGGTCGAGTCGGGTTGGCTACGTCGGGGACGTCGTTCATGACGGAGACGTACCACTCCATGTCGGCCGTGGACATTGACGTGGTCCACTCGTGCATTGGGGTCGCCAAAAGTATTAGGTTTGAAAAAAATGGCTACATTATTTCTAGATATTAATTGAAAACATAAATGAAAATAATGTGTCCTCTCTTACCATGAAGAAATGGCTTTGCCACATGAGAGTAGAATGCTGTGGCATCAGCTTCGGTGGCGATCGACTACAACTTTGTGCATGATCAGTCTATCCTATTTGTCGAATGTGCCTGATCAGCTTCGGTGGCGATAGGCCATAACATTTAACATTTTTTTTAGTTTGTTGTATGAATAAATAACTTATTCAGCCAGCTGTAGGCAACAAACACGTTACCTATGAGACCTATATGGTGACTTCATCCATCTCATGATCAGTGTATCCTATTTGTCGAATGTGCACATATGGGCAGTTGTGCGTGCAAGAGTTTGGTAGGAAGAGTTTGTGTTCATATATGTAAACTTCTGTATTTGGTCCCGTTTGAATGCCCTATGGATTTTTAGAATCTGAATTCTCAATAGTAGATTTTAGAATCTAGACTCTAGATGGTAAAGAATCACTACTTGTTTGGATTCTTGATTTTACATTGAGATAATAGTAGTATAATAATCTTAACCATTTTAACTGATATGGCTATGAATTGGCACAGACTAGAAAGCTAAAAAGGCATCAAAATGCATGTGTTCCGACCATAGCAGTGAGAAGAATCAAGTATTATCTTGCTTCTCATGGATTCACAGATTCTTGTGTTGACTTTTTTTACCCTTCGTTATCCCACCCGTTTGGCTGCTACAGAGATTCTTTTCATTGGATTTTCAGAATCCATACGGGATTCAAACGTGGTCTTAGGCTGTGTGTTTCGTTGTGGTGAGCTTGCTGACCTCCTCAAAAGAATTGCTACTTATATTACTAACAAAAACATAGTGACCTAAAGCAAGTTCTAGGGCCGGGTGCAACTATATATATTGCCCCTGTCTGCCCTATTGGTCACCTAAGCGTCTAACACGTGTGTAACTATGCATCCATGAGTGCAACTTTATTAATTGCACCCTGCCAAGTGAAGGTACGGTTACCTAGGAAAATATGGATCCATGAGTGTAATTATGCATCCATGAGTGTGTATATAATGAAGGAGACATAAGGCTAGCAAGATCAAAGCTTGACCACGGCTACCCAGGGAATGGAAAGAGGTATGGTTTAGCTCTGGGGTATAGATAGCAACGTAGGTAATAGAACTGACGGTCATGGTTATGGTTAGGTCGGTGTAGGTATGCGAGGTGTCAGGTATTCTGAAATCTGCAACAGCTCGATGAATTTTTACTGCTCCAACGCCTGCCTACAGCTCTCAGGCTCTTTGTTTCCGCTTGTGCGACAGTGCTGCACACCGAGGACCTAGTGATGGGTTGATATAGGCCTCCATGCCTCACGGACAGCAACAGGCTGAAAATTCAAGTGTTGTGACGCATTGGTGTGGTGGCTTGGTATTTGTTGATGAAGCACATAAAGCTATCTGTGGGAGGAAGAGTATATCTGCACAGGTTGCAACATACATGGACCTTTATTTAAAAGAAAATGTTTCCACTACATTCTTGTTAAGAAATAAAAGGCCATTCGTACCTAGCAAAGAAGCGGAAAGCAGATGTCTCAAGCGTCTGACACACAAAAAAGATGCTCTCCTTTTGATCATCACACCGCTCCAATTGTGCCTGGTGTCCGTCCAAATATTGTTTGCAAATTAAAAGAGTTATGGGTCGGCATTAATTTATCAAAAACAACATCATTTCCCAGCCTCAAACATGTGGATGCACATATGACAAATGAATCACGGTGAAGAATTTTTTAGGATGGCTTAAGTTTTACGTTTAGATGAAATGTTATTCTGGTCTCTACACCACGTGAAATGGTGATGCTCCCAACCATTAACCAAAGGGTACACATTGAGTATCAATCATGCAAGGTTCAAGACTATGGGCGGAGGAATCAATATGGCATGTTATGGTGTCCGCCATACCTTTAATTTTCTGTGAATACACGGCGTGATGCATGATCTGCTTAGCGCTTCAGCTCATCTGTAGTCTGTCCTAGGCACCGTGATTCGTCACACGAGGGTAAGCACGGATGGAAGCAGTCAACTATCAGCATCGGAGCCTCTGATCAGTGGAAGCGGCGGCAGACGGGAACAAAGATCGACAAATGCATCGTAGGCCCTCTGCAGCTTTCCCAGGTTACATGCCGGCATGGAAAGCACAGCTGTGCATGCAAACGGATTGATGTGCAAGCGGAGCATCCATTTTGCCTTTGTCATATTTTTTCAATCAAACAAGGTAAAGATGCAGAAGCTTGCCCCTAAAACCACACACACATGTAAGGTTTTAGGGCAGCAAAAAATGATTGCTATTGTAGGTTTATGTGACAATAGAAGTGTGTTCATTGTTGTTGTAAGTTGTCGCCATACCACAATTTAATTACGTCCTCCGCCACTGTTCGAGACCGAGGTCTTGTGCCACATACTGGCATGTGGAGCAGTACGGTAGAGCACATCATGGATCGGAGGTGGTCTGGACAGGGAGGATTTCAATTGGGCACAGGAACCCTCCACACCCACCAAAACCATGAAAAGAACCTTCGATCGTCGGAAGTTCTGATGCTGCCGAACCAGTAGTGGCAGGTACGTGCATCTTATATGATTTGATTTGGTTAAGAAGACAGATAAATAATGTTAAATAAATTGAGGGGAATCAATGTCAGGAGTTGCAAAAAAAGGGAGCACAAGTATAGTGTTTGCAATGGGTCTGACAAGGTATATATGCTTGTGACCGTCCAGTACTCTCATTTTACGAAATTAGTGTGAGCAACACAGGTGTCCCATAATGTACATTAATAGATGTCAGAAAGATGTAGTGACCCAACCAACATCGTTAACATTGCTTTGTATCTTTGCATAATTCCATATAGCTTTTCAGTCAGGATACAAAAATTTCCAGTTAGCTAGTTTGCAAACTGACCACTTCGTTGGTCACATTGGTTCATATCATAGGCTTGGCGCATGTCCTTAATCATTTTCCTGGATATATTCTAAGCACAGTGGTATGGTATGTGACCTACTCACTAATAACGAGGCAGTTATATATATTGCCTTATATCAAGATGGGTCCTCTCTGTCTCTCTGGGGTACTAAAACTAGGAGTAAGGTACTAGTGTGTGACTTTGTATGTTCACGTGGCCAGTCATGTGGCGCCTGATTGTCCAGTACCGTTATTTTGTGAAGTTTTTGAGATCAACAAGTTTTCCATAATATATTACTATGTGAAAAGTATTAATGAGCCACCAACAATATGGTTAACACAGTTTTGCATCGTTGCTTAATTCCATATATCTTTTTCCTAACAGGGTATTCAAATTACCAATTAATTTGCAAATTGAGCACACTGTTGGCACTACTACAAAAAACCTTAACAGAGGCATTTGGCAAAGGGGCTCGGAGGCGGCGAGAATTTGAACCGCCTCGGTTAATGCCTGGGATTGACCAAGGCGGGCATTTTTATTAACCGAGGCGGTAACAATCAACCGCCTCGCAAAATCGATTTACGGAGGCAGTTAAGTCTATTAGCCGAGGCGGGCCCAAAAATGCTTCCATTTTCGGAGGTGGACCTACTGTATGGCCCGCCTCGGAAAAAATGTCGAGGCCCAGATGGCCCAGACCAGGCCCGATAACCATTTGGAGTATAAATATAGGAACTTAGGGTTTTCACTCCCAGACCGAGCACATCTCTCTTCCTCTCCTTCTCCCTTAGCCGAGAGCGGTGTGCACCCTCACCCTCACCTTCTCCCTCAGACCAGCGAGCACATCTCTCTCTTCCTCTCCCTCTCCCTCTCCCGCAGGCCCGCACCCTCTCCCTCTCCTCCACCTATCTCCGAGCGGCGTGAGCTCCCAGGCCGGTGGCGGTGGGCCACGTAGTGGCGCCCTAGGCCGGCAACGGCGCTCCTAGGCCCCGCTCCCTCTCCCTCCCCTCCGGTATGGCGGCGGCTGGGGGGCGGGGCGGCGGCAATGGCTTGCGGGGTTTGGATCTGGGCGGTGGCGTGGCCCCTGGCCCCCTCCTACCTCTCCTCTGGTGCGGCGCAGCGGTGGCGGCGGCGTGGCCCCTGGCCCTCTCATCCCTCTCCACCGGCGCGGCGGAGGCGGCGCGCTGGGCGGCGCAGCGTTGCAGGGGTGGGCTCAAAAGCGGCGCAGCTCCCATCTCTGCTCTCCATGCGGCACCGCTCACTCCCCTCCCTCCCTCTCTCTCAGGCCCCTCGGCGGCCTCGGATCTGGCGGCGCGGGTGCGGGCACGGCCTCGGTGGCGGTGATAGCGAGGCAGGCCCACCCCCTCCAGCGCCGGCGGTGCGCAAGGCCCGGTTCCCTCCTCCAGCGCGGCGGATCCAGCGACGAGGAGCCCGGATCCGGCGGCGGGAAGCCAAATCCGGCTGCGGGCGGCCGGATCCGGTGCTGCGCTCGGTCCGGTGAGGATGCAGGCACCGGCGAGCAGCTACGGCGGTAGCGGCATGTGGATGGGCTCGCCGGGCTCATCCATAGGTTTTCCTTTTTTTTGTTTGTTGTATTCGATTTACCGAGGTGGGCCTCGAACCGCCTTAGAAAAGATCCCATTTACCGTGACCTTTTGTCCGAGGCGGTTGCGATGCCTGCCTTGGTAAATCATATCTGCCTGCCTCGGTAAAGTTTTTCGGTAGTAGTGTGGTCACCTTTGTTTGGTTAATATCTTAGACTTAGCACGTCTGATTCAATTTCCTTGATATATTCTATGAAGGGACGACACTCTCAGTTCGTGGTAGGTAATAATGAGAAACCTCGAGCCTGATCTTTGTATATGGTGCTACCGACTTCGTATTTGTTTTTGGAAGAACAGCTATCAATTTTGTACCGCCTGCACTAAAAGATCTAGAACGTTGCATAGAGTGAAACTTATGTGGCCTACGGGACTAAAGTATCATTGTTCTTTTCAATAAAAGAAAAAAAGGAACCAAAACTTTCTTTTGGTCTTTGATGGGATGTTGTTTTGGAACGGCCACTTATATGCTGAACATGACTAAAATTTGTGGAAGATAACATTAACGACCACAACAATTACATGGACAAGCATGGATGAACTTTAATTATACAGTCAAACATGATCTTTTAGACACTTTGTTTGATTCACATAAACTTTATTGAGGCTTTACTCAGGGAAAACGCAACTCTGGAGTAAACTAATTAAATTGGAGAAGCATGCATGACGGCGCACGAATTCCAAGAATTACATGGTCTCCATATATATGCTCTGTCCAACAGGGCGTTGGCCGATAACTTTTATTAGGTAAGACATATGGCTTGGTTGGAGTTCAACGGCATATATGTACAAAAGTTTGGAAATCCTTGCCGGTGGAGTAGGTGAGCATGTACTGTTCAGGAGTAGGTTAACATGGATTGTTCTGATTTTTCAATGTAACTCCACATTTTTGTAAAAAAAAAATTACTTGCTAGTTGTTATTTGCGACATGATTTGTGACAGCTGGGGGCTGAGCTTGCCAATTCCCTCCTGATGGGCCAAGGAGAAAAAGGCCTCCGTTGCTTTGCCATGCATGCGCACCAATTTAATGCCAACATGGAAAGCGAAGGTGGGTCATGTGGGCTGTTGCTGTATATATATATGGAGACCAATCCACGGTCAAGTTAGCTCAAACCTTAGTCCAGACGATGAAATAACTAGGTCAGTTTAGCTCTAGCCTCTAGGTTGAGAAGGGTATCAGGCAGAATGGGAAACTAGGCAAAATGAGAAACTTATTGGTCATGGGTAGGTGTGCATGGGAGGTATCGGCACGGTGTTGGACTATACTAATCTTATTGATTGTATTAAGCGACCTTCACTTCTACGCAACAAATGAAGTTTGAGTGCCGCGCGAGGACCTCTGACAGTTCCGACTTGTTGGACAACAGATCCAATTTTTACTTGTGGACGATGACAGATCGAGTTTTTTCAAGACGATTAGTATTAATTTGGGATACATAGGAACATATGTGACTAGCTGATCCATTTAACAATGACCCATGGAGTAGAACTATATTGAACTACTTTTTTAATTTGGCCTTGGGGTTGGTCTCTCTAACATGCAGCCTGACCAGTGGCAGCTACAGTTGGTCATATCCTCCATTGGCAGTTGGTCCTCCAAGTTTGGGCACATGGTGAGTTACAACCACTGACTGGGGCACCAAGAGGTCAATAACTGATCACAAAGACGACGTTGGGCATGAAAACCTAACTGTGCAACATAGATAACTGTAAAGAATTATAGCTGTATATACTTATCTATGACTTGAAAATCAAAATGTCAGGAGTATTGTCTACTTATAGGAAAAGTATTGTCTAATGATCGATGAACAGCATCAGGATGAGGTTAGGTTGTTACAGACACATGGAAATATTAGTAGACGTTTGATGGACGACCCAACCCAAGAGTTGAAGTTCAAACAAGAATTTGCCAACCTGATTCGCTGAAAATAAAGCCATAGTTGTTTAGGATCATCACGTATTACCTCCAAAAGTTAATTTATTATGGCAATGGGCTGATTTTCCTTGGCTTCTAGCAATACATACATGCATGTGTTGGACTGTCAGTAATCAACAATGGTCTTTATTTTCCTATATTGTTTTCGATTGTAACTTTCTTGCTGCTTCAGTTTCCACATGGATACTCCGTTTGCAGTCTGTGGTTTGAAGTGTTCTGCATCATATATACTTGTTGTATGCACATGAAACTCTGCTACGTCTGGGTCTGGCACAGGCACGACCTAGGCTCTTGACAAACCCACCTTCTCTGGCTGACACTTATATTGTGCAGTAGTATACTGGACTTGCCTAGTTTCTATATAACTGGGTCCAGAGTTGTTTATAGGTTGACCCAAGGGTCAAGGTAGACCTCAATGCAACAAGCTAACAATGGGATTAAGCTACTGGTGTTCCCAGTAATAAGATGGGAATTTGGTCATATCTTGTTTAGGCATGGGAAGTATCAGGTGCAGAGCAATATGCAACAAGATCGGGAAGAGGAGTCACACAATTCCCAGTTGGTCAGGAGTGCAGTTTCATTGTGCCATGTCAGTTACATGTTGTTTTTCATCGTGTCGACCCAACTTACTGGTGGGCATTTATTTCAATACATTTTAAACAAAATTTCATCAAACACATCCACTTGTACCATCTTCATATGGGCTGATACGGGGTATTGAAGCAGCGTGTAGATAAAGAAAAAATGAAGAAGAAAGAAGCAATGAATGCATTGAAGATCATGTACGCCCCCTAGAGCTTTTGAGACAATTGGGATCTCACCAAGAGCGTCCATGTCAAACCAAATCTGGCTACGTACCGACCTAGAAATTGGAATTTGGCATTCATGCATGAGGAAAAAAATGAGAGGTAGAATATATCGCATGAAGGCACATGTCGCAGCGATATCCAAAGAAGCCTATTACCACCTATCAAGTAAAATTGTATGTGTGTTAAAGAGCCTATAATAAAAACAATTTTCTGTGTTACGGTTGAGTTCATGGATAGATGATGTGGTATTTTTCTCTCTCCACTAAAGCGTCTGTATAGGAGCCCATGTATTGTAAATGCCCTTCCAGATTGACTCTTAACCATCCATATGCAGAAACTCATTTGTCATTGGTAATTTCGTAGTTGGTGAATGTATATATTGTGAACACATATACGTGTATGGTTTTGCCACAAGCAACTAAATAAGTGTATGGTTTTGGACATTTTTGAAAAATAAGTTGAGGAAAGCCAACTTAGTTTCGAACTTTAATATCAAGTGTATTCAATGATGGTTTTTATTTTCCTATATTATTTTTCATTGTTTTTGTAAGAGTAATGGTTGGAACTCTGCCTATCAGTTAAGAATGGAAAGCAAACATTTAACGAAATTGCCCCTAAGGGAGACAAAACAGCGTTAATCTGTTATCTACTTATAGGAAAATTAGCACAACAGCAACGATCCAGAGTGCAAGCCGCCTACCCACATGAACACTCGCCTTGTAGTGTGCGCCCTGGACTGCTCTTGGTCTACTTGGGTGGACAAGCCAAATGCTGCAATACAACATATGTTAGCATTGTAGGTCGGTCGATCCCCGGCTGCCCGCCAGGCATCAACAATTTTGTGTGTCTCTGTAGTAACCCACATGGTGCTGCACAGCTAGCATTTTGCGGGTTTTGTAGTAGCCTGCATGCATGTGGTCCCAATTGTCTCGTATGGTTGACACAACATCAATATAATGAGTCCTGCTGACTTCATTAAAAAACATACAACACAGGCAACAAATGCACACTGACCCATGGATCAAGCTCAGATTTGATTTGGATCAATACCATGAACAGCATCACATGGCATTTATAGTATTTCACGCTTGCTGCTTTCATTTGCCATCACACTGCGCACGGTATCTACCCGGTTCCTTTGTATATAATGGGTGGACAACATGCGTGGTGCCTGCATTTCACACCAGCACAACTACCACTACTACAGAATAGCACTTCACTGTCGGCCTCATCACTACCGGAATTAGGAGAACCGGCAGTGTTGACCTTTCACTGCCGGTTCTTGACTCTGAAAATCAGAAATTGATTTGGGATGTGACCGAACCGGCAGTGATGACAACTATCACTGCCGGTTTGTGTCTCTAACCGGCAATGGCTTGACAGTCACATATCAATGCCTATTCAAGCCAAGAGCCGACAGTGATTGGGCTCTATCACTGTCGGTTCTAGCCAAGAACCTACAGCACAAAAAGGCTGCAGCCGTCCTCTCCTTCCTCCTTTCTTCCATCCTGAGAACAGAAGCACGCGTTTGGGCCCTTCCCTCCATTGTTGCGGTTGCTCTTCACCATTAAGCTAGCGCCTAGATTTTGAAGAATGGATTGATCTTTTTGCTTTAAGGTTAATAACAAACATCCACTCCTTTGATTCTGTTGCTTAATTAGCTTCGTTTTGATTGCTACATTGTTTAATTCTCATTCTAGTTCTTTCTTCATTCTAGAGAGCACTTTTCCAATTGGACATTTGTGCAAGGCTCAAATTATGATGAATCCATCATCCAAAAGGTTGGTGTCTATAAACACATTTCAATTCCTAGCTAATTATTCCATAGTGGTCAAGATCATCATTGTTAGTATGTGATGCTATAATTAGTTCTTGGAAGTAGAGTAGATTCTTTTACAATTTGTTGAGAAAATTAATCTATGTGTCACATAACAATGTATTGTTTGGAGCTACATTGTTGTTCATGATCATGTCTCCAATTTTAAACTTTTTTTTAAATTAGTGTCTCCATTTTTATGTGGTATGGAGTAGAATAATTGTTCTTCATTATTGTGCAATAATTTTTTTATGGGGTTGCGCTTTTCAATTTATATGGGCATTGTTTGGAGCTACATTATTGTTCATGATCATGTCTCCAATTTTAGTCATTTTGAAAATAAGTGTCTCTATTTTTATGTAGCATGGAGTAGAATAATTGTTCTTCATTATTGTGCAATAATTGTTTTTTACTACGATTTTCAATTTACAGGGTCGGGGCTGCCAATTTCAATTTTCCAATAATTAGTGTACAATAATGTTTTCCAAAAATGGTATTTTCAAGCTACAATTGTTGTTTATGAAGCTTGATTTCTTATTAATTCTTTGTAATTGTGGTCTCAATATTTTTAAAAAAAGAGACAAGTGGTACATGCATGGCGTCAGCAAGTTTATCACCGATGCCAAAGCCCATGCTGGGAATGGGAACCCGGTCTTCTGCCCATGCAAAGATTGCAAGAATCAAAGGAACTTTCGTCAAATTGAGTCTATACGATCGCACTTGATTACCAGGGGGTTCATGCCAAACTATACAATATGGACTATGCATGGTGAGGTTGGTGTGAATGCTCCACAGGAAAACGATGATGATGTGGACATGCCTGACGTTGCCATCCACGATGCTGACGAGGAACCCGGTGTCAACACGGAACCTATGGCCACAGTTAATAATGTGTTTAGGAACATGCTAGCTAACGACACCGAGGATAACGATGGCATTTCTCAGCTGCTACGTAATGTAGAGACCGGATGTATTAGTGAAAGACAGCTGAGAAAGCTAGAGAAAATGAGACAAGATGGCAAAACACCATTGTATAAGAATTGTCCAATGAGCAAACTGGAAGCCAACATCATGTTGTTAGAGTTCAAATCGACAAACGGATTGAGCGATAAAGGCTTCGATCAGTTGTTAGGTATAATATGGAAAATGCTCCCAGAGAAAACGAGTTGCCAGAAAAGACATACTTGGCCAAGCAAATGATCTGCCCCATCGGCCTTGTGGTTGAAAAAATCCACTCGTGTTCCAATGATTGCATATTATACTGTAGAGAAAAATACAAAGACTTGAACAAGTGCCCCAAGTGTGAAGCTCCATGGTACAAGGAAGAGCCATCAGATAAGGGTACCAAGATCAGAGGAGGTCCCGTAAAGGTCGTTTGGTATTTCCCTATAGCTCCCCAGGTGCATAGGCTGTTTGCATGTGCAAAGTCAGCCAAGCTGTTGCGTTGGCATGGCGAAGAGCGCAAGAAAGATACAATGATGATGCACTCCGCCGATGGGCATGACTGGAGGACTATCAATACTATATTCTATAAGGACATCGGTGGAGAGGTAAGGCACCTTTGGTTTGCTTTGAGCACAGATGGGATGAATTCTTTCAACCAGGTTTAGAAGCAATCATAGGACCTGGCCAGTGACGCTTTGTATATACAACCTTTCACCTTTGGGTCTATATGAAGCGGTCGTACATCCAGATGCCACTACTGATCCA
This sequence comes from Miscanthus lutarioriparius, assembly GCA_904845875.1. NCBI lineage: Eukaryota > Viridiplantae > Streptophyta > Magnoliopsida > Poales > Poaceae > Miscanthus > Miscanthus lutarioriparius. Next base: position 6,769,572 of record CAJGYO010000014.1, read on the forward strand.
AGGGCCAAGACAACCTGGGAATGACATCGATGTGTTTCTGGAACCAGTGATCGATGAACTAGTGGAGATGTTTGAAAAGGGTGTGCCGGATGTTTAGGACAAGTATAAAAACGAACATGTCACGATCAAGGGAGTACTTATCGCTACAATCACCGACCTGCCAGGTCGAGGTTCGTTGTCTGGAGAGATGACAAAAGGACATACTGGATGTGTCGAGTGCTTGGACGATACCGATAGGTTCCTACCTAAGGATCACCCTTACCATAGGAACAGAAAAGATTTCAATGGTACTATTGAGAAACGCTTAGCTCCAAAATATCGAGACGGGTCTGCAATACTTCGAGAACTTAACAAACTGGAGGTTGTCCTTGGGAACAGGGACAATGCAGTAGCAGTGCCTAATGGGAGCGTTTGGAAGAAAAAATTGGTTTTTCTAGAAACTACCTTATTGGCCATTTCTAAGTGTACGCCACTTCTTGATCCCATGCACATCACTAAAAACGTGTGCGCTAACATGCTTAACACCTTGATGGACACCGCGGGGACATCGAAGGATTCACTAGGCACACTCCTGGACATGCAACACTTGGGAATCAGGAAGGAGTTGCATCCCATGGAGCTAGAGAATGGCCAGTTCAAACTTCCGATTGCATCATGGACATTGAAGAAGGAAGAAAAGCATGCGCTTATTTCTTTCTTCAATGAACTCAAAGTCCCGACGGGCTACTGAGCGAACCCAAAGAGGCTAGTGAACATGAAAGAACTCAAGTTCAACTATGGCCCTATGAAGGCCCATGACTATCATGTCATTATGACTCAGCTGCTCCCTGTTGCCCTGCATGGTATCCTCGCCCAAAGGTCCGCGCCCAATCATAAAGTTGTGCTCGTTCTTCAACGCGATCTCAAAAAAGGTCATTGATGTGTCCACGCTAGAGCAGCTGCAGCGACACATAGTCAAAACTCTCGTTAGGCTTGAGATGCATTTCCCACCGACTTACTTTGATATCTCATTGCATCTGCTCATTCATCTTGTTGACCAAATTAGAGCCATTGCCCAATGTACCTGCATCAGATGTTTCCTTTCGAAAGATTGATCAAAGTTTTCAGGAGGTATGTTAGGAACAGATTCAGGCCAGAAGGGAAACATCTGGCCTAAAGACAACGTGGTAAAGGAATGGTCAACGAGGAGGCCATTGAGTTCTGCACATATTATCTACACATCAAAAGGGTTAGAGTTCTAGAATCTCGTCACGAGGGAAGACTACGTGGTAAAGGAATGATTGGGGAGAAATATGTTACAGTAGACGACCCTGTTTCTTTTAGACATGCATAGTTCGCTGCAAACTCTATACACGAGCAGGTCACAGGCATGGCTGGATAAAAAACATAAGGAGGAATTTGTCAACTGGTTGCGACGCCACTTGCTTGGAATAAAGTTGGGTAATCAACTGGATGCCTTAGCCAAGGGACCTTCGAGTACATATCTTAAGTACCAAGGGTATGAGATCAATGGATTCACATTTTACACAAAAAGCAAGATGGAAAGAGCACATACCAAAATTGTGGTGTTCGTTTTGATGCTCACGACGAAAACGGCAACGTGTAGGCGACATACTACAGTTTCATAGAGGAGATATGGGAGCTAGCCTATGGTCCGTTGAAGGCAGCTCTTTTTCGCTGCCAGTGGGTCTGGCTCGAGGAAATCAACACTGACAGCGAAGGGTTCACTACCGTTGATCTCACTAATACCGCATATAGATACGACCCCTTCGTCCTTGCAAGAGATGTTATGCAAGTCTTCTATGCAAGGGAAACAAGACAAAAGGAAGGCTAAAAGTAGTCTTCTATGAAAAGGAAGATTGTCGGTGTCGATGGAGTGACGGACGAAGAAGACTATAGGGGCTATCAGGAAATGCCTCTATTCGGGGCGAACGTACCCCTACCTATCCTTCAAGAGGGTGATGAACCTGCTTACGTATGGCTTGATCACAATGAGGCCCTCATTGTTGATGCACCAACTATGTAATCATTATTCGGACGTTGTTCACCAACTATGTAATCTAATTTATATTTTGTGCGCTTCTCTAAAATTAAATAATCGACTATGTAATCAAATATTGAGATGATGTTCAGAAACACTGTTATTTGATAATTATAGACCATTAATTAATTATCAAGGAATTAAATAATTGAGACACAAATATTTGTATTATTTTAAAATAAATTATATGTATTTACATGTACTAAACGGATAAAAGAAAAAACAAAACCTAAACTAATGTAATCCCTAATGCTAGCGCAGCGGTTAAGGCCCTATAATATGGTCCTCGAATTAATTAACTCTCGTTCAGAGGATAAAACAAAAAAGAGAACCTACCTAGACGTACTCCCTATCATAGCGCTGCGGTAAAAGCCAGCTACTATGAAGCCCACGCCCTAGGTTCGAATGCTAGGTGCGACAAACTTTTTTATATTTTTATAGAATTAAATGAACCTCAACTTAAACTATAAAAATAATAACAAAATGTTTACTAACGTAAATCCTCCTTTAACGCAGTGGTTAAGCCAATAATCCCTCTTTCTCGCTCGCTCAGTTAGAAACCCAGGCGGGACAAAAAAAAATTTAATTTTTTTATCCAGAGCCCACGACAGTGGCTCTGATTTTAAAAAAATAAAAGCTGAGCACCTGCGGCAGTGGCAGCTGCTTTGACAGGCCTATCACTGTTGGTTTTTGCATAAAAACCGACAGTGATACATGGAATCACTGCCGGTTCTAAAAATCGGAACTAATGACTCCTATCACGCCGGCCGTGCCCCTCCTCCACCATGCCTGCACTCCCACCGCCGAGGCCTTTAGGAGCGCATGGACAGCTGCTTCCCCACCCCCACGGTGAGTGCGTGGCTCACTGCCCGCTATGTGTTTGATGAAATGCCTGTTAGGTTAGTCGAGGCCAACCTAGGCTCTGCCCCCCCCTTCCTTCTGGCATACGAGCTTCAATTGCATACGAACTTCAATTGCATATGAGAGTAGATTGTGGTGGAATGAATTGTGTGTGTTTTCATATTGTGGTGTGAATTGAAAGTAATAGTTTGTTAAAATTTGTTGCCCGGTTAACATGCACCGGAATTCGGGTACGACAGTTAAATCAAAGCCGCTTGGTATAATATAGAAGGTGTAAAATTGTAGTACATGTATTAATTTCTAGCAGCATGTGTTATCTCATGATGGTTTTGTTGATGTTGTATCCTAGTTTGTGTCATCAGAAGACTGGAAAGGAACTGGTTTTGTAACTTTTTTTATACCTTTTTTTGTGACTTGGGTGACCAGTTGCAATGAGTTAGTTTTTGTGTAGCTTCCCCAACTAGGTTCCATCTCATTTTTTGAATTGCTGCATCATTTTGGTGTTTGTGTTTGATGCTAAGTTTCTGTTGTCTTTATTTTTGCATATGCTATTAGTAGTTGTCCATAGCCAAAACTAACCACGATCGTGTCATAGCCATGACTCGTCGTCGCCTATTACCCCATCGCCGAAGAACAGATCGGCAACAAGAAGCGGCTGATATCGCTGGGACGGGAGAGCCGCATGATCCGACAAACGGTGACGGTATCCATCAGGACGGTGAGAACGAGCAGCCATGGACCCCGTCCGGCCTGCTCGAGCTGGGTTAAAATAACCAAGATGGCTAGGTAACTTTGGTACCATGTGACTATGTACCACATGTGACCATGTGTGGGGGTATGCCCCCCGGTACCCACAAGACAAGACATGGGCCGCACCATCAGAGGTAGCCCAGCCCATAAGATCAAGGCGTGCACGGCGCTGCTCGGCGTGTACCGCAAGCTATTGTATAGTACCAAATATGATACTTTCCTTGTAACTCTGCCCCTCCAGAGTATATAAGGAGAGGCAGGGGTCCCCTAGCGGACACGACCTACACACGATCCAGATCAATATAATACACCAAAGACACAGGACGTAGGGTATTACGTCGATCAAACGGCCCGAACCTGTCTAAATCGCTGTCTCTATGCCTCGTGTCACAATCCGGTTCCTGATTACGCGCATCCCCACCGACAAATCTACCATCGTGGGATACCCCTTGGTGGACTGCCGAGCATCTTTTGTCGATAGTTGGCGCGCCAGGTAGGGGATCATGCGCGCTGATCTCTGGCGAACCAGATGGCGTACCTCAAGATCATCTACACGTTCTCAGCGACAACCCATGCTTCCAACCACTCATACAGGTTGTCATTGAGGAGGTGCTCGAACAACAGCAGGCTTGTCGCCCCGTCCGATCTCGAGATGTTGCACAGGAGCTTCACCACATTCACGATCCAGATCGTGCTCAAGATCTCCACCAACGATCGAGTCGACTGTCGCAGATCCTGCATGGGGCTCTACTCCCACAATCCTGGCATCGGGTGTTACATTGATTCCACCGAAGATCCAATCGATCTCAGGCTTACGTCGATCAACCCCACACAAGACCTGTGGCTGCACGAACGGTGCAGACAAAGTCGATCTAACTCAGACTCGTCTTGTGCATGAGCGCCAGTCAACGAAAGGACTCAACGCCTCCGGACGATTTGCCGCAGTCAGAGTAGCCGTTCAGCAGCGTGACCCGGCTGGCTTGATCATTCAAGCTCTAAGTCCATGGACTCCGTCAAGATTAATACCAGAAAAATATGAGTCACGGTGACATCAATAACGCGTGCTAGATCCAATCTAAAATTTACACGAAGGAATACGTATGCATCTACATCACCACGCAAGCAAGCACACGAAGGCTACGTCCGATCTACACCTCCATGCAAATCATGCATATGCACGTATATCATCCGTGGAGCGATTCCCTAGTGGCTGGTCGGTCGGCGTCTCCGCTTGATCTCGCACAAGCTAAGTCACGCTTTAATATTTTTTTAAATATTCTCCAATTTTCGTATATCACCATCATATTTCTCCGAGCTATTTTCTCCATGTTTGTTCAACAAATGATTTTCCGAACCCCCGAACAATCATGTTGACGCTCGAACGCCTCCAGAGACGGCCCTGCCTCCGACTCCTCCCTACACGTGCTACGGGCTCCGCGCTCTACGTTATGGGTGGTCGGCAATGGTTTCTTGGTGACGCCTGTTCCTCCTACACGTGCACGGGCTCCGCGCTCGACGTTATGGACTATGGGCTAGCTTGGGCTGGAGACTCAGCTACACACTAACTGGTTGGACGGTTTATATTAAATATAAATACATCTTCGCTCCAACTGATCGTCGAGCTACGTACTCTATTTTTTCTCCAGAGTTCATATATTTTTACATCATGTACTACCATTCTCCATATTTGTATTGCAGGATCATCGTCCAGGTGATCGGACCACCTGGTGCTCGGACTTCTCCACCGATCAACTGGTCGGACCGCTAGGTTCAAGGACTTCGTCGCCGACCAGTTGATCGAACTGTTCACCGCTACGCCGAGGGCTCCTCGATGCTAGGACATCGCCAGCGACGCTGGAGACTCCTCGGCACTTTGATTCTTCGTGCTCGAGGACTAAGTGGGCTCACTTCACCTTGCGGACATCGCCAGCGACGCCGAAGACTCCTCGGCACTCGGACATCGCCAGGGACTCCTCGCTCTTCAGTGCTCGGACATCGCCAGTGACGCCGGGGACTCTCGCTCCTCGGTGCTCGGACATCACCAGCGACGCCGGGGACTCTCGCTCCTCGGTGCTCGGACATCACTAGCGACGCTGGGTACTCTCACTCCTCGATGCTCGGACATCGCCAGCGACGCCGGGGACTCTCGCTCCTCGGTGCTCGGACATCGCCGGCGGCGCCGGGGACTCTCGCTCCTCGGTGCTTGGACATCGCCGGTGACACCGGGGACTCTCGCTCCTCGATTCTTGGACATCACCGGTGACGCCGAGGACTCCTCGCTCCTCGGTGCTCGGACATCGCCAGCGACGCTGGGGACTCCTCGGTACTCGGACATCGCTAGCTACGCCGGGGACTCCTCGGTGCTCGGACATCGCCAGCGTCGCCAGGGACTCCTCGCTCTTCGGTGCTCGGACATCGCCAGCGATGCCGGGGACTCCTCGCTCCTTGGTGCTTGGACATCGCCAGCGATGCCGGGGACTCCTCGCTCCTCGGTGCTCGGACATCGCCAGCTACGCTGGGGACTCGTCGCTGCTCAGACGTCGCCAGCTGCGCTGGGGACTCTTCGGTGCTTGGACATCGCCGCCTACGCCGGGGACTCCTCGGTGCTCGGACATCGCCGCTGCGCCGGGGACTCCTCGGACATCTTTAGCTACGTCATGAACTCCTGGGTGCTCGGACATCGTCAGCGACGCCGGGGACTCCTCGGTTCTCGGACATTGCCAGCGACGCCGGGGACTCCTCGCTCCTCGGTGCTCGGACATCGCTAGTGACGCTAGGGACTCCTCGCTCTTTGGTGCTCGGACATCGCCTGTGACGCCGGGGACTCCTTGCTCCTCGGTGCTCGGACATCGCCAGCGACGCTAGAGACTCCTCGCTCCTCGGTGCTCGGACATTGCCAGCTACGCCGAGGACTCCTCGCTCCTCGGATGTTGCCAGCTACACCGGAGACTCCCTTGCTGCTCGGATCTTGCTATGTCTCATCGGTGTGCTATCAAGCTGCTCCATGCTGTTCGGATCAGGGTGCTGATCTTGGGCAGCACGTCTGGGGTCTTGATACGCACATGTCGGACGACGTCGGCAAAGCTTTCAGACTTCTTTTTCTTTGACCCTGCTACAAGATTCATTCTTCATCTTCCAGCAGGCTCGGGGACTAAGTGGGCACACTTCACCTTGTGGTGAATATGTGCTTTTCTCATCTCGAGGCTACGCCCGGGGACTGGCTGCCTGCTCGGCTGGTCTTCTACTTTCTGACCCTGGCACCACGTGACTGTGTCACCTACTGTCAGGCTCGGGGACTAGCTGTGGGGGTATGCCCCCCGGTACCCACAAGACAAGACATGGGCCGCACCATCAGAGATGGCCCAGCCCACAAGATCAATGCGTGCACGGCGCTGCTCGGCGTGCAACGCAAGCTATTGTATAGTACCAAATAGGATACTTTCCTTGTAACCCTGCCCCTCCAGAGTATATAAGGAGAGGCAGGGGTCCCCTAGCGGACATGACCTACACATGATCCAGATCAATATAATACACCAAAGACACAGGACGTAGGGTATTACATCGATCAGATGGCTCGAACCTGTCTAAATCGCTGTCTCTACGCCTTGTGTTACCATCCGGTTCCTGATTATGCACATCCCCACCGACAAATCTACCATCGTGGGATACCCCTCGATGGACTGCCGAGCATCTTTTGTCGACACCATATGACTAATCAATTGAGAGGGTCATAGCTTACTTGGAGTCTCCAGCAGGAGCCTCCACCGGCCGAGGAGCCAAAGGGTTCGGGTAGCAGGAAGGCCAGATCCAAGCGAGGCATGTCAAAGCTTCCTGTTGGTAGGAATGCACACTGGCACATCACTGAGTTCGATGAATTCGGGGATCCACTCTCACCGCCTATAACTTTGACCAAATACAAGACTATCCTTGGGTTACTTGTAAGGGACTTCATTCCGATTAGATACAGGAAGTGGATTGGGAAAGATAATGACCCATGGAGGGTTCCCGAAAGTGAGAAGGATTACATATGGGATATCCAGATCCTAGAGTATTTCACTTTCCTAACGGAGTATGACAAGGAGGTAGTCAAGAATAAAGCAAAAGAAATCATGGGGACATGCTTCAAGAATTTCAAGGGGGCATTATACAAGCATTTTGTCCTCCAAAATAAAGACTCAGATTTTGATGGTGCACAGTTTAGCAAGCAGAAGTACTTCTGGCAGGATTTCAAGGAATACAGGTTATCCAAGGAGTACTTAGAACTGAGCAGGAAGAATAAGGAAAACTCACAGAAAGTGATGAATCCTCATCATCTCGGCTCTTGTGGCTACACCAAAAAGATGCCAGAATTTGAAGCAGAACTTGAAAAGATGGATCTTCTTGCTGAGGAAGGCGCTCAGGTTGAGACCACCCATTGGGAGTCAAGATTGGTAATATACTATATGGGGAGGAATGTACGCCACACCGAGGACGAGAGCTTTAGCTCCACAAATCCACCCATGAGTGAACTCATCCAGAGGATCTCCCAGGTATCTGAGGAGGTGAGGCAAGGGACTCGCAATTCTAATAGGGAGAAAGACGTGCTCATCGAAGCACTCGGAACCAAGGAGCACCCTAGTCGCACTAGAGGAACCGGTGTTGTTTCTTGAAAACTAGCATTCCCTGAAGAATCTCACACTTACCGGAGCCGCTCAAGGGGTAGAGCGGAACAGGAGGCAGAGTGTTTGAGGCAACTAAAAGAGATGGAAGATAGAATAGACGCACGGATTGAGACGACTGTTGAAGCACTAGTCCAGCAAATTTTGTAGTCCAAGGGGTCAGGAGTTCCACAAAACCCTACTCCTACTGCCTTTAGCCCACAGTTGAGCTGCGGATCGACCCCACTCGACGAAGAAGATGCGCATGTGCATCATCTGGTGGACGGCATCACTGAACTCGTTAATGTCAAGTTGTACATCCGTCAGGAATGGACAAAGGACAAGGTGGTGCTCGGTCAGGCCAGGCCTACGGGAGACGGGGCCACTAATGGCCGCCCAATTCCATAGGGGTACGCTCGCATCACCATTGACAGAATACTTGATAAGAAGTATAACAAGATAGACATTGAGTACCCCATAGCGGAAGACAGGCCAAAACTTAGTCATAACAAGGGCTCTCAAGTGGCCTGGCGCAAGCGCTTCATTAAGCTTGACCACCAATTGTCCTCTGATGATGAGGACAACTGCAAGTCTTCGCCCACCCGTGATGATCACTCACCATCTCCCAACAGAGATCACTCCCCTCCTCATCCCTTGCCATCACCCCCGAGAAGACAGAAGTCTACTTCTATTCCTCCTCATTCGACTCCATCTTCATCAGCCCTGAGAAAAGAGAAGACTCCTCCTCCATCTTCATCAGCCCCGGGGAAATAGAATTCTTGTCGTCATCCTCCTCCTCCTCCTCCTCCACCTCAGCCCAAAACAAGATCAAAGACATCCTCGCAATCGCAGAAAAGGTTCTTGGATTCGGTCGCTAATGCTTCCAAAGTGGACCAACAAAAAACAAAAGGCCATTCAGTGGCAGTGTTACAAACTTGATGAAAGAAAAATTTACAGCACACATCTCGAAGGAAGATTGTGTTAGTTTCATCAATCTCTGTGCCTCGCTGCCTTAGTGTTTGTTGAAGTCCGAATTCGAAAGGCAAATATAGAATCAGTGTGCTACAATAAGAGCCAAAGAAATACACAATGAAGATTTAAGGAAGATATAGAAGTACGTCGAAGACAACCTCAAATTAACCATGAAAGAGGCCGCGAACGTCTATTATGATGTACAAGGGACGGGAACACCGGCAATGAAGTGTGAAAGGGGCAATCTTTTGGTTCTCGATGACGAGTATAAAAATTTGACAACATATATGCGCCATTTGCATGAATATTACATGGCTCAAGCAACAGAAATGGAGGACTTTGGTTTTGAGGTTATTATCTGTTCGCCACATGTTTTTCATTATCCTGAAGAAGAGAAGTTCGATGTCGAATGGGAATGCTTGTTCCAGTTATACCAGAAATGCTCTCTTGATTCACAAATGTTGACGATGTGGACTATTTAAGTACCCTACACACATGATATTACAATTAACTACTCTCTCGAGACACAAATTGTTAACTTTTGAGAACTTTCCATGATTTTATGTTGATGTATAGCAAAATTTTGGATACTAAAAAGCAAATGGGATAACATAGGCTTCTTAGACCCCTTGCGAGTCAATGAGAAGACATGTTTAGGCCTCCATAGATGTGACGTGAAAGACCTGAAAGAGAGATTGATTGTTGTTTTCGATGAATTCAAGATGAAGAACAAAACCCACGTACTTCTAGCCTATAACTATGAGTATGTGTTCTCAGCTTTTAATTTTATGCTTCTTTTTTGTTTAGATTATTAGATAATTAGGATTCTGTGATTGCAGCAACCATTTCGTCTTCATTTGTGTCAATCTTGCTAAAATCTGATTGAGGTGTGGGACTCGAAGAAAAAACAATTTCATCATCTGGATGCACGGATGGCAGTGCTGAGTTAGTAAGCGATCCTAATAACATATTATTTTATAATCACACCTACCGCTTTCTAATGTTTCTCCTCTTAATGTTGCACAGTGTCCGAAGAAGACATATCGGTGGGACGCAAGTCACATTCAAGGTTGTGAAAATGGAGGGGAACTACCTAAAACAACCAGTGGGAAACAATGAATGCGGGATTTATGTAATGTGGGTAATGTTTCGCTACATCGGCGGGAAATCGGACATAAGTTGGTGTATATAATCCTCATTTCATTTATGTCTGTTAATAATTCAATAAAATGATTTCCTCTTTGGATATCATATTTTTTGAACGACAGCGCAAGAAATATAACCACGAAAAACTGTTAGACATGAAGATCGTCGCAATGCAATCAGAGCTGGCAAAATTTATTTTAGCCGAGGTATTGGAAAAAAATGGGGTATTTTCCATTACACAATCCATGAAGTTGAAGGACCAGTATGGCCTAGAGTGGCTCGCTAGATTATTGTAAGAAGTCCGAGAAGCATGCTTCATCTTATCGAATAATTTCTTTTTTTTATTTTGAGGGATTGAGATCTTGATAAAAACATTTGACCGTTTGTAATGTTTAATATTGATGGACCTATCGTCTACGTAGTTTATATAAAGCGAAACCTAATTCCACGAAAAGATATAAATTAAAATAAATTATAAAACAATAAAATGCGAATGGGCCATCACTGCCGGTTAGCAACAAAACGGCAGTAATGGACAAGCTGGCACTGTTGGCTTGAGCCAAAAATCGGCAGCGTTGGCTTAGATATCACCGCCGGGTCTTGTCCCAAACCAGCAGTGCTAGTTACGACAACACTGCCGGCTAAAGACACAAACCCACAGTGATGTTCAAGGTTACACTGTCGGGTGGTCTCATGAACAGGCAGTGTTGGTGGAACTGAACTCTACCGGGTTGTGTAAAGGACCGGCAGTGAAGTTGCAGAACACTGCCGGTTTGTAGGAACCGACAGTGATAGCTACCCCTCCTCACTGCCGGTTTGGTTGTGCCGCTTCAAAATCCGAGAGTGATGGGGTGTATTGAATCGGCAGTACTGTCCTGATCTGGGTAGTGTACTACAGTCCCTAATAAGAAGCACGAGAGAAGCAGCACAGTTTTTTTTTTTTTTTTTTTTTTTTGCTTGTGGGAGGCATCAGGATAGCTGATTTCATGCAGCGGCAAGTCACAAACAGACCTATCTCGGCTTTCCACTCTGAGAACATTGACATGCATGGCTGGATGACCGATTGCTCCCCAAGGAGGCACCCAACCGCCACCTCCCACGGCAACCATGGGGATCCCTTGTGCCCAGGACATGTTGACTGTGCGCTTGCTGCTTCTGCCGATAGGCTGGGGACTTGGCACATTTAACCATGAAAGCCGTTTATAGTTGTACGACACCAAATGTAACAGTTGATCAATGAGGATAAGGTTCGCGAGAGGAGCAGGGGATGGAGGCCTCTTAAATGGAACAAAAGTGGACCTCTTGCAGGCTGGCACCAAAGCAATTGGGCCTGTAATTACCTTGTGTTAGTCATAGTTGCCACTCGACTCAGTGATCGCTGCCACCACCATGCTTAATAGCCTAGGGACATGGTCTGGGTCCCATTGCTGGCGAACTTCACGTGAAATTGGGGCTACACAAGACAATCCTATGATCCTGGCAATCTCACTTTAACTACGTGAGTAAATATAGATGGTGGGGAGAATGTGACGATGCAAACAACCTGGCTAATACAATACTGTTCAAATTGGGGAGAGGAACACATGTGACCAACCAACATGGTTGACACAGTTTTGTACAGTTGCAGCGTTGCTTAATTCCTTATAGTTTTTGTAACAGGTTAATCGAATTACCAATTAGTTTGCAAATTTGAGCGCTCTGTTGGTCAACTTTTCCTGGTTCGTATCCGAGAATTAACATGTGTGCTTCCTTTTCCCTGATATGTTCCAAGAAGAAATGGCACTAGTCAGTCAGTGGTAGGTAATAATGATACGCCTATATTGATTTATCTCAAGATCTGGCTAACTCTGTCTCTCTGTGATTTACATGGGGCCGAGTGTACGTAAGTGTATGACATTGTACGGGTGATTGTGTGTTTATTTTTGTTAGCATCTACGTTGTCTTTGTTAGCATCTACGTTATTTGCATTATCTGTAATGGGTGATTGAGTGTAAGGGTATATGTGCGTGCAGATTAGAGTGGCTAGTGTTGTCCGTTCGATGTGTATAGTTCTAGATGAGGTGCCGTTTGTCTCATTCTCCGATACATGTCATCTGCGGGTTTGATAGCCGTTCTCTTTATTGTGTGGGACATCTTTACGATGGGACGTGTTAGGTTTCGGTCTGGAGCTAGACTCGGTAATTATGCACACACATCTCGAACTACAGGCAAATGTTGCACATGGCCCTAACGACGGACGAAAACAGAGGCATTTGGGAATAAATAAATCAGTCTGGTAAAACACTTCACTCCTTAATATTAGTAAAGATAAAGATTTCAGGCTTGCCTGCTTTAATTTGCCATTATTAAACTGCACACGGGTATCTACCCGGCTCCTAGTTATATATATGGGGGGAAAACAATGCTCAGTCTGCTTTTTTGTACTCGTCTATATATATAGAAACACACATGCGTGGTGCTTGCATTGTACACCAGTAGTCTATGGAGTACTAGCTAGTGCATTCCTCTAATATGAAGCACGAGAGCAGCAATAATCCATTTTTTGGGGGAGTGGGAGGCATCAGGATAGATGATTCCATGCCGCCGCAGCGCACAAACGGACCTGTACTAGATTTCGGCGCTACAAACATCGACATGGCTGGACGATTGGCTTCTCCCAGCGAGACGTGTGAACGCCGCCTCCCATGGCAACCATGGGGATTCCTCGCACCAAGAACATATGCCGAGTATGCAACTGCCACTTATGCTGCTCGGCTGGGAACACACGCCATGAGCAATAATGGAAGCCATTATTGGTTTCCGAGCACCTTGTGCCACAGTTCACCAACGGCGATAGAGTTCACGAGAGGAGTAGGGGATGGAGGTCTCTTTGGAACACAAGTGGACCTGGTGCAGGCTGGTTGACCAATTGCCGTGGTACGTAATTACCTGGATGTGGTCTTGTTGGTTGTAGCTTGACTCAGTGATCGCTGGCACCACATTGCTTAATGGCCTAGGGGACATGGGCTGAACCCTGCTTGTTCCTGCCCAACTTGAGAACAGATTCCGGACACATAAGACAATTCAATGATGCTGGCAACCACACATTAATAAATATATGAATAAGTATAGATGGTGGGGAGAATCTAACGATGCAACCAACTTGGCTAATACAATATTGTTCCATTGATTAATTCCTTATATAAATTTCTTTAACCTGGTCTTGGAATTACTTAGAAGTTTTGGTCTCACTCGGTAGGGCTCCGTATTATCCTAGAAATGTTCCACATTCAGATTTTCCTAAGAAACTTTCCTGTGGTGATTATATTCTCGATCACATTGTTTGAAGAGAAAATTCCTTATCTGACACTGAAAAAACTTTGTTCCAAATTTAGCACCCAAAGTTGAAATCTTCCATATCTGACCTTGCTTGGAATTTCTGTTCCTAAAATAAAATAACACTTCCATCAGAATGGGCATGCAACGGTGTTAATTGAAACGTAAAAAGACGATTTTGCCCCACCTTCAGTTTTAATTGTGGGACGCATCCTCTCTGGTACAGAGGTGTTGTTCGCACAGTACAGACGTGTTTTGGCGCCAATTTTTTTTTCTGTTTAACATGGCTGCTATTCCTTGGAGTGCACAGATTATTTGCACAGTACAGACCATTTTTGCACCATTTTTTGGGCCATTTTTGCACCAATTATTTGCAAAGTGCACAGATTTATTTTTGCACCATGATAATAAGACAAACAAACATGAAAGAACATCCACAATAACATGAGATCAACAACATCCAGGTTATCATATACACAACATCCATGTTCGCAAACACCCATCCAGGTTCACATCCACACATAAATATGCGGTTCACATGCACACATAGACACAAACATCCACCCGCGCCACCCTCCGATGCGCCGCCGCCTTCTTTGTCCATGGTCGCAGGAAGTTCTTGATCCCCTTTCTTTTTTTTATTCAATCGATTCCCTTTCTCACCTTGACTGTGTACTAAGCCAGGGGCACGTTAGACTTTTACCTGGTGGCCCCACATGTAAGTTAACACTACAGTGTGTCCAAAGTGACGGTAGTATCACTTTGGGAATGAAAAATTCGATCAACCAAAGCCAGATTAGGATGATTTCAAGTTTGGGTGCTAAATTGGGAACAATAAGTTTTTTCAGTGTCAAATAAATAATTTTCTCTTCTTTGAATGTGCAATTTGAAAATACCGGGACTAAGACGAGAACTCGGGACAAAATTTCAACGACCGCCACTGAAATTTACTCTAAATTATATACTAAAATTGTAAAGCTTGAATGAAGACATACATCTTTACCAAAGTTGTAGTGCTTGGCCAGATTTAATAGTCTGTAGTTGAAATGTTTTTTTATTTGAGATTGTCTATGTCCCCAAATATTCAACGGGTTCAGACATGGTATAGGGCCTGGAATAGTTAATTTATCATTAAGGCAATGCATTGAGATTTTTTTTTTGGCTTCCAGCAGTAACTAAATGTGTATGGCTTTGGACATTTCTCTAAAATTTCTATTTTCTTTCAAGCAATAATATATGTTGAGGAAAGCAAACTTTGTTTCGAACTTTAGTATCAAGTATATTCAATGATGTTTTTATTTTCCTATATTATTTTTATTTGTTTTTCTAAGAGTAGTGGTAGGACTTCCGCCTATCAATTAAGAATGGAAAGCAAACACTTGACGAGATTGCCCCTAAGGGCCACAAAACATCCTCAATCGATCTGTTGCCTACTTACTGAGAAATAAACACAACAGCAACGCTCCAGGGTGCAAACAAAATGCTGCTATACTTACTTCTACTGCTCGTGCCACAGCATATATGTTAGCATTGTAGGCGGGGCAACCCCAGGCTGCCCTCAAATAAGCATCAACACTTTTGTGGCTTTTGTAGTAGCCCCTCATGGGACTGCTAGCATGCATTTTGCGGGTTTTGTAGTAGCCCGCAAGCGATCCCAATTATCTCGTTTGGTTGACACATCATCAATTAGTGGCCGACCTAGCCTACATGTTTGATGTTGATTAGTTTTTGATTTGACATTTTTAGTGTCTCAAATATTTGTCTTAAATTCACATAGTTTGATATTCAAATTTTTGAAATTTCAAACAATCTCAAATGGAGACACATCCTATACAAATGTTGTAGTGCTTTACAAGATTTAAAACTTTGTAGTTGAAATTTTTTTATTTAAGTTCATTTAGTAGCCAAAATTTTCAATTCAAGATTACAAAATATTTATATAAAAAGATAGAATCCTATATATACCAACAAGTGAGTGTGTGTGGTGCATTGCTAGCATGATATGTTAGTATTGAGTGATAGGTTGCGAGTTCGAGTCTTGAGTAATACCAATAAGATGTCTGTCTCCTTTAATGGGACAAATGGAGGCGGTCGTGGTGCCCATCTCCAGAAAGATTGATTAAAGGCGGTGATTTGCCGGAGGCGGACGCCGTGGTGGCCTGTTAACCCAAAACGTCCGCTCTAATGGTAACGCTATGCACTCTAACGGTAACGTTGCTCTGGCAAGTCCCGGGGTAACTTTCGTGCCAGCATCCAATGTGCAACTATCTGATGGATCATAAAAATATGCCTCACATTTTCATGCCAAGTCCTCCACTGAGCTGTTGCAGCCCTCTAGCTTGCTCTATGCTGCAGGAACACTCTCGCACCACACTGCCACAGCCCTCCTTGACCCATGTCGTGCACCTTCGCTCGTATGGACAACATTAGTGGCATGTTATTCCCCATCTATGATATGGATGACGTCAGGGAAAACAAGTGTCTCAAATTACAACTATGACGTGAACGTGTTACATATTATTCTCCATCTCTGATATGGACATAATAATCGTGAACAAACTAAACAAAGACGTGTAGTGAGTAGGGCCTCCAATAGTTAATTTATTATTGTGTCATGAACAGGGTGCTTTTTCTTCTTCTAACAGTAAGTGAATACGTGTATAGGTTTGGACATTTTACCAAAATTTGTATTTTTTTGAAGCAATATATGTTGAGGAGTACGCTTGGTTTTGAACATTAGTACCAAGTATATCCAAGGATGCTTATATTTTCCTTTCTATTTTTAAGAGTAATGGCGGGAGCTCTGTCTATCAATTCAGAAAGAAAAGCAAATAATTCACATGATTGCACCAAATAAGGACCACAAAACATCCTTAATCTGTTGCTTACATATAGGGAAATTAACACAGCAGCAACACTCCATGGGGCAAGCTTCCTAATCACCACATGGACACTCCGCTTGTAGTGTGAGGCCTTAAGTGCTCTTCATTTAGTTAGTTGGACACACAAAACTCTGCTATACCTAAGTCTAATGCTCCTACCACAAAATATATGTTAGCATTGCTGGTGAGCCAGTCGACGGCTGCCCGCCAAGCTTCTGCATAAGCTATCAGAGTACTCATGGACTGTTGGGGCATTTTGTGGTTTTTGATGCAGTCTACATGTGGTACTATCTTGTGTCGTTAATACTCATCAATGAATCGTCCAGAGTATTAAAACACACATAGAACACAGGCAACGAATATGGACACTGACCAATGGATCAATACCAATGATACTACTTGATCAGATTTTATTTGGAGTACACGAGACCATGCATGAACAACATCACGTGGCATTTATATTATTTCAGACTTGCCTGCTTTAATTTGACATTACACTGTGCACGGTATCTGGTTCCTAGGTATATATATGGGGGGCGGGGGTTAAAAGAACTCTAGACTTACTCGTTTCATCTTCTTCAGTAGAGACATCATACACATGCATGGTGCTTGCATTGCACACTAGTCTAGCATGTATAGTCCTCTAATAAGAAGCACGAGATCGAGGAGCAACACAGTTTATTGGGCATGATATAGTCGATTTCATGCCGCCACAATTCATAAACCGACCCACCTCGGCATTCTATGCTGATCTGAGGACATCGATGTCGTTGGACAACAACTTGCTCCCCAACAAGGCACGCAACGGCTGCCTCCCCTGGCAACCATAGGGATCCCTCTCACCATGGACTCATTCTGTCATGCCAGGGACTCATATGCCATGGGCAACGATGGAAATGGTTACTGGTTGCCCAGCACACTGTACTAGTGCAACAACGGGATAGGGTCAAGTGGAGCTGTTGCTGGCTGGCCCCAAAGCAATTGCAGCGGTAATTACCTCAATGTGTTCATGGCACTGCTCGAATCAGTGATCACTGCCGCTAAAATGAATGATATGCAAGCATTGCTTTTTTAAGAACATATCATGATGTGACTATGACAATTAAGTTAGTCACAAATATCATCACAAATGTATCACAGAAGTAGAATATGACAATTTTGGGTTAACATTTATGACCAAAATATGACACTGTCATCTCTACGAAAATTATCATTAACACGACCTGTTTGTGACAGATAAGTACTGTCATTCGAAAATTGTCATAGAAGGCCAGATCTCTTGAAGTGTCCAGCATGGAGCTCGGCCATGGAAGCTTTAGTCGGGGAGCGGCTTGGCCATGTTGGATCAGTTGGCGGAAAGGAGGGCAAGGCATAATGGCAAATCGAGGCCGGACGCACGCCTTAATAAGCCCCGCAGATCGAGGCCGTGTGCCAGGAGTGGAGGCAGGCTGCACGCATGTGTAGTCTGGCAAGGATAGCGGCAACGACAGTGCCGAACGACAGCCACATGCATCGTAGGCTCTATGGGCTAGGTGGTGGTTCTTTTCGATTTTTATCAACATTGGGTTCTTATAATGAGCCGCATGTGGAAAACAGCAGTCATACGGATTATAGAGCCAACAGTGATAATAATTTATGGAGTAGTGTCTCTCGACTACTCCTGTGTCTAGCAAAATCTTGACACGAAGAAGATCGGGAAAAAATTGGCCATTGATTGTATCCTAATTGTTTGACATGTGGGTTGTTTGTAGATTAATCTCTGGTAAGAATCGGATGGATTTTCGAATCCAAAAGCCTATTGGCAAGGGATTGCTGGGAGATAATCTATATTTGCTTATATTTTACTTTAAGATATTTGAGTTTTGACTGGTTTTGAGCCATTATGAACATATATTTCATAAAACCCATTGACAAATTAAGCATATAACAATGCATGGGCATGAATTTAGTATAATATATGTAGAGCAAGCCTTTTGATATGGTTTTAAAAAACAGCTTCTCGGTTCCGGCTGTAGGAGAAGGTATGCACCAAAGAGAAATATTACAATGGTTGGAAATAATATGAGCCATCCATATGGCGAGATCAGATGGTGGAAAAATAGAAGGTACCCATATCAAAGTACTCAAAAGTACCAAATAGATGAGGTTAGTACCAAAAATAGGTGGGACCAGTAACAAACTATGTGCAGCTAAATCTATTTTTCTTTTCTATTATTTTTTTGATATAAGGTAAATCAGTGACTTTAGGCCGCGTGCGTTACTTAAGTCAATGGCGCTGCTGTCCTCGAACTGCTCCGGCGAGAATTCCTCCGGCGCGTCTCAGTGCCTCGAGTTCCTGCCGATGGCCCACGTGTTGATGAGGATCATAACCCCCACCGGCACGTCGAATCGCAAGACCCGGCACGTCGTCCAGCACTCCTGTGGGATTAATTAGCAGCGGCGCCGGACGCTGCAGCCGGAGCGCCTCCTTGATTACGAGCAGAAGGTTCACCGCCTATTGCTGCTGCTGCCCCCCACCGGCACGACATCATGTCCCTGAACTTGCTGCTGCTGATGGCACGCATGGACGCGTCGGCCACGTACGCCGAGTCGCCGACACCATCTCGGCCACGTACGCATGAACTCTTGCTGCTGCCCCGGCGAGGCCGCTCAGAGCGTAGTAGCCAGCGGACTTCACGTACAGCCCTAAACGAGCCAACGCGGCGCACGGTGAGCAGCTCCGTGCTGTAGATCATGCGGAGCTGCCTCCACCTGTCGTCGTAGGGAGGGAACACGAGACGGACCTGCCCGTGGGGCTAGTGGTAGCGCCTATGGAATAGCGGCAGCAAAGGCGTCGGCATCGGCATCGGATGGCCGAGCGGAAGGCATGTCGCGGAGGGGTCCAACCGAAAGAAACACACGTGAGAGGCTTCTGCCTAGTCTGGGCAAAACCTCAATTACCAATATACCCACTATAATATCAATTACATTTTATAAATATGTTTTCTCAATTATTTAGCTAGATAATAGAAAAACTAGAAGTACCTATAGGTACCAAGGTACTTTCTCAGCCATTGTAAAAGAACTCATGCACCAAATAGACCTGCGTGCACAGAAACTCTGCTGCTATCTCTACTTCTGGTGCGGTGGTGCCACAGCCACGCCTGAGAAGCTAGTCAGCACATTCTTAACACAAACACTCACCGACACCTTCTCTGCCGGATTCCTTGCATCTTATCCACGCATTTAGTTTGTTTCATGGGTTCACGCACCGAGTCATTCCTCGCGTAACCATCGCACGACCTCGTGCTGGATCAAATGATTGTGAACAGGATTAGAGCCCCCCACCCACCCCACAAAAAAAACCAAACACACTTTAAATTTTCTGGCCTTTGCCTATGTTCTTCAAGCACATTACATAGTCGGTTCATAAAAGGTCAAACCTATGACATGTGTTTCGACTTTTGCTTTTGACTTCTTCTTTTTAATGATCGGGTACAACTTGAACGCATGTTGGAGAACCGGGGTTTCCAGCAGGTAGGACACGGTAGGCCTTCGCCCAGCCGGATCTCCTGGGCGAAGGTATGAGAAGTGGAAGATGGGCCAAAGCTCAATTAGGATTTCATAAATGTATTCATCCACCACCTACTCTTACAGGATTTGTTCCCCCCTTTTTATAGGACACTGCTTACTAATGCGTCGTATTACAACTCTACCCCAGACGGCCGTGGAACATTCCCGGTATATCCCTATACTAATACAAGCCACCCGGGGTAGTTTGGGTATCCTATTCTTCAACCGCCTTTGCTTATTGGGCTACTACCGTGAGTCCGTCTGTGGCCCACGGCCCAGCAACGCCGCCTTCGCGGGAGCTCCCCTGCCTCCTAGAACCTCCGCCTGAGGTGCCTTCGCCAGGACCTTCGCACCGACGCCCACTACCACAGAATCGTTTTTTAGGGGCGGCTCATAACCCTTTGTAGGGGCGGTTTTACCATCCGCCCGTACGAAGGGGTGGCTACAAATCGCTGATTTGTAGGGGCGGTGTAAGTGCAATCAAGGCCTATTGTGGGTTTTGGCATTGATGACCACCAAATTAGAGGACTAATAAGATTTATCGAGATGACAAGCAGGGAATCGAAAAATGAGGATGATGTACAGGTTGCAGGTGTCATAATTAGAAAAGGTGGCTAGACCTAGTTCAAAGGAGGTTTAAATTCTTTTATGTTTTAAAATTGAGTTTAGGGAAAGCCGTACTATTAAGAGGGATTTTAGGACAGTTGGTCAACTATTGAATCAGATGCTCAAATTATCATATTTACATCCTCTCACCTAGTCAAAACAGACAGCCAAATTTCACCTCAACTTACCTATTTTGGCTAGGGCGGCAGTGCCGCCCTGTTAAGAGCGGCAGTGCCGCCCTTAACTGACCGTTGGACCCAAGGGGTATTTATACCCTTCAGGCCCAGCCCACAATGGTCATCTTCTTCACTCAGACATTCTGCTCGAAACAGAACAGAACCAAAGCTCACCCTCTCTCCTCCATTGTTGCTCCTCCATCCCTCAAGCAAATCCTTGATTTCAACCATCAAAACTTGAGAGAAAAAGCAGCAAAACTCGATTGGAGAGAAGATCCACTGATTCCCAAAGTCTAAGAGCATTTGGTTCACGTTTGGCCGGCGGTTCTAGAATTTATTACTCTTGGAGCTTGCTCCTAGCCAGCTAGGCGTCGCCCTTGAGCTTGCCAACTCGTGTGGCAGTCTTGGGAGATTTGTAACCTCATTCTCAGAGCTAAGAAATCACCTCTCACTTTAAGAGTTCATCCTCTTGATTTGAGAACGAGGGTAAGACAAGCCTTTGTGGCAAGTCCAAGCCTTTTGTGGCTTCCTCAACAACGTAGACTTAGGCAAACCTTTGTGGTGAGCTGAACCACGGGATAAATCTTGTGTCTCGCGTGCTTCATCTTGTTTACTTGCTAGTTTAGCTCATTACTAGCTGGTGTTAGGGTTTGGTTTCTCGATCCACTCTTGTGTGGAGTTTCTGTGATATTCAGTCTTCGAACTAGATCTTATCTTTCTATTGCAGGATTAAGCAGGTAAAGGGGTCAAGTTCATCTCTGTAAAATCTCAGCTATGTTAGATTTGTTTTCATAGAGGGGCAGTGCCGCCCTGTCAGGCCGGCAGTGTCGCCCTCTATTCTGACAGAGTTTTGAGTTAAATTTTTACAGGCCTATTCACCCCCCTCTAGGCCTCCTTTATCTTCCTGGAGATCCTACTAGTGGTATCGGAGCGAGGTTGCTTCGTATATGCTTCACCGCGTGAAGTATGGAAGAAGGAGGAGGTTCGAGGACCGTTCGCGATGCGGACGCAAGTGGTGTGCACATCGAGGATGTTGGTAGCAGCAGTGAGCTGTCCATGTCAACAGCAAGTGATGCCACCATCAAAGAACCTAAGACCACCGATGCCGAAAGAAGAAATGCAAGAAAAGAAAGAAAAGCCGCCAAGATTGAAACAAGAGAAGCTAGAGAAAAGAAGAAGGAAGAGCAGCGGCTCAAAGACAAGAAGAAAAGAAAAGAAGCTAGAAGAATCACAAGAGAGGCAAGAGCCAAGAGAAGGACAGCAAGAGCTCAAGAGCAAGAGAAAAATGAGTATGATGCATCATCTAGTGAGCTCTCTAGTAGCTCGGATGATGGAGATGATGATGTGTCATACCATGCTTCGAAAGGTAGCAAGAAGGTGAAGAGCAAGGACAAGAAGGATAGCGATGACAAGGGCAACAACAACAACAAGAACAAATATGCCGCCGTATCCTTTAATTATTCTTATTTGTCTAACCATAACAAAAGGTCATTTATCAATGTACCCGTAGGCAAGTTGCCTCATTTTGATGGGATAAATTTTGCCAAGTGGAAGCACTTGATGAGTGCTTGTCTTGTAGGTCTTCACCCCGGTCTTTGGGAGATTGTGGTGAATGGATTGCAGCCACCGGAAGATCCCGAAGCACCAATAAATGAGGAGTTAGCTGTTGTCCATCTCAATGGCCAAGCCATAAGTATTCTTCTTAGTGCCTTGGATGGAAATGAGTACAACTGAGTGATGAATGTCAATGTTGCAAAACAGATTTGGGACACTTTGCATCTAGCACATGAAGGTGTTAATAAAGTGAGGAAAGCAAAGATTGATTTGTTGATGGCTAAGCTCAATAGGTTCGTGATTGTTGATGGAGAGGGGCCACAAGAGATGTTTGATAGATTGATGACCTTGGTGGGTAAGATTAGAGGCTATGGATGTGATGAGCTTGATGATCACAAAGTGGTGAAGGTTATGTTGGAAGCCTACTGACCAAGAAATGAGACCGTAGTTACCTTGATTAGAGATAAGAAGAAGTTTGAGCACTTCACACCAAATGATGTGCTTGGAAGATTGTTGACATTTGACATGCAAAGAGAAGAAGTCAATGAAAGGAAAAGACTTGGTGAGTTGCAAGCCAAGCTAGAAGGCATGAAAATCAAGGAAGTAGCTCTCAAGGCCAATAAATCAGGCAATCAAGGCACCTCCAACAAGGCGAAGGGCAGCAAGCAAGCATCAATAAGTCAGCCTAAGGAAATCAAGTCAACTCCACAAAATGATGATCTAAGTTCATCCTCAAGTGAAGATGAAGATGATGGGGCTAATTACATGAAGATCGATAACATGGCTTTGTTCATGAAGAGATATCACAAGGGGCTGAAAAGGAATGGGTATAAAATAGTGCAAAAAAGGTTTCCAAACAAGAAGAAGAGGACTTGCTACAATTGTGGCAGCACCGAGCATTTCATTGCTAAGTGTCCTTATGAGAAGAAAGACAACAAATACAAGAGGGACAACAATGAAGGCAAGCATGAACACAAAAAGAGATACAAGCAAATGGGAGAGGCACACATTGGGCATGAGTGGGACTCAACTAAGGGGTCAAGTGATGAGGATGTGAAGGTTGCAACCATGGCCATTCAAAAGCCATCCTCTACACCAAGGCTCTTCAACAACATGTCCGATGATGATGACCACTACTCCACTCACATTTGTCTTATGGCAAAGGGTGAGAAGGTAAAATGAAAAGCCAAATATCCTCCACCTCCTAGTGACATCTCTAGTAGTGAACTTAGTGATTCTAGTGATGATGAAACTAGTGATGTTGAGAAATATGCTAAATTGACTAAAAGTTTGAATCCTAAGACCAAGCTCTTCATCATAAATCTAATGGAGGAATTAGAAAGTGTCAAAGGCGAGCTAGCCGATAGAGATGAAAATCTTGAGGAAACCGAAAAGATGTATATTGGCTGCAAGGAAGCTCTTGAGTTAGAGAGAAGTGAGGTGGACTATTTGAACAAGGCCTTGGCCGAAAAACAAAGAGAACATGCTCTCACAAAGAAGGCAAATATTGCACTCAATGACAAGTATTGTGTCTTAGTTGAAAAGCACAACAAACTTGAGAAGCAATATAATCTTCTATGTGAGAGAACCCCACTGCCCTCTAATACAAATGACATTTCTATTCCCTCCACTAGCCAAGGGTGTGGAAAATGCTATAATCTTGACTTAAATGTTTATTCCACTAACCTTGTAAACATGGAGGTCATGAAAAAGGAGATTGCTTGGCTCAATGCTATGTTAGGCAAAAGGAGCATGGAAGGCAAGAAATCTGCTGGGGGCAAAGTTGAACAACCAAAGAGGCCGCAATACAAAGGTGGAAGAAATCCACACATCAAGGATGGGCTTGGGCACACTCATGGAGGTAAAACCAATGGGAGAAAGGTAATCAATGGATATGAGTGTGTTCAGTTCATGAGCAAAGGGCAGGAAGGTATAGATGGGTCTGCACAGACGGTGGCACAAGGCCAGCCCAGACCAGCACCGCAGCCTATGGGCGGCAGTGCCGCTGTGAAGGGCAGTAATGCCGCCCCCCATAGAAATGGGAAGACCACCTCCTCCTCTGCTCATGTCAAGCCTAAGAAGAAGGTGTCTCATCCTGAGCAGGTTGTCTAGAAACCAAAGAAATCTATCTAGGTCACTCCAAATAGATATGCTTATCAACCAAAGGCAAAGACACCTCAACAATGTTTGAATTCTAACTTTGTTTTGCACCACAACAGCAAGTGTGAAGTGTTTGCCAAGTTTGTTGGCAATGGTCGAAATGTTTATCTTAATACTTTCATTTGGGTTCCTAAAGTTATTGTGACTAACATGCAAGGCCCCAAGAATATTTGGGGACCTAAAACTAGGAATTAAACTTGTGTTGCAGGCATACTCCTCCGGTGGGTCAAGTTGGGTGCTTGACAGCGGCGGTACAAATCATATGACCGGAGAAAGGAGTATGTTCTCATCGTACTCCCCAACTACAAATTCGGATGAGAATATCATATTTGGTGACAATTCAAAAGGGGGTGTGATTAGACTTGGTAAAGTAGCTATTACACTTGATCATTCAATTACAAATGTCTTACATGTTGATTCCTTGAAGTACAATCTGTTGTCCGTCTCTCAATTGTGTGAGATGGGCTACAATTGTCTCTTCACGGATAAGGGCGTGGAAGTCTCTAAGAGGGAGGATTCCTCTATTGTCTTTACGGGTCGCCTCAAGAACAAGCTTTACCTAATTGATTTCAGCAAAAGTAAAGCTAAGCTTGAGACCTGTTTAGTGGCAAAATCTAACATGGGTTGGCTATGGCATCGACAACTAGCTCATATTGGGATGAGGAACTTGGCCAGACTCCTAAAAGACAACCACATCCTTGGACTAACCAATGTTCAATTTGAGAAAGACAGGATTTGTAGTGCTTGTCAAGCCGGAAAGCATGTAGGTGTACCTCACCCACCAAAGAGCATCATAACCACCACACAACCGTTGGAGTTGATTCACGTGGATCTCTTTGGACCGGTCGCCTACCTAAGCATCGGGGGTAACAAATATAGTCTAGTTATTGTTGATGATTATTCCTATTTCACTTGGGTGCTCTTTGTTTATGATAAGTCCCAGGTGCAAGAGAAAGTCAAGATATTTGTGAGAAGGGCACAAAGGGAGTTCGGTCTTCCTATCAAGAAGATAAGAAGTGACAATGGGACTGAATTCAAGAACACTCTAGTTGAAGAGTTTCTTGACGAAGAGGGCATCAAGCATGAGTTTTCAACTCCTTACACCCTCAACAAAATGGTGTAGTAGAGAGAAAGAACCATACACTTCTTGATATTGCAAGGACAATACTAGATGAGTACAAGACGTCGGACCTCTTTTGGAGTGACGCCGTCAACGCCGCTTGCCATGCCATCAACCGCCTCTACTTACACAAAAAACTCAAGAAGACTTCATATGAGCTTCTAACCGGTAACAAACCAAAGGTGTCATACTTTATAGTGTTTGGGTGCAAGTGTTTTATACTTAACAAAAGACCCAAAACCTCTAAATTCGCACCTAAAGTTGATGAAGGCATTCTTCTTGGTTATAGATCAAATGAGCATGCCTATCATGTCTTCAACAAAACCATGGGTAGAGTTGAAGTCACGGTAGATGGGACATTTGATGAATCTAATAGCTCTCAAGTGGAGCAAGTTGATTCAAGTGTTGTAGAAAAGGAGGATCCACCATGTGAGGCAATCAAGCAAATGGCTATAGGCGACATTAGGCCACAAGAAGATCGAGCCACTGATGATGAGGATCCCCAGGCTGTTGCTGCACAAATTTTCGCTGACGTACTCCATCGACAAGGGAAGCACTCACTTGCTAAAAATCAGCAGGGCGGCAGTGCCGCTCCTGAGGGCAGTAGTGCCGCCCCATCCACCTCAGCAGCAGCTCCTTCAACTCCTACTCCACCACTTCAAGGGCTCAACTTGGAGCCTATCTTTGAACAAGAAGAAGCTAAAGGTCCAGAAGAAGAACAAGGAGGTGTTGAGCATCCAAGGCTACGTCAAACTATACAACGGGATCACCCCGTTGACAACATCCTTGGGAGCATTCGAAAGGGGTAACAACTCGTTCACATTTAGCAAATTTCTGTCAATTTTACTCGTTTGTTTCCTCTTTGGAACCTCTCAAGGTAGAACAAGCACATGGAGATCCGGATTGGGTCATGGCCATGCAAGAAGAGCTCAACAACTTTGAGAGAAATCAAGTATGGAACTTGGTGGAAAGGCCCAATACCAATGTCATTGGTACCAAGTGGGTCTTCCGCAACAAGCAAGATGAAAAGGGTGTGGTGACAAGGAACAAGGCAAGATTGGTGGCCCAAGGCTTCACTCAAGTAGAGGGCTTGGACTTTGAAGAAACATATGCACTAGTGGCAAGACTTGAAGCAATTCGAATGCTTCTAGCCTTTGCTACCCATCATGACTTCAAGCTATACCAAATGGATGTCAAGAGTGCATTCCTCAATAGTCCAATACAAGAGTTGGTATATGTGGAGTAGCCACCGGGGTTTGAAGATCCCAAGTTCCCCAACCATGTCTATAAACTCCAAAAGGCGCTCTATGGGCTTAAGCAAGCACCAAGAGCATGGTATCAATGCCTTAAGGAATTCTTGCTCAAACAAGGCTTTAAAATAGGCAAAGCTGACCCTACACTCTTTACTCACAAAGTTGGAAACGATATATTTGTGTGCCAAATATATGTCGATGACATAATATTTGGTAGTACTAACCATGTGTATTGTGATGAGTTTAGTAGGATCATGACTAAGAGATTTGAGATGTCCATGATGGGTGAGCTGAAGTTCTTCCTTGGATTTCAAATCAAGCAAATGAAGGAAGGGATGTTCATTAACCAAACCAAGTACACCCATGATATGCTTAAAAAGTTCGACATGGTGAATGCCAAGCCTATCAAAACTCCCATGCCAACCAATGGACATCTTGATCTAAATGAAGAAGGGAAAGCCGTGGACATTAAGGTATATCACTCCATGATCGGCTCTCTACTTTACTTATGTGCATCTAGACCGGACATAATGCTTAGTGTGTGCATGTGTGCTAGATTTCAAGCCAACCTGAAAGAGTGTTATTTAGTGGTTGTTAAGAGAATCTTGAGATATTTAGTACACACTCCTGACCTTGGCTTGTGGTATCCCAAGGGCTCCAAGTTCAATCTACTTGGCTATTCGGATTCCGATTATGCCAGTTGCAAGGTAGATAGGAAAAGCACTTCGGGGACATGTCAATTCCTTGGATGGTCCCTAGTGTCTTGGAGTTCAAAGAAGCAAAATTGTGTAGCTGTTTCCACCGCTGAGGCCGAGTATGTTGCAGCCGGTGCATGTTGTGCTCAACTACTTTGGATGAGGCAAACCCTTCGTGATTTTGGATATCAATTCACCAAAATCCCACTCTTGTGTGACAATGAAAGTGCCATAAATCTTGCAAACAATCCTGTAAGCCACTCAAGAACCAAACATATAGACATCCAACATCATTTCCTGAGAGACCACGAAACCAAAGGAGATATCGAAATTCGTCATGTGAGCACCGAAAAACAACTAGCCGATATTTTTACTAAGCCTCTCGATGAGTCAAGGTTTTGTGCTTTGCGTAGTGAGCTAAATATACTTGATTCTCGTAACGTGGTTTGAAATATGGCACACCTTAGTTTAACAACCTAGCGACATAGGAAAATGATTTAAAAAGATATTATATTGTGTTTCAAAACCATTTCAAAATGCCAACTAAGTGTCATGACCATTGTCTGTATTGTTGATTGCTTACTGGTCATGATATTTAGATAATATATATCCATATCTGAGGTTAAGTAGGTCATAAAGTTTCTGTGTAATCCCTGCAAAATTGGCAGGGCGGTAGTGCCGCTCATAATGGCCGGCAGTGCCGCCCTCTGAAAACTAGGCCGTTTTCTTCCAATTTTGGCTAGGTTGCGGGGCCCATTTTCTTCTATCTATTTCATTCTCTGGCCCCCGACCCAACTCTCTCCTTCTCTCCCAGCTGACGCCGACGCCTGTGCTCCTCTTTCTTTCTCCCTCAAGCACACGCCGTCGCCGTTCCGTGCAGTCTACCACCCTGGCAGTGCCGCCCCTACAGCTAGCCGAGTCTTCTCGTCGCTGGTCCCCTACAGGAAGCTCCTGGCCGAGCCCTTTCTCCTTTTCTCCCTCCACTCCATCGTTTTGGAAGCAAGGTGGAACCCTAACCCCATTCGATCTATGCAATGTGAAAGTTTTAGTCATGGATTTCTGTTTCTAGGGGGAGTATGAAGGATTTGGAAAGGATTTTAATGATATTCTTTTATCAAAATTGTTTCTAAAGTTTTTCATACTCATTCTTTCAAATCCATGGCTAGGGTTTCATGTATTTTTCGTTTAGACTGTGATTATGAAATTGTGATGATGGATAGACACTATTGGAAGTAGAATTTAACCAGAACGAGAAAGTTGAAAATGAACTAGAGAAGCAACTGAGAGCGGCAGTGCCAGCCTTAGGGGGCAGCAGTGCCGCCCTACCATGCTAATTCCAAATCCAGCAAATCTTCCTGTGTCATTTTCAAAATTCTTTTTTTTGTTAAAACCTGCTTGCAGCTGTTTCTAACTCATTATCTTATACAATTTCTTATCAAGTCTCATTTAATTGCATAGATGGACCGAGCAAAAAGGAAGGTGATGTCAACTAAGCAAAAGGTCAAGAGAGGTAGGGGACCGGCAAGCTATATTCCTAGTGACAGAAATCTTGATGAAGACCTTGCTGAAGAAGAAAGAACTTAGAGGATGGGAATGACCATTCATGTGTGGCCTGATTCTCCTCTGCACATTTCAGAGTTTGATAGCAGCTACATGAGAGAAAACACTAATGGGTTCAACCTCAATCCTCCCTAAAACAGTGACAATCATAAGGTTCTTCATTATCCCATGAGTTGGAAGAAGACAGGTGAAGCTAGAGAGATTGATCCTTACTCCTCTGATAGGTCTAGTGGCATTGATTATAGATTTTGGAATGCTTTCCAATCTAATTTTATGCCACAGCCATCCTATCTAAACCAAAGGGCAAGATCAGCAAGATGCAGTACATTGATTTTGGTGACTTGGAGAGCAGGGATGGTCATGAGTTTGTTGCAGCTATCAAGACCTGTGACCGCTTTGAGATGACAGATATCATGAGTTTCAGGCAAGATTCGAACAGAGAGATTCTTGCACAATTCCATGCCACTTACTATTGGAATAGGGAAGTGCATGAGCTTCATTAGATGACGGATGGGCGACATTATCGCATTGATTTTGTCACCTTCTGTCGTATTCTTGGTTTTGGACACATCCACAGGGGATATGAGAGGATTCATAATGAACGTCGTCTTGAGCCAATGGAAGTAAGCTTCATGTGGGAGAATCAAAACCTTGCAGTTCCTGATTGGTCAAGGACCAAGCTCAAGAGCTTCTGTTATATCATGAACAATCTTTTCAGGATCACTCTTAACCCCAAAGACAATGCAACAGATTTGAATGGCTACATCACTAATGTATTGTCTAGGTTTTCCAGTAGTGAAAAGTTTAATGTTCCAAGGTTTATTTGGGTTGAGCTAGCATATGCCATGGATGATGGGAGGAGATCTTTGCCCTATGCTCCTTACCTCATGTTTGTGTCTGAGAGAGTGACTGGCATGTGGTTCCCTAAGGATTGTGAGCACACTGTTTACAAGATCAAAAAGACCCATGGTGGCTTAGGGGGACTTGGGTTAGCTACTCAGCGCACTTATTCTAGAGGACATGGAGATAGTGGGGCAGCAGGCTTTCACTCTTATGGAGCTGCACATGGAGATATTCCTGAGCCATCCAGGGCTAGGGAACAAAAGAGGAAGTCAAAGTGGGGGAAGATGAGTGCATGGATGAAGGCAATCTTTGCTCATTGTGCATAAGCTTCACAGACTGCTTATGAGGATAGAATGGAAAATAGGGAAGCAATGAGGCATGCTAGGGGGATGGTAGGGCTACCACCACTTCCACCAGTGCAGTCACCACCTCAGTTTCCTAACTTGCCTTGCCTTTCTTCCTCTGACGAAGAGCAAGATCAGCCACAAGAGCACCATTATGAATATCCAGATGATCAGTAGTATGAGCACTCATATGAGTTGTTCAGTCAGTACTACGGGTACCCACAGGAGCAGCATTTTGAGCAGCCCCCAAGGCAGTAGGACCTTGGTGCAGAGATTCACTCTACAGAGGCCGATCCACAGGTTCAGGCAGTCTTGCTTCGCACATATTCTAGGACATCGCGTCCTTTGACGAATTAGCCAGGTCCTTCTACTTCAGCTGGGGCATCTCCTCCGCGACGTTCAGCACGCTTCACTTCACACACCCACGCCGCCGGACGTGCCCGCGTCGACTCCGATAGTGACGAGTGACTTTCCTTCTTTTTCTTCCTTTCTTTTTGGTACTTGATGCCAAAGGGGGACAAAATTAGAGGGGTCAACAGATTTTCGACGCCATGAGTTCTCTGCAGCTGCGTTTTATGTCCAGATCCTATGAGAGTAGTTGTTAGGTTGTGAGTTTGAGAGTCGCTCAAAACTCTATTTTATAAAATAAGCTACTTTGTGACTTAATTTGCGTCGGATATGGACATGTATTCATGGTTACTGCTTTAGCTTGTTATATTCTGAGTTTAGATTGCTTTATATTCATATGATCTGCTGTAGGAACCTGATTGCTACCTAACCAATATAGTCAGGACGGCAGTGCCGCCCTCTGAGGTCGGCAGTGCCGCCCTGTGCTGTATTAGCCAGGGTCTTGTGTGCTTGAACTGATATAACCTATCATATGCATCACGTTTATTCCTGTGACATGTTGTTCAGCACCACACAGCAGGCATGGATGTAGGGGGAGGTTCCCATCACACTTAAAATGTGAATCATGGCCTTTCATGCCAAATTAAGAATTCAAATCTCTATTCACATATTTAGGGGGAGGCTCCTACACCCATAGTTCAAAAATCTCAGTTTAGATTTCATATCATTTGTAAACTCTAATTGGGTTGTCATCAATCACCAAAAGGGGGAGATTGTAAGTGCAATCAAGCCCTATTGTGGGTTTTGGCATTGATGACCACCAAATTAGAGCACTAATGAGATTTATCGAGATGATAAGTAGGGAATCGAAAAATGAGGATGATGTATAGGTTGCAGGGTCCTAATTACAAAAGGTGGCTAGACCTAGCTCAAAGGAGGTTTAAATTCTTTTATGTTTTGAAATTGAGTTTAGGGAAAGCCGTACTATTAAGAGGGATTTTAAGACAATTGGTCAACTGTTGAACCAGATGCTCAAATTATCAGATTTACATCCTCTCACCTAGTCAAAACAGCCAGCCAAATTTCACCTCAACTTACCTATTTTGGCTAGGGCGGCAGTGCCGCCGTGTTAAGAGCGGCAGTGCCGCCCTTAACTGACTGTTGGACCCAAGGGGTATTTATACCCTTCAGGCCCAGCCCACAACAGTCATCTTCTTCACTCAAACATTCTGCTCGAAATAGAACGGAAGCAAAGCTCACCCTCTCTCCTCCATTGTTGCTCCTCCATCCCTCAAGCAAATCATTGATTCCAACCATCAAAACTTGAGAGAAAAGGCAGCAAAACTCGATTGGAGAGAAGATCCACTGATTCCCAAAGTCTAAGAGCATTTGGTTCACGTTTGGCCAATGGTTCTAGGGTTTGTTACTCTTGGAGCTTGCTCCTAGCCGGCTAGGCGTCGCCCTTGAGCTTGCCAACTCATGTGGCAGCCTTGGGAGGTTTGTAACCTCATTCTCAGAGCTAAGAAATCACCTCTCACTTCAAGAGTTCATCCTCTTGATTTGAGAACGAGGGTAAGGCATGCCTTTGTGGCAAGCCCAAACCTTTTGTGGCTTCCTCAACAACGTGGACTTAGGCAAACCTTTGTGGTGAGTTGAACCATGGGATAAATCTTGTGTCTCACGTGCTTTATCTTGTTTACTTGCTGGTTTTGCTCATTACTAGCTGGTGTTAGGGTTTGGTTGCTCGATCCACTCTTGTGTGGAGTTTCTGTTATATATAGTCTTCGAACTAGATCTTATCTTTCTATTGCAGGATTAAGCAGCTAAAGGGGTCAAGTTCATCTCTGTAAAATCTCAACTGTGTTAGATTTATTTTCATAGAGCGGCAGTGCCGCCCTGTCAGGCCGGCAGTGCTGCCCTCTATTCTGATAGAGTTTTGAGTTGAATTTTTACAGGCCTATTCACCCCCCTCTTGGCCTCCTTTATCTTCCTGGAGATCCTACAGGCGGTTCCCAAACCGCCCCTACAAATTGATTTGTAGGGGCGGCTATAGTACCAACCGTCCCTACAGTGCATTTTTCCGCCAAAAAAAATCAAATTTCATTTCATTTTGGGACAGAGATGACTGAATGTGCTAGATGGCTGAATGTGCATTTCATCATTTCATTTCATTTAGGAACAGAGAGAACGAAACAAAAATAGGAGGGGAGATATATTTTTCTTTTTGCTAGCTCTCTAGTCCTCTAATCTTCTCAAAGCAGCTCTGTATGGACTGGATGATCTCTGTCGTGATACGATCGCCAGTAGCCACCTTGTATTGTTGAAATTTCGCTTCATCACACTCCAGTGCAGCTTTCTTGCAAGCCCTGATGCTTCCTGGAAAAAGTGAATGCAATGATGATTGATGAGCTAAACTGTGGCAGTTGGGCAATAAAAATAAGAGTGACCCTTTTCTTAAGGACTACAAATTAGTATTACAAACATGGCAATAGTGCTACTCCCTCTATTTCAGACATAGCATATATCTAGATGCATAGATACATAGTTTTACTATGAAGCTGGCTATCCTAATTGACACATAGCAATACTTTAAGCAGAAAATAAGCGATGTAATCGAGAGAGTACATTGTATTTTGAGTTCGAAGGAGAAATGTGGTTCCAAAAGGTCACCAATATATGAGGAAAACAGAATGAATTTGACAAACCTATAGCTTTCTATAGCTGTAGCTCCTATGTTCCTTCATCGAGATGGCAAAATGTTGCACCGAAAGTTTAGAAATTACTCAAACGAAAAACAAAAAAATAGCCCACATGAAGATTATTCAAACTTGTGAACCTTGACAAAGATGTGAGATGGGCACATTGAATCCTTTCTAAATCAAAATCCTACCACAAATTCTTACTCTAAGTTAGAAGACAAAATCAACTACTGAAATAGGTTATTTTTTGAAGGTCCAGAGTGCACCAAATCAAGTGCCACCGTTGGAAAACAACCAAGTAAAAGGCAACGCAACAAGATTGTTTTGTATCGTCACCGAGTCCGAGCCACTTACCACTCATGTCGAGCAAGTTGAATGAAACAGGATCTTCCCAATGCACCTCACCATTGTCATAGCAGCCCAAACTTTCTCGGTGGTCTTCACGTGACACACGGACAATGCAGAGCTTTGTTACAGGATTAACATACTTAATCGAAAATTTGCGAGCTTATAAGTACTTTTATATTAAGAAGCCAAGAATAAACACAAAGGCAACAAACAACGATATAAGATTTAAAAGGTTTAAGAAGTAATTGCTAGTAGTACCTTGCAATGATCCAAGAGATCCAGCTAGGCCACACTCCCCAAAGTTGAGCTGCATGCTGTCTCTTATAACTTTTGTTATATTAAATTGGGTGAGGATTACGGGGTCGACCACTCCCATCAGGAAAAATAGCTCACATAGCAAACTTATCTTCTCCTGCCGTAACTGTGATACAAACGACTAGAACCCGCAATGTGGTGCCGTTGTCGACCACCTCCCCATGTTGAACCATCCCACCGCCCGGCCACCGATGCATATATCACTGGTATTGGTAACTCCTTGACCCCAGTTCCCCATTTGTGATGCTCCATTCAGTTCTTCCTCCTCCCTTTCATTGTATTCGAGGATCCTCTGCTTGATTCTCTGCTTCTCCTCAAGCTCAGCAGCTTCTTGCTGCTTCATGCTTTGCACAATTTCATCTTATGGTGACTACAACAGAAAAAGAAAAAAGAACAGACTCCAACAAATATTAAAAAAAATGTTCCTTTTTCCTTTATTTATGCAGTTAGCTAAAGGAACTAACCTTATCTACCACTGCAACAGCAAAGTCATCATGATAGCGGCTGAGACTAGCAGTGAGAAGAGCAATCAGATGAACTTGGTGTACTTTCCTTTGTGAACCTTTAGAAAGCACTTCAGAAGGTAAAAAATCATTACAAAAGCCAATAGCAAAGAGGTAACAATCAGAAGCAAAAGCCCAAAAGGTGCAGCTCAAACAAATATAGAAATAGAGTACAAACTTTCTATTAAAAACTCTGCCCAATCCAGGGTTCTCAGGTAGTTTGCATCTGGGATTAGTGAATCGTCACAAAGGTAAAAAAAACAGAATTAGGTGCTGCTAGTCAAGATAAGAAATTGTATACTCTAACAAAATAACTGGAAAAGCAGTATATTTAACTATTCATAAATGGAAGACTATCATAAAGCACACAAATAATTTAGACATTAATTCAAACCAAACAAGAAAATACTAGAAGATAACAAAGGGTGCATTCTTTAGAGATACAGATCAAAACTGAAGCAAAATCTACCTATAAACCTCATTGGTGGAGACACGGGCTTGGATTTCATCACTACATAACTACCTATAAAGCCATCTCTTCCTGCAAGTAAGATTCAGATTCGGGGTGTATTCATGCATGCTCGTAAACTTCAATCGAATCAGGTGTCTAATGATTTGAGCAATCCTTCAATGGAATATATTATCGACAAATAGCGTGAACTCAATTAAAAATATTCCTTAGACATAGACTCATTGGTCAAGTAAGATTCATCTCACCGCCTTTCACCATCGTGGATACAACACTAGATCACAAATTAGCATGCATAAGGAAACTTAGTGCAACATCCATTCGAATATGGACAATGCTTCCATGTCGCATTAATCAATGCGCGCTTCTTGAAGAAAAATATTTGGATCGCCATCTTAGCATTATCAAGTGGGGTCTGCTTTTGTAAATTAGCTTGTTGAAATCCAAGTGCTTTGGAAAAATAGTAGTAGCCGCAGTCAGAAACTAACTACAAAGAATTGAAGTTTATGTATGAATACTTAACCATATATAAAATTGGGTCAATTCCAGGACTCGGACTGTAGCACTACTTTGCCAAAAAAAAGTAGACCGTTCAATCTCACATGAACAAGCATTACTATCAAAATATAGACCTTTCACACAATATATAACAAATATCAGGGCTCAATTTGTATGGCAATCGACACAATAATAAATTTTAGGGTTTTAACTTTCGATTACCAAACCAGAGATCCGATTTAGTTCATAACAGTGGCCACTAATAGAGACACGAGCTGGGAGGGGTCTCACCTTGGCAGGGTAGCTCCTTGTAGACAGAAGAGCTAGGAATAGGCCAACGTACGGGAACGGAGCTGATGAATGCGGTAGCTATGGTGAGCTGCAGTCAGATGTGGTGGTGCGGCATCCTCGCCCAGGAGCTCCCGCCGCCGGAGGGGAACAGGTTGAGGGAGGAGGCACCGTAGGCAGTTCGATCTAGGCTGGAGATGCGGGTACCTCGCCAGACGCCAGCGGCAGCGGTGGTTGTCGAAGAGGAGATGAGGAGTGGCATCTCTAGATCTGATACGCAGCAACTTTGTAGGAGGCAGCCTTGCCGGATCTGGGGGCATGCCACCGAGGTCGCCTAGCCTCCTTGGCGATGCCAGCGAAGGTGAGGCCATGGAGGGCCTCTCTGAATCAACCAGACTCATGAGCCACAATGCCTAGATCTCATCCTCCGTGGAGCCATGATGGTTGGGGGATGGGGAGGGATGGTGGTGGCGGAGGAGGAAGAAGGGAGGTGCGGTGGCGGCGTAGGTGTAGGGGAGGAAGAGACGGCAGAGGTGGCGATGGTGGGGATGAGAGAGAGAGAGAGAGAGGGGAAAGGATCAGAGGGGAACAGGACCGGGGGGACTGGGGACTGGGTGGCAGCCGCGGCAACGGCCACCTGTGGGGGCTCGCTGGCGCCCATGCGCTGCCGTCCCGCCCGCGCCGTTCGTTGGCCGGTGCGCCGTGCCATCGCGAGAGAGAGGGGAAGGTGAAAGCAGAGACGGACAAGGGGACCAGCACGCCGCCACATCGGGAGAGAGGGAGAAGAAGGGACGATGGGGGCGAAGGCGGTGGGAGCGGGACCGGTGGGGGCGGGGGTCGTGGGAGGCTCGGCCGGCGCTCCTCGTGAGAGAGTGAGAGAGGGAGCGGATGGGAGAGTTTTTTTCGATGAGTAGGGGGAGAGGTGGGAGATATTTGTTGTACAAGTGATTTGTAGGGGCGGCTGGTGATTGAGCCGCCCCTACAAATCATAACACTAGGGGTGGCTTGTATTATTAGCCACCCCTACTGTGCCATTTGTAGGGGTGGCTGGTCTAGTGGCTCCCAAGCATGCCACTGTAGGGGCGGCTCCATCACCAGCCGCCCCTACAAAAAATTTGTCCCGTTGCTACAAACCATTTTTCACATAGTGGCTTGGACCGTAGCCACCGCTTATATCGCCAGAGCCTTCGCCTTCAGCCGCATTCGAGCGTCTTCACCATGGCTTCTAGACCTTCGCCTAGGGTGGCCGACCGGGCGGAGGTTCCCATCTTTTTTTCCCTACACAACGGTCACATAACTTTGTTAATCGTTAGTTCTTAATGCCACTACGGGCCTTGGAGCCTCCGCGACTCATAACCGTGCCCCAACAGTTCCCCCTTGAGGGCATGGTCTGATGCTGGCGGGCCTTGTCCTCAAAATCTGATCCTTAGGTTCTAGGGCACGGAGGCTCTTGCGCATGTGGAGGCTTCCCTCCTTTCCCCCCTGGATCGCCTGAATTAGACCATTGTGCTGATGATGTGTTGCCGTTTGGTTTGCTGCCATGCCTTTGGAACCCACGCGTTTTCAAAAGATGTGACCGTTGGCCCTTGAAGTTGAAGTGGTGGGGCGGTGGCTATATAAGGGGGCGGTAGGTGAATGTTGCACCGCATTGATCATACTGTTGCTTTCCAAGCTTTTGCTTTCCAAGCTTTTCTCTCTTGCTCTTGGCCTTCACCTATTTGCTTTTAGCCTTCGCTTCCTTTGGTTCTTGGCCCGCGCTTTGGAAGTGGCTTCTCCCTCTAGTCCTCCTCCCCGCTGGGCTACTTTCTTCGGTTCGTACCACCGTCTTGTCGGCGTTAGGGTGATTGGGTGGTCTGCGCGCTTTGAGGAGCTTATGGTTGCTAGTGCGGAGGCACATGAGTTAGCGGAAGATCTTGGAAGTGTTGAAGCCTCCGTTGCGGTTCTCATAACTACAAAGGAGGCGGAGGATATGGCCGGCCCGAGCAAGACATGGGACTTCGGCCCCTCGCTCATGACGGTGGACATGTTCGAAGAGCTACGGAAGTTGGGCTATTTTGGTGAGGCCAAGGTGAAGCCTCCGCAAGGGGAGACGGTTGCCAAGCCATAGGCCACTGATGCCATGGTCTTTAGGGATTTCTTCCTTTGCGGTCTTGGCTTCCTAGCACCTACTATCTTCACCAAGTCCTAGAAGCATTTTAGGTACAGCTGCATCACCTCACCCCAACGGTATTGTTACTTTGAGTAAATTCAGCTAGGGCTATTTGTCTTATGGTGCGGAGCCCAATGTTGGTACTTTCTATGAGTACTACAAGCTCCAACGCCTGCCCAAACGGTTTGGCAAAGACTAGTTGATAGCCTAGTATGGGAGCTGCGCATTCATGCCATGGAGGAATCAGAAGGGAGAGAAGTTGGAAATTTCTTTCATTCAGAAGAACAAATGGTCGAAGGATTAGATGCAGTACTAGTTTTACGTGAGGACCGGGGGCTTGACTTCTACTGGCCCAGATGGAAAGAAGAATACCCGTTACCCATTGGCATCCGTGATGACCCCGATGAAGCCTTCGACTCAAGGAACTCCAGGTCCATGTACTTCTGAGGGGCGCGAAGCCTGCGATAAGGCTTTTGCCTTGGCCTATCATTACTCCGGAGGCTGGGATCTGGTGGAGGAAATGGTTGCAGCTAATTGTTCGTCGCTTGGCAGGAATAGACCCTCCATGACTATTGAGATGGTCAACCTTCCTATCTTTGGTGAAGGAGTTGGGGTTCCATTCCCCCGATTTGGCTTTTAGCCTAAGGAAGGCCGTGTTGCTGAAAAGGTCGTGAAGTCTGCGGAGGCAGGGCTCAAGAAATACTCGATGAGATGTCTAATAAAGAGTATCTGGCGCACAGGGCCATCGCGGCATGATGCCCCATCTCAACCACATTTTTGAGGAATTTGGGATTCATCATGAGGAGCATGATTTAACTGTGAAGGTACATAAGTCATTGGAAGATAAGGCTAGGAAGGCTGCTGCTAAGAACGTGACTACTGTGGCTATGTCTAAGAAGAGAAAAGGGGCTGGCGCGCCTAAGGTTGTTAGCAAGAAGAAGAAGACCGCGGCCGCTTCTGCTGCCACCTCCGCTGGGGCCGATGAGGAGGTTGTAGAGAATGTTGGCGGAGGCTCGGCTTCCACAGGTGCTGGGATGGATGGTGAGCATTCCGCCGTGTCCGCCAATCTTGGTGGCGATACTTTTGTTGGGGCTACTCTCCAAGAAATGGGTCATGGTGCTACTGCTGAGGCCTCCATCGTGGTGCCAATGCCTGATGTTTTGGGAGATGACTTGTCTAGCTCCGAGGGTAAGTATGACAATGGTGGTGATGCCTCCCCCTCGAAGGACACTGAAGTTGGGAGTGTGGACTGCCGTCCTACGAAGGCTCTTCTAGATGAGGTGTCTGAAGATGAATTTGAACAAGGATCTCCTATGGTGTTGCCTTCGAACCCGATGCACCCGGTTGGTTCTCACAGGAGGAAGACAGAGAGATGGATGCAGCTCCATGCACTCTGTTCTCGAGTGAGTGCTCTCTCTCTTTTTACTTCCCATTTTCCCTATGCCTTAGCCTTGTGCTTGTGCTTAAGCTTTTGTTGTTTTGCTTTGTTAGGTGACCTAGCCATGGCTATGGTGACTCCCATGCCTGGGGAGATGCCTTCGCTGACCAGGTTGGACCTTGCCCAGGTTGGATTGGGTGCTGCCCCCGGGCACCTCTTTTGCATGTTTATGCAGTTTGCCAATATTTTGGTGAAAACCCGTTGTAGTGTTAACCGT
This sequence comes from Miscanthus lutarioriparius, assembly GCA_904845875.1. Lineage (NCBI taxonomy): Eukaryota > Viridiplantae > Streptophyta > Magnoliopsida > Poales > Poaceae > Miscanthus > Miscanthus lutarioriparius. The sequence goes on from CAJGYO010000014.1 coordinate 6,809,311, forward strand.
AACGCGATTATACGTGGTATAAGTAGCGTCCGAGCAGTTAGTTAGTTACTGAGCCCTTGGCCTTGGCTAGCCCATATTCCATAACATCGAGCGCGGAGCCCGTGCGCGTGTAGGAGGAACAGACGTGACCAAGGAACCGCAGCCAACCACCCATAACGCAGAGCGTAGAGCCCGTAGGACGTGTAGGGAGAGATCGGAGACTAGGTTTTCTCCAAAGAACACAGAGCGAAACATGTGCTGCTCGATGGTTGGCGAAATATCTTAGAGATATTTTAGTATGGAGAACCATGGTGGAGCGTTTATGTAGATCACGTATTGGAGTTTGTTAAGGAGTAGCTTAGAGCTGGCGACCGCAAATGGAGATTAAACCATAGTGGAGAAATAATGGAGACAAATTATGGCAACAAAAACTTCATTCATTATGGAGTGGAGAGTACATATCTAGAGCGTTTCAAGCATAGAAACGTATAAGGTGCTCGATGTGCCATGAATTGGGGATATCGATTCCGTCCAAGTCATATAGCCGGTAAGACCCTGGTTGGGAACCTCTTTGACCATATAAGGCCATTCCCAAGGGGAGGAGAGCTTATGCATCCCTTTGGTTTTCTGTTTTCTGCGGAGAACGAGGTCGCCGAGAGCAAATGGACGACCTTTGATGTTGTGATTATAGTATCTTTGCAAGCCTCCTCGATATTTGGCCGTGTGGATGCAAGTGATCAGGCGTTCTTCTTCGGCCCTGTCGACGTCCTCTATCCGAACAGCTGTGGCTTACTCTTCATTATAATGTTCCACCCTAGGTGCTCGGAAGGCAATGTCCGCTGGAATTATGGTTTCTGAGTCATAGACATAAAAGTATGGAGACACACCGGTGCTATGACTAGCATGAGTGCGCAGTCCCTAGACCACAGCTGGGAGCTCTTTGAGCCTTCTGCCCAGATGCTTTTCTTCTTTCTAATACAGCCTCTTTTTGAGGGCATCAAGGATCATGCCATTCGCCCGTTCGACCTGGCCGTTGGCTCTAGGATGGGCAACGTAGATGTATTTGATGGAGATGCATCAGTCTTCGCAAAAGTCCCAAAAATGATGACCAGTGAATGCAGTTTCGAGGTCGGTGACAATGCTGTTCGATGGACTGAATCTATGGATGATATCTTCGAAGAGCTCGACTGCCTTTTTAGTAGTCGCCGAAACAAGCGGTTTGTATTCGATCCACATGGAGAACTTGTCAATGGTGACATACATGTATCGGAAACGACCTGGCGCTGGCTTGAAAGGCCCGATCATGTCCAGTCCCTAGCATGCGAAAGGCCAAGAAGCTGGGATGGTCTACAATTCCTATGCCGGCACGTGTATCTGCTTGGTGAAAAATTAACATCCTTCACAACGTCGGACGAGGTCTTCTACGTCGGCGATGGCCGTGGGCCAATAAAAACCAGCTTAGAAAGCTTTGCCGACCAGGTTTCTCGAGGCCGCGTGATTGCCACAGGAACCAGAGTGAATTTTGAGAAGTAGTTTCATTCCCTCTTCTTGGGTGATGCATTTCTGCAGTATCCCTTCCTTGTCACTTTTCCTCATCAAGCTCCTGTCTACTAGCATGTAATGCTTGCTACGACAGATTAGGCATTCAGTTTTGGTCTTGTCAGCGAGTACATCGGCACTGGTGAGGTACTTGATGAACTGTTCCCTCCAATCAGCAGCCAGCAAAGGTACTGCAAGTACTAGTTGCTCGGCGGGTGGGATTTCTTGAACTTCGTTCTCTTCCTTAATGGAAGGCGTAAAGAGGTCTTGAACGAAAACCCCAGGCAGAATCATGGCGCGAGAAGAGCCTATCTTGGATAGGTGGTCGACGAGCTGATTTTGATCTCGTACCACATGGTCGTACTCGATACCATAGAACTTCCCTTCGAGTTTCCTGATTTTGGCGCAATATGCGTCCATCTTCTCACTGGAACGGGACCAGTCTTTTGTTGAGCTGGTTGACGACCAGCATGGAGTCTTCGTATGCCATGAGGCGTTTGACGCTGAGCTCGATGGCTGTACGGAGTCCGTGGAGACATGCTTCACATTCAGTGGCGTTGTTGGAGGCTGGAAAATGAATTCGGATAACATATCAGAGCTTGTCCTTGGTTGGCGTAATGAATAAAATGCCAGCACCAGCACCATTGATGTTGAGGGCGCCATCGAAGTACATTACCTAGTGCTCAGGGCAAGTAGCAGGGATGGGCTCTTGGATCTCAGTCCACTCAGCAACGAAGTCAGTGAGCGCCTGTGACTTGATGGTAGGCATGCTTCTAAATTCGATGGAGTAAGTGCCGAGCTCGACAGCCCACTTGTTGATGCAGCCATTGGCCTCTTTGTTACAGAGGATGTCGCCTAGAGGGAACTTGGTGACCACGACGATCTTGTAATACTCGAAGTAATGGCGGAGCTTACGCGACGTGACCAGAATGGCGTATAACAGTTTCTGAACTTGAGGATAATGAGTTTTGGACTCATTAAGGACCTCACTAATAAAGTAGACCAGATGTTGTAACTTATAGGCATGTCTGGCTTCCTCGCGCTCGACGACGATAGCTGTGCTAACGACACGAGAAGTGGTGGTGATGTAGATCAGTAGGGTTTCGTCTGGTCGAGGCGCGGTCATGATCAGAGGCTTCGTTAGAAACAACTTGAGCTGCTCAAAAGATGTATATGGCTCCTCCGACTAGGAGAATTGCTCAGAGGCCTTGAGGAGTTTGAAGAACGGTAGTCCCTTTTCGTTGAGGCGCGATATAAAGCGACTGAGAGCAGCCATGCATCATATAAGCTTCTATATGTCCTTTATGCAGGTTGACCATTTCATGTTGGTGATGGCGGTGACCTTGTCGAGGTTGGGCTCGATGCCACGAGCGCTGATGATGTAGCCCAGGAGTATGCCAGATGGAACTCCAAAGATGCACTTTGAAGGGTTCAACTTCCATCTGTATCTTTTTAGGTTGGCGAACATTTCTTCGAGGTCGGCGATAAGATTGTTGGTGGTTTTGGATTTGACGACCACATCGTCGATGTAGGCTTCGACGTTGCGGTGTATCTGTTGGTCAAGGCACATCTGGATGGCCCTTTGGTAGGTCGCCCCGACGTTCTTCAGTCCAAAGGACATGGTGGTATTGCAATACGCACCAAAAGGCGTGATGAACGACGTCTTGATCTGGCCGTTCTCCTTAAGGGATATTTGGTAATAGCCGGAGTAACAGTCGAGGAAGGAGAGCGGTTCACAACCAGTGGTGGAGTCAACAACCTCGTCTATCCGAGGTTGGCCGAAGGGGTCTTTAGGGCAATGTTTGTTGAGATCGGTGTAATCAACGCACATTCTCCATTCTTTATTCTTTTTTGAACAAGAACAGGGTTTGCTAACCACTTAGGATGATACACTTCTTTAATAAATCCGACAGCTAGGAGCCATTTTATATCTACCCTAATAGCCTCCTTCTTGTCTAGCGTGAATCGTCGAAGTTTTTGCTTGATCGGTTTGGCTGTCTGCGAGACATTCAAGGAGTGCACGATCTTCTCCCGTGGTACCCCCAACATGTCTGTAGGTTTCCAAGCAAACTCGTTGGCGCTGGGACGTAGGAAGGAGACGAGCGCGCTTTCCTATTTGCGATCAAGGTGAGCCCCAATCTTGATGGTCTTGGAGGGGTCGTCGAGGCCGAGGCCGACCTCCTTTGTTTCCTTAGACTTGGCGGAGGCACATGGAGGCTCCAATGCTAGGACTTCCAGGTCGTCGTCGGGCACCGTCTTGGCGTCGGTGACCATGCTAGCCATTTGGATGGAGAGGTCGGTGGCTTCGGCGAGAGCGAGACTCTCTGTCTCATAGGTGTAGGCGATGGAGAGGTTGGCCCATAGGGCAAGAACTCCTGTAGGCAAAGGCATCTTCAGCACCAGATAGGTGTAGTGTGGTACGGCCATGAACTTGGATAGAGCTGGCCAACCAAGTTTGGCGTGGTAAGTGGTGTTGAAGTAGGCGACATAGAAATTGATGTGCTTGACGCAGTAGTTTCTAGCCGTGCCGAACTGTACTGGGAGGGTGATCTCTCCAAGCAGTTTGGATGCTCTACCACGTACCACACCCCAGAAGGAGCAGTTAGAGGGTGTGAGGTCTCCTATCCCGAGCCCTAGCTCCTTTAGGGCTCCGGCGAAGAGGAGGTTCAGAGCACTTCTGCCGTTGACGAGTACTTTCCTAAAAAGCACTTTCCTGACGGTTGCATCAAGAACTAGGGGGAAGTGCCCTGTATAAGGGATGTTAGCCCACTGGTTGGCCCTGCTGAAGGTGATGGGGACCTCAGACCAGGGGTGATAGCTGGGGTTGGCGATGGCGTCTTCTGTGTTGACGGCGAGCACCCGATGGGAGGTGAGCTTCTGATCTCTTCTGCTCTCAGCAGCGGCGAGGCCCCCAAAGATAGTGGCGACCACTTTGTCGTGATCCTAGAAGGTGTTGTAGTTGTCCCCAGGTGGTCGGCGGCCTCTGGCTCCGTCGTTGTTCTCGTCGTCTAGCTTTTTAGCCTGGAATTCCTTAGCCAAGCCAAGGCAGTCCTTCGTCTTATGCTTGCTATTCTTATGGAGGGGTCATGGGCCTTCGAGGATCTTCTTGTACTTCTCGTTGTAGTTGCGCTTAGTGCGAGGTTCGTCAACAGCGGCGACGATGTGATCTAGTCGGTGGCAGCGATATTGACCAGATTTGGACCCTTCTGGCCGATAACGGCCACTGTCTCGATGGTGACTGTGGTCGTCATAGCGGCGGTCGCTGTGGCATCGGTCGTCGGGTCACTCATCGCTGCGGCGAGTTGGTCGATGAGTGCCTGCATCCTCGTTGAAGCGTACTTCAGCCTCTTCGGCGTCAGCGTATTGATCGGCGGTCGTAATCATCTCGCCTATCCCCTTAGGCTGCTTGCAATTGAATTTGGAGCGAAGGTCGCGGTGATGGAGTCCTCGAACGAAGGCGGTGATGACCTCTGCTTCCGTGATGTTGGGAATAGAATTCTTCATCTCGGAAAAACATCTGATGTAGCTACGGAGGAGCTCGGATGGTTTCTGGTAGATGCGATTCAGATCATGTTTGGTGCCTGGCCGAGTACACGTAGCCATGTAGTTGTCGGTGAAGACCTTCTTCAGCTCCTCCTAGGATCCGATGGAGTCCGAGGCGAGGCTTGTGAACCAGTTCATCGCAGTTGGCGTAAGCATGACGAGAAGATAGTTCGCCATGACGCTGGTATCTCCCCCAGCGACGTGCACTGCAGTGACATAAGCTTGTAGCAACTGTGTGGGGTTCATCCATCCCTCATAGGGCTCGACCCCAGTGATTTTAAAACCACGGGGCCACTAGAGTGTTCAGAGTTCCCTCGTGAATGCTCAGGGCCCTTCGGGATCATCGCCGTCGAGATCTACGGCGTTGCCGATGTTGAGTGGTTGGAGGGCTGAGTTCGGGTTACCAAACTCTTGCTCATATTCTTGACGGCGACGTACTTCTTCTTCATGGTGAGAGAAATGGCGCCCGTTGATATGACATCGCGCGTCTCGGAGATTGTTGATGTGCGCTCAGACGTCTTGGTCGACTTCCTAGTCATGTTGGCGAGGGTAGTTGATGCGGTTGCCCCTAGCTCCCCCTGGAGAGGTTGTCCATCATCGTAGTGCTGGTTGGAGAAACAACTTCAGCTGGGGCGGCAATTAGATCTTGGCACGGTGGATCAGCAAATCGAGCTCGTTGAGTAGGAAGGTCTCTGATCTTGGCGGATCTCATTGACCTGGCAGTGCGCCGCTTTAAGCATGGCAGCGACCTTGTGACTTTGGGCGTTTGTGGAAGCCAGGCGATCTCATTGGTAGCCACGGCCAAGTTGGCGCTTGGATTCTTGTAGACATCGTGGCTGTCAACCCGGACAAATTCGTCATCGAGGTTGCGTTGGAGTGGGCGTGGCCTCCCTTGCGAGTCAAGTTATTCGTTGTGAGCAGCTTTGGCCAGCACAGTGGCAACCTCATTTGCTCGGTGCTACGCACAGTTGGCGTTCCTGTTGACACACGTGGCGCGGTCCTCGTCGGTTTCTCCATCCCGTGGAGGGCGTATAGCGGTGGTTTCGGCGACAGTCTCCATAGAGCACTGGGACTCGGAGTCTGAATTTTCCTCCGGGATGGTTTGGAGGGATGCTTCGGGGCATCGGCCGATGTGTAGCATGTTGACAGTCGGCGGGAGCTGGTCGGCGATCTGGTCGGCGAGGGGATAAATATCTCCTGCCTGGTCGACAAATTTGCCCCTTAGGGCGCCTTGATAGGTGGCGGCGACGCTGGTGAGCCCAAAGGGTAGGGCCGTAACCCCTGTATTTTTCTTATCAACCTCCGGCAGATCTGAATAGGAGGGTGGTCGACGCTGAAATAGAGTGGTTAGAGCCGATTCTGTGATGGAGAGGCAATCGACGAGCTTCTAGCGAACCTGATTGATGGATGCGATCAAATCATTGTTGTTGATCTGTCTCCTCGGGTAGCGGGGGAGTGGGCGGCGAATTGTCGGTGATGACGACCTCGGAGGCGGTTCCGAGACCGGATCAGCAGTCGCAGGTGTTGGGGTGATCGGTGCAAAATAGATCTGCACCGGCTCGATGAGCTCTGTGTCTCCGTCAGCATTGATGACCCAGGAGATCGATCCGACCGTGAAGATCTGGCTAGGCTATGGGAGGGACGAAGTGCCTGCAAAACGTATCATCTTGTTCGACATGGAAACAACACGCACACCCCTACCTAGCGCACCAACTGTCGATGGAATATCGTCGGCAGTCTTTCGAGGGGTATCCCACAAAGGTAGATTGATCGACAGAGATGCGTGTAATCGAGAACGAGAAGGTAATAGAGACACAAGAGTTAGACAGGTTCGGGCCGTCAGCACGACGTAATACCCTACTCATGTGGTCTGTTGGATTATATTGGCTATCGTATGATATTGCGTGTGTTTTGAGGGGGTCCTTGCATGCCTTATATAGTCCGGGGGGCAGGGTTACAAGTCGATTAGATCTGGAAGATAACCGAAAAGTAATAATAGATTACAGGAATCATGGGATCAGACGTATCCTAACAGATCTCGTAGTATCTTTAGGATATCTTTCTGGTGTCTTGCGGGGCGCGCCGAGCAGCGCCGTGCTCCGCAAGGCTTTGTCTTGTGGGCTAGACCACCCCTGGGGGCGCAGCCCATAGAGTCTACCGTGGGTATGCATCTGGGGTCATACCCCCACATTTATAGTTAAAACTTTTTTGATTTGAGGTGGTTTGGATATCCAAATATGTAACATAAAATTTTATAGAGTTAATACCAAAGGGGTCCATATGCTCTAAAGTCACAAGTGAGTGTGTATTGGTAGAAAAGGATCTCGGATGGAGAAACAACCAAAATAAAAGTTGTAGATCTCAAAAGTTATAAAACTTTATAGTTTACAACTTTTTTAATTAAAGTTGTTTTGATGCTGAGTTATTTGTTTCACCTAGAAGTCAATACCAACGGAATCCATGTGCTCTATAGTTATAAGTGAGTGTGTAGTTGTAGTTAAGGATGTCGGATGGAGAAGCGACCGAAACAAAAGTTGTAGCTCTCGAAAAGTTATGCAACATTATAGTTGAGAACTTTTTTCGTTTAAAATCGTCTGTCCAACGAAGATTACATTTAAAATTCGATTTTTTAAAACAACCTCGGATGGAGAAATGACCAAATCAAAAGTTGTAGATCTCAAAAAGTTATGCAACTTTGTAATTGACGGCTTTTTCATTTAAAATCATTTATAGAGTGAAAAATATGGCAGAATTTCCTCACATTTAAAATTCAAAATTTTCATACGACCTCGGATCGATCATGGACCAAAACCAAAGTTGTAAATCTCGAAAAGTTATAAAACTTTATAGTTGACAACTTTTTTATTTAAATTCGTTTATAGTCCCAAATACTCATTTAATTTGGATATAGCACTATTAACCATATTTTATTTTATCTTGCGCAAAAAAACATATTTTAATTCAGATTCGACTTGCTTGATAGAAAGTATCAATTTAATGTAATTTAATTTGCTAGGCCCGATTAAATGCCTAGGTAATTTTCAGATGTCTTACTTTATTAACTATCGGATTTAAATACTAACACTAAAATAATAATATAAATTCAATGTAATCACAAGTTTTTGGTTCCGCCTTTTATGGCCCCCGCCATTCTTTCCCTCGTAATCACAAGTTAGTAATTTTTTTTGTCATGTTTTGCTCCCGCCATTCTTTCCCTCCATTTTTTTATTTGGTACCTTTTTTCTCCCACACAGCTAATCTGTCTTTTGGTTACTCGTACTAATTGGTGAGGACTGCGTGAAAACAGCACGAGAACCACCCCCTGATTGTGGATCTCGTCAGTTATCCCAGCTGAATTGTGGTTCCTTTTCTATTATTCTTTTCCATCGCACAAGCACGTACAACTCCATACCTCTCATCTCCCTGCTGCAAACCACTACGCCACCTCCGGTGCAGCAGCGGCGCTGCGTCCCCGCACCAGCGCCAGTGGCTGCACCGCGCCACCGCAGGACAACGCCGACGTGCCCCCGCACCCTCGCCGGTCCCTGTCGTCGCCTCCAGAGGTCACCGTCGCTGGTCCCTGTTGCCACCTCAACAGAACGGTGTTGGATCGATCCCTTCTTCCGTGAAGCACGGGGATGATCTGAGCTCACTTCTTGGCCGTAGGTTTGTAGCACTCTCCCGCCTTCTGCATACTTCCGCTTCTTCGCCGTTCGCGATGAGTTCGCGCCACCGCAGCGTGCGTGGTTGGTCGATTCCGTGCGTGGCTCGACGATTCCTGAATTTTTAGAATTCTACTAGAAACCAAGCGCGGCATTGCCGCGCATCTCCCTATGTCGGATAAGCCCGTGATGTGAGATGAGTCCATCTGAAGATGATCAAAGACGATCAGTGTGTTGCCCAGCCTTTGTGCCAAACTGACCAATGGATCTTTTCGTGTTTGAAATGAGTTGATGATGTCTTGTTTGGCGCATGCTTGTCTGAAATCAAGCTCGAAGTATAATAGCAGTTCGTACAATAATAAGATCTAACATTTCTTTACATTAGTTACTCCCATTGAGGCACATTTTAATCATTTTCCATTTATCACTGCTGAATCATTTCTATGTAAAGGCAACGCTTATTGTCTCATCAAGCAATCTGCAACACCGAACAATCATGAGCACCCTTGATTAAAAAAAAGACCAACCAATAAATAGCTATACCAGTCTCTGCTAATCAGGTGGGGCATTAGCACAAGTGCAGTGGCTAGTGCCCCAATTGGAACAAGCTGTGAGACACCATCATCTCTTATTGGCATAATGGCATCACAGTCCCAACACTATGCATGCCAGGATTAGGCATTCCGCGTCCAGTGGGATAGCGGTAGCCATGACTACCTGTAGCCTGTAGGGGACATTTGCAGCATGCAGAAATTTCAGGCCTAATTCAACGAAATGAAATTGAATGCCAAGAACAATACAGCAAACCTGTTGCTGACCACCCATTGGCATGGGCTGCTGCACTCCACCAGTGCCAACAGCCCAACACGCCTACTAGCAGTAAGCTGTGGTTGCTGACCCTGCTGAACCATAGGCATCATAAAGTTCAGCATTGGACCAGCAGGCCTCATCTCAGGCATCAGAGGTTGTTGGAAGGCAAATCGAGCCTAACAAACAACACAGAATTCATCAGATCACAAATATGATTACAAAGACACCAAGGAGTTCAGGTTAATAACAGGATTCCTAATGCATCTTACAAAGCATAATTTCATATGTATCCATCAACTTTCAAGGCAAGTCACAATAAAATTAGAGAGCAATAGATGTGTGATTGTGCACAGTAAGATTTCGTGTTACCGAGGGAAATACACCAAGCACATATATGAACAACTGAATGATACAATGGTACAATTGAATTGGATTTTTCATACCAGATTTATGTCAAATTTTTATTTGTTTTAGTCCACTGCAGAATGGGCAAGCTGACAATGTGGAGGATGATGATCTGCAGCCACATTACAAATACCTTAGTCTTGTAGAGAAGTTATGCACACTAATATGGATGAGAGCTTTTTACTATGGTTGGCACAGAAAGGCTACAACTAGAATTTTATGCTGTCATTTAACTGTGACCTGTGCCTTGCGCTTGTAGAGGCAAATGTTATGAAGCAGAGAAAAATAGATGTTGTTAGCTCAAAGAAACAGGTAAGAATAGCTATTTTTTCAGTGATTAATCATTGTAAGGTATTTTGGTTAAATATTCTTTTGGTTCCTCTGTAAAGAAGGTGGCTGAGCACTCATATGAAGCCACAAATCTGGACTCATCTACCCCAGCCACAATAAATATTAACTTACAGGTAACTATTCATGAAGCACTAGCTGTAGATTTTCTTTTATAGAAGTTTCTGCGATCCTTATTTCAACTTTAGTCATTAGTGTTTACTTCTTGCTTTACCCGTGACAGCTATCTTGTGTGCTTGTCTTGTTGACCTGATTGATTACTTAGAAAAAAACTTATGAATTTTTGTTAGGCTGAACTGATAATACCTTATTTATTTACTTACATGTTATGGCACATGGCCTTAATAACATATCTCTGTTCTGATTCATTTTGTTGGTGAAAGAAAATATTAGATTATGTGGAGCACAAGGATCTGCCGGCACATTACAAATAGAATTGTACTAAAGATAAGGTTTGCACACCAAACTAAACACATGGATGCAAAGCAATATATTATGTTCATTTTACTGGACACCGTTAGTGCCACTGCTTTTTGACTTTCCTTACATGTGTTTCTTTCTAGAACAAACACAGTATAGTACTGAATGACAGTATAGTGTTAAATTTTATCATATCTTTAGTAAGTGGATCATTTCTACTAGACCATACCTTTCCGCAAATTGACTAGTAATTTCTATTTAATTATAGGAAAAACATATTCACAATGATGTTATGGTGGATAAAAGCAAGTGTACTAATGAAATCAAGGTGCTGTATAAATATCTCTCTGTCTTTTGAAGTTTATCAAATTGTTGATCAAATTATTGTATTTAAACTAGCACATATTACAGGTTGTGGCAAAGGAAACATCTGCTACTCAAATTTTGAAGCATCTGACTACCAAGTAAATATTGTTTTAGCAATGATATTTTTGTTACATGCATATTTTTCACTACTAAGTTATCTGTTTTGACTTGTTTCCAGCAGAACAAGATCTCAACAAGGCCTAGTGCAACAGTATCTGCTAGTGTATAAGACACATCTCTTAAAACTTCATATTATCCCTTTCTTAATTGTTCTTACAGTTGGAGTCTAAGAATCCTCATATATACTTTTGTAGAAACATCATCGTGGCACAACAAATTGGTCAATTGGCAATTCAATGACAGTATGGTCATTTGATTTCTTGCAAGTAGTATGATCTGTTATGTACTTATTTTTTTCCATGCTTATATATGTGAACCAAGTTGGCACCAAAGTATACTTACAGAGCAGGAAAAATCAAAATAAGTCTGTTGCATTGGGTACAATAGTAAGTTGTGATCCAACACAGAAACTTGATGGTGTTCAGCTAGGCAAAGAATTTTGAATGGTTCATGTTAGTTTTGCAATGGTAGATGATGAACCATTGATACAACCATACAAAGGCTACAAGGTTATTGGAGACGTAGAAGGATGAGTTACTGTTGCATGGCCTTCAGCTTTTGTACGGTCTTTTCTATAACCCAATATAACTTTAGTTCTCATAAGTGTTATATGAAATTAATCCAACTTTCATCTGTAGATCAAGAAGATAAATATATGATCACATCAGTGTAACGCTAGACTAGAGTGAAGGAAGGAGAAAGGACGGCTGCAATCATACTAAGATGGATCCCTTTATATGTTTTATATTTTGCTCACATAGGAACTTGTACACAGAATAAAAATTGTGTCATGAATTATGTGGATGGTACTCATTGTAATGCAATAAATTCTTTATACTATATATATATGGTTGAGTGTGCTTATTTTCTATATGTTGGATGGTCTTGCATTTTTCATTAAATTGTACATGAATTATCTCTATTTTTGTCTCCAAAATTAAATAATTATATGATATTAATGACTGAATAATTTATTTCTTACAACACATGTAAGTGTTGCAATAGACCAAATCTATATGTTACAACAAACCATAGAGGCCGTTCACCCATGGTTTTTACAAACACATATAAGTGTTGCCATAACGCATCATTATGCGTTGCAACTTTGCAACGGTTATTATTATACTTTACCAATTCATAAACACATGTTGCAACAGATCCTTGCAACGCCACTTTAGGCAACACATATTAGATGCGTTGGTATAGACCTTGCCAACGTATATATAGACATTTAGCAACGCATATTTGCGTTGCAAAAGGGGGTATCATTTTGTAGTGTAATAAATCTTGGTGGTTGGTCGAGGTTTATTACTTAGATATGTTTTGAAGTCGTAATATGACTGACAGATTTCTTTGTACCTAGCGTATCTTTGACTCTTTATTCCTATTGTACTTTAGTCATTAATTCCTGATATTCACCTGGTACTTGATAAAGACAGGTCTTCACCAGGTACTTTCTTGCCCGATGCCTACGGCAAAGGTAGGTCTTTGTCGGGTTTTTTTTTGGCCTTTTGGCCTTTTTGATGAATCCTTGATGCCTGACTATGGATAGGGCTTTGTCAAGGTTGCGGCAAATTTAGCCACAGAGGTTGTTCCACGCTTTAGAGCCTTTGACTAAGGCAGTGGAAGGTCCTCTTTGTTGTCATGCCATTATCGAATGTTGTGGCTTCATTGATAGCCACTTTCGACCTTCGCTTTTTATAGTATTTAGGGGAAATTCCTCTTTATATTTTAGAGGGTTTTACATGGGTCCTGCCATGTTAAAAACCTCACCTCCGCTAGGATCCCCCTTTGTGAGGAAAAGAGTATAGGCCCTTTTGCATGAAATGTAAAGATAAATGTGAAAACTGAGAGAGGTAAGGTGACCGTCGCTTATAGTTCCACGGAGGCCACCCCTTTACACTAATATGAAGAACCTACACAAGTTGTCGATGTTCCAAGTATGAGTGGTTGTTTTACCTTCACCGTCTGTCAAGAAGAATGACCCTGGTCTTTCAGCGGCCTTCGCCGTGTATGGGCCTTCCCATCATGGTTGGAGCTTTCCTTCATTAGCCGCATTGGGCTTCCTTCTTAGGACTAGGTCTGCATCTCGTATGAGCTTTTGGACCACTTGGCTGTCTCTCCATCTCCTGGTTTGCTCTTGCCATTTAGTGATGGTTTCTACTACTTCCAGTCTTGTGCCTTTAATCGTTTCCTTGGAGTATTCTTCGTCTGCTGCCAAGACCTATTTCATTACCCGGAGGCTCTGATGTTTGATCTCCTCGGGTAGCATTGCTTCTTCACCGTACAAGAGCTTGAACGGTCTAAAGCTCGTCATTCTATATGTTGTGGTGTTACGAGACTAGACCACCTTTGGTACTTCCTCTACCCACTTACCTTTAAGAAGGTTAAATAGGGTTTTTGAGATTGCTTAGAATATCACTCTGTTAGCTCTTTCTACTGCTCCATTTGACTCTGGATGATAAACTGATGCAAAGGCTATTTTTGTGACTATGCTTTTGCAGAATTCTTTGAATTTGTCTGAGTCGATTGTTTCCCATTATCCACCGTTAAAGTTCTTGGTACCCCGAACCTGCAGATTATGTTTTGCCAGAAGAACTTTTTTACTGTTTCTGAAGTTATTGTTGATAGTGGCTTGGCTTCAATCCATCTTGTGAAATACTCGATTGCTAATACTGCCAATTTGTTCCCCCTGCGAAGGTGGCAGAGGTCCGACAAGATCCATGTCCCATCTTTGTAATGGCCAAGTGGGTGGGATGAGTTGTACTGTAGCTGAAGGTTTTGATTGGTGTGGGGATGTGCTCTGGCATACTTAACATGTCTTAACAATTTGCTCCGCGTCTTTGATATGCGTGGGCCATTAGAATCCCTGTCTGATTGCCTTTGTGGATAATGCCCTTGGACCAATGCAAGAGCCACATGTACCTGAATAGATTTCTTGGAGGAGCTCTATGCCTATTAGCGTGTAACTCCTTGCTCTTGCTGCTATTCTTACTGTGCTTGCTTCATCTTCTGAATGATGGACATTGTTCAAGTAATCTAAATTAACTGCCTCTAGTCTTCAGATTTAGTGATTAGAATTGTTTTGAATGCCTTCGCAGTTGCTTGGGTTGCTGGTACTTGTAATATTTGGTAGAAAGATCCCTCTGGGATGGGCAACCTATTTGCTGCCACCTTCGCCAGTTCATCTGCCTCTTTGTTTTCTTCTCTTGGTGTATGCTTTAGTGTGAATCCCTGGAACCTCCGTTCGAGTGCCTTTAATGTGGCTAGGTATTTGACCAGCTTTGGTTCTCTTGCCACATATTCCTTTTCGACTTGTCCTACCATGACTTGGGAGTCTGTTTTTGCTAGTACTATCTTGGCGCCTAGTGCCTTCGCCTTGTTGAGGACCAGGATGAGGCCTTCATACTCTGCTATATTATTCGTTGGTTTGAATTCCAACCTCGCTGCATACTTCATGCGGAGGCCTGATGGTGCTATCAGAATGGCGGAGGCCCTAGCTCCTAGGTGTCCCCAAGCTCCGTCTGTGTAGAGTGTCCAGATTTCATGTTGGGGCTGCGGGGTTTGATACGCCGAAGGCGTCCAGTCTGCCATAAAGTCTGCTAACGCTTGTGATTTGATTGCTGTTCTTGACACATAGCTGATTTCAAACTAGGATAGTTTGGTTGCCCATTTTCCTATTCTTTCGGAGGCCTCTTTATTACTTAGTATGTCCCCGAGAGGTTGTGAATAAGGCACTGTAATCTAATGGGCCTGGAAGTAATGCTTCAGCTTCCTTGATGAGATAAGTACAACGTACACTATTTTTTATATTTCTGTGTAGTTCAGCTTTGCTCCTGACAAGGCTTCTAAGATGTAGGGGATAGGCTACTAGATGACCTTCTACTCTTCTTCTTTCTCCTAAATGAGTATCCCACTGACTGCTTGCTCAGAGGCTGCCACATATAATAGTAGTGGTGCCTCTAGATCTGGTATTGTAACCAGGAGTTTGCTGGCCATGTAGCTTTTGAGGTGCTGGAAGGCTTCCGACTATTCTGGCCCCCATTCAATTTTATCTCCGCCTCTTACGGCTTTGAAGAATGGGAGGCTACGTTCAGCTGACTTTGAGATAAATCTGTTTAATGCTTCTATTCTTTCAGTGAGTTTTTGGACTTCTTTTTTGGTTGACGGTTCCACCATCAAGATTATGGCCTTCCTCTTCTCTGGATTGGCCCAAATGCCTTCGGGTCCTATGATGTACACAAGCATCTTGCCTCTACTAACACCAAAAATGCACTTATCTGGGTTCAGTTTTAGGCCTGCTTCCCTGAGGTTGGCGAAGGTTTACTTTAAATATGCTATGTGATCTTCTTCATTCTTGCTTATTACCACAATGTCATCAACATAAGCTATGATGTTTTTCTGTAGCTGTGGGCCGAGGACTGCCTTCATCATTCTGGTGAAGGTTGAGCCTACATTCTTTAGTCCTTCGGCCATTCTGGTGTAGCAATAAGTTCCGAAGGGGTAGTGAAACTTGTTTTCTCTTCATCTTCTTTGTTGAGCCAGATCTGGTGATATCGTAAAAAATAGTCCAGGAGGGAGAAGCGCTTACATCCTGACGCCTTATCGACGGAGGCATCTATCCTTGGTAGCGAAAACGGGTCTTTCTTGCATGCTTTGTTTAGGTCTGTGAAGTCTATGCACATTCTTATCTTTCCATTTTTCTTTGGTACTAGCACTACATTTGCCAACCATTCTGAGTACTTGACTTCTCTGATGACATTTGGGTCTAACAGCCTCTGTACCTCGGCCTTCGCTACTAAGATTCTATCCTCCGACATTTTCCTTTGGTGTTGCTTCCTTGGCTTTATTTTGGGGTTGATGTCAAGGGAGTGTTATATAATATCCCTGCTGACTCCTTTTAGGTTAGATGCTAACCAGGCAAAGACGTCTTTGTTCATGGCTAAAGTTTTTATGAGTTATGTTTCTTCTTCCTTCAATAGGTTGCCTCCGATGGCGACCTTTCTACCTAGGACTACATCTTCCAATGGGACTGAGTTTGTTTCTTCTTGATCTTTGAGATCAGTTTTGCCCTTCGGCATGTCCGGAGGCTCCAGCAAGTTGCTTCTGGCCGCTTCGACAGAATTGTTTCTATGTTTCTTGCCTCCTTCTAACTTCCATGCGCTGTGATGGTGCCATGCAAAGCTGGCATTTTCATACATGAATAGCCCATATGAATGGCTATATTGAACTTGTTTGCAAATCCCCTGCCGAAGATGGCATTGCATGGGTAGTAAAGGTCTACAACGTCGAAGGTCACGTATTCTGTCTTGGCATTTTCCTGGCCTCCGAAAGAAACTAGCAGGGATATTTTTTCCAATGCATTGATTCTCTTTCATCTAAAACCTATCAGTGGTGAATCCAAAGGCTGCAGCTGACTTCTGCTTAATATCATCTGATCGAAGGCATTAACAAAGATGATGTCCGTGGAGCTCTCAGAGTCTATGAGAACCATGCTGATTTCCCAGCCTACTATATTGGCTTTGATTACCATAGCTTCAGCATGGGGGTAGCTCTCTAACTGTAGGTCTTGTTCTGAGAATGAGAGAGGTGTCTTTGACCAATTTGTGTAGCGTACTGGACCCTGCACTGCTATGTTGTTAACAAGCCTGAGGTGATCTTTCTTCTGCTTCTTTGTCTAGAATTCCATTGAAGAGCCTCCGGCTATTGGTAGAATCATGCCAATGGTGGGTAGTGGTGTATGTGGATTGAGCTGGTTTTCTGGATTGGGCTCATTTTTTGGGGCGGCTAGCTGTGTTGTAGGTTGTGGCCGAGGCGCTTCGAGTTGTCTATTGTGCACTTGAGCTGGCTGGCTTGTTTCGATGAATGTTATGTGTGGAGGCCTTGGGTTTATGTAGGTAAGGTTGGCTTCTGCTTGCTGATTACTTGACTGCCCTTGCTGTTAGGTGCTTGGTCACCATGCGGGTAGGAAGTTTGGGTAGTATGCGGCTGCTAATGTGGATGGGTGAATTTGATTGGAGTTAAGGCTCGGGTAGATTGGGCAATATTGCTGCTGCGAAGGCACAGCAAAGGTGTGGTTGACGTCCCTAGTGGGTTGTTGTGGCGGAGGTTGAGGATTTGCCCTGCTTTTTCTCCTCTCTTGAGTTTCCTTCGCATCTAGGGAATCTCTAGTGATGTGCCCTTTGTTTTCTCCATGAAAGAAACAATACTGCCTTCGCTGTCTTGGTTCTTGGTTTTTGTTCTAGTTCTTCCTTTGATTGTATTTCTTGCCTTCATACTGCTTTTGTGGTGCTTTGTTTGTGTCTACCTCCAACATCTGTTGCCCTTGCTGGCTATTCCCTTGCTGTTCAATGTTGAAAACTTATTGATCTGATGAATGCTGGGGTTGTGATTGGCTTTGGCCTCTACTGCCCCTCTGTGTATTCCTGTTGTTTTCTTGGTACTTGTCGGGGACCAATACTAGGGTACCCGAAGAGGAGGAGCTAATGACCATCAACATTGATTTGTTCGTGCGATCAAGAGCGCGACTACACCGCTTGTCGGGTCCCGCATCGTCTGGCCACCGAGGCGGTGGACCCTGCCTCGTCTGACCCCCGAGGGTTGGCTCTACCTTGGTGGGCGCTATGGCCGTGGGCCCTATCTCGGCCGACCCCTAAGGGGTGGCTCTACCTCTGCTGACTCCTGAGGGACGGCTCCGTCTCACCCGACGTCCAAGGGCTGGCTCCGCCTCGCCCGACGTCTAAGGGCTGGCTCTGCCTCGCCTGACCCTCAAGGGCTGGCTCCACCTCGTCCGACGACTGAGGGCTGGCTCCACCTCACCCAACATCTAAGGGCTGGGTCCACCTCGCCCAACATTTAAGGGCTGGTTCCGCCGTGCTCATCGTCTAAGGGCTAGCTCTGCCTCACCCGACGTCTACGCACGACTCCTTTATGACCAGGCACGTAGATAAGGTAGGGCACTCAAGTCAACCACAATACCGAGGACCATACCCTGCACGCCTGTAGGAAAATATCATCAGGCCATGCCAGAAGGGTGCTTTGCGACCTTCCAGGCATGTCAGAGCCCAAATAGTGTTGTAGGCATCGGCATTTGCCTTACAGTGTTGTGGGCGCCGTCATTTGCCCTCGGGCGTGGATCCTTACGGAAGCTCACGACAATCACTACGGTCCAGAAGGAAACTCGCATCATCCACAATAATGGACGTGACGTGCGGTCACTGTGCTGCCTGCTCCCTATATGGCCATTGATCAGCACCCTGGTCCGCCGCGCCGCCCGCCGGGGCAGGATGGGACGTGACAACTCGTTGACAATGCCAGGACATGGCATCGTCAGTGGACAGACACCCAGCATGGCCCTGTCAGGGTCAACGAATATGCACTCGGCGTGGAGCTATCCCTGTCACCACCTGCCATGTCAGCGGGGCCCGCATGGAGGAAAAGGAAGACCCAGCGTCGTTGAAGGACTTCCTTTGCCTCTGGTTTTCCTCTTTTCTCCCATCTGTAATCCCTGCTCTCCATTGTCCTATAAAAGGGAAAGCAGGGCACCCCACTAAGGGGATCGATTCAACACATCACAGTAGAACCACTAGCATCGAACCTCGAACACATAGCTAAGCAGCAACCTAGCTCTCGGCATCTATTCGATCTTTCCATCAGAGACTTGGGACCTGTCCCTCTCTCGCCCGTTGGTAACCCCTATTACGAACTTTTCAGTGCTAATAACATGAGCAGCAGCCACAAACTGGACGTAGGGACATTATGCCCGAACCAGTATAAACCTTGTGTCTTTTTAGCACATCATCCGGGCCAGACGCGCAATAACACAAATTTACTCATTGGTGTTTACTCGAAACACTGACAATACTATTTGCTCTGATTTTGCTCTTCTAGCCTTCTACGAAGGTCGTTGTCTGACCTGCAATATTTGTCAAACTCTCTCTACAATTCTTCTATGGTGCTTGGCTTCTCCTGAGCTGGGTGAGCTACGAAGGCTCCAATGCGGAGACCTTTGATTGCGGCCTCGATTGCCACATCCTCTGGGATATTTGGTGCCTTTGCTTTAAGCTGCACGAATCTCTGAATATAGTCCCTCAGTGCTTCACCTTGATTTTGTTTGCACTGAAATAAGTCCATCGACGTCAAGGATTCGACGGTAAATCCTTTGAAATTAGCAATGATCTTGTCACAGAGGTCCTCCCATGAATATACTGAACTTGGCCTCAACATTGAGTACCATGCCAGTGCATCCCCTTTGGCTACAATAATAAATGACTTGGCCAAGACTGTGTCATTCCCTCCTGCGGAGGCTACGACTGCCTCAAAACTCATGATGAACTGGCGTGGGTCTGACCTTCCATTGAATTTGGGTAGGGTAATGGGCTTGTAAGATGGTGGACAAGGTGAGGTTTGGATTCGCTCGGACTGTGGGGATCTTGAATCTATGGTTCTTTGAGCTGGCGGTGAGTTGAAAAGTGTGCCGAAGGTTGGTTGGGCGGCCATACCTAGCGAAGGGTAAGGCTAGCTTTGATTGGCTAAGTGGAGCTGGTTGGATGTGTTGGATTGGGGCTGGCTTTGCAAGCATGCTTTGTATTTCTGCCTGCAGGACGACCAACTGTTGCCTGATCTCCGTTGCCTGTAATGATGTCTGGGCTGCCCTCTGGTTTTCAGCGAAGGTTGTTACCAACCTATCTCTTTCCTGTTGTGTGCTCTGCAACTGAGCTTGCAGTTGTTGGAGCACCTGCTCGGGGGTGGGGTCTAAGGCTGGCAGATCTTCGCCTGTCGGAGCCTGATCTTTGACTGCTGGCTCTTCTACCACTTGATCTTCTTGGGCACTAGCATAAGTGTTGCGGGTGCTATGGGAAGACAACCATTCAATAATAACAGCTGGACACTTGACACACGGCACTTGAGTTGCATGGTGTAAAATGTCAACTCAACGAGCTCCCTTATAGTGAGAGCACCTTCCTGCAAAGCCTCCAGACCATGCTTCACCTCTTGCGTCGGCCGCCAGCGGGATTCGAGGAGTTTGCCAGAGACCATTTTTGCCGCCGTGGGCAGCATGTGATCCGGGCATGCGAGGCGTACGGGATGGTTGCCTCTACTGGTGGAGCCACGGGGTATGCTGGGTCCTGCAAGTCCGGCAGCTACTAATAATATATATATTTGTATATATACACTGTATTTGTAAAAAGAAAAAGAAAAGACATATCGAGATAGGATCACGCCTTCACAGGACTACGAGGAGGCCCACGCGGCAAGAGCAAGTCCAGGGACTTTTTGTAAATAATATGTTTTAATGATTAATTACAAATGTAGCATTTGATTGGAACGCAGTGCGAATCGAGTATCCTGTCGGGTACTGGATAGCCAATTGGACGCATATCGGCTTCGGGGATGCCAATAGGTCCGTATCGGCCTTCCAGAAGACGACAAGGCTCCAGAGCCCTGGCTTGTACGGCAACGTGGGCCATGTCGGGCCGATAGGCCTATCGGTAGTGCGGGGGCTGCCCTCCGCTGGCCGATAGGTACTAAATGACTTCATATGGAGAAACTAACAAAATAAAAATTTGTAAATCCCAAAATGTTATGAAACTTTGTAGTTGACAAATTTTTTAATTTGAAATCATCTTGTCATGGAAAACTACGTTTGAATTTCTAAAAATTTGAAATTTGAATTTTTCAAACGACCTTGAATCGACAAACAACAAAAATGAAAGTTGTAGATCTCAAAAAGTTATAAAACTTTGTAGTTGACAACTTTTTAATTTTAAATCATCTTGTCATGGAAAATTACGTTTGAGTTTCTAAAATTTGAAATTCAAATTTTGTAAATGACCTTGGACGGAGAAACTACCAAAATGAAAGTCGTAGATCTCGAAAAGTAATAAAACTTTGTAGCTGACAACTTTTTCATTTGAATTCGTTTAAGGTCCAAATACTCATTTCAATATTAGAAGAACATAAAATGGCTTAGACGAAAATCTTATTTTGACACAAACATCTTTCAGGTGTAGTGGTTAGGAGCCGAAGACGCGAAGCAGAAGGTCAGAGGTTCGAGTGCGGGTGGCCACGAAACCACGTCACTACCGGTTCACATTAGTGTCGGTTTATAAGAACCGGCAGTGATGTCAAGCCCCTATCACTGCCGGTATGCCACTGTCGGTTCAAAATCCGGTAGTGAAGGAGGTTTTTGAACCGACAGTGATGTGAAGATCTAGGATAGTGTATGTTTATTATCTAACAAATGGTTTAATTGCTCGTACATGCATGCAGATACTATCAACGTGCGTGTGTTCGAGGACCGCATGGACCTTGTAAGAGTGGTGATGGTAGGAGCGAGCGGGACACCATACCACGATGGGCTCTTCTTCTTCGACGTCCAGCTACCGCCGTCGTAACCCACCAAGCCGCCGCTAGTGAACTAGGCTCATTGGACCTGCACGTGAACCCTACCTCTACCCCTCCGGTGCGGTGTGCCTGAGCCTGCTCAACACGTTCGGTGGCCAAGACGAAGCCGAGCTATGGTCGCCGGGCCTCGTGCTCACTGTCCAGCCCTACTACAACGAACCTGGCTGGGCTCAAGCCGGCACATCAATGGGTCAACGCAACGAGCTCCCCTATAGTGAGAGCACCTTCCTGCAAAGCCTCCAGACCATGCTCCACCTCTTGCGTCGGCGGGATTCGAGGAGTTTGCCAGAGACCATTTTCGCCGCCGTGGGCAGCATGTGATCCGGGCGTGCGAGGCGTACTGGGATGGCGGCCTCCAGTGGCGGAGCCACGGGGTATGCCGGGTCCTGCAAGTCCAGCAGCTACTAATGATATACAGCCTGTTCGCTTGCTCGTAAACGATCGTAAATTTCCAGTCGGGAATAGTGTTTTTCTCTCACATCAAACCAGTCAGCAGTAAATAATCCACGATACGATACGGCCACCCGAACAGGCTGATATATATTTGTATATATACAATGTATTTGTAAAAAGAAAAAGAAAAGACATACCGAGATAGGATCACGCCTTCACGGGACTACGGGGAGTCCCAGTTGACGTGGCCCACGCGGCAAGTGCAAGTCCAAAGAATTTTTTTAAATAATATATTTTTAATGAGTAATTGCGAATGTAGCATTTGATTGCAAAGAATTGCACATCGAGTAGCCTGTCGGGCAAAGTATAGCCCACTGGACGTCTATCGGTTTCTGGGGTGCTGACAGGTCCGTATTGGCCTTCCGGTAGCTGACAACTCTCCAGAGGGGCTGGCTCGTACGGCTAAGTGGGCCATATCGGGCCGATAGGCCTATCGGCCACGCGGGGGGCCATAGGGTCCTGTCGGCCCAAAGCTGGCCGATAGGTACTAAATGGTCTTTGACGGGGAACTACTAAAATAAAAGTTGTAGATCCCAAAAAGCTATGAAACTTTGTAGTTGATATTTTTTTTATTTGAAATCATCTTATCAAGGAAAACTATGTTTGAATTTTCAAAGTTTTAAATTTGAATTTTTTAAATGACCTCGGATGGACAAACAGCAAAAACGAAAGTTGTAGATCTCAAAAGGTTATGAAACTTTGTAATTGAAAACTTTTTTATTTGGAATCATTTTGTCACGGACAACTACGTTTGAATTTTTCAAATTTGAAATTCAAATTTTGTAAACAACCTCGGATGGAGAAAGTACCAAAATGAAGTTTGTAGATCCCAAAAAGTTATCAAACTTTGTAGTTCACAACTTTTTGATTTGAAATCATCTTGTTAAGGAACACTACGTTTAAATTTTTAAAAATTTGAAATTTAAACTTTTTAAACGACCTCACATGTATAAACAGCAAAAACGAAAGTTGTAGATGTCAAAAATTTATGAAACTTTATAGTTGACAATTTTTTTATTTGAAATCATCTTGTCATGGAAAACTACGTTTGAATTTCTTAAATTTGAAATTCAAATTTTGTAAATGACCTCGAACGGAGCAACTAAAAAAATAAAAGTTGTAGATCTCGAAAAGTTATAAAACTTTATAGTTGATAACTTTTCTATTTGAATTCGTTTAGGGTCCAAATACTCATTTCAAAATCAGATGAACATAAAATGACTAGGACGAAAATCTCATTTGGACACAAACAGCTTGCAGGTTGAGTGCTTAGGGGCCGAAGACGCGAAATACGAGGTCAGGGGTTAGAGCGCCGGTGGCCACGAAGCGCGCATTTTTCGCGTGAAAAATCGCGTGACTTGCGACTTGCGACCGTGTGGCTGTCCAGTGGGGCCTCTCCCGGTATTAAAAAAAATTCCTATTTTTTGGCTTTCCTATAAACCACCTCACTGCCGGTTCACATCAGTGTCGGTTTATAAGAACGGTAGTCATGTCAAACCACCCATCCCTGCCGGTATGCCACTGTCGGTTCAAAATCCGACAATGAAGGGGTTTTTTTGAACCGACAGTGATGTGAAGATATGAGGTAGTGTATGTTTATTATCTACCAAATGGTATAATTGCTCGTACATGCATGAAGATACTATCTAAGTGCGTGTGTTTGAGGAGCGCATGGACCTTCTGAGAGTGGTGATGGTAGGAGCGAGCGGGACACCATACCACAATGGGCTCTGCTTCTTCGATGTCCAGCTACCGCCGTCATAACCCACCGAGCCGCCGCTGGTGAACTAACACTCATTCGGCCTACACGTGAACCCTAACCTCTACCCCTCCGGTATGGTGTGCCTGAGCCTGCTCAACACCTTCGGCGCCCAAGACGAAGCCGAGCTATGGTCGCCGGGCCGTGTGCTCACTGCCCAGCCCTACTGCAACGAACCTGGATGGGCTCAAGCCGGCACATCAATGGGTCAACGCAACGAGCTCCCTTATAGTGAGAGCACCTTCCTGCATAGCCTCCAGACTATGCTCCACCTCTTGCGTCGGCCGCCAGCGGGATTCGAGGAGTTTGACAGAGACCATTTTCGCCGCCGTGAGCAGCATGTGATCCGGGCGTGCGAGGCGTACCGGGATGGTGGCCTCCAGTGTCGGAGCCACGGGGGTATGCTGGGTCCTGCAAGTCCGGCAGCTACTAATAATATATATTTGTATATATACAATGTATTTGTAAAAAGAAAAAGAAAAGACATACCGAGATAGGATCACGCCTTCACGGGACTACGGGGAGGCCCACTTGACGCGGCCCACGTGGCAAGTGAAGTCCAAAGATTTTTTTTAAATAATATTTTTTTAATGATTAATTGTAAATGTAGCATTTGAATGCAAAGAATTGCACATCGAGTTGCCTGTCGGGCACTGTAGAGCCGACTGGACGTCTATCGGTTTCTAGGGTGCCGACAGGTCCATATCGGCCTTCCAGTAGCTGACAAGGCTCCAGAGGGGGCTGGCTTGTACGGCAAAGTGAGCCATATTGGGCCGATAGGCCTATCGGCCGCGCAGGGGCCAATAGGGCTCTGTCGGCCCAAAGCTGGCCGATAGGCACTAAATTTCAGATGGAAAAACTACCAAATGAAAGTTGTAGATCCTAAAAAGCTATGAAACTTTATAGTTGACAACTTTTAGATTTGAAATCATCTTGTCAAGGAAAACTACGTTTGAATTTTCAAAAATTTTAAATTTTAATTTTTTAAACAACCTCGGATGGACAAACAAGAAAAACGAAAGTTGTAAATCTCAAAAGGTTATGAAACTTTGTAGTTGACAACCTTTTGATATGAAATCATTTTGTTATGGACAACTACGTTTGAATTTCTCAAATTTGAAATTCAAATTTTGTAAACGACCTCGGATGGAGAAGTGGTCATGAGGGCCGGAGGAGTCAAGAAGCTTGGTCGGTTTTGGATTGGCGACGGCACAATCGATACGGCCAGTAATCCCACTCTCTCCGAGATTCGAGCACGGAGCACGAGTTTCAGCCCGGATTTACGCCCACGGCTGGACTCTACACGGTTCCAGATGAACGCACTCCAGGTTATTTCTGTTTTATTCATCGTTCATTGATTTTTACATACTTTTGCATTGCATTGTAACATTGGGATGAAATATTGTAAGCTCAGCTTTAACAAGAAACGAGGCGTCGGGAGGAGCTTGAGGCGAAGATGGAGGCAGACCGGTAGAGGATGGAGGCAGAGCGGCAGAAGATGGAGGCAGAGCAGCTACAGATGTTTGAATATATGAGGGGTGTTTACGCTGCAATCGGTCAATGTCCGCCACCGATGCCAGTCCCTCCTTCTCAACCTACTCCAAATACTATTTTAGGCACTGTAAGTCACTTCACAACCTTATAATCACCATTTCTAGTTTATGCAGAATCAATCTTTTCTCTTTTGTGATGTGCGTTTGTTTATAGTTTCTAATTTCTAGTTCATTTCTAGTTTGTAGTTAACCTTGTAATCACTGTTTCGTTCTCAATCACTGTTAATGATTTATCTCTTCTCCTCTGTGCAGAATCAATCTACTGCATCGAATGAGCCTTATGACCGACAATGGTCACAGTGGTCATAGTTTATTTGCATTCTTGATGAGCCTGGAGAGCGACCGGGAACTATGTACTTGTGATTCTGATGTTTATTTGCATTTGTGATTGTGAAGTTCATTTGCATCTGTGATGTGGTCGATATATCTATATGAACTGCCTGTGATGCCTATTGTGAACTATCTGTAATGGATGTGATGTTTATTTGAATGTGGTACGTGGCTGTGACCGAACCAAATAAACTGGTTATATGTGGCAGCTTTGGCGAGTGTTACACTCGGCAAAAGGGCTATTTGTCGAGTGCCATGAAAAATATACTCGGCAAAGTGGACACGTGGCAAAAATCTGTGCATTCCGGGGCTAAAATGGTTTCTTTGCCGAGTGTCTGCGCTGTGACACTCGGCAAAGAAGGCATGTTTGATGAGTGTCAGCGCCTGGACACTTGGCACAGAGACCAAGAGCTAGGTCTGGAATGGCCAGTCTTTGCCGAGTGTCCGGGATATGACACTCGACAAACATGCATTATTTGCCGAGTGTCTGGGCCGGGACACTCGGCAAACATGCCTTATTTGCCGAGTGTCATGGCTAGGGCACTCGGAAAACAATGTCATGTTTGCTGAGTGCCGAGGCCGTTAGACACTCGGCAAACACGCCGTGACCGTCTCCGCGCCATCACGTTACTTTTTTTGCCGAGCGTTGGTTTTAGCACTCGGCGACGTCTTTGCCGAGTGCCTGATAAAAAAACACTCAGCAAATAAACTTTTGCCGTCACTATGTACGCCGTGTGCTGTTTGCCAAGTGTAACACTTGGCAAAGCCTTTGCCGAGTGTTTTTTGGGCTTCGCCGTGTGCCTTGGACACACGGCAAAGATCCTGCTTCCGGTAGTGCACGTGTACTGAACAGGCGCCTGCACTATCGTTCTCCGTACAGACACGTTTACAAATATCGTCTGTAGTAGGATCCTTACTACAGACGCACTATCGTTCTCAGTACAGACACGTTTACAAATGTCGTCTGTAGTAGGATCCTTACTACAGACGCGTGTAGCACTATGGTTCTTCACAAAGACGCGTCTTAATCTTGTCACGGACGCGTGTAGGCAAAACACGTCTCTTGTAAGGGCTTACTGCAGACACGTGTAGACACCCACTAGTCTCTGTTAATGGGAGACGCGTGTTCATTTTGTCACAATCGCTTGTTGGTAACACGCGTCTGTAGTACGTGCATATTACAGACAATAGGACCTTATTACAGAGGCATTATGGCAGTGTGATGTGTCTGAACGCGCGTATGTGATGTGCTTTTTTTACATAGTAGTTCTCCGTAAATATTAAAGGGCTACTAACATATCTGACTATAACTGTTGGGCCGGTGGGCTTCGGACCTATTTTCTATGGTCGGTACGTTAGGTACTTCTACGAAAATAGGCACTATATTTCAATGTGACATTTTTTTAACATCCTCCCAAAATGGACCTCTACCTATCAATTAATAAAGAAAAAATTTCACAAGATTATTGCCCCTAAGGGCCACAAAACAGCCTTAAGTTCTTTCCCATTTATAGGGATATTATTGCAGCAAAAAGACTCCACTGCGCAGGCCTCCTACCCAAATGGATACTCCACTTGTAGTGTGTGGCCCGAAGTGCTCTTCATCTACTTGGGTGGACAAACGAAACTCTGCTCTATGTATGTCTACTGATCCTGCCATAGCATGTTAGCATATATTTTAGCATTGCAAGCGGGCCAGTCCGCGGCTGCCCACCAAGCATCAGCACAAGCTATAAGAGTGCCCGTGGGCTTGGTGGCTGCCCCACATGGAACTGCTATCATTTTGTGGTTTTTGTAGCAGCCCACCTGTGATCCGAGTTATATTGTACGGTCGACACATCATCAATGAATCTTGCTGATTTCATAACTCCGGCAACGTATGCACACTGACCATGATCAATGATACTCGATCAGTTTTGATTTGGAGTACATCACCATGATCAGCTTCACATGGCACTTTAATTATTTGCCATTACATTGTGCACGATATCTACCCATTTCCTAGGTATATATATATGGGCGAACAACCCTCGATCAGCACTGCTTGCTTCGTATTTGTCAGTATATAGGTACACACGCATGGTGCTTGCATTGCACACTTGTAGTATCGCTAGTACAGTCCTGTAAGTATGAACCACGCGAGTAGCAATGATCCTGTTTTCTGGGAGTACGAGGCATCAGGATAGTTGATTTCAAGCCGCTAGCTGCAACACAGAAACCAACACATCTTGGATTTCGGCGCTGAGAACATCGACAAGGCACGATGACCAGCTGCTCCGCATCAAGGCATGCAGCTGCCATCTCCCGTGGGCAACCATGCAGATACCTCGCGTCAAGGACATGCTGACTGTGCACCTGCCGGCTGTGCCGTTTGGCCAAGTACGTACTCATGCCACAGGCAACAATTAATGGAAGCCGTTACTGGTTGCACAACACCCCGTTCCACATTGGATGAATGGGGGTAGGGTTCGCTAGATGAGGAGGGTACGGAGGTCTGTTGGGAACACGAGTGGACCTATTGTAGGCTGGTCCTGCAGCAAATTACAGCGGTAATTACCCAGTCTGCTTGCAACCAAAGTGGCTTAGGTCGTCGTCGCCGCTCGACAAGGTGATCGTTGCCATCACCTTGAGCAATTGCCTACAGGAAATGGGTTGAATGCCATACCTGCCCAACATCAAGACAATCCTATGATGCTGGCAACCTCACATTAATTATATTGGCAAAATAATATAAATAGTGGGGAGAATGTATCAAAGCAACCAACTTGGCTTAAACAATACTGTTATGTTGCTTAAATCCATACATAAAATTCTTTAACACAGACTTTGACTTAGTGTTTTTTATTTTTTAATTGATTGATAGCCAATAATAAATAATAATTGCGTAATAAAGAGACAAGATGAACTACTGCCCTACTCATGGCCCTCAGAGTTAACCACAGATTCGCAATCACTGCTCTCGTCTTCTCATTGTTTACTGTTTCTGAACTCTCAAAGTAAGAGTCCCTGGCATTTGGATTAAAGAATTCCCACCGATCATTCGTTTCAGACTCTAGGTCATTCACATCGTTTGAGACTCAGTCCTATGATTTGTGGTAGTGTTTAGCTTCTCGCTTGTCGAGTTAATAAAATCTAACCCTGAAACTATAATAGCTTTGGACAATCTTGCCTCTTAAGGCCTATCAGTAAATTTATGATTTTGTGCTATCACAGTCCAGAATATTGCTAGGTGAACAATGATAAACTAATACATTTAATTTTAGAAATGCATGAATGCATGGTTGCACAAAAACAAGCTTTGCATAGCAGTTTTGGTTTTTTTCATAACCAAAGCTTTTCTTAAAGTTTTAACCACATTACATCACGTTCATACAATGCCAAAAAAATTTGACAAGTTTGTTTTAGCTTTTGCTTTTGACTTTTGGACCAAAGCCAAAAGCTGAAACAAACAACAACCTGCATGCAAGTTTAATGCTGCCCAGACAAGCAAATGTATAACATGTGCGCCCTAGTGCTGGATATATAAGGAGACCCAAGACTCACATGTGTACATCTAAGATCGGCCATGACTGACATAGAAGATACATGGACGCTAATGAGAGTTCTTTGTTAAAGATGGGTAGCAGTCAAAATGTAGAACATGCTTTGTTGGTAACAAGGTAGGTAGGAGCGATAAAGTATCAGGTATCACAAACTGAACCAACGAGATTGGTACACCATTACATAATACCTCAGCACAGGTTACATATATAGCTTTGTGCTTCACTTGTTTAGTTGTTTACATTACCTTTAGCTTGGAGTGTCTTCCTCCTGTTAGCATTCCCAGTTAACATCTTTGAAGCTCCTTACCTAGTGAATTCATTTCTCTCCTCAAAATTTCATTCTCATAAAATCCGCATAGCATTTTCACGAGCCCTGCAATGAGTATAGGTAACACTCCATTAATAGATATATATATATATATATATAGCTCCATGATGTGCATGACCAATAAGTATCGAGGATTAGGATGGGAGAAGACGTGATATGTTGACTCAAATCATGCATTCCACGTAATTTGTGCAACAGTCATGAGAAAGTAAAATCTGCCCCTAATGGCATGTTCTCTCCTATTATACACTGTTGTATATATGTGCAGGGAGATGCATGCACGGCAGGAGAGAGAAAATAATATATTGTTTCTGTTCTACTGACCATTTGACCACTCGTTCCATCTTAAAATGCTCTGTGGTCACACGCAAACCACAGCAGAGAAACAAGGGTCTGTCAAACACACTGCAAGTTAAATGCAAAATGAGTAGGGTGGGCAGTGTCCATTTCCTACCAGTTTCAAACAATATAACTATCGTGTGACGTCCCCATATTTGACAAATAAATAAATAGTAGGGAAAATGTAATGACGCAACTAACGCCAAAAAATTATATAGTACAACATTTGTTCCATTGCTCAACATCATTTGTATATAAGAGAGTAAGTTTTACTAGTGGTTCTTGAACTTGTCTTAAGTTCTCGTCCCGGTCCCGGTACTTAAAAAGCATATACTCGGCTCCCTAAACTTCTCTTAAGTTCATCGTGCACCAAGGCCTTCGTGCCGGCTTTTTCTTGCAGGTTTTGGAAACCTCCCCGTACAGGGGAGGTTCTACCGAATTTTTCAAGTAATAGTGATGTGTTTCTTCTTTTGCAGAGCAAGAGCTGTCGGAGGGGACCCGGAGCACCTCGGCAATCCCGATCGTCTTCGTCGGTGCTGCGGTCGTGCCTGCACTGCTTCGTCTCGCCACTGCACCGACTCGCCACTGCACCGCTAGCCTTTCTCCACCGCCACCCTAGGTATAATTGACCTCTCTTGCTTACAGTTGTCGTACGTAACCTAGTTAGGCGTCTCCCGTCCAAAACAGATACGGTTGGAGGTATGCGGATCTTTGCATATCTATGACCGTATCTGTTTCGGATTGTCCACGTCTTTTGGACAGCTCGTGGATACGTAGATGGGTTAGTTTCCATGTTCTGCTTGGATCCGAGACAGAGTTTCGGCACCACCTCCCTATTGTTCTCTGGATACACACTTTCCCTTCCAGGATGTGTATCGGGAGAACAGCGGGGAGGTGCTGCCGAAATTCTGTCTTGGATCGGAGTAGAGCATGGAAACTAACCTCATCTACGCATCCGCGGTTGGGATTAGGACCTATCCTCACCTATTAGACAGCAGGCACGCCATGCAGATGCAACTAATGGTTATATTACTCCGTTATGTGTATATGATATTGCTCCGTTATGTGTATATGGTAGAGGATGGAGAACCGTGAGTGGATGTACATGGGACGCCCAAGTCAGGCTCAAATCACCCGTGAATGGATGGATAAGACCGAGAAATTCTTGGACCATGCATTTAAGGAAGCTAACGGAGCGAGAGACACGTTCTGTCCCTACAGCGATTATGAAAACAAGAAAAGAAAAACAAGGGAAGTCATGATGAAGCATCTTTGCAAGTTTGGATTTATGCCAAACTATACCCGGTGGGTGTACCATGGTGAATCCTATCATCCTAGAGAGGAGGTCGTGAGACGACGCTTGGAGGCATTTGATGGTGATGGCGGGGTAGAAGGATGGTTAGGTGACTATGAGGATGCGATGTTCGCTGAAAGACCTCCGGAGGTCGAGTAGGATGATGAGGAGGAGGAGCCAGAGCCAAGCGCTAAGGCGTTCTTGGCCATGTTGGAATCGGCACAGAAGTTCCTACATGAGAAAACAACGGTTTCTCAACTGGATGCCATTGGGCGCCTACTGGGGTTGAAATCCCAGCACAACATGACTCGAGCCTGCTTCGATGCTATGATGGCAATTATTGGGGATTTGCTTCCGGAGGGTCATCATCTGCCGAGCAGCTTGTACGAGTCAACGAGACTCCTTCGGGCACTGAAGATGCCGTATGAGCAGATACATTGTTGTCCGAAGGGGTGCGTCCTATTTAGAAAAGATCACAAGGATGCAAAGTACTGTCCAAAGTGTAAATCCTCTAGGTATGTGGAGGTAGACAAAGGTGATGGCAAGAAGGAGCAGAATGAGGGGATCCCCATGAAAGTCCTACAATACCTTCCGATCATACCGAGGCTCCAACGGCTATTCATGTCCAAGGAGTCCGCGAAACAGATGATATGGCACAAGAATGGCGTTCGATACAATCCTGACAAGATGGTACATACAGCAGATGGTGAAGCATGGAAAAGCTTTAATGGCAACCATCGTGGCAAAGATGAAGAGGCCCGTAATGTACGTATTGCACTGGCAACGGATGGGTTCAATCCTTATGGAATGATGTCGGCCCCATACACTTGTTGGCCCATGTTTGCTATCCCCCTCAATCTCCCCCTCGGGGCCCTACTTCAACGGCAAAACATATTCTTGACGTTGATAATTCCTGGACACCCGGGAAACAAAATGGGTGTGTACATGGAGCCGGTTTATGATGAATTGATCAAGGTTTGGAATGAAGGCGTATGGACTTACGACCGAGCTACAAAGAAGAACTTCAAAATGTATGTTTGGTACTTGTACTCCATGCATGACTTCCTGGCGTATGGGATATTCGTTGGCTGGTGTGTCCACGGGAAGTTTCCATGCCCGGTATGCAAGGCAGCTCTACAGTTCATTTGGTTGAAGAAGGGTGGCAAGTTCTCGTCGTTCGACAAGCATCGGCAGTTCCTCCCTCTTCACCATCCATTCAGAGAAGACACCAAGAACCTCACGAAAGGTGTCATGGTGACCGACCCTGCACCTCAGAAGATGACTGGTGGCCAGGTTCATGCTCAGATAGATGCTCTCGTGGTCCCGATGTAGAAAGATAATCCAAAGAAGGGTAAAAGAAAGAATGTTAATCCAAAGAAAGATAATCCAAACAAAGATCACTTTGTGGGCTATGGTGTGGAACATATGTGGACTCATAAGCCGAGATTGGAGAGGCTTCCCTATTTTGATGACCTTCTCCTTCCACATAACATAGATGTAATGCACACTGAGAAGAATGTCGCCGAAGCACTTTGGGCAACACTCATGGACATTCCTGACAAGACAAAGGACAACCCTAAGGCTAGAGTAGACATGGCAACACTATGCGACAGACCAAAGCTACAGATGCTGCCTCCAAGAGACGGCAAACCATGGAAAAGGCCTAAGGCCGATTATGTCTTCGAAAAGAAGCACAGGACGGAAGTGATACAATGGATGCAGACGTTAAGTTTCCCTGATGGGTTTGCAGCAAATCTGAGGAGGGGAGCGAACCCAGATACTGGCCGAGTGTTAGGGATGAAGAGTCATGACTTCCACATATGGATTGAGCGGCTTCTTCCGTCGATGGTTTGTGGCTACGTCCCTGAGCATGTTTGGAAGGTGCTGGCAGAGTTGAGCTTTTTCTTCCACCAGCTTTGTGCCAAGGAGATCTCTCTAAAAGTGGTTGAGGAGTTGGAAAAAATGGCACCCAAGTTGCTCTGTAAGTTGGAGAAGATCTTTCCACCTGGTTTTTTCTTGTCGATGTAGCATTTGATTTTGCACCTCCCGAACGAGGTCCGAATGGGGGGGCATGCAGAACCGTTGGTGCTATCCAATCGAGAGATGTCTAAAGACTGTTCGCCAGAAATGTGGAAACAAAGGCAGGATTGAGGCTTCCATAGCAGAGGCATTCATTCGTGAGGAGGTGTCAAACTTCACAACATTATACTATAGTGACAACCTTCCTAGCATGCATAATCCACCCCCTCGTTACAACGAGGACAAAAATGAATCGACCATCAGCCTATTCAAAGGGCAACGCGGGAGAACAAGTGGAGCATCCAAACAGTTCTTGACCAATGAAGAGTGGCGCAAGATCATGCTCTACGTGTTGACGAACCTTGACGAAGTCGACAAGTATCAGAGGTAAATTCTCAACGAACTTGTTACATAGCCAGTCATCTTTTCTGCATCCAACAACCTTGTTGCTTGTCGGTGCAGGGAATTTTTTGACCAATACTGGCATCATCCAAGGCCACCTTCTGACCATGAACGAGAGACACTTCTTGAACATGGTTCGCCTGATTTCATTACATGGTTCCAAAGAAAGGTACCTTTTGACCAACTTAGCTCGTTCCAAGTTTGGCGTTCCTAGTTACCTAATTTCATTTCTCTCCTGCTTTACCTTGCAGTGACAAAGTGATTTGTCTATAAGTGCCGAATTATGACAAGTGGGCAAAGGCTTTGACTATAAGGTCTCGTCATTTAACGCTTATGACGTGAATGGATATCGCTTTCACACAACAAGCTACGAGAAGAGTCGGCCCAATGCAAAGACCACGAATACCGAAGTATATACGCCCGGAGTAGTTACGCCCGGCGCTGAGCAGGAGGACTATTATGGCACAGTTGAAGAAATATACGAGCTCCAATTCCATGGTGAAAAAGCACCTAGGCCAGTCATATTCAAATGCCAGTGGTTTAAACCTGCAGTATCGAAAAAGTCCCCTAAACTTGGGATAGTCGAAACTAGACAGGATTCCTTCTATCCAGGAGATGATGTCTATATTGTGGCTCAACAAGCCAGACAAGTTTATTATTGTCCATATGCTTGCAAAACCGATCCATGTCTTCAGGGTTGGTATATTGTGTACAAGGTATCACCACATGGTAAATTACCTCGCCCAAACGATGATGATTAGAACTTGAACCCACCCATGCATGATGACGGGGAGTTCTATCAACAAGACGAGGGGCTACCAGGGATGCTTGAGATAGATTTAACAGGAGAGATTGAAATGGAAGTAGACGAGGAATGGGTTGTTGACGAGGAAGCTGCAGATGAGGTGCATGATCCGAGAGACTTGAAAATGCTTGACGGACTACAACTAGGCAACGACAGCGATGAGGATGAGGCTGTTGACAATTTGGAGGCTCTTGATAGTGATGACGATACCTATCGTTCAGATAATCCCGATCGTAAAGAATATTAGAAATACATGTAATACTATGTTATTTTGTAATTACATTTTCTTTTTTTTTGCATACCTTGCTAAGTACTTCTCGTTTATCATGACTAATACTGGTTTATTCTTTTTAATTGCAGGTGATGGGGCCCACTAGGAGGAGCTGTCACTCGACTTACATGAGATCGAGGGACACGCCACAGGATGAGGAGACAGAGGCGGAGGCGGAGACATCACAGAGGCAGAGGAGGCCGAGGGGCAGGCCCAGGCGGGAGCCGTCGACTGACCACGAGCGTGGCTCCTCGCGCTCTTCTAGGGACGACGACGGCCCTCTGCCCACGGTGGGCGAGGAGGCGGCTCCACAGATGTACGACGAGGAGCTGGTTCCGCACATGTCCGAGGAGGGGGTAGGGGGTTCGACTTCCTCTGCAGCCTCCAAACCCTACTTGCGAGGTCCCAACCAGCTCCCGAAGCGACTGATTCCTCCTTACCGCCGCCCACTGATTGCACCCGAGGGGGATAAGTAAGTAACTTCATATGTTCTTCATTTGATATGTTGAAAAATGATAATACGAGTTAATAATAACTATTGTTAACCACTTGTGCAGGAACTGGATGCTTGTGGAGGAGGGGATCGAGGCTCGCAATGTCAATGGGATCTTGGGACTTCTGTGCACGGAACACTTCCCTGGCCTGGTGTGGGCGTCAGAGGATGAGGACCCAGTGGTACCCTCATTCGACCAGTATGCCCTCGTCGCCACCGACACTGAGCATAGAAACTTGGCGGATCGGGTGATTCAGGAGTTGTGGGTAAGCCTTTCTCGCACTACGGCCCTCAATTCATTGCATTTAATGCACATTCTTTAAACAAAATAATGGATACCTCGTGTCTTTATGCAGGACTTCTTCAGATGCCAGCCGGGACAGGAGGATAGGGCGTATCAGGTGGCTTACGCTTCCTGTAAAAGGCGTGTCTTGGACTTGTATTACGAGGCCCGCCTCCAGGCGCACAGAGACTACAATGCCACCTTCCGTAACAAAAGAATCAACAAGACACATGCAAGAAGGGAGACAGAGGTTCTTACCAGGGAACAGTACCTACAGGTAAATAGAAAACATCTCCTATTGATTTCTTCTGAGATTAACTATGCCTAATTTGATCTTATGATGGCTTGTAGGTGATTCCAAACTGGTGCGCCACCCACCCCGATTGCTAGGCTGCTATAGTGGACAAATGGTTGGACGCGAACTGGCAGAGGGCGCACCAAGAGAAAAGCGAGCACCGTATGATGATGCCAGGTGTACCTCACCATCAGGGCAGCACCAGCCTCAGCAAGTATGCGAAGACATATGTAAGTCTCCACCATTTGTCTTATCTAGCCGCGCTCAGTTTTGCATTATTTCTTACCACATGTTGTTGTCTTTCTCGCAGTCGGCGGCGCACGATGGCCAGCCAATTGGCCAACTCACGGCGTATGCTCTGGCCCACATGGGCCCGGCAAAGTCCAACATCGAGTACAACCCGGATGCGGGCCAAGAGGCGTACACCAACTCCAGCGTCCACACCTGCCTCACTTCTTACACGGAGGCGGCAAGGTCAGTCCACGGGCCCGACTACGATCCGAGGACCGAGGAGCGCCTTGATCCTGAGCTCGTGATGAGGGTGGGGGAAGGAAAGAAGCATGGGAGTTTCTGGATTGGTGATGGCATCCTTGACACGGGCTCTACTCCTCCTCTCCACTGCCTCCGAGCAGCGAGCACGAGCTCTAGCGTGCCCATAAGGCAACGGCCGTCATCGGTGGCGGCACTCCAGGTAAGTATTCTAGTTTCATTCGTCGTTCTTTGTCATTTACATTCCTTAGCTATGCATTATTGAAACATTGGTGTCAAATGTTGCAGGCCGAGCTACAGCAACTTCGGTCCCAGCAGGAGGCCCAGCTGGCTGAGCGGGAGGTCGAGCGTCAGAGGCTACAAGCTTTGGAGGCCCAGCAAGCAGGTTTGCTCCAGTTCGTGCAACAACTTGGGCTGCAACAAGGTTGGGAGATCCCAGCCAACCTGCTTGCACCACCACCACCACCACCACATCGTCCAGATTCTACTCCGGTGAGTATGAGTTCGGAGCTTTACTTTCTATGCTCATGCTTAGTGTCAAACCTAGTGATGGCCTTTGTGCCGGATTTGTTGATGTGTGGGCCTTCGTGCCGGGTTTGTTGATGTGTCGGCCTTCGTGCCGGAAATGTAGTTGTCGGCCTTCGTGCCGACGTTTTTCTTGCAGGTTTTGGAAACCTCCCCGTGCAGGGGAGGTGCTGCCGAAATTTTCAACTTTTCTTTAAACTGCTTACATTTTTATCTTGTCACTCACGTGCAATCTCTTCTCTTTTGTGCAGCATCAATCAGGGGCGGCGTCGAACCATCTCGGAGGGTCGCCGGCATCGCAGGGGCGTCACAACCCTCACATTCGCCGTGAGCCGCTTCCGGAGTCGGTTTTATGTAGGCATGCCTTTATGTATTGAACTTGTGAACTTGTGGTTTGTAATATATTGTGGATTTCGGACATAATTGGTCGTTTGTGATATATATATATATATATATATATATATGTGTGTGTGTGGTTTTCTGATATATTGTGTTGAATTGTGGTTTCTAATATATATATATATGCACTGTTGTTTACATGGAAAAGCAAAAAAAAAATTTGTTGTGGCTTTGCCGAGTGCAATGACC
Organism: Miscanthus lutarioriparius; assembly: GCA_904845875.1. Lineage (NCBI taxonomy): Eukaryota > Viridiplantae > Streptophyta > Magnoliopsida > Poales > Poaceae > Miscanthus > Miscanthus lutarioriparius. Next base: position 6,846,678 of record CAJGYO010000014.1, read on the forward strand.
ATTGCACTCGGCAAAGAAAATTTAAAAAAAAATAAAAAATGCTTTGCCGAGTGCCTTGGCAGTGGCACTCGGCAAAGAAAATTAAAAAAAAAACAGGCTTTGCCGAGTGCCTCGGCACTATGGCACTCGGCAAGAATTTTGAAAAAAAAAGAAAATTCTTTGCCGAGTGTTGCACTCGGCAAAGAAATTAAAAAAAATTTAAGACGGCGTGAGCCTTCGGCCAATGGCCGTCAATCCTTTGCCGAGTGCCAGCTTGACACTCGGCAAAGCCTTTACCGAGTGCCCGAGATTTAGCACTCGGCAAAGCAGGCTTTACCGTGAAAAGGTTCGACGGAGCCTCTTTGCCAAGTGTTGCACTCGACAAAGGATTTGCCGAGTGCATGGGTGCCTTTGCCGAGTGCATGGGGCACTCGGCAAAGCGTATGGCTGCTGTAGTGTGTGCAGAAGGAAAGACGTGCCAGCCTGCGCCCTGCGACGAAAGTCGAAAGGGTCGTAATGCCAAATATTTTGCGTTTTTTTATTTTGGTTCGTCTAGGGTTTGTGATTCGTTATTTGTCATTTTTGCCAATAATATTAATCATGGCTTGCTTTGTATCAGTCTTCCCTAATATGTTAGAAATTTCCAATTTTAAGTTCTGATAGCAATGAGTTCATGTTTGAGATGCATCATAGGCGGTTGAGTTGCACTCGGGTAGGGTGGCCGCGTGGAGACCGGTCGGTTCCTAGTCTTGCCACTTGCCGGTGCTAGGGTTCAGCTGGGACGGCTTCTTGGTGGCGAGACGGGTGTGAATATGCATGCAAGGAACACTACCACAAAACCGATTTTCAGGAACAGGACCACTTTTATTATTGAGGCAGCTAGCCGCCTCTATAGTGCCCAGTCGAACAGTGCACCACTATAGATCCATATTCAAAGGCGGCTCGCCATCCAGCCGCCTCTATACATCCAATTATAGAGACGGATGGATGACGAGGCGCCTCTAGTTTAACTATATGTAATATGACTACCCTCGAGCTCCCTTCCCTCCTCCTCTCCAAAATCCGTCGTCGCATCCTCCTATCCCCTCGCATGCACGGCCATGTCCGCCCACTTGTCTGGAACACAAAGATCCAGATTCGCAACGCAAAATTAAAGGGCAGTTCTCCTCCTTGAGCGGTGGCGTCGACGATACTGGCAGGATCCCTATGCATGGCGAGGTGTTGTACCTCATCGACTCCGACGAGGAGGTCTAGCTATCCGTAATGGCGAGATGGTGTACCTCATCGAATCTGACGAGAACGATATTCTTGGCTACATTTCAAATAACTGAAACTTCATTAATAGTGATATCATTATTATATGAGCACGGTCAAATAGCCTCCTCGCATTCACACCTGCACCAAAATGCACAGTTTTTTTTTTTTTTTTTTGCAGCGGTTGGCTGTGATCCGGAACAAAAGGAAGTCCCACGCTGGTTTGCTGTACGAAACATTCTACACTTTTATTCAACAAAAATGGCTGAAACTTCTTCCTCCACCATGAAACACTTAATCTTTATAGGATTTTTAGAATAAATTAGTGTCCACACTTTAATAAAAATTTGTCATTCATTAACCCAATTTGTTGAACATGATCCATGGTAATTAAAAAACAAACCGCTAATTAAACGAGATGTGTGGAGGCCCAGGTGCTAAAACATCAAGTTTTCTAGAACAATATTTGAGTCATAAAATATCTAAGCTTCCTAAGATGGAGAGAGTACATTCTAACAACGTGTCTTCTCCGGTGTCAAGTTTTTTTCTTCGAGCTGGATTGAATATATGTGTAGCATATATACCAACGTATAAGGCACCATCAAGATCGTCGTTTATAATATACATTGTCTATATGTGTGATCAATGTGATTGGTGCGTAAGTACTTGGTCTCCTATACATACATCCTAATCCTATGGAAAATGTTTGCAGATGTGTACGTGGAAAAAGAGAGGAAAAAAACAGTTTTGATGCATACATGTGCGGTGACTAGATGTAGGGTCTGCATAGGGTGGACTGCTGACTCATGGACTTGTCCGAAAACCACATATTGTACGTGCTCAGATTTCGTCATGCACAATGATAGAATTTGGCAGTGCGGAAATTGAAGGCTATTTTGGATCAGTGTGTATCTAGACAAACATAACACAATCATCTGCCTGCTGTATTTACGTAGTATAATTATTTGTGGTAATCTTTACGAATATTCCGAAAAAATATCATCTTTCCTATGTTCGGTAATCGCATATGCGCATGCTGGTCAGTACACAAGTTTTCAATCAAGGCATTCAAGACGAAGTTATCCATTGAGTTTTCAGCACATCTTTGTCAGTACACATGTGTTATCTTCGTCAACTTGGATTAAGTATTCAGCACATCTAGATGATCTATCTGATAAGTTCAAAATTCTAACAAATGTAACACGGCAATCTACCGAGTGCTATTAGCTCCTCATCAAGTCAAATAAAATAGGAATGACACCGAAAGTAGGCCTCAGAAGTTGGATCTGGCAGTGATAGGGTGGCTCCGACGAGGGCGGCTGAGATCCGTGTGAGCAAGGCTCGGATCCAAGAGTGGCGATAGCTCTGGTTCAGCTCCTCCATCCTCATCGTTGTCTCCGGCGAGATCCGTAGTGGCATCGCTTAGAGGCCAGCGTGCAGATGGTCGGTGGGCTCACCAGCGGGATCCAAGGATGACTTTTGGGTTCAGAGCGGCCACGGCTAGCTGGCCTCCATTCCTGCTCGCTGGGCACCGTTTTTTGTTTTTTCTTTTCAATTTCTAGAAGCTGATCTACTATTCGAGACTAACAGAGACGTTGTAGTGAACGCAGGAGGCGAGTTCGCCTCTAAAAATACTAAACGCCCAATATCTCTAGAAACCTTTTGTGAGCTACAGATCATGTAGAAGATCTAGACGTACCGACTTCTAGGTGAACAGTGGTTGATGGGGCCGTTGGTTTCATGCGAGATGCAAATTTGCACAATAAACTTAGATTCAGATAAGATTTATGTTCAGGTTTGGAAATTCTATGGCTTTTATACAATTTAAAGCCGTCATAGTCCCTCTCGCTCGAAGTTCGGTTTTGTGTGCGTTCATACGTATTTTAGGATTCTCACTCCTTTAAGATATTATTGTTTTTTCCTGTTGGAGTCACCAAATATATCTTAAGCATCTCATTGGGTGCCAACCTCCAAGAAAATTCAATAACCGCCAAGGAAAGGATAATTTACTTGGTGGTTTAGAATAACACATACGGAAATAGGTATTTTTCTCGGTGGTTAATAATTACATTCAAGGAAATAGTAGTTTCCTTGGCTATTTAGAGTTACACTCAAGGAAATGAGTAATTTTCTTGGAGATGAAGTGGCTCATCGACAGAGTTACAATTTAAAGTCGTCATAGTCCCTCTCGCTCGAAGTTCGGTTTTGTGTGCGTTCATACGCATACAGGTCGTGATGTGGCTCATCGACAGAGTTAATCATTTGTAATTGGCATTCGGCACCATTTCCGTGAATCTATCGTGTTCTTGGCCAACAATCAAGTTCATTTTTTCTCACTCCAGTGGCCCTTATACTTTTCTAACGGACTCATCCTCCACGGGCTACCGCCTGCCGGCCACCTATAAATACACGCATGCTCCCTCCCAAACTTCCCAAGCAGCCTGCTAGCCCACTCGGTCGACTGCTCGACAAGAAAGTAGCTAGCTAGCTAGCATCAATGGTGGCCTCCTCGATCCTCCTCCTCCTCCTCGCAGCCTTGGTGGCCGGCGCCAGTGCCTCCACCTTCACGATCACCAACAACTGCGGGTTCACGGTGTGGCCGGCGGCGACGCCGGTCGGCGGGGGCACGCAGCTGAACCCAGGCGGGACGTGGATATATAATGCATTTCAAGCATATGTCTAGTCTATAAATCATGGCTGGTGTGTAGCCATCATCTATATACCAAATATTAAGAGCCAAAATTGATGGAGGGAGAGAGAGAGGAGGGTGAGTGTGAGTGAGGGAGAGAGAGAGAGGAGGGTGAGTGAGGGAGAGTGTGCCGTTGGGTGCGCGAGAGAGAGAGAGTGAGAGGTTGGTTAAGTGAGAATGAAACCCTACCTCTCTGTATATATACACTGCTAGGCAGGACCTCGGATTTTCCAAGGCCGGCCATATTGTGTGCCCGCCTCCGAAAATGGATTTACGGAGGCAGGCACCTTAAGACAATCGCCTTCGAAAATAGAACATTTTTGGAGGTGATTGTCTTAAAACGACCGCCTCCGTAAATCAATTTTTAGAGGCAGGTATTTCCTTACTATCTCCGTAAACAAAACAACCGCATCCGTAAATCGATTTATGGAGACGTAAATAAAAAAAAGACCGCCTCCCGGTATTTTACGAGGCGGTTGGATTTTGTGACCGCCTCGGTTAATGTTTGCACTAGTAGAGAACAGGCCTTTGATCCTCGGCCAAAATGGGCTCTAGTCCCGGAATTTTTTGCGCCCGGGATTAGAAATACCTTTAGTCCCGGTTGGTGTCTCTAACCGGGACTAAAGGTCCTTGCCCCAACGGCTACTGCGCCAGACAGAGGTTGCAGGGACCTTTAGTCCCGGTTGGAGCCACCAACCGGGACTAAAGGTATACGTTTACTCCCGGTTGGGGGCTCCAACCGGGAGTAAAGGTCTACTCCCGGGCCGTGGCTGCGCCCGGGGTTGGAAAGTTACCTTTAGTCCCGGTTGGAGCCACCAGGCGGGACTAAAGGTCCCCCCTTTATATCCCGGCCGTCTCCTCCTTTCTCCCCGAGCCCGAGCTCAGCACATTTTGAAGCTCACTGCAGTAGTGTTCTTGCTTCCTCCCTCCCTCCATTGTTCCTCCATCCATTATTCGATTCCTCCATCGATTTCTTCGATTCCTCCGTCGATTCTTCAGTTGTAAAGGTTACCAATCTCATACTCTCATTTTTCACCATTGTCTTATCTCATTTTGTTCACTATATATATATGGTTCTTTATTTTGGTTTTTTTTCATTTGTAAGCAATTTGAGCTCAAAATCACTTCAAGCTTGCATATTTACATGAAATAAGGTTAAAGTAGCTAGTTGAACTTGCGGACCGTGTTCATCTCGGCGAGCACGTTCTCTGCCGAGCGGTAACGGACGTCAAGGAGGAGCTTTGATTCTACGAGGGAGAGCGGCAACGGTCGTGGAAGACCGTGTTCCCTTCCTCGTAGAATTGGAGCTCTTCCGTGGTCAAGTACGGTGCCGTCCTGTGGAGAAATGCTCACCGAGATGATCACGTAAGCAAGGTCAACTAGTACGGATGGTTATTTATTCACATGTCCTGATATCGTCGCAGTAGTCTGTCAATCACCGTACCCAAACGTAGTATATATATAAATATAAACTTAGAAAATAATTAGAAAATTATAGAAAATCCATACTAGTTGAACTTGCGGACCGTGTTCATCTCGGCGAAACACGTTCTCTGCCGAAGCGGTAACGGACATCAAAGAGGAGCTTTGATTCTACGAGGAGAGCGACAACGGTCGTGGAAGACCGTGTTCCTTCCTCGTAGAATTGGAGCTCTTCCGTGGCTGGCACGGTGCCGTCCGGTAGAGAAATGCTCGCCGAGATGATCACGTAAGCAAGGTCAACTAGTATGGATGGTTATTTATTCACACGTCCCGATATCGCCGCAGTAGAGTCCTCCATTATGTGTGTACACTCCCATTCTTCTCCGTTAATTTGCGTAAATATCATGTGAATTACTTACCCGGCCGCATAAGAAAAGCGAGAACACAATGACCATTAAAAATATCATTGTTTAGAGATCTAGATAATTTTATAGTTTCTTAATTTTATTTGTTTATAAAAGGAGAAATTTATAGTGTATTAAAAAATGAGTATAGAGAGTAGATGGCAACTGCTTTCGGGTCCTCGGCCTCTCATGGGTTTCCAAAGCGACTTAGGCCGGGCCTCCCTCTCATTCCATGCGGCAAGTGTCGTGATGAGACGAAGATTGTGATGGGGTACCGAGTGAAGAAGGAGGGTCCCAACAAGAATCGTATCTTCTACAAATGTCCGGATCGCAATGTGAGTTATTTTATCGTATTTAATGATTATGGTTAGTTTATACCTATTTTCATGATGGTTGTGATTAAAGTTCTAATTTTTTGTTTTAATTTCAGTGGGATGGCAGTGGACGATGTTCAGGCTTCTACTGGGAGGAAGAGTATGTTGGACTCGTGCAAAAATATCTTGCACAACAAAGACACGACGGCTAATGAGGCAAAGTGATCCAAATTAAGAAGCCCAAAGATGTTGCACAATCGGGGATCTGCATGCTTTTAGTTGAGATTGGTCGTGAAATCCTACTGCTACTAAAATGTATTTTAGCTTTAGTTCTTTTAGTGGTAGTTGGGATTGTCTACATTGTAGCGATGCTTTCATAAATTTGTATCTTTTGTGGTGGCACGACGTTGTATAAATAATTAATTATGATCTAGGTTTTAATATGGTATTTATGTCATGTAATGCGAGATGAGCCGTCATTGGATGTATAATGCTGATCGCCGCTCCCAAGAGTTCATTGACGGCGTGCATTCTTTGTTACGCAGCAAGCCGAGGCAAACAAACGCGATGGTTTCATGTGCTGCCCATGTGCCATATGTAAGAATACGGTGGAATATCCTTGCTCAAGGACTCTTCATTCACACTTGTTCAAGTCGGGTTTCATGCCAAACTATATTTGTTGGACAAAGCACGGAGAAACCGGTGTTGTAATGGAAGAAGGTGAAGAAGAACAATGGGACGACAATGATATTATTCCCGATGGTGCGTGCTTCAATGATACTGCAATGGGAGAAGCTGAAGAAGAGGTAGCCGCAGAAGATGAGCCGGCTGATGATCTTTCTCAGGTCATTCATGACGCACAAAGAGAATGTGAAAGTGAAAAGGAGAAGATCAAGTTCGAGCGGATGCTAGAAGATCACAAGAAATTGTTGTACCCAACTTGTGATGCAGGGCAGAAAAAGTTGGGAACCACACTAGAATTGCTGCAATGAAAGGCAAAGAATGGTGTATCTGACAAGAGATTTGGAGAGTTACTAAAAATTCAAAAGAAGATGCTTCCGAAGGACAATGAATTGCCCGCCACTACCTACGAAGCAAAACAAGTTGTCTGTCCTATGGGGCTAGAAATAGAGAAGATACATGCATGTCCTAATGACTGCATCCTGTACCGTGGCAAAGAGTACGAGAAATTGGATGCATGCCCGGTATGCCATGCGTCGCGGTATAAGATCAGGCGAGATGACCCTGGTGATGTTGAGGGCGAACGTCCGCGGAAGAAAATTCTTGCCAAGGTTATGTGGTATGCTCCTATAATACCACGCTTGAAACGTCTGTTCAGAAACAAAGAACATGCAAAATTGTTGCGATGGCACAAAGAAGACCGTAAGGTAGACAATATGTTGAGACACCTGGCGATGGGTCCCAAGTGGAGAGCAATCGACGGAGAATTCCGGAGTTTGCAAATGACGCAAGAAACTTAAGGTTTGCTTTAAGTACAGATGGTATCAATCCTTTTGGAGAGCGAACAGTAGTCATAGCACTTGGCTCATTACTCTAAGTATCTACAACATTCCTCCTTGGTTATGCATGAAGCGGATGTTCATTATGATGCTCGTGCTCATCCAAGGCCCGAAGCAACTTCGGCAATGACATCGATGTGTACCGAGACCACTTATTGACAAACTTCTCATTTTGTGGAATAAAGAAGGTGTACGTGTGTGGGATGAGTACAAACAGGAACACTTTGATCTGCGAGCATTGTTGTTCGTAATAATCAATGATTGGCCTGCTCTAAGTAATCTTTCAAGACAGTCAAACAAGGGATATAATGCATGCACACATTGCTTCGGTGATATTAGAGGTGTATTCTTGAAAAAATGTCGAAAGGTCGTGGTACCTTGGCCATCGCCGATTTCTTCCCTCGCAAATCACCCCGTGAAGAAAGAAAGGCAAGCATTTTAAAGGGAAGGCGAGACCACCGACCAAGCCTCGCAAACCGAACCGGTGAGGATGTACTCGATATGGTCAATGATGTGAAAGTCGTCTTTGGAAAAGGACATGGAAGCCAACCTATTCCAAAAGACGCTAACGGTCATGCACCCATGTGGAAGAAGAAGTCCATATTTTGGGACCTACCCTATTGGCAAGTCCGGAGGTCCGTGAGCTCGATCGACGTGATGCACTGACGAAGAATCTTTGTGTGAACCTGCTAGGCTTTATGGGTGTGTATGGAAAGCCTAAGGACACATTTGAAGCACGACAGACCTGCATTGTTTGAGAGAAAGAGACAACCTGCATCCAGAGAAGATGAGATGATGGACGCCATTACTTACGTCCCCGCTAGCTACACTCTAAGCAAAGAGGAGAAGGAAATCATGTTTGAATGCTTAAACAACATCAAGGTACCATCTAGATTCTCCTCGAATATAAAGGGTATTATAAATGTGCCAGAGAAGAAATTCTGTAACTTAAAGTCCCATGACTGTCACGTTCTCATGACGCAATTACTTCCAGTTGCATTAAGAGGAATTCTACCTCCAAATATACGTCTAGCCACCGTGAAGCTATGTGCATTCCTCAATGCAATTTCTCAGAAGGCAATTGATCCAACTGATCTAGCTAAACTACAGAATGATGTGGTTCAATGTCTCGTCAGCTTTGAGTTGGTGTTCCCTCCTTCCTTCTTTGATATTATGACACACCTCCTAGTTCACCTAGTCAAGGAGATTTTCACTCTCAGTCCTGTGTTCCTACACAACATGTTCCCTTTAGAGAGATTCATGGGAGTCCTGAAGAAATATGTTCACAACCGTGCTCGCCCAGAAGGAAGCATCGCCAAGGGCTATGGAATAGAAGAGGTCATTGAGTTCTGTGTTGACTTTATTCCCGACCTTGACTCGATTGGTGTTCCTGAATCGAGACATGAGGGGAGACTAAGCGGAAAGGGACACTAGGGAGGAAAACATATATTGGTACGGATGATGATTATTTCAATAAAGCGCACTACACAGTTCTCAGAACTCCTCTTTGGTAGATCCGTATATTGAGACACACAAGGATCTCTTACGATCCGAGTTTCTAGGGAAGACTGAAGCTTGGATTACGCATAAGCACATGGAAACTTTCGGCGGTTGGTTGCGAAAAAAAATGTCAAGGTGATGAGAGCATCCATGAGCAATCAGATTTATTGGCTATGCAACCATCATGGCATATCGTCACATACAAAGGGTACGAGATAAATGGGAACATATTCTACACGAAGAGCCCAAGATAAAAGGAGTACCAACCAAAATAAAGTGGTGTCCATATAGATGCCACAGACCCAAATGGGAATAAGCGGATATATTATGGACGATAGATGAAATATGGGAACTAGAATATGCACCTACTTTGAAGATCCCATTGTTCAAGTGCCAATGGGTCAAGGTGACCGGAGGCGGGGTAACAATGAGACAACGAGTATGGAATGACAACAAGAGACCTTAGTAATATTGGGTACAAAGACGAACCATTCGTCCTTGCCAAGGATGTGAATCAGTGTTCTATGTCAATGATATGTCTACCAAACCAAAAAGAGGGAAAACGATAATGACTCAACCAAAGAGCCAAAGCGCCACATAGTTCTTTTCAGGGAAAAGAGTCATCGTGGGAATTGAGGACAAGTCGGACATGTCGGAAGAATATGAAAAGGATGACCGAATTCCGCTCTTCAAAGTGAACAAAGACCCTAGCATCTTGGTAAATGATGAGGACACTCCATGGTTACGAAGTTTATCATAACCAAGGGACATACGTAAAGAAGAAGTTCACCTTTGTGCCCACTTGATGATATAGTGATTTAATATAGTGTGTGTTTGAGATATTATGTAATAATTGTGAATTCAGATGTTTATTATGTCATGTTTCAAATTAAATAAATGTTTGATTTGGTGGGATTTCTCTCTCAAAAAGGTAAATTAGGATACCGAGTGATGAAAAATTAAAATATTAATGTTAAAATGACGTGAAAACAAATTTCCTGTCCAAAACCAATAGTTTAATAATTTTAATTAAACACTACATTTTTGCATTAACAACATAATAAATATTAGTTACATTATGTTTTATAATTCTAACAAAAAATAAAAAAGTTAGGTTATAGATTTTTCCTATGTGCAATAAACAAAAAGAAAATTCATATTTTTAACAAAATAATTTTATGGCTTTTATTTAATTTACTATGTATTTAACAAAAACTATTGCATTTCTATTGTATTTAACAAGACTATTGCTTAAAATAGGCGGGAAACGAAACTGCAACCCACCTTTACTCCCGGGTGGGAATCCCACCCGGGAGTAAAGGTGGGCTGCAGTTTCGTGGCCCGCCAAAAAAAACCCTGTACTCCCGGTGATGAATATTGCATTTCTATACCTTTACTCCCGGTTGGTAACACGCACCGGGATTAAAGAGACCTTTACTCCCGGTTGGTAATACGCACCGGGAGTAAAGGGTTTTACTCCTGGTTGGTGGTCGGCACCGGAGTAATTCTCTCGATATATAACCTCCAAATACCGGCGCAGATCGATCCGCTGCCTTCTTCCTCGTCAACACCGCCGCCCTCTTCTTCCTCGCGCCCGCCTCCACAAGGCCGTTAAGCTTTCCGTGACACCGGCGCCGCCTCTTCTTCCTCGTCAGGGGTACCATCACTGCGCCTGCGTGCCCCTCCTCCGCGCGACCGTGGCCTCTCACCGCGCCTCCTCCGCTCCCGAGGCCCCTCCACCGCGCCCGAGGCCCTCCACTGCCGAGCTCGAGGTGATATGTTCGTCGATGTCTTTGTACATTCGCCCGAGCCCTCCACTGCCGAATTATAGATCACGTCGAAAACTACGTAAAACTTTGGTGGAAGCCATGTCAACGCTCGAGGTCGATTGAAAATGAATATTTGGAACTCTATATATGCAGCGAGCGAGGAACTCTATATATTTGGAACTCTATATATGCAGCGAGCGAGGAACTGAAAATGAATATTTGAATCACAAAATCATGACAAGTTTAATTAAGGACCACCAATATGAAATTACTTTAGAAATTAATTAGATCGATGTAAATCCATGGCTTGTATAATAAACACGCTATATATTATTTGGAAACCATTGTCGTTGTCACTAAAGCTGAAAATGATCCAGCCAATCAACCGCCATATATTCATCACTATATGATATGCCATTATTCCAAGATGCAGTTTCAATAGAAGAATTTTTTCTATCTTCATAGATCAATGTTTGTTACCAAAATTTTATCCAAATATATTCATGTAGGGTTTTTTTTGAAGGATTTGTTGTAGGATATATAATGGTCAAATAGGAACTCAATTTTGATACCCGCTTTGTAAACTAAGCGCTTTTTAGTTTATAAAAAATATCACATGTGATGATGTAAGCGCTTTTGGTTGGACTTGCATGCATGATTTACTGCATAAATGAAGGAAAACTTCAACGCTTTCTTCATTTGTGAACTTTGAATATACAGATATAATATATTAATGTTGCTAAAGTAATATGATGAATGACACATATACTTACATTTCATAATGACTTATACGCTTCTCATATGATGAATGACTACATGGTTCACATGGTACATAGGATCACAACATCACGCACCGACACCGCCCGCCCGCCTCACGTCGTCGTAAATCGTCGCCAAGACGCCGCCCGCCTCACGTCGTCGTCGTCCAAGACACCGCCACCACACCGACACGTATATATATCGTCATTTGTATTCATATGCATGTATATATATCGTCGCGAGCACCGCCGCCTCGTTCGTCCATGCGTTTCTATGTATATCGCGGCGGAGCACCGCCGCCTCGCTCACCCATGTGTACAGACATATATATCGGCGGAGTGGAGCACCACCACTCTTGTCACACCGCCTTTCTCGTGGCCTAGTTGATCAACATTCGTATTATCGTTATCGTTAATGCTAAACAATCACACCGTATGCGAACCGCTACCGTTGATGTACTATATATTGGTTTTGTTTTTTGAAGCTAGATGGCCGACCGAGAAACATGGATGAGGAGGAGTTGATGAATTTGATCAACACCGGCACTCAAGTTGCCGGCGATGATGGTGCTAAAATAACGTGCAAGAGGATGCGGATGACGGAGTCGATGCTTAGCTCTTGAACAAAATGAGCAACAACAGATTGGCCAAGTATATATTTTTATTATTAGCTATATATATTATCATATGTCTTTATGTGTGCTCATGACATTAAAAATAATGTTTATGTTTTGTAGCCCTCTGGATCGACATCAACAACTACAACGAAGAGTAAAAATGTTCGAGGTCCCAAAAAGCCATTGGAGGGCCGCTTCATCATCTCGGAGTTCAATGTGGATACAGGCGAACCGGGGGGAATAAAATGAAATTTGTGCACCACCGTGGTTACCTTTGTACGGACCGGCTCCCGATTAGTACCCGTGAATGGAAGAAGAAGACCAATGCTCCTCATATCAGTTTTGTCTCCGATCGTGACAAGGCGTTAATTTGGAATGATGTCTTGGTACATTTCACGCTCCAAACAGATGGTTATGATGATATAATAGATGGTGATGAATTGAAGGAGCGAGTTAGGGATTGGGCAATGAAGAAGATGGCCACCCGGCCAGACTTGGAAGAAACACCTATACACGACGTATGTCAAGAAGAACATAGCACCAGATTTTACTTCCCCAGGCCCGATCTCAAAGCAGAGGCCCTATTGGGATGAGTTTGTACAAATACAAGACTTCGAAGAGGGTGTGAGTCGGGTGATAAAGAACCAACGTAATGCCCAATGAAGACATACCACCATACCTTGGGATCAGGTGGCTACCCAACTGCCATTAAGAAGTGGAACAAAATGGAAGCAGACCTTCTTGCCAAGGGTATCAGACCAGAATCACTCGAGTGGGGAGAACGTGCAAAGAATTGGTTTTTCGGTCATGGGGAACACTAGACCAGAGAGACAGGAAGTGCATTTATGGCGCAAGACTGCAAGAAGCAGCAGAAGATTGTTTTATGCTCAGAGAGCTACTGCTAGTGGTGCGTTCAGGCCCAACAGAGAGAAGGATGAGCTGACATACGCCATCGGGACTGTTGAACATGGTGGCCGAACTAGAGGCAAAGGAAGTGTCTCGTGGGAGCATGGATTCCTCAGATGCACCTTCTTCTGAAGTCGCTAGAGAAAGAAGGAAGAAGAGGCGAGAGCGGCTCCAAAGATTGGAGGAAGCGGTGCGTGAAGCACAGAGCGGGAAAAAAACCTTGAAGCGAGAATGCGAGAGGAAATCGAAGGCAAGTGCAAATAGCGGTGAGTGCAAGTGGCGAGCATCGAGCCGTAAATCAACATTAGCCAATCTGCTCGGTTGAAAAGCAACAAGCGCTTCCACGGAGATACCAAATCAAGGGACACAGGATCTGCGCTTCCACGTGGATGACGCCATCGAACCTTATACAACGTGTGAGCTACACATTCGAAGGAGAATTCTACAATCAAGGTGGCTATCGGTCTTGTTAATCCTATCGACCGAACCAAGACACGAAGGATTCATGGGAATATAATACAAGAAGGATATGCTACCATCTCGGTAGATAAAAGCTGAAAAAAGTTTTAGTGATTTGCCTCTTGACATTCCACGGAGGTGATGGCGAGAAGACTCTAGGAGAAGCGGAGAAGACATTCATTCTATGGCGCAAGCGCTACATCATCATTCCGGGGATGTCGGCTCCACCTCCTCCCCGAACTACCTCACCATAGGTACGTGCGGATGAAAACACTACATCATTAATTTGTATTGGCTTAAATAATTAACAATCACTCATAATAATATGTCATTCCTTTTTTGTAGCAGATCCTCCCCAACCTAAATCCAATTGTTCAATCGCCAGATCATCATAGTGCTCAATCACGATGACATTATGTTGGAAGACGAGGCTGCATCTACACCATCTCCAAGGAGGTCTCCAACGCCATGAGCCGCCACCTCCAAGGAGGTCTCCAACGCCGCTGCCAACACCTCCAAGGAGGTCTCCAACGCCTCCCGCCCCCCCTACCAAGAAGCCTAGCAAGAGGCCAACCCTCAAACGAAGAACCGGTCCCCATCTTTGCAAAGAAAGCCACCGTGAAACCAAGGGCTATTCCCAAAATAATATCTCAAGAGAAGGAAGAAGGAACTGATGCATATAAAAAACATGTCTAGATTCTATGACAAACTTAAAATGAATCAAGAAGCAAGGAGAAACCTGGAGAAACCGTACTTCTTCAGTAGCTCCAGATATTCTAAGAAAAAGGTGACTTCTTACCAAAGAACAACAGCGGGAATCTCGTAAGTCATCCAAATCAACGTTATCGGACTATGACCGCACTCTCACCAAGTCAATTGAGGCGGCACGTAAAAAAAAGCGGGCGGGAAAGGCATTGCCCAACTCGGACAACAAGCGCACCAATCAATCCCCCGCTAGTTGTTGGTAATGAATATGGTTCGAATTTAGGATTAATGCATCGAGCAAACATACCTCCGGATGTCGATTTGGATCACCTTGGTGAATTTCTTGATGAGACCGGTCTCGACCTTTACCAGATGTTTGGTGATGGAAACATTGAGAGTGCGGCGGAGGTTGATATTTGGAAGAAAAAAAATTTGTACTAGGCCGTAGTCTATACAACCCTCAAGCCTTATCTCGATCTGGGGACGCAAAAATGTACCGCTAAACAAGTGGTACATGCAAAGGCGTCTACCAAAGGAGACTTCTAACGTTGGTGTCGTAATTAGAGACGAACATTGGTTCCGTATGGCGATGATGTTATGTATGTTGACTTTGCGAAATTTCATCAACTATGCCACCGACCTCTCTGGACAAAGTTATCATTAGTCGCTATTGCCCTGTAAGTAATAATTCTTTCGATCTATTATTAAACTCATCATATGTGTGTATATGCATATAAATTATCCTAACAAGTACTATATATATGCATATTTACAATGACAGCTTCGAAAAGGAAGGCTGCAATGAAATTGGTTTTGTTGATCCCCATATAGTATTCAAGACCCAATTACTCCAAAGACTAATTGGAAGTCCGAGTCGAGAGAATAACCTCATGAACTTCTTAGTGAACCAACGCCACAAGAAGGATATACTCTTTCCCTATAACTTCAAGTGAGTGTTAATCATGTCGATCATATCCTTAATGGCTCATATGTTGATTCTAGTTAATTAATGAGTGTTATGCGTTATATCCTATAAACACATGCAAAGAATCACTCGGATATTGATGGACATCGATCGGTGAAAAGTCACTTGATAATCTATGACTCGATGAGAAAACCACAACAAGACTACCAAGATATGATAGATATTATCCGAGGTAATTTCGGGATCTCTAGCAACTATATATACACACAAACATGATGATTAACTATATCCGATGACGTGGCAAATTTTTTATTGGGCGTTGTTTGGAAAACCTTTATTGAGAAGCAACACATGGAAAAATGGAAAGCGCCACTTGAATGTAATCCCTTTGAAAGTAAGTCCCTGAATCGCATCATCTTTATTAATTAAACATATAGCTTTCAATCGGATCACCAGATTGATGACAAATCTTTTTCTCGTAAAGTGGTGTCTAAGGCGTAAAAGCAGAACAACTACATGGTTACTATGTTTGCAAGTTTATCAAGGTGCTCTCCCAAAGAACTCCTACAGAGAGACTCAAAGTACGTTAAAAATACATTATATATTCATTTAATTATTATTATTGATTGTGTTACTATGTCTTTATATATATATATATATATATGTACATATATTAATTTATTTTCCTTTAATTCAAACCTGTAGACTCGATGGTTGGAGGAAAAGGTCATACGGCAAGACCAAATCAAAGCAATTCAAGAGTCTATAGCCGGATTTTTTAATGAGCAGGTCATCGATTCCAAGGGCGAGTTCTACTTCGACCCAACACTGCCATTGAAGCCAAGCTAGAGGATGAGAGGAAACTTGTTATGTCACAACAACTGTAATGCAATCTTTTGTAATATATGCACATGAAATAATATAATGTAAAATACACATATGCATGCATGCATGTAAATATATATATGATGCATGCATATATATATATATATATATATATATATATATATATATATATTTCTATGCTTGAATTGTGTGATTTAATACGTTCATTGTGCTTGAACCGAAACATACTATATGCGCGTATAAATGTATAATTAGCAGCGTACAATACGACTTCGAAAACCTATTTTGAAAAGAAAACAAAAAAATGAAAAGAAAAGAAAAAAGAAAAAAACCTTTAGTCCCGGTTCGTATTACCAACCGGGACTAAAGGTGCCAGCCATCGTGGCATGTCAGGAGGCACCTTTAGTCCCGGTTGGTGTTACCCACCGGGACTAAAGGTCCTCCTTTAGTCCCGTTTCCTGACCCGGGACTAAAGGACCCCCCCTTTAGTCCCGGATGCTTGCTCCCGGGTGGGGAACCGGGACTAGAGGAGGTTCCCCACCGGGAGTAAAGCTCGGTTCTCTACCAGTGTTGGGCAATGCCGCTTAAAATCATTTTTGTAGTACTGAGCATCGCATTGACAATTTGACATTTAGCAGCACACACTTGAACAAGCAATCATGTTATAGTTCTAAACTCTGAAGTGACCTCTTATAAACGGCACCGCAACGTAGCAAGCACAGTGCACTTATTATCACTCAATAACTATAATAACAACACTGCTATCTGAACCTTCAGTGTCTCGAACAGAAACATAGGGACACCAAAGCTGAGGCCAGACAGGAGAGAAGCCATGGCGCTACTTGCGGTCTGCACTCTATGCGGTGAGGATGGGCGGGATGTAAAGCGACTTGTTGCCGAGGACGCGGACACGGGTGTCGGGGAAGTTCTCCATCCACGGCAGCCCAGTAACGGTGCCGTCGGCAGTGACACCGATTGGGTAGCTTAGGAGGTGGCCTGGGAGATCCTGGTCCAGGTCATCGCTCGAGTACAGATCCCAATACTTCTCAGCGATCCGGTTCACACCTTCTGCACACACTCCACGCTCTCAGGGCACTGGAAGACATCATCCAGCATTCCCAGGTGCTCGTACCACAGAGACATCCGGAAGCCGTGGATCTGGCCACGGGCAGGCTGCCTGGTAGCCAGGTGGTACGGCTGGTACGCGCCCATGGCGATTTCAGAGTCCCTGGCACCGTCCATGGACCTCTGGTTGATGTTGGCGGACCCAATGATGATGTACTCGTCATCCACTGAAATCAAACAAAAAATGTTGCCATCTTCATCGACAAATGGACGCCTTTCAAGCAAGGGAGCAATTCAAGCAGGAATTCAGCTGTTCAACATTTTGGTACCAAGAGTAACTAACTGTATACATTGAATTATTTGTGGGTCCCACAGTCAAACATGCTGCCCGTTATTGCCAAACTTAATCTATACCTAATAATAACCGTCTCCCTCGGACATTAAAGAGTTTTTTCCGTTTGGACTTATATATAATATATAATATAATCCGTGCTCATACGAGTTAGAATAGCTATTGTCTAGCGCAATACGGTGTCCGACTCCAAAACGTATTGGGTCGTGTTATTGTGTATGTGACTAGGACTCATGCTCATATGTTCGTCCGTCAGCTCATTCTAATAATTTTTTAGGATCCAAATATAAGGTTAATTACTATCAATGAGTTCAAATAGGTAATTTGAGTTAGGTCATGGTAATAGAAATTGATTGGGCAATCATGGTTGTCATGCCCCTGTCGATGGAAATCGTTTCGGTTTTCAAAGGATGGACGATAAGGTTAAGGACAAACTAGTTCTAAGTGTCGGTTGTTGTTAAAGAGACACTTAGAGTAGTTTAGGACTTTGTTTTTTCTTTGGCCGTATTATTAAGGGGGGTATGGACTAGTAGCTTGACCTAGGTGAGTCTAGTGGGTTAGGTGTGGTGCACATTTGTTAAATCTAGCACTAGGTAGCTCAGGAATAGCCCTAAGATCAATTGGAGTCAACTTCATTCACATATGATTTCGAGTTGGAAGTGAATGAAGGGTCAAATGACTGACCGGACGCTGGTCTGGTTGTGACTGGACGTTGGAGGGTGAGTCTGGTCAGTTTATTTAATCAACTGCAGTTGTCTAGTACTGACCGGACGCTGAGTGGAGGAGCACCGGACGCTGGGGTGCCTACGTCCGCTCAACTCTAGAGAGGTTCTAGAGAGGCTTTTTTCTTGACCAGACGCTGGTCAGAGTCCGGTCAATCAACTGCAGTTGTCTGTTACTGACCGAACGCTGAGTGGAGGTGCTGACCGAACGCTAGGGTGCCTGCGTCCGGTCCACTCCAAAGAAGTTCTAGAAAGGCTCTTTCTTGACTGGACGCGTCCGGTGGGTGCTGATCGGACGCTGGTCAAAGTCCGGTTAGAGCTTAACGACTCTCTCTGACTCAGTGGCGGGTACAACTTTCCGGAGCATCCGGTCACCCTGACCGGAGCGTCCGGTCAGCCCGCAGAGTGCTGACTCAGCCTCCAAACGTTATGTTTTGATTGAGGGGGTATAAATACTTACTCCACTCGTCGATAGGAGCTCTCTTGCCCATTTGTTCAGCTGAGAAACACCTTTGGAGTGCAAGGGAGAGCAAGAGCCTAGTGAGGTGATTGAGATTTGATAATCCAAGATTAAGGACCTCATTAGTGCATAGGGAGTAGCAAGTGTGCATCCACCTTTCTCATTAGGCTTGTCTTGGTCAAGTGAGAGTTTGTGCTTGTTACTCTTGGTGATCGCCATCACTTAGACGACTCGATGATGATTAGGAGCTTGGTGATCATCCGACAGAGCTTGTGGATGACCCAAGTCAAGTTGTGAGCGGTTGTGGGTGATTCACCGCGACAGAGTTTCAAAGAATCAGCTCATAGAGAGCACTTGATCCTTGCGCGGATCAAGGGGGAGCTACACCCTTGCGCGGGTGCTCCAACGAGGACTAGTGGGGAGTGACGATTCTCCGATACCTCGAGAAAACATCGCCATGTTCCTTTCCATCTCTTTACTTTGAGCATTTACATTTGAGCAATTCATTTCATGTCTTTACATTCCTAGAATTGCCATGCTAGAGTAGGATTGGAACCTAGGGTGCAAAACTTTTATGCGGGAAAACAATAGAAACACTTTTTAGGCACAAGGGGTGAAGTGGGCTAAGTATAGGACTTAAGTATTGCAAAAAAATTAGAATTAGCCCAATTCATCCCCCTCTTGGGCATCTTGATCATTTCACTTGGTGAGACGGGAGCACCGGGAGTACGTCCTCGAGGCATGGAGAACTCAGCGGTGAACCGTTTGTCCCTGAGTCACTAAGCGGCACAAACGGAAAACATGTTTCGTCGAAATAAACGTGACGAGATATGATAACGCGCTTAGTCTCTAGATTGTAACACTTGTAGACACGCTGATCCAAAGGATACCCCAAGAACACGCAGCGAACAGAATGCGGCGAGAGCTTGTGTTGTGCGGTGGCTTCGGTGTTAGGGTAGCAGAGGCAACCAAAAATGCACAGGTGAGCATAATTTATATGCGCGCCGAACAAAAGTTTGAACAGAGTGGAGTTTTGTCGAGGGTGACAAGGACGCCAATTTAGAAGATATGTGGACGTGGCAAGCGCATTAGGCCAGAATGAGGGTGGGAGCGATGCCTGGAACATGAGAGCATGGAGGCCATGATTGAGCGTGCGCAGAACGCGCTCGGCACGGCCGTTCTGTTGTGATGTGTAGGGGCAAGTCGGACGCAGTGCAATGCCATGCTTGGCAAAGAACGTACGCGTTGTAGAGTTGTCAAACACCTTTCCATTGTCAGTTTGAAAACACTGAATCGGTCGCTGAAATTGAGTGCCAACAAAAGCATGAAACGAAATAAGAGTGGGCAGAACATCAGACTTGTGGCGCAAGGGGAAAGTCCACGTATAATGAGAAAAATCATCTAAAATTGACAAGATAAAATTTGTATCCTGAGTTGCTCATTATTGGCGAGGTCCAAACATCACAGTGCAACAATTGAAAAGGAAAAGAAGAAACATTTGAGAACTCTTTGAATGGAAGCCGCACGTGCTTGCCAAGGCAGCAGGCTTGGCACGTGTGACGACTGGACTTGGAGCAACTGAAGCTGACTGTGCGAGACAAATGCAGAAGAGCATCCTGACCTGGGTGGCCAAGCCGAGAGTGCCAGAGGTGACCATCGGACCATGTGAGGAGCGCCTGCGAGGGTCGTGGAGGAACAATGCCGGGACCAGTGCGCAGAGGGTACAGCTCGCCGGAAGAGTCACATCGGAGGAGCGCCATCCTGGTGCGAAAGGTCCTTGATGGAGAAACCCCAAGGATCAAATTCCACAGACACATAATTATCTCTAGTTAGAGCACGAACGGATATGAGATTCTTGACAAGCTGAGGAGCAATCAGGACATTATTCAAAAGAAAAGGTTTGGAGGAGGTGGGGAAAGAGGCACGGCCAGTGGAGGACGCGGACATAAGACCGCCATTGCCGACAACGATCTGACGAGGAACAGTGGAAGAGGAACAAGTGCTAAGTATACCAGGGTGGGAAGCCATGTGGGAAGAGGCGCCTGTGTCCACGAACCAGTCGTTGGCGCCGCCGGTGGTGGGGTTCAACGACATGCTGTTGAGTGTAGAGTAGAGCCCGGGTGGCAGGGAGCCGGTGTCGTCCTGTGGCGGCGGCACGGCGAACGCCGTCATGGCCGAAGGAGGGCTGACGCCGGGGCGCGTAGTGAGGATGCCAGGCATTGAGCGGCCATGCCTGAACCACCCCTTGCCACGGATTGTAGGGGGCAGCCCACTGCGGTGGCGGAGCGGCAGCGGAGTTGTTCCTGCCGGGCGCAGACTGGCGCTGAGGGTTGTCTGCCTTGCGCTTCTTGCGACGGTCACCGCCAGTGGCGTCGGAGACTACGGGGCTGGGCGGTGTAGGAGCCGGCGTAGACATGGTGGTGGTAGGCGTGTCACGAGCGGCAATGAGCGTCGTCTGTGCCTCCATCTGCCGGGAGTACTTGATGCAGTGCTCCTCCCGCAGCAGGTACGACTTGGTGTAGAGTTAGGTCGGCGGCGGCATCATGTTGGAGAGCACGGCGATAGCTTGGCTGAATTTGTTGTTCAGCCCACGAAGAGTGTTGATGACGAGCGCCGGGTCGGAGATGGCGGCGCCGCAGTCGTAGAGGGTGTCGGCGAGGCGCTTGAGGCGGCAGCAGTACTCGCCGATCGACATGTCACCCTGGAACAGGCTGTGAAACTCTTGCTGGGCGTAGACGGCGCGCTGCAGACTATTGTCGAGGAACTGACCGGTGATGGCGGTCCAGGCGGTGTAGGCAGAGCTGCGCGGCTTGTAGACATCGCTCCAGATGTCCTTGGACACCGTAGAGTAAAGCCATGAGACGATGCACAAGTCCACCTGCAGCCACTCGGGATCATCGATCATGGCGGCCGTGTCGATGGTGCCGTCGATGTGGTTGACGAGGCCGAACTTCTAGAAGGTGAGGTCGAAGAAGGATCACCATTGCCGGAAGTTCCCGTCATCCATGGACAGGGTGACAGGAACGTGACTACGGATGTTGAGGAGGACGAGGGTGGAGGCCGTGGGAGGGACGGGTTCGGTAGGCGCAGCGAAAGGATTGGTGTCAGAGGAGACCGAACCGGTGGGGCTCGCCATGGCTGAGAGCAGCGGAAGGTGGAGTTGACGATCAAGAAGATCTGATACCATGTAAGAGAGATGAACTGGGAGAGAATCATTGCATTACACTCAGTGGAGGTAGATATACAACAACTGGAGCTCCCCACGGTTAGCCGATCCTATAATCTAGGCGACGTGGAGAGAGCAGCCGGGTCAAGCAATGGTTACAAAAGATAAGACTCAACGCAAAAGACGCTTAGCCTATACTATCTCTCTGACACTTACAACACTCCACGATAATCCTTGGATGACTGAGGAAGGACGGAACTTATAGTCTCGACTTAATTTATATGATTACATTTGCGACGGATTAGGCACCACCAGAGGCAATAGGGCGCACAAGTGCTTGATTCCCGCCAAAATCCACAAGTTGGCCTCCTCTATGATCAATCAGAAAACCCGTCAGGACCGCTGCTTCGGATGTTGAACGCCCTGGAGTTTCTCTCTCTCTCCAAAACTGCCAACCGATCAGAAGCGTTATGGAGTCGAAACCTCGCCTTTAATTCTTTGGCCACGCTCTTACGAGAGAGAAGACACCACGACTAGAAGCAGTCATCGACTGCGACCATCAGATGATCATCAATGTCAAGAATGGCCAGCACTTTGCTCCACACCGGCCGACTGAAAGAGCAGGAGAGTAGAATGTGGTCGATCTCTTCGATATTTGACGCACAGAGATCGCAGGCGGACGATTGCTGCAAATCATGACGATGACGACGAGCTGCTGTCCAACACCGTCTGTGAAGCACTAGCCAGAAAAAGTGTATAACCTTCGATGGAGCGGAGACCTTCCATAATTCCTTGGCCCCCAGCGGCCTCGACGCTCCGACGAAAATGGTGCGATAGGCCGACGAGCAGGAGTTGAGAGAGTTTGCAGCCCATTTGGCACCGTCAGATGACCTATGATGTCGTTCACCCACGCATTCCCTGGAATTGCCTCGGCCACCAAGCGGCCAAGACGCCTACGACCAACATTGCGCAACAGGTTTGGCGCGACGTCGCGCACCGACCACCGAGTAGCCACCCGTCATCCATCGGTTGAGCCAGAAAACTGTGCTCCTGCCATCGCCAGGAATAACATTGGTCGCAGGTTCGCAGCGTTGAAGGCTGCGTTTCTCGCCGGCAGACGGCAGTAGAGGCCAGGGACGGTATGCATGAAGTCTGCGCTGCCACTCCCAACGCCGCCGATCAGCCAGGCCATGGCCACCAAGTTCCTTGGTCCGACAGGCGACCTGCCAAGCGACCCTACATAGGCCACCCGCAACGTGATCAGAGCCTGACCATAGAAATGTGCGACGCCGTTTATCGATCTCCCCCACTGCCCATGGGGATAGGCAAACAGCAATAGATAGGTGAGTTGGGAATTGGGATGGCTGAGAGCGTGACGGTGGCCAGAGTTGCCCTCCCCGCCAAATTGAGCAGGTTCCTTTCCAGGCCAGTATCCGTTTAGCAACTGCAGCAATGAGATCTTGCTCCTCGGACCTCCTGAGCTTATGGATCGATAACGGTATCCCCAAGTATCGACATTGGAAGTCGTCCACCCGGCAACCGAACAATGACTGCAGAAGTTCTGTTTGCGCTTCAAAGCCAGTCGGGGAAGCAATGTTTGTAGAATGTAGATAGGCCTGAGGCTTCTTAAAAAATCAGGAGGATCTCCCGCAACACCGCAACACCCCCATGACCGGGGCTAAGAAAACGACCAAGTCATCGGCTTATAGAGGAGCTCCGCAACGCGCCGCCCTGGACGGCAAAGGCCTGAGGAAGGCATTCTCATTTTGAACCAAATCGGACAAACAACATCAGGAGATAAGAAATTGACAGTAGCGGGACTGCTAATAATGTAATACTTCAAATATTGCAACCGTCTTTATGACAACATGCTAGATTAGGCTAGTTGAAAGCTGCACATATTACAAGAGGTGGGACTTGGGGTGGGCCGTGCCGGCACGGCCCTCTCGTGCTTCGGGCCGCTTCGGGCCGTGCCCTCGAGGCACTGTAAATCTTTTCTTTGGAGCTGCTAGCACCCCTAGGCGTCGATACTAGCGAATGCCTCAACCAGCCGTGGCAGGATATTGACCAGCGCAATCCTAAATCCAGCGGAGCATGGCCGCACCCTACTACCCTCGGTGGGATTCCCCTCCTCGTCGAGCGTGCCGAGGAGGCAACCATCCTGGTACGCCTCGCATGCCCGGATCACAAGCTGCCCACGGCGGTGGAAGTGGTCTCTGACAAAATCCTCGAATCCCGCTGGCGGCCGGCGCAAGAGGTGGAGCATGGTCTGGAGGCTTTGCAAGAACGTGCTCTCAATGTACGGGAGCTCGTTGCGTTGACCCATCGGTGTGCCGGCCCGAGCCCAGGCAGGCTCGTTGTAGTAGGGCTGGGCAGTGAGCACGAGGCCCTGGATGGAGACGACGACCTGGAGGATGGTGGATGCCTCCGGTGACCATTGCTCGGCTTCGTCTTGGGCACCAAAGGTGTTGAGCAGGCTCAGGCACACCGTGCCGGAGGAGTAGAGGTTAGGGTTCACGTGGAGGCCGAAGGAGCGGTAGTGTACCAGTGGCGGCTCGGCAGGGTATGACGGCGGTAGCTGGACATCGAAGAAGAAGAGCCCATCGTGATACGGTGTCCCGCTCGCTCCCACCATCACTGCTCGTAGAAGGTCCATGCGGTCCTCGAACACCCGCACGTAGATAGTATCTGCAGGAATGCATGTACGGGAAATTAAACCATTAGATAGATAGACATACATGCTCAAATATATAGTCGTTAATTTCTGAGTTTGATGATTGATGCCCAAGAATTCAAATCCGTGTATTACTTAATTCACTGCATAGGTACGTACCTGGCAAGTTGTTGCTCTCAAGAATTTTCCATTCTTTCTGCACCCTCTTCGTCCACATCCTTCGTACACTGGTGCCCTGCAACTCTCATCAGTTTGCAAAAAACTAATTAGCAGTGAATACTGAATACTAATAACACAAAATAGGACGGATCACTGTCAAATTGAAACAATGCATGGAAGTGATCAGACTGGCAATATTACATTATTTGAACCCCGGCCCTAAATAAACTTATATAGATATAATTTATGAATAGGAAATAGAGTGGTAAAAGTAACTAGTATACTATTTTTTGTAGGTAAAAGTTTCATTGGATTAAATTTATTTTTGGTGATGGATCGATCGAACCGCTTGTGGTAACACAACGGCATTTTATTAGCCGCTAATAGCGGGGGGAGGGGGGGGATCCTGTAGCGCCAAATGTGCCATATCCTAGCGTCGGAGGCCCTGAAACGCTCAATCCCGCTATAGCGGCAGATAAATCCGCTATTTCGAACAGTGTCAGAGAAAAAGAAATTACGGACCTGGTCCATGTTGTTAATGTAATGGTGATCTGAAGGACATTGCTGCACAATCTCAAACTGTGGGAAGGGAAATGGCTTATCATCAGGGGTGCCATCTGCCTCAGACTTCTCCTCCCCGGTTGAGCCACCACTGTTACCACCACCTCCATTGATGCCTGCCTCGGCAGTCGATGTTACCTTCACGTCACGATGGCCACTGATCGAGCACCTCTCCAATGATGCTCTCTGTGGCTGTAAGTTCTGATTTTACCAAATACCTCCAACCTTTTGAAAACACTTTACCAGCTAGTCCGATCACTGCCGTGATGATAACTCCGATCTGATTCATCCTCGTCATCGATCCACGACAATCATCTTCGCTATCACTCTCCCTACCAGAACTGTCGTCAGTCTCGCTGCCAGAACCGTCATCACTGTCGCTGCTGGAATTGTCGTCGTCTTCACCGTTGTTGTGGTTGTTGTTGTTGTCCTGAAATCAACACAATTATCTCATATTGTTTCATGATAAATGTGTGGATCTGGATCATGATAATTGCATCGGGAATATACAGAAATCGGTGGATCACGACACATACATCAGCGGCGACGTTCTCTCGTGCCTCATCAATGGCATTGTTCATATCTCCGTCTTCATCTACCCACTCACCTAATTCATGAAGGAGATCATCAATACTTCGCTCCTTGACGATGGCTATCTCACGGAACAGCACCTGAAATTGTTTTCCTCAAATGATGAGCTACAAGTTCAACTTGGAGAGTCAAGTCTATTTGTGCTCTTACTAACTTGTTTGAAAATCCTAGCACAAAATGTAATAATAGACAACATACACACCTTAATAACTCTGTAAACCAGAGAAATTGCCACCTTAAAATAGCTGGAGTGGTTTTGGCTGGCGTTTGGGTGTTTTGCCCGGTTATTGAAAGTTATATAAGATGCTGTGTATGTATGTTGGTATTGGAGTTCGGAGAGTATGGAGGGTTTCATTATTTAAGCGAGTAGTTAAGGAAGGGTAAAACGGACATGATTATATATCAAATATATAATAATGGCAGTCCTTATTTATACTCCTATTAAAGTGATGTAAATATAGCTGAGAAAAGGTGAAATCCAGATTCATACGAAGTAATGTAGAATTTGATTTCTTGACAAGAGTATATGTTAATTTTAGGCCTTCAATTTTTACAATAATCCTATCATCATGGTGATGTGTTTTTATTATAGCATATATATATATATATATATATATATATATATATATATATATATATATATAAGAGATTCTCCATGTATATATATGAACGTACCTTGGACGTGTTGCCGTCACCCCACTTGACATAGATATACTGTGCTTCGTCACACTCACACTCATAGTAGACGAGTTGCCCCACCCATGAAAGGTCACTTGTAGACGACGGCGAGTCTGTCGTCGGAAGCTGCCGGCGGCGGACGACGATATCTCCATAGTCGATGGTACGGGAGTCATCGTCGTAAGAGAAACCTCTGACATCGTACGCGCTCAAGGTCTCCTCCTCGTCGGACTCCAGCAGATCCCATGACACGCGCACGGTCTTGTCCTTGTAGTTGTAGCCTCTCACGACGCCGACACACTCATCCTCCCCATCCGACGGCTCCGTCGACGGTGTCCTCCTGACAACGTGCTGCCCCGGGATCAGGTCATTGTTGGTCTCTCCCTCCCAGACCAACAGAGACGTCGACGGCACGCCGCGCTGTCGCGTGCCGTCCTGCCACAGCACGTCCACCGTCGTGCGAGTGCTGGCCACGACCAACGGCGGTCGTCCTCAGATCCGACTTGGTCTGCTGCTGCCAGTCCCTTCTCGTCAGTCCACAGGTCAGGTTGCGCGAGCAGACGACTCTGCTCGTACGTTCGTCGGAGGCGGGCCGCCGCGAAGAGCACCGGTCGATGGTCAAAGATGCCGGGGCCTAGGCAGAGGAAGGTCAGGTCGCGAGGACTCCTGCTGCGACGACGACGACGACGCGAGCAGTAGACGAGCACGCAGGTCGTCTCCACCCTGCACACGGTGCCCTCGCCATGGCTGGGCTTCCAGTAGCCCTTGAGCCACCGGGACGCCCTGAGGATGCCCGGCGGGCCACCGACGTGCTGCCCCGGGTAGAAATCCTGGTCCTTAGAGCCGTCCTTGTTCACGGTCGACGTCATCGTCCACAGCTCGGCGGTGTGCCCCCACGCTACCCTGCACTTGGCGCCGTCGTCGAACACCACGTCGACGTCGAGGCACACCTCCACGACGCAGCCCAGCCACGCGCCCGCCTCCGCCCCGTCGGCGGTTAACACCACGTAGTCTCCCACGCTGAACTCGCCACCGGCGCGTCGCACCTCCGCCTGCGACACGGCCCTTGCGACGACCGCCGGGGGCACGTTCTCGTCGTCGCCATCTGGTAATGGTAGGCGGGCCAGGTCGAGCTCGGTGGCGGCGCACATCACGGTTCCCAGCTGGCCGCCAATGTCTGTCGACGACGCCACGACCATGCTGGGCTGCATGAAGCTCCGGTCGGCGACACGTACGTCGCTGGCGTTCACGGTCGCCTTGCTGCCGTCGAGGCGCCGCACGACGAGCTTAGGCCACGGTCTGCCCTTCCCGAGCACGATGCCGTAGTGGTTGCCACCGGCGGCTGCTGGCGACGACGGGTTCAGGAGCGTGACAGAGTCTCCTCGGCAGATAAGCTGCCCAATTGCGTCCTCCATTGTTGGCAGGAGTCGTCTGTGCGTACGTGTTTGTTTGTTGGATCAGTCAATCCAATTTCTTGTTTATAGGTTTATTAATTGATAAATAGGGTTGTAATTTATAGTGGTTTACGTACGTGGTTATCTGGGAGAGTTGGAGTAGGTTTTGGAGGCCGTGTAAGAAGGTCCTCTGCAACACAAATACAAACCATAATGGACTTTTTTTAAAAAAAATATATTTGCTTGTAAATAATACTATGGAATCTTTTTGTTGGAATGTTGTATATCCTAGTCTCCAACACAGACCAGTGCATCATTGTTTATTGCCATCATCTTATTTAATTGGAATCATCATCTTTGTTTAAGATGAATTACGTTATTATAAATTTCATTCAGTTGGTACAAGTAGAACTTAGCCCCAATAAGCAATGCTTTTAGGTGACTTGTTATTTAGGATAAAATAAAAATTTGATTTAGGATAAAATATAAAAATGTCCGTTGGCATTAGGGATGGTGGACGGCGTCCGAATGCACCAAAGAGCAGTGACATTGCCTTCTTCAATTTGCACACCAATCCAATGCCAAAAACCAACAGCAAAGGCACAACCAGATAGGGTGAACTGTGCTTTCAAAACTTAGAGTGCCGCACAACTCACATAGGTATGAGTCAATGCAGTGATAAGCATTCTAGGTTGATATAATACTAGATTATATTTCGTGCGTGCAGGACTTTTAAAAAAAATAAAATCATTGCTTGCATGAATTAAACCTACATGTTATTACACCGTTCTTAACAAAATTAGGAAAAGCAATGAAAGAATTCAATAAAAAAACTAACAGAATTAGATTGAATTATAAGATGATGTAAAGGCAAAACAAATAGATATTTCTAATATAATGAAAGTAGTAATTGCACTTAGTGAAGATGATGGATATCTTATATTATGAAGTTGGAAATTAGTGGGATGACATGGCTATTACAACACATTTGGTTGGAGGAATTTCTTAGAAGGGAATGGGAGTTAAGAGATGTGTGATTAAAATTCCTTTGATTGGTTGGTGGGCATGGAAGTTCTTTTGGGAAGGGAAACAGGAATTCGTGGGCCTCAATTCTCACCTTTTAAACCTAAGGAGAGGGTTGGGAATTGAGTGGGACTTCCTTATCAACACAAGATTGATAACTTAAGTTACGATTTCCCATTGCCAAACCCAACAACCAAACAAAGGCCGCAGAAGAAACTCCCTCTTGAACTCTCTCTTAACTTTCAGCACATGCCAAACAGGGGATTATGAGTATAAATCAAGCTCCCACATCAATTCCCTCCACTAACTCCCACCTCCGGTTCCCATGTCCTTTCTCTGACCTTGCCAAACACACCGTTAGACGGAGATGTTGTGAATAATTAATTCGGAAATGATATGGATAGCTTGCATGTTGAGATACAACTTGTAGTGAGGATTAGCTTTATAAAAGATATAGATAGATATAGGGCATGTTTGGCACAGCTCACAACAACTTCATGAGCTGTTGTGAGCTTTTTTTTGCCAAACACCTTTTTTCAAAACAGCTTCATAAGTGAAGCTGTTTTATCCCCTCTCACAAAGAGATGAGTTGGGATGAAGCTGAAAAATAGCTTACTACAGCTTCATCTCCCATATGTGCACCCCAATGTGCACAAAAGGCAATTCTTGGCCAAGAGAGATAGAACGCTCGCGGGGATAAGGGAGGCGACGCGACGAGGCTGACTGGGGCGCGGCCGCCAGAGCGTCGTTGCCGGGAGCGCGGCTCGCCGGGGCGCGGCCCGCCTGGGGCTCACTGGGGCGCGGCCCGCCAGGGGCGCCGCTCGCCTGGGGCTAGGTCTTCTGGGTCGCCGGGGCGCCGGACTTGGAGTGGAGCTCACCGGAGCATGGTCTTCTAGGGCGTTGAGGCGCTGGGACTGGAGCTCGTCGGGACTGGGACTGGGGCTCACCGGGGCACCGAGATTGGGGCGTGGTTTCTAGCGGCGCGGTTTCTTGAAACCTTGTATTCTGGGGCCATTGGGCATCGGCCCTAGGAAGAAGATGGCAATAATCGGAAGAAAAAAGGAAAGGCCATGGGTAGTTTGGTACTTTATTCTTTTTCCCCTCTTGAGAAGCTGTTTTGCCAAACGGAGTGAATAAAATAGCTCAGCTTCACCTGTAGAGCTGCTCATTGAGCTGAAAACCAAAAAAACAACTTAACTAGTGAAGCTGAGCTGTGTCAAACGAGGCCATGGATAAGCAATTGCACATAATTGGTTGTGATGTGACATAGAATTAAAGGAAGTCATCCCTGGCTTTGTTCAATGTACCCAATATTCGATACTTTTCTATAAACCAAAAAATGGTTAAAGCTTGTCCCTCTACCATTAAGTACATAATATTTTTTTTAGGATATATTCATTGTTCAATAAAAAATATGCCCTGTGTGCGAACCTTATTTGTTGAAGACGATCTATGGTAATTAAGAAATAAACCGCTAATTAAATGAGATATTCGGTCATGCATGCGCCATATGCATCTCCTATATATCCTGTGGAAAGTTAATGTTTGCTGATATGTACGTACGTGAAGAGAGGAAAAAATATTTTTGATGATACAGGTGAGGTGACCAGCACCATCTTTAGGTCGGCATAGAGTTGACAGGTGACTCAAGGACTTCTCCGCGAGCCACACAGATTTCGTCGTCATGATCAGGAATAATTCAGGATGCACAAGGACACAATTTGGCGGCATGCAGTGCGGAAATTGAAGGCTATTTTGGACGGCTGCATATCTAGACAAACGTAGCACAGTCTCACACAACTTCTAACAGACGGAACACGGCAATAGATGCAAAAGATTTCTGCACCAAGTACTATGTAACCTTATCCTAGACGAGAAGATTGCGTTCATACTTGTACAAGATGTGAAGTGGCTCATCGACAGAGTTAACCACCAAAATCTACGAAATGCATCAATGGCAGTTTCCAGCAGGTAATTTGGCGGCATCTCAATCTATCTTTCTCGGTCAACAATCAAGGTAAGTTTTGTCATTCCACTGGACATTATACTTTTCTAAGTTCTAATAACCTATCGTCGTCCACGGGCGGTCCGCCATTAATGCATGACGTAGATTTTATGGTTTCGTCTAGACATCATAATGTGTATGTGAACAGTGGTTGATGGGGACGTTGTTAGCTTTATGCGAGATGCAATTTTGCATGAGAAACTTAAGATAGTGTTGATTTAGATGCAAAAATAAGTTCAAATTTAGGAAAAAGTTTTTTTATTATGATTTCAATAAAATTATTGGAGTTTTGCTATTTATTTCTCCATGCATGTAAACTATATACTATGGCTGGATTTTCGGTTGCGTGCGCATTCATACACATACAAGTTGTCAAGTGGCTCATCGACAGAGTTAGCCACAAAAATCTACATCATGCATCCCTGGCACTTTCCAATTGGCAATTTGGCAGCATCTTGGTCTATTCTTCTCGGTCAACAATCAAGGGCAGTTTTGTCATTCCACTGGACATTATACTTTTCTACTACTAAGTTCTAACCTCTCATCGTCCCGGCGGCCAGCCACCGGCCACCTATAAATACACGCACGCTCCATCCCAAACTTCCCAAGCAGCTCGCCTAGTTCCACAAGAAAGAAGCTCGCATAGTAGCACCAATGGCCGCCTCCTCGTCCTGGATCCTCCTGCTCCTGGCCGCCACCTTCACAGCCAGCGCCAGCGCGGCGACCTTCACCATCAAGAACAACTGCGGGTTCACGGTGTGGCCGGCGGCGACGCCCGTGGGCGGGGGCACGCAGCTGAACCCGGGCGGGACGTGGACCATCAACGTCCCCGCCGGCACCAGCTCGGGCCGCGTGTGGGGCCGCACGGGCTGCTCCTTCAACGGCAACAGCGGGAGCTGCCAGACGGGCGACTGCGGCGGCGCGCTCGCCTGCACCTTGTCCGGGAAGCCTCCCATGACGCTGGCCGAGTTCACGATCGGTGGCAGCCAGGACTTCTATGACATCTCGGTCATCGACGGCTTCAACATCGGCATGGCCTTCTCCTGCAGCACCGGCGTGGGGCTGGTGTGCAGGGACTCGAGCTGCCCCGACGCGTACCACCAGCCTAACGACATGAAGACCCATGCGTGTGGCGGTAACAGCAACTACCAGGTCACCTTCTGCCCGTGAGGTTGTATCGGAGAGTGATTTCCAGGAATAAGACGCACGTGTCGTGGTAACATGTCCAAGCGTGCATGCATGTATGTGCACGCCTATGTATGTATACATGGATTTGTGTACGTAACGTATACACCAGTGAATATATAATATAATAAGTCGCTGTTTATAATGTCATGTTGGAATTAAAGCCGGGATGATACAGCAAAGAGAGGAAAAAATGTTAATTATTGCCACGAAGTGATTAAACAAAAAAAATGAAGGTATATTATATGGCTATACTAGAACGCTAAATCTATGTATATATGTGTATGTATATATATATATTTCACAACATACAACCAGCACTACCGGAAACTCACAAAATTTCAGCGACTGATTTTCATAATTATTGATGTGCAAATAGAATGATGGTGGGATATGTCAGCAATAATGTTAGTTCGTAGCAGTATATATGTACTATGTACTAATAAATCAACTAGCTATGCTCTCTTATCCATTTATTTATTTTTTTGAACAAGCAAACAGGTGCAATATAAATGTTCTTGTTCGTCAGTCCGGCCTTCACTACCGGAAACAGATACTTTGCCGAGTGCAAAATTCTTTGCCGAGTGTTAAAAATCGGGTACTCGGCAAAGACCTTCTTTGCCGAGTGCGGCACTCAGCAAAGAATTACACTCGGCAAAGAGTTCTTTGCCGAGTGCCCGGCACTCGGCAAAAAAGTGCACTCGGCAAAGGACTTCTTTGCCGAGTGCCAGACTCTCGGCAAAAACGCGGCACTCGGCATAGGCTGCCCCGCGTAACGGTGTTCGGCCACGTCCTTCTTTTTGAAGAGCTGTCCCGTTAGGCACTTTCGCAAAGATTTGTTTTTTTGTTTTTATTTCTTTGCGAGTGCTCGGATCGCACTCGGCAAAGATTTAAATTTTTTTAATTCTTTGCCGAAGCGTCCCTCGTGATCCGGCCCACAAAGAAAAATTTTTTATTTTAAATACTTTGCCGAGTGCCTCTCGATTTGCACTTTCAAAGATTTAATTTTTTTATTATTTTTTGTCGAGTGCTCCTGTGATGCACTTTTAAAGAGGAAATTTAAAAAAATTAAAACATTCTTTTTAGAGTGCCCGATGGTCGGCACTCGGCAAAGACATGTTTCGTGCCATGCCCCTGTCTCGCAAAGTTTTTTTTGTTTTTTTGTTTTTGGCCTCCAATTTTTTGTGCAGCCTTTTAAAGCACCAGAACTCCTAGTTACAATTTGGGGACTTTTGTGGCTTTTTTTATATTTAGTTACTTTATTTCGTTTACTTGAATTTTTTCAAAAATTAGAAATTTGAACTGCAAATTACGAATAATGGAGTTTGATGATTCGAAAATTGATAGTCATGTTAGTGAGTGTTATGAGAGGTCAGATTCAGAACGGACCCAAATTTCGGACATCTTGTTCATGAAACATGTCCATGAATTGCGTGTGAAGTGTTTATAAATTCTATAAAAAGCAAACCAAGTCTGAAAATCATGAAACTTGTTGAGATGTCGTGATATCATATGTGGAGGCTATGATAAAAATTTCAGAAGATTTCGTGCACGTTGTCACGTACGATGCTTACAAACCAGGACATCTCCACATTTCAAAAAACAAAAAAACTTTGCCGAGTGCCGGGGCATGGCACTTAAGGCAAAGAGGTTTTTTTTGAGTGCCACCCCATCGTGCACTTAAGAAAAGAATGTTTTAATTTTTTTTAATTTCCTCTTGGCCGAGTGCATCCACAGGAGCACTCGGCAAAGAAATAATAAAAAAAAATTAAATCTTTGCCGAGTGCCGTCCAGAGGACACTCGGCAAAGTATTTTAAAAATAAAAAAAAATTTCTTTGCCGAGCGCCAGATCTGAGACGCTCGGCAAAGAATTAAAAAAAAATTAAATCTTTGCCGAGTGCCAGATCTGGGGCACTCGACAAAGAAATTAAAAACAAAAAAAAAACAAATCTTTGCCGAGTGCCTCCCTGATCCGGCACTCGGCAAAGCCGCGGACTTAGCGGTTTTTGAGCGGCGGCGATCATCGCCAGCCATCCAGCCACGCCTGCCCCGCCCGCTTCGCCACGCCGCCACACGCCACCCCGCCGCGCCGCCCATGCACCCGCCGCCATGCCCCCACGCCGCGCCGCGCCCGCACCCCGACCGCGCCCATGCCGCCACCCATGTTGCCCCGCTTCCTCACGCCCCGCCTCATACACGCCTGCCCTTCTCATACATCACCGGACGCCCCCGCCCGCCACACCCGCGCCCTCGGCCAGCCCCGCCGTGCCCTCGGCAGCCCTCGCCAGCGCCAGCGCCTTGCCCCATGCCCGGCCCGCCCGCATGCCGCCACCTGCCCCCGCCGCCCTTCCCCACCCGCACCGCCACCACCACACACAGCCGCTGCCGCCAGGCCCCGGCCTGCCCTTCCTCCGGCCGCGCCGCCCTGACCTCGGCCGGCCCTGCGCCCCGGCCGCGCCCCGTGGACCACCCGCCCCGACGCCATCCGTGCTCGACCCCGTCCCCGACTCCTCCCGATCCCGACGCCGCCCGCCACTACCCCGTCGCCCGTCAGGTATGCCTTCTCACTTATTATTGTCGAGGTAGTGGTAGTTGTAGTAGTATTAGTTGTTCTAGTGGTAGTATTAGTACAACTAGTGGTAGTATTAGTAGTAGAATTAGTGGTAGTAGTAGTAGTACAACTAATGGTATTAGTTGTAGCAATAGTGGTAGTAGTAGAAGAACCAATGGTAGTAGTAGTAGCAATAGTGAAAGTAGTAGTACAAGTAGTGGTACTACTTGGATATATTCTTCTGCATGGATTGATATCCAAACTACATGGCTTCTGTTGAGCCATATGTGCTTGTCGGCCATCGTGCCGTTGTTTTTTGCAGGTTTTGAAAACCTCACCGTGCAGGGGAGGTTCTGCCGATTTTTTTTGTAAATAACAGTATTTTGTTCCATTTTTGTAGAGAAGAGCCCGTCAGAGTTGAGTCGGAGTTCTCGCCACCATGTCGGTCTGCCTGCACCGCGTCGTCTCGCCACTGCACCGACCCGCCACGGCCCCGCTAGCCTGACTCCGTCGCCACCCTAGGTATAACCCCTCTTTTCATATCATTGTCGTGGAGATCACAGAACCCGCTTAGGCGTCTTCCGTTCGAAAGAGATACGGTTGGAGGTATGCGTATCTTTGCATATTTATGACCGTATCTATTTCAGATTGTCCACGCTTTTGGACAGCCATGGATGCGTAGATGGGTTAGTTTCCATGTTCTGCTCTAGTCCGAGACAGAGTTTCGGCATCACCTCCCTGTTGTTCTCCGGATACACACTCTTCTTTGGCAGGACGTGTATCTGGAGAACAGCGGGGAGGTGCTGCCGAAATTCTGTCTCAGATAGGAGTAGAGCATGGAAACTAACCTCATCTACACATCTGCGGGTGGGATTAGGACCTATCCTCACCTATTAGACAGTAGGAACACCATGTAGATGCAATTAATGGTTACATTACTCACGATACATATGTTAGAGGATGGATGACCGTCGCTGGATGTACACGGGCTGGAGAAGTCGAGTGATTACACCACGGAATGGATGAACAAGACCGATGCTTTCTTGAAGCAGCATTTGGCAACGCCGCTAAAGGACATTGCCTAGTTTTGTGTCCCTGCAAAGCAAATGTGGAAACAGGAGAAGGGTAAACAAGGTGGAAATGGGTAAACATCTTGTGAAGAATGGATTTACGCCGGACTACACCCGGTGGGTCCACCATGGTGAAGCCCATCGTATGAGAGAGGAGGTGGTGAGACCACGGGTGGAGGCTTTTGATGCTGATGCCGGGGTAGCAGACATGTTAGATGACTTTCACCAAGGACGGTTCGATGAGGGACGTGAGAAGGAGGAGATGGAAGCAGCCGCACAGGCGTTCTACGATATGATGGACTCGGCACAGAAACCCCTTCACAATCGGTCAACGGTGTCTCAACTGGATGCCATTGGACGCTTAATGGGGTTGAAGTCCGAGTTAAACTTAAGTCGACCTGGCTTTGATAAGATGTTGGCCGTGATTGGCACCTTGCTTCCGGAGGGCCACATTCTGCCGAAGAGCATGTACGAGTCACAGATACTCCTTCGAGCACTTAAGATGCCGTATGAGCAGATACATGCTTGTCCGAAAGGGTGCCTCCTATTTAGGAAAGAACACAAGCATGCAAAGTTCTGTCCAAAGTGTAAATCCTCTAGGTACCTGGAGGTAGACTCTGATGATGGCCAGAAGAGGCAACTTACGATCCCCATGAAAATCCTACGGTACCTTCCGTTCCTACCGAGGATCCAACGGCTATACATGACCGAGGAATCCGCGAAACAGATGACATGGCACAAAAATGGCAAACGGTACAATCCTGACAAGATGGTACATCCATCCGATGGTGAAGCTTGGATCCGCTTTAATGACAAACATCGTGACAAAGCAGATGAGGCTCGTAATGTACGTGTCGCATTGGCAACAGATGGGTTCAATCCTTATGGAATGATGGCTGCCCCATACACATGTTGGCCCGTCTTTGTTATCCCCCTTAATCTCCCCCCCGGTGTCTCCTTTCAACGACATTACGTATTCTTGTCGTTGATAATTCCTGGACACCCAGGGAGTAATATGGGTGTGTTCATGGAGCCCGTGTTTGATGAATTGGTCCGTGCTTGGGACGAAGGGGTATGGACATACGATCGAGCTACAAAGACAACCTTCAAAATGCACGTTTGGTACCACTACTCCCTGCATGACTTCCTGGCATATGGGATATTCTGCGCCTGGTGTGTTCACGGGAAGTTCCCATGACCAATATGCAAGGAAGGTGTGAGGTTTATTTGGTTGCAGAAGGGTGGCAAGTATTCGTCGTTTGATAGACATCGTCAATTCCTACCTCTTGACCATCCATTCAGACAAGACATCAAGAACTTTACGAAAGGTGTCAAAGTGACAAACCCTGCACCGCGGATGATGAATGGTGCAGAGGTTCATGCTCAGATAGGTGCTCTCGTGCCCAATGAAGAAGGTGGTTTTGTGGGATATGGTGAGCAGCATATGTGGACTCATATCTCGGGCATGACGGGGCTCCCCTATTTTGATGACCTTCTTCTACCACATAACATTGATGTAATGCACACTGAAAAGAATGTCGCCGAGGCACTTTGGGCAACACTCATGGACACTGAAAAGTCTAAGGACAACCCAAAGGCTAGAGTAGACCTGGCAACATTATGCGATAGACCAAATCAAGAGATGCAACCTCCTAGTCATGGCAAGACCTGGAGAAGGCCTAAGGCTGATTTCGTCTTGAAAAAGGACCAAAGGAGGGAAGTACTTGAATGGATCAAGAAGCTAATGTTCCCTGATGGGTATGCAGCGAATCTAAAGAGGGGAGTTAACTTAGGCACTCTACGAGTCAACGGGATGAAGAGTCATGACTACCACATATGGATTGAGCGGCTTCTTCCGGCGATGGTTCGAGGCTATGTCCCGGAGCATGTCTGGCAAGTGCTGGTAGAGTTGAGCTACTTTTTCCGCCAGCTTTGTGCCAAGGAGCTCTCTCGGACCGTCATTGATGACTTGGAAAAAGCGGCACCCGTGTTGCTCTGTAAGTTAGAGAAGATCTTTCCACCCGCGTGCTTCTTGTCGATGCAGCATTCGATTGTGCACCTCCCGTATGAGGCACGGATGGGGGGGCCCGTGCAGAACCGTTGGTGCTATCCAATCGAGAGATGTCTGAAGACTCTTCGCAAAAAATGTAGAAATAAAGCCAGAATTGAGGCTTCCATTGCAGAGGCATACATTCTAGAGGAGGTGTCGAACTTCACAGAGAAATACTACACTGAGAAACTTCCTAACGTTCATAATCCACCCCCTCGTTACAATGCTGGCGAAAATGAATCGAACCTCAGCCTTTTCCAAGGGCAACTTGGAAGCGCAAGTGCATCGAACACTAAGCAATTGAAAAATGAAGAGTGGCGCAGTATCATGCTATATGTGTTGACCAACCTTGTTGAGGTGCAACCGTTCATTCGGTAAGTTCTAAACGAACTTGTTTCATTTCGCTGTATGTGCTTGTTTCGTCGTCCAACCCCCTTGTTTCTCGTTGTTATTGGGAATTTCTTCGTCAATCCTAGCATGGATCAAGGCAACCTACCCCGCAAGAAAATGATACCCTTCTTTCACGGGGTGCGGGACCAGGGAGCCCCGATTTCATTTGTTGGTTCAAACAGAAAGCCCAAACTGATGCGCCTATAAGTGATGAGTTAAGACAGGTTGCAAATGGCTGTGCCATTAGGGTCAAGTCATTTACCGGTTATGACGTGAATGGATATCGTTTTCACACGAAGAAGCTACTGAGCGTAGTCGGCCCAATCGACAAACCACAAACAATGAGTTATTACGCCCGACACACGATGGACTCGACTATTATGGAAGAATTGAAGAAATCTACGAACTATCATTTTATGGTTCCAAACCTCTTACTCCTGTCATATTCAAATGCCACTGGTTTCATCCTGGTGTAACGAGACGAACCCCTAAGCTTGGGCTAGTCGAGATTCGACAGGATTCCGTCTATCCAGGAAAAGATGTCTACATTGTGGCTCAACAGGCCGTCCAGGTTTATTATACGTCATACGCTGCGTGCAAAGACGCCGAGCATCTTAAGGGTTGGTCTATTGTGCACAAGGTATCGCCACACGGTAAACTACCCATCCCCAAACGATGAAGATTATAACTTCAACCCAAACACATATGATGGAGAGTTCTATCAAGAAGAGGGGCTACAAGGGAGGTTTGACATAGACTTAACCAAGAGATAGGAATGGAAGTAGATAATGAAAGGGATGATGACGAGGACGCTGGAGACGAGGTGTGAAATCTGAAGGACATACAAATGCTTGAGCGATTACATTTCGAAGAATGACAATGAAGACAACATTCCTCCTTCCTGATAGTGTTGATGAGTTGGACAATGTTGATAGTGATGACGAGACCTATGATCCAAATAATTTCAATCATGAAGATTATTTCTAATACATGTAATACTATGTTTTTTGTAATTATGTTTTGTTCATTTTGCATATATTTCTAATACATGTAATACTATGTTTTTTGTAATTATGTTTTGTTTATTTTTGCACCTATTTCTAATTACGTCTTGTTTTTCTTTTTATTGCGGTGATTGAGCAAAGATGGCGGGCGACCGTCATAGAGTCTGTGAACTCGATTTACTAAAGACCATGCCACCGCAGGAGGTGTGGCGGAGGGGGCGGCAGAGGGAT
The DNA here is from genome assembly GCA_904845875.1 of Miscanthus lutarioriparius. Lineage (NCBI taxonomy): Eukaryota > Viridiplantae > Streptophyta > Magnoliopsida > Poales > Poaceae > Miscanthus > Miscanthus lutarioriparius. Next base: position 6,886,077 of record CAJGYO010000014.1, read on the forward strand.
CGAACAGGAGGAGGAGGACCGCTAGCCACAGGAGGGGGCCGTCTCCTCCCACGCCACGTGAGGAGGACCGCCAGCCGCAGGAGGAGGTGGCGCCCGTGGACGAGTCAGACGAGGAGTTGGTTCGGCAGACGGAGGAGGAGGAGGAGGAGGAGGAGGAGGAGGAGGAGGAGGAGGGGGGAGGCGGCAGGCACGGGTTCCGCTTCCTCCAACTCCTCTTCGAGTGTCTACTTGCGAGGTCCCGCGAGCCTCCCACAGGTTCCGCTTCCTCACCAACGCCCAGTGATTCGCCCCGAAGGACAAAAGTAAGTAAATGTATATGTTATCACCACTACTTCATATGATATGATGAAAAAAACTAATAATTTTTCTTAATTACTTGTGCAGGAACTGGGTGGTTGTGTCGGGTGGTAGCGCACGGCTAGTCAACGGCATCCTGGGTCTTCTGTGCAGGCAGCACTTCCCCGGCATTGTCACGTACGCATCGAAGACGGAGCCGGCCTACTCGTTTGACCACTACGCCGTCGCCTCCGATGCGGAGTACCCCAACAAGGCGGCGCGGGTGAAGGCAGAGTTTTGGGTAAGTCTCCCTTGCACAACATTGCTCAATACGTCGCATTCATTAGACTTTTCTTGAAATAATGAATCGATACATCGCTTTTGTATGCAGACTTATTACAGATGCGAGGAGGGATTTGAGGCCAGGGCGGAGCAGGCGACTACCAAAGCCTGTAAAAAACTCGTCACCGACATGCATCACGAGGCGCGCATCCAGGCCATCGTAACCTACTACGGGTCGAAGCTTGGAGAGAGGAAAACCAAGAAAGACGCAAGAGAGATGCAGCTGACCCGGGAGCAGTACCTTGAGGTAAATGAAGAACATCAACATTGATTCGATTTGAGATTAAGTTGGTTTAATTTGATCTTCTTATATGTCCAATACTTGATGACATGTAGGTGATTCCCTGGTGGTGCCAAGTGTATCCCGAGTGCTGGGCGATGATGGTGGACAGGTGGTTCACGGAGGAGTACCTCAAGATGCACAGGGATGCCCGGGACCGTCGTTTACTGATGCAAGGTCCAGCACACCATCAAGGCAGCCGCAACCTCGCCGGATACAAACAAGCATGGGTACGCGAATTGATTTATCTATTGTTACGCTCAGTTCTGTCTGATTTCTAATCATCGTGCTGTCTTTCTCGCAGTCGGCGTCACATAGTGGCCAGGCTTGCTCGGACTTCCACGCATGGTGTATGGCCCACAAGGGTAAGGCGACGTCCGACGTCTCCTTCAACCTGGAGGACCCGCCCGAGGCATACACGAACCCAAGCGTCCACTCCCGCATCAGTGAGTACACTGAGGTGGCGAGGTCGCTCCATGGGGCAGACCACGATCCGAGCACCCAGGACATCGATGGAGAGGCTGTCATGAGGGCGGGGCAAGGCAAGAAGCATGGACGGTTCTGGCTTGGCGACGGCGTCATCGACACGGCCTCTACTCCCTCTCTCTCCCAGATCCGAGCACGGAGCACGAGCGAGAGCCCGGCCATTCGCACACGGCCGACCACTGCACAGCATCGGGTCGACGCACTCGAGGTTATTCCTGTTTTACTCGTCATACATTGATCTTTACACACCTTAATTAGCTTTGCATTACTGAAACATTGGAGTGAAATATTGTAGGCCCGGCTGGAACAAGAAATGAAGGAACGTCAGGAGCTGGGGGCCCAGTTGGAGGCCGAGCGGGCCGAGCGGCAGGCCCAGGCGCAGAGGCTGATGGACATTACGGATTTCCTACAAGGGCTTGGGCAACGTATGGGCTTGTCTCTGCCACCTGGGCTGTTGGTTCCACCTCCGCCTCCGCCTCCGCGTCCTGCAGCTGCAGCTACTCCTGTGAGTATCAAAGTTTTTTACTTTCACTTGTGCTTTGCTTGTATGGCCTCTATCGTCCTAGATTAGCTATCAAAATAATCTTGTCTCACATGCAATCTTTTCTCCTTTGTGCAGTCTCCATCTGACGGTGGTTCGAATAATCCACCTCATGCACCTACGAATGATGCATCTGGGCCTTCACCACAGTCGCAGTGGCCGAGATGAGTGCATGTTGTATTTTTTACATTTGTTGTTCACTTGGTGATGGACTTGTGATGCACTTGTGGACTTTGATGGACTTGTAAACTTATTTGGATGGATTTGAGCACTTATTATTATATATTGTGATGGATGTGATATGGGCGGATGGATGTGTGGATGGATGAGATATATATGTGATGGATGAGATATATATGCGATGGATGAGATATATATGCCATGGATGAGATATATATGTGATGGATGAGATATATATGTGATATATGTTTGTATGAATGTATTTGTCACGATGGAATGCAAAAAAAAAATATTTACAGTTTTGGGTCACTTTGCCGAGTGTTGCACTCGGCAAAGGACCCCTTTGCCGAGCGCAATGGTCTGGCGCTCGCATAAAGTCGGCAAAATGGGCGACCAGAAAATAGATTTTCCAGCTTTGCCGAGTGCCTGCCGTGTTGGCACTCGGCAAAGAATTTTTCAAAAAAAAAAAAAATATTTGCCGAGTGCCTCGAGGTTTGGCACTCGGCAAAGAAAATTTCCAAAAAAAATAAAAGCTCTTTGCCGAGTGCCTTCCGGGTTGACGCTCGGCAAAGAATTTTTCAAAAAAAAATAAAAAATATTTGCCGAGTGCCTGGAGGTTTGGCACTCGGCAAAGAAAATTTTCAAAAAAAATAAAAGCTATTTGCCGAGTGCCTGCCGGGTTGACGCTCGGCAAAGAATTTTTCAAAAAAAAATAAAAATTATTTGCCGAGTGCACGGAGGTTTGGCACTTTCGGCAAAGAAAATTTTAAAAAAAAAAAAGCTCTTTGCCGAAAGTGCCTCACGGGTTGGCACTCGGCAAAGAAAGTTTTAAAAAATTTAAAAAAATCTTTGCCGAGTGCTTGGCGGGTTGACACTCAACAAAGTGACCGTCAACGGGACCGGCGCCATGATTTCGCTTTTCTTTTGCCGAGTTTCGGGGCACTTTCGGCAAAGCCTTTGCCGAGTGCCCGATAAAATACACTCGGCAAAGAGTGCTTTGCCGATCAATTTTTTGCCGTGTGTGCTTTGCCGAGTGCCGCACTCGGCAAAGGCTTTGCCGAGTGCAATATAGCCTTTGCCGAGTGCCTTAGGCACTCGGCAAAGAACCTGAATCCAGTAGTGCTTGTCGCGTAGGATTAGATTTCCAGGTCATCTAGAATTCTAGATGAACTAGGTGCTGACAAATTCTAACCGATGTTACACGGCAATACAGTGCATGAATGCCACAAACTTCTATACGAAGGAACAATAGCATATTCTACACTTGTGGGTCCCGCAGTCAAACATGCTGCCTGTTATTGTCAAACTTAATATATACCTAATAATAAAGAGGTAAAATTTTCGACCATTTTTTTTTTGTCCATCTATTTTTTTGGTTCGTCTCCCTCGGACACTAAAGAGTTTTTTTTTTCCATTCGGACTTATATATAATATATAATATAACCCGTGTTTATACGAGTTAGAATAGCTCTTGTGTAGCGCAATACGGTGTCCGATTCCAAACCGTATTGGGTCGTGTTATTGTGTATGTGACTAGGACTCAAGCATATATGTTCGTCCGTCAGCTCTTTCTAATAATTTTTAGGATCCAGATACATGGTTAATTACTATCAATGAGTTCAAATAGGAGTGCATTTGCGGTGCTATTTGTTTTCCTAATTTTCTTTCCCTGTGAGACTAATCTGACTTCTAAACTTCGGACAAAAAAAGAACAAAAACTTCAGACAAAAAAAAATCTACCGACAAAAGAAAAAGATCAGAGTCCGAGAAAGATAAAACAGAAGGAACAAGGAAAACAACATCGGACAAAAACTACAGAAAAAGGAAAGCGGGAAAGAAAAAACATTGAAAAGAAAAACTACGGAAGAAGAAAAATCCTAACAAACATCAGGTACGCGCATGTGAAATAAAAAAAACTAAAACTAAAGAACTCTTGTTTAATATTTCCGTAAGAAAGGTACAACCTACAAATACATCTCTATTTGATTAGAATTCCTATTCAAATTTAGGATGGGAGAGATCTATTTGATCAGGATTTCTAGCCGGCTATATATAAGACACGAGTTCGTCGGACTAGCCAGCAATCAATTACACGTAAATAGATAAAGGCCTATACAATCTCGTTACCCCTCTTCTACTGACCCATTCTCCTCGATCATCTCCTATCGGTGTTTTGTAAACCAGACTTTAAATTTATACGATTGCCGCGCGGCTCTAGAACGATAATGGTATGTAGCATCCAAAATACACAAGGATGATTGCAGTTTGGGCTAGCGACTCTGGCATCCGCGACTTGCACCCCGTTCGGCTCTTCAACAGTTATGGGTACTTGTCGGTGATTCGAACAAACACCGGTTAGTAAATTTATATTTATGCGCGTTAGGCTCGGATGGTGCGTTAAAGGACACAAGGTTTATACTGGTTCGGGTTGAATGTCCCTACGTCCAGTCTGTTGCTGCTCGTGTTATTAGCACCGAAAATGGTTCATAGTAGGGGGTACAAATGGTCGAGAGAGGGACTGGTCCCAGGTCTCTGATGGAAGTGTCGAAAGGATACCAAGAGCCTGTTGGCGGCCTAGCTGTGTGCGTGATGTGTGGAACTGAACTCTCTATGAGCTCAGTCTGTGTGTGAGTTGTCCGTCAAAAGTCGGTCCCTCTAGTGGGGAGCCCTACCCTCCCTTTTATAGACCAAGGGAGGAGCAGGGGTTATAGATGGGAGAAAGAGGAAAATACCAAGGGTATAGAAGGTCCTTTGAAGGATCCGGGAATTCATTTTTTCCCGCGCCTGCCATGCTTAATCATGGCAGACCGTGTCAGAAGTGGCGTGTTCGTTGATCTTTGTAGGCCATGCCCTGGCCCTATTTAGCGAGTGGGTGCGTCCCATCCTATGTCGGCGGACGGTGCGACGTGCCAGAGAGCCGAGCAGTGACCCCTCGGGAGTAATTAGGGAAGCGACCATACGTCTGTTACTGTAGATTCTTACGACGGGGCCACCCTCTAGGGCCGGCGCCCAAGAAGAGCCTTGCCCTTCAGGTGGGACGGATGGCGCTGCCGGACGCCGCCCCTGTTTTGGGTAGGAGCGGCGCCAACGTTGCGGCCTCATTGGCTGGTCCGGCGGTGCCCACGGTGGCGCCCTTGCCCTCGGTGGTTGCCAAGTAGGCGGCCGTGAGCATGCTAAGCCAGGAGCAGCCGGACGCGGCCGTGGTGGTGTCCGAGGGGGTGGCGCAATCCGTGCCCCCGTTGGCCCAAGTGACGCCGCCTGACGTGGGCCGGGCGGAGCTGGATATAGCTGTGGTGGCGTCCGAGGGAGCAGCGCAGTCCGCGCCACCGGAGTCCCAAGTGACGCCGCCTGACGCAGGCCGGGCGGAGCTGGATGCAGCTATGATGGCGTCCGAGGGAGCAGCGCAGTCCGCGCCACCGGAGGCCCAGATGGAGGCGGCTGCGACCACGACAAGCCTGGCGGGGTCAGATTCTGCCATGGTGGCATCCGAGGGGGTGGCGCAATCCGCGCCACCGGCGGCCCAGGCCACGGCGCCCGAGGCGGGCCGGATGGAGGAGGACATGGCTGGAGGGTCTCCGGGCATCGTGGCGGTGGTGGAGAGGACCCGCAGAAGGTCATCCCTGGCCCTGTTGTCGGGGGGCCGCCGCTCCCCCGTGCGGAACGAGCCGCCGCTCCAGTGGATGGCCGCTTGGGACCCAACATCGGTTCTTTTCTCGCTTGATGATGCTTCCGAGAGCATGGAGTGGGAGAATCTTGACATCGGGTTCTCGGCTGTGATGGATGCCTTGAACCAGGCCAGCGGTGCCCTGCGCGAGATCCTCGTTCCTTCTAGCCAGGTGCCCGCTTAATCTTCTCCTTTGTTTTCTTCTCCCTTCACGTATTCTTGTGTTTTCATATTTTTGATACTGGTCTTCTTCAGTGTATCGTTGCTCGTAGCCGGAACAAATCCTGGTTCCTCCGTGAGCAAAAGGCGAAGTGGGACCGTCTTACCGAGGAGGCCTGGCTGCGAGGAGACATGGGCGCGTAGCTTGCTGTCGCCCAGTAGCAGGAGGCCGAGGCGCGTCGGGACGCGGAGGAGATCCATGGGATGTTCGCAGACTTGTCGGTGAGGGTGAAGCTGGACGAGGAGGCGACTGCCAGGCTCCGAAAGGAGTGGGATGAGCTGCTATAGAAGGATGCCACGGCTAGTGAGCAGGCCATCGAGCTCCTGGCGGAGCTGGAGATGGAGCGGGACCTCAAGTTGAAGGCTAAAGAGAGGTCCGCGGCGTTGCAGCAGAGGGCGGACCGGCACGCCGGGGTGATCGCCCGGTTGCGCGAGGAGCGGGACGAGCTGTGCCGGACCGAGGAAAGACTTCGCTCGGAGCGCGGCACAGCCCATGAGGATCGCGACCGGGCCATCCGGGAGCGCAACGAGGCGCGTTGGGTGGTCAACTCCCTCCGGGCGGATCTTGGAGCCACAGTGAAGCAAAGGTTGGACGCCGAGAGCGCTTCTGCCAGGCTGGGCACGGAGCTCGCCAAAGTACAAGGGATCCTTCAGACCGAGAGTGACGAGCACGACGTTCTGCAAGCTGTTGTCGGGGTGGTCATCGACGCCCTGAGGGTGGCGCAGCCAGAGGGAAGCAGCTTGCTCGTGGCTCGTGTCGCGGGTATCACGGCGCGGGTGGGACAACTCGAGGAGGCCGCCTTTCACGCTGGGATCACCCAAGCCTTCATTGTTGCCCGTTCTCACTATGATAGGGAGATCAACTTGGAGGTAATGAGCCTTGGTTTCGCGCCAGTCTATGAAGACCCTGAGCTGGAAGAGATCGAGAAGGCGGTGACTCCCCTCGCGTGGGACCTGGCGGATAGGCTGAAAGAAACGGTTCTTCCTTCACGGAAGTAGTTAGTTGAATTAGTTTGATAAACATTTATTTAGTAATATGTGAATGAGTGTCGGTACTTTCGTGTTCTGGAAACGGTTTCGTGGATTCGTTTCATAATTTTCATTTCGTTTGTTTGATCTTACCTCCTTCCCCTTTTGCAAAAAAAGAAAGGAGGTACCCGTACCTTTATCAGCCCCCGAGTGGGATCCGACCCCTTGCGGTTGCTAGGGTCGGATGTTACTGGAGACCGGAGCGAGGGAAGTGAACCTACGTTTGTATTTGCTTGTATTTCTTACTTAGGATTTCGGCGATCGTTGTGTGACCATACGTTTGGTCCTATTGCTGGTCCGGTCTTCCCCGAGCCCTCGTGCGTGGTGGTGATTCGGTCAAGGGCCGGCACATTTTGTGACTGTCGCCCCATCAGCGGTTTTTCGCAACTAGAGGGGTCGAGGCGATGTCCCTTGCCTCGATGGCTCGAGTGACGTGCCTGATGAGCTCGCTAATGGGGATGTTCGGACGGAATCCGATCCCGTTGCTTTGCGACAGGGTCGGTAAAGCCCTCGGGTGACATTCCGTTGTTCCTTGCCCCGCCTTCCAACAGATTCCCCATCAATGGGGTTTCTATGGGCTCAGCTAGGGGCTAAATTTAACTAGAAGGTTGAGATGACCCTATCCGCCTCAATGCGGGTTGGGCAAAGGCCGCCGAGGCTCATCTGCGTTTTCTCCCCTGGCTCTCGTTTGACATGAGGCGGCCCCGAACCCTTCATGGGCCAGCCTTCGAATCTTGGTCTCTCGATCTTGGATCGAGCAGCTCGAGCCCCCGAGCCCCTTAGGGTCCGATAAAGGTCGGCCGTGTTTTCGCGTGTTACCCCATCCTCGGTTAGGGGTCTCGGCTACGTGTTAAATAAGCATGGGAACAGCCCCCATGGTGGCTTGTACAACAAGTGATATTGTTACAACAAACTCAGGATTGGATCTATCCTATGTGCCTATACTTGCTCTAGAATCTAGGAGCACAACAACCAAATCAACCTAGACACTATCGGTGATACATGGAATATCAACACCGTTTAATACCCCTCCTCAATCTCAGCCACTAACAAGGTTGAGATTGTTTCTAAATTGCCATAGCTTGACCACAGGAAGAGCTTTGGTAAAACCATCTGCAACTTGCTCGTCTGAGTTTATGAACCTATGTCCAATAGCTTTTGTGCAACCCTCTCTCTCACAAAGTGGAAATCAATCTCTATATGTTTAGTTCTTGCATGAAACACTTTGGATTTGCCGAGAGAGATATTTTGCACCTAGATTATCTCACCATAATCATGCCATGGGAGGATGATGAACATGAAGTTCAGTTAACAATTTCGAACCCATACCATCTCAGCGGTTGCATTAGCTAACACCTTGTACTCAGCCTCCGTGCTTGACCGTGACACGCTTGGTTGTTTCCTAGCAGTCCATGAGATCAAGTTGTCACCAAGGAAAACTGCAAAACCACCTGTCGACCTTCGATCATTAACGCAACCTGCCCAATCGGCATCTGAGAAAGCACTAACTAGCATAGATTTTGATGGTCCAATTTTTGGCCCAAGACTAATGGTGCCATGTATATACCTCAGGATCCGTTTGACAGCGCTCCAATGCACAAATGTTGGGGCATGCAAAAACTGACATACCTTGTTGACAACAAAGGATATATCAGGCCTAGTTAATGTCAAGTACTGCAATGCACCAACTAGACTTCTATATCGAGTGGAATCTTCTCGGATCAAGCTTAGTGCCGTTCTTAATGCTAAGTTTCTCGATCTTTGGACAAAGGTGTGTCGACCGCTTTACTCTTGCTCATTCCCGACCGTGTCGAATATCGATGCATATCGTTCTTGAGATATAACTAAGCCACCTTGCTTTCTCTTGACTTCAATACCCAAAAAATAGTGAAGATCTCCTAAGTCCTTCAATGCAAAGTCACACCGCGTGTCACGAAGCAAGGCACCGGTAGCTTCCTGAGATGAGCTTGCTACAATAATGTCATCCACATAAACCAATACAAATAGGCTGTGCCCCCCTAACAAGGAGGTATCGACCTTTGATGGAATGAATCCCACTAGTTTCCCACACAACCTAGCATACCATGCACGTGGAGCTTGTTTCACATGCGCTTGTCTAACTTGCATAACATGACTTGCCAACATAACCCGATGCATATACACCTCCTCCTCTAACACACCATGAAAAAAGGCATTTTGGACATCTAATTGACGAAGTGACCATCCTTTGGAGATGGCAATGGAAAGAACAAGTTGTATAGTCGCTACCTTGACTACAGGACTGAAGGTGTCCTCGTAGTCAATACCATAGCATTTCTTGAAGCCTTTGGCAACCAAACATGTCTTGTATCGATCTACCGAGCCATCAGCTTTCCTTTTAACCTTGTATACCCATTTGCAGTCAATAATATTTTTACCTTTGGGGGGAGAAACCAAGTGCCAGGTATTGTTGCGGATCAAGGCCTGGTGTTCAGCGTCCATAGCAGAAACCCAATTTTCATCTTAGAGTGCATCATCAACAGTAGCAGGCTCTTCTGCTGCAGCACTAGAAAGCATGCACCAGCGCACGGTAACGTCAGTGTATGATTTTGGTTTGCTAATACCTTGCTGGAGGCGAGTAGCATGTGGATGACGTGGTGGTGAGGAGGAGGCAACAGAACCGGCAACACCGGCTTGATCCGCACCGGATTCTGGAGGCGCCGCACCGGATCCGGTAGGCGAATCCACCTCGATGGCCGCGGATGGTGGAGTAGGCAGCCCCCCCCCCCCGCTAGGATCTCCGTGTGCACCCACACGCACCAGATCAGAGGCAGGCGAGGCGGAAACCGGCGCAGACGATCCCTCAACCTGAAGCGACCCCGCCTGCACGAGCAATCGTGGCGGAGTTTGTTGCTGCGCGGCGTGGATCCCGAAGCGGATGCGGCCCTTGTGTAAATTGCTATAGCCGAGAAAGATACATTGCTTAGATCTAAATTGCAGTTTCTTTTCATTATAAGGACGCAAATTTGGCCAACAAACACTGCCAAAAGTGCGAATAAAATCATAGTCAGGTTGACCAAGAAGATGGAAAAAGGGGTATCGTGGCCTATGACCTTGGAGGGTAAGCGATTGATAAAAAAAACTGCCGTGAGGAAGGCTTCATCCCAAAACTTAAGGGGCATAGATGAATGTGCAAGAAGTGAAAGACCAACCTTGACAATATGAAGATGCTTTCTCTCGGCAGACCAATTTTGTTGATGTGCATGAGGACAAGAAACGTGATGAGCAATGCCTACATGTTTGAAAAAGGAATTAAGGGCTAGATACTCTCCCCCCCCCCAATCAGTTTGCATAGCTAAAATTTTTCCGATCAAATTGTGGTTCAACAAGTTGTTGAAAATCACGAAAGCATGGAAACACTTCGGATTTATGGCGCAAAAGGTAAATCCAAGTGAACTTGCTATGATTGTCAATAAAACTCACAAAATAGTTATTACGACCAACAGAAGTTGGCGCAGCACACCAAACATCTGAAAAAATAAGATCCAAAGGACTAGCAGAAACGCTAGTGGATCATGGGTATGGCAACTAATGACTTTTTTCTTGTTGACAGGCATTACACACATTATTGTTCAACTCTGTGGAACAGAAAGTTTGTGGCAGCTAAGTACTTCCTGAACTACGGGAGCGGAGGCATGCCCTAGCCTATAATGCAACAGGGACGCTGACAGCTTGATGGCACCCTGGACTTCTTTATTCGATGATGATTAACTGGTAGGAGAGCGCAGGGGATACAATCCTCCTTCACATCTGCCTTGAAGGAGGGTTTTCTTCGTAACCTGTTCCTAGTGAAAAAATTGTTAGGATGAAATTCAACGACGGCATCATTATCACGAGTAAGGCGATGAACAGAAACTAGGTTTTTACTTGCTTTAGGAACACGAAGAACATTGTTAAGATGAATTTTACTAGATGGGGAACGTAAAGTACTATGACAAATGTAAGTAATCTCCATACCAATTCCGTTGGCAGCGTGAACCAGGTCGCCACCATTGTACTTGTCCCTTGCCGTCAGCTTCTCCAATTCACTTGTGATGTGGTCGGTCCCCCCGGAGTCCATGTACCAATTTGTATCTACTCCATACGAAGTAGTTGCCGATGAAGCTGATTTCTGTGGAGGTCCCTATAAACGAAGCATCAAACCTTTCGAAGCACTTGACGACGGCATGGCCCTCCTTTTCGCATAGCTGGCAGAAGACACAGCCTGGAAGCCTCCTTGAGGACGGCAACCACTGCGACCACCCTTGGCGCCACGGCCAAAGCCACTGCAACCACCTCGACCGCGACCACCTCCGCGGAAGGTATTGTTGTTGTTGCCGCGTCCTCCTTTGGCTGCCATGTTTGTCGACGACTGATAGCCACCGCCGCTCTTCATCTCCATTCTCCGCTCGAAGCTTGTCAGTTGGGTGTAAAGCTCCCCAACCGAGATTGGTTCGACGAGTGCAGCCACCGCTGACATCACTGAATCGTACTCCTGATCCAGACCCATTAGAATGTTGGAGACAAGCTCCTCATCCTCCAGCTTGCGGCCGGCAGAAGCCATGTCATCTGCCAAGCCCTTCATCTTCACAAAGTACTCACTAATTGTAGACGCCCCCTTGGACGCCGTAGCCAACGCCATCCACGTGCTGATGATGCGAGCATGGGATTGGACTGCAAACATCCCTTCGATGCCAGCCCACGCCTCCTTCGCGGACGCCACCGTGGTAGGAACCTGCCCAAGGATCTCCTTGGACAGAGATGACAGGAGGAAGCTGAGGACCGTCTAGTCCTTGGCAACCCATGACTCATAGTCAGGGTTTGATTTGGGGGACTCCTTCTTGTCCTCTCCCTTCATCGGCTCCAGGAATGGTGAGAGCGGCTCGGGGGTGGGGTTGATGAAGGATGCGAGCTGCGCACCCTTGAGGGCCAACAGAACTTGCATCTTCCACAGCGGGAAGTTGTTGCGGGCGAGCTTCTCTGTCACGAAGAAGCCAAAGGATGGAGCAGCAGAAACAGTGGAGGAAGATGCTAGATGGAACGCCATGGAAGGTCTCCATGTGGAGTTGTAGGGCTCTGATTACCATGTCAAAGTAGGTGAACGAGTTTCCCTGTTAGGGGTCTCGGCTACGTGTTAAATAAGCATGGGAACAGCCCCCATTGTGGCTTGTATAACAAGTGATATTGTTACAACAAACTGAGGATTGGATCTATCCTGTGCGCCTATACTTGCTCTAGAATCTAGGAGCACAACAACCAAATGAACCAAGACACTATCGGTGATACATGGAATATCAACACCGTTTAACAATCATACCTTCCATTACAAATGTCAATGCCACCAATGAAGCTGACTATCCTCCTCCGCTGGGAGCCCAGGTTTGGCAGCTCATAGTCAACTACTACTATCTTCTGATGGTGCGTGAACATAGTTGATATCTGCAGATCCTGAACCAAGCTGCCAGAACCATCAGGGTTGCGACCGCACAGAACACAGTTGACGTCCGTGACATAAAAGTAATTTGCAGTCTCCTCATCATGGGTAGACATAATGCCATCCTTCTTAATCAGGCGGACCGAAGTCCTATCATCCCAAACTAGCATAAGGACCCGGACACCTTCACTGGCCTTCCTCTTGAGCAACTCCCCAAGAGTAACATCACCTCCTGGTTTTGGCCTGTTGGTGTCCCTAACCAAGGTGATCTCTGTGTACAAGGACCAGCCAGTTATGTAAATCAAATGCTGGGCCTTTCTTATGGCATCAAAGATATCCTCCCAGCACCTTTGTGGCTCGTAGTTCTTGTCATCAGCAAGCGGGATCCTGGGAACGAAGTTGTCGGGGACATGAGCGTCCTGGGACAGAGTAACCTTACACCCCTGCCTTTGCGAGAAGAAGGTGTAAGGAACACCAGGGTACTTGGTGCTCCAGACACCCCTTGCCCCATTTGCGGTCCTTGGAAACATCGAAGTACTGAAGCTTCACATGGATCTTGCTGTGTCCAATAGGCTTACGCTTGTCATCACAGATTTGAAGCCACCTGTCAATCTCCTCTCCGTCTACGAGGTCCGTGACAGGCATGTAAGCCCTCCCGATGAGCGAGGCCCCAATGCGGTTGTCGATCTTGATGGTGAAGATGACGTAGGCGGCCTTGTGTGCGCAGTAGATGTGGCAGGACTCGTACACGCGAGGATTGATGGGCTCATTGGAGATGGTACGTGTACGCCCTACGCGGACCTTCTCCAGATCAATGTTGGCATATATCTTGGTGCTGCCCTTGCCGACACCCATGGTTTCCTCGATCCCTTCCACAGGCTGTCGAAACAAAACGAAACGAAACAAACATGTCGTGTTAGTAGAAGAGACAAATCTGGTAGGCATACTTCGAAACGAGAAGGGGAACTAATGCTTAAGCGCTCTCGCTCTTGAGCAAAATTAGAAGAGTAGCATGGCAGTTAATGATGAAGCGATCAACAGTAGTAGAGAGACTAGTAATCTGGAGGCAGGCAGTGCCATCATTCATGAATCATTCGTTGTCTTTGTACTAACCTGCGAACACATGGTCGACATGTACCCATGTGGTTCGATTTGTTATCTGTGATTGTCAATGTGAGTAGCGCATTTGGGTTGAGTTGTTAAACTAACCGAGGCATGAATTGTTGTTGTGCAACGTGTCTCTTGGCTTTATGGTGCACAGGTGTGGAGCTTGGAGACGGTGGTCAGCGGAGAAGGTAAAGGTCAAACGGGTCCGTGCCAATGGACTGGAAGTAGCGAAGGACAGATGTCGAGACTTGGACCGAGGGACCAGAGAAGCTGGCTGACCGACTGTGGGTGGCTGACACCTGCAGTCATCGACAAGTGCAAGAGTAAATGGGAGATCTACTGTGTTGACCAAGTCAAGACGACAGACGGGCAAGTCAAGCGGAAGCGCTAGTAGACTTGATGACCGGATGGTCGAGGACGACGGTGACATGTGTTGAGTTTGTGGGATGAGCGTATGGAGAGTATGCTACCTGCGAGTGGTTTGGTGGTTTAGGCCTCAAAACAACCGGTGGACGGTTTTTGGGTTTGGGCCTCAAAACCCAGGTGTGGATTCGGCGGAAATCGGATGTGGCACGTGGCATCATCGCAAGACTTGCGTCAAGGCGAAGCTAAGTTGTGAAGGACGTGTGACCGTCGGATCAGTGGGTCTCAGAGTTGGACCATAATATCCTTGGGTTCGGTGGTTGACTCTAATTACCAATGGGTACATTGAGATTGTGTAATAGCCTCTATAAATAATCGGAGGGCTGCCCCAATCAGCCTCATCACTCCAATTATTTAGTTTCAGGTCTCTCTGATAGGCCTTCTCCCTATAGACTGCTATTGTGATCCGTAAATGTTCTAGCTAAACTTCACCTGTGTACCGTGAATCTTTTTGAGTGGAAAGGGAGGCCCTAACCTCTCGTTGTCCTCTGTGATTCAAAGTCTGAATTCTTGTTCTTGTGATTCACGTTTAGGTGTTCTTTGTTTCTCAGTTTCCCCTCTCCTCGTTTTGCTTCAATCTTCGATTTGAGATTGTTTGGGGTCTTTCCGACTGATCTGAGATGAGCTAGGACGTGTGTTGATCTCTTCCACCTCGACAGCCTGCTGTAACCACCTCGCTGGGCTGCCACGCTAGGTTCCTTGGTTGGCCTCGGTGCAGCACCAGCTGCAGCGGCCGGCTCGGGCGGTGCATGTGGCGCGGGGCAGAGCGGCGGCGGAGCTCGTGGCGATGTGCGTGACCACTGTCGTGGTAGCGGAGGTGTTCGTGGCGCATGCGGTGGTGGGCATCAGGGCAGCTGCCACGGCCACGGATGTGGGTTTAAAATCACGTTGGCAACATGATGATTCACGGTCACGGTGATAGTTTGAAACCTGATTCAAACCGTGGTTTTTAGGCCATGGATTAGCGTACTTTGGATTTAAGAACGCCGCAGTTTGGTGTGGACTAGTTTTGGAGAGAGAACAAGTGGGGTGAGGTGGATTGGGTTTTCAAGTCAAACTCAATTAGTTTGGTTTGGTTATGGTCTGGATCACGGACCATTACGAGGTTTACTCACAGATCGGGACAATTTTCATTTTGGGAAGAAAAAACGAGTTCTTCGCGAGATTTGAAATTTCCGTGGATTGGCTAAGTCTTGGGCGATGATTTCTTAGGGATAGCCCACCTATTGCCTTATGACCATCTGGTTAAAATTTCATGGCCGGTGGTTTCGATTTGGCGAAGATTTGATCGAGTTTATTATCTCTAGCTACTGGTTGCGGGGGGACCGGACTCCTATCGGGTGTGCACCGGTCTTCTCACCCGATGCGATCGGTGCTCTGTGCTCTTCTCGCTCGTATTTTTGGTTCGGCACCAGTGTGCTCTTCTCGCTCGTATTTTTGGCTCGTATCGGGTGTGCACCAGTGTGATCGGTTTTCTGTGGTTTTTTGTTTGGTGTGCGGCGCTCCTCAAGTCCGCGGTTGGAGAGCCTCTGACGGCTGGACAGAAACCAGCGACGCAATGAATTAGTTTTTGTTCCCCGCGCGTGGTTCACCCAATCTGACTGCCGATTAAATAATCTGCTTCCACGGATTAGGAAAAATAAAGTTTACCCAGCGACGCAATGAATTAGAGAGGCTTGAAACGCACCGCTCAGACTGTCTATGGGCTGACTCTTTCTTTAGCGGGTGTTTGAATCCTTAGGCTAAATAAAGTTTAGCTCTTGTCACATCAAATATTCAGAGGCTGATTACAAGGATTAAAGATAGGCTAATTATAAAACTAATTACAGAAGCCCTAGGCCAATTCGCGAGACAAATCTATTAACTCTAATTAATCCATCATTAGTGAATGTTTACCGTAGCACCATATTGTAAAATCATGGACTAATTAGGCTTAATAGATTCGTCTGGCACGCGAATTGGCCTCCATCTATGCAATTAGTTTTATAATTAATCTATATTTAATTATCCTAATTGGTATCAAACCTCCAATGTGCCGGGGCTAAAGTTTAGCCTCGTGGAAACAAACATCCCGCTGAACCACCAATATAGCGAAGCGACATGCATTAAATCTGAAATTGCTGACATCAGCACATGTGCAATGCTTTTTCAAGTTAAAAAAGTCATAACTGCTAAATCAAGTATTGAAATCAAAATCTGATTGCACCATTGTATTCCTTGCAATAAACTCTTCAAAACAAGATCTCACGTGGATGCATTTAGATAAAATTTTATTAACGAACATTTATCTCACGAAGATAGAACCATTCTTTTTATTGAGTACAGCGATGTTATAGGTCCATGATAGAATGTTCCGTTATTATAAAACAAATGTTCTACGTTAAGGAGAATAATATTTCATATTTAGGATAAAAATAATATATGTTCATGTGAATGGTACTATAATATCTGTGAAAATGGAGAGAAAATGAATGACAAAATCTATGAAATATATAGAAATAGACAAATAACATAACATATCAAAAATAGGAAAAAATAATAAAAGATAGAACAAGGCATAAGGGAAAACAAAAATAATAGAAAGAAAAAAGTCCACGTAAAAAGAGGAAAAACAAAGAGAACAACATAGTACCAATAGAACTACCTAAACTATACCTTAAAACATCTCACGGGTCATATAAAGGAACAATATAAGAACAATAGAACAGTGGCAGCAGCTGGGACGCCTCAACTGTTTCGCTGCCGCGGTGGTGCTCGTGGCTCTCGAAGGTTTCGTGCTGCTCAGTCTGGTGCTCATGGGATGCTTCAGCCTAAGGGTTAAGCTGTTCCTGGGCTTGGGTTACCTTGGTTTGCTGTATCTGCTAGACAAGGCTGGAAACCAATATGGGCTCTGATGATCTGATCCGTTTCTCTATAGTCTATAGAATAGCTGTGTGCCACCGATCGATACTATCTGCTCCCTTATTTTTGACAATATATGTATGCTAGGTAAGCTGTTATGTGTTCTGCTGATTTTTTTTTTTTTTTGCGATCGGGCCATTTACCCATTTTTCATTAGAGGAAAAAAGTTAACAGTACACCCATGCGAGATCATGCAAGCGAGGAGCCTTCGTGACACAACGCACACCTTACCACCTAGCTACTGAAATTACTTAGAGAAAATTACATGGAAAGGTGTTTTGCGACCAAAACGGCAAGACAAAAGCGAGCGTCTAGGCCCGCTGGTTCCTGCCTCGGAAGAGGACCTGCATGGTTTCCCGTGTCGACGTCGACAGGGGAGGGTGAAGACCGCTTGGAATTCCTCAAAGGAGGCTTCGTCAGGTACCTCAGTCTCCACCTCGAGCCCCAGACGTTTCATCATCACGCTCCGCCTGAGCCTCCGGCTTCTGTTCCCTGTGCCTCCTCTTAGGGACGAGCTCTGAGTCGTCCAGCTCCCCTGCCCATGCTCTGGCCGCCCGGGTTAGCCGCAGTCATGGAGGCGACAACAAGACAGGCATCGTGAGCGGGTTCTTGAATGCAGCACTGAAGTCCTCGTCTATGTTGCGGCCGTCGCGTCAGGCACTCTACCATCAACAGCCGGTGTGACTGGGCCTCCTCCGTCTGCACCTTCCTGGTTGGCGGGGAAGTCGACCTAGACCTGGGTGGTGATTCCCCTGCCTGCTCCGGCTCCAAGAGTGAGGGCTTTGGTGAGGTTTGGCTTTGAACCGCTTTCGTCTCGGGCTGAAAGGCATAGGTCCACCGCCTGGGCCACCTCTGACATGGCCTGGCATGTGATACCTACTTGAGGTGGCCAATTGGTCAGACATGCCTCCACCGCAACCAGCATGGGATCAAAGTCCCAACGTTGAACCTCCGAGCAACGGTCCACTGCGAGCTCAGGCTCAGGGTGCACCGCTTGCATCTGCAGCATTTCGCCTCCCTGCATAGCGATGCTAGAGTGGCCGTCCTGCTGACAATCGCGTGAAAAGGGGGCCGTGAGCCAAGCACAGACCCCAGCCGCACCCACAGACACACGGAACCTCGAGGAAAGGTGTGCCTGGAGCTCCTTCGTCGTGGCGGCCGGCTGGTGGTCTCCACCGAGTGTCACGAGAACAAAGGGAGGTCCGCTCCAGACGCGGTGAGCTCCACGTTTCTCTAGATGACGAAGACCTCGACCTTGGGACGGTTATCAACGTCACCCAGAGGTGGTGATACCGGCGAGAGCTGCTTTGTTGTGGTGCTGCTAGAGGACCAAGTCTCTGCAGTGACGATGACGGCGTGGTCGACCGCACGCACATGAGAAGGCAACGACGCTGTCGGCGCCTGACCTAATGTGGCGCAACATTCCGGTGACAAGCTGGGTCGCCTTAGACCAGCAGGGCAACGTTCCCTAAAGGCACTCCGGCTAGGGCGACATGCCACCGAGGATGAAGGCGTGCATGATGTTGAATGACCTTGCTTGCAAGCCCTGGCCCGATGGCCGGTATCCCGACCGCATAGGCGGTGGGGATTTGGGAGCGACATTGGCGCGCGATGTGGTCATGCGCGAGGTACTTGAAGCAGAGACCCACAAGCTCTGATGGGACAGGGTGGTGGCGTTTGGTTGTTGTACTCCTCGGACAGCGGCAGTGATGACGACTCTTGACATTCTGGAATCCATCGGCATTGACATTGGGCCCTCGATGGGGTTGCCGAAATGAGTCAGGCATTGGCGCCCTACGCCGTGGACCGAGTCGCTGGTGCACCGGAACTCTTGCCGCTGGCTACGAACCAAGGCAACACTGCGTGGGCACTCACACGGCGTACAACGGTTGAGTCCCATGGCCGTTGGGCGCAGCGGTCCAGCGCCGATGATGCCGCTTCCCCCTTGCAGGCACCGAATGGGTTCCTTCCACTACGCTCTGCACCGCGTCCGGAGCCCCTACCGGCGGTTGAGGCGTGGGCCAAAGAGCCTTGCGGGCAGCATCCAGGGACGGCGAGCACGTGGCAGAAGCAGCGAGTTCGTCGTCTGAGCTACCCGCACCAGTTTCTTCCTCCCAATGCTAGAACTTACTCTTGCTAGGTACCCGACGAGTGGGGAAGAAAGGGGGGCATGCACGGACAGGGAGGAATGCGAGGGCCTGCCCGAGCGTGCCGCATCCTCCTCCTCGTCTTCGTCATCCAGGACGTTCTCGATGACGACCCGCGTCTTGTCCACCATCTCTCCAACTGTGGCAGGCACGGCGATAGGTTTGGGCTCGGAGGGGGTGTCACCTAGCGGCGGCGGCGTCTCTGGTGTTGAGGGAGCCCCAGATCCAGACCCCACAGAGGCAGAACCACCCGTGCCAGCGCTGTGGCAGCCGACATCGATGATGTAGGGGGCGGGGGTCACTGGGGCCCGGATGCCGTCCGCCGGCAACGGTGACGACGGGCAGGAGGCTACAGGGCCTAATCCTACGGGGGCCACCCCAGGGCCGCCATGACCGTTGTAGGAGGTGGGCAACTCTTTGGCCACGGTGGCGGCATAGTCTGGCCCTGGCGCGCTAGATCCAGGCCCCCCGCCCACAGTCGGGGTGGTGACGGCGGCCCCTGGCGGTGGAGGGGCCGGCGACCCGTGTGGCGGCGGCAGGCGTGCATCGCGTGCCCCAGCGACAACTCAAGAGCTCGGAGATTGCAGAGAGGAAGGGAGGGGGGGAGGGAGGGGAGGAGGCTGCGCGGCCGGGAAGGCAGCCGGCGGTGGCTTCGGCGAGTCAGGGGTGGCCAGCGGCTGAGTTAATCTCTATCTCCACTTACACTAGCGCTCTGCTCTTATTGGCTGCCACTAACATGGGTCTCTTTATGGCTAGACTTGTATGTGTATGAAATAAAGTTTTTTTGAAAGTCCCCGGGGGGGAGTTCCCCACCAGTATTATATTTGGCCCTTGGTATAAAATAAAGTTATGCATGGCCCGATGTTGTTGGAAGAATTTTGAACAAAATCTTTTTTTTTAATGTGTCCTTGTGATGTGTTTCATTTAGTAGAAGTGGAATGTCAAGCTTACTGTAAGAGAGATGAATTGGGAGAGAATCACTGCACAATTTGCATTACACTCAGTGGAGATAGATATAAAACAACCGGAAGTAAGAGAGATGAATTGGGAGAGAATCACCGCACAATTTGCATTACACTCAGTGGAGGTAGATATAAAACAACCGGAGCTCCCCACGGTTAGCCGATCCTATAATCTAGGCGACGTGGAGAGCAGCCGGTCAAGCAACGATTACAAGAGATAAGACTCAATGCAAAAGACGCTTAGCCTATACTACCTCTCGACACCCCACCCCACCCCACCCGGCTCGGTCGTAGCATGATCTTGTCGAATGCACAGCCTGTCTCTCAAGTCTTCGAACAGCGGCGTGGGCAATCCCTTGGTCATGACATGTGCAATTTGATGTTGAGTTGGAATTTGCAAAACGCGGAACTGTCCGAGAGCAACACGTTCCCTGACGAAGTGAATGACCAGCTCCACGTGCTTGGTCCGACGATGGTGAACTGGATTCTCAGACAGATAAACAGCCGATACATTGTCGTAGTAGATCAATGTGGCCTTGTCGATCTTGACGTGGATCTCAGTAAGCAGGTTGCGTAGCCAACAACATTCTTCAGCCGCGTTCACCACACCCCGGTACTCGGCCTCGGCGCTGGAACATGACACCGTCAGCTGCCGCTTAGATGACCATGAGATGAGTGAGTCACCAAGGTAGACACAATAACCGGATGTCAAACGACGCGTCTTGGCAGCCTCCCCAATCGGCGTCGGAGTAAGCTTTGAGGTCGGTGGAGGTTGATGACGAGATGACGAGGCCGCAGTCGATCGTGCCATGGAAGTACCGGAGTATCCGTTTGACGAGGTTCCAGTGTGTTGCCCGCGGTGAATGCATGTAGAGGCAGGCCTAATTGACAGCATAAGCGATGTCTGGATGCGTCAACGTCAGGTATTGCAACGCTCCCATGATGCTGCGATAGAATGTCGCATCATCCACTGGCTCGCTATCGGAGGCAGGCAGCTTCTGCTTGGTGTCGACTGGCATGGCTGCAGGCTTGCAGTTAGCCATCCCTGTGTGATCGAGAATGTCCTCCGTGTACTGGACCTGAATGCTGAGAAAGAACTTGAGCGTGCCAAGGTCCTTGATGGCGAACTCACGACAGAGCTCGTGGATGATGCGCTACAGCAGTGATGTAGTGGACGCCGTCAAGATGATGTCATCGACGTAGACGAGGAGGTACGCCAGCGCGTCACCGCATCTGTAGACAAACAACGACGAGTCCGAGCCGGTGGGGATGAAGCCGATGGAGCGAAGATGCACCCCCAGGCGTTGGAACCATGCCCGCGGTGCCTGCTTGAGGCCGTAGAGAGACTTGATGAGGAGGTAGACGTGGTCCGGCCGAGTCTCGTCGACGAAGCCTATCGGCTAATGACAGTAGACACGTTCCACCAAGTTGCCATGGAGGAACGCGTTTTTGACGTCGTGCTGGTGCACTGGCCATCGGCGCAATGCGCCGAGGTGGAGCACGGTGCGGATGGACATCGGTTCCACCACCAGGGAGAATGTTTGGTGGAAATCAACGCCCGATCGTTGCGAGAAGCCACGCACAACCCATCGTGCCTTGCACCGCTCTAACGAGCCATCGGGATGAAGTTTGTTCTTGAAGATCCACTTGCTGGTGATCACATTGGCATGTGGTGGTCGTGGAACAAGAGTCCATGTCCCATTGGCCTTCAGCGCGCCAAATTCATCTTGCATCGCCGCATGCCAGTCAGGATCGCGAAGGGTGGCACGAACTCAAGTCGGAGGAGGTGTCGGTGGCGCCGTCGATGCACCGTGGGCGTACTTCGGGTTGGGCACGTGGGTGCCATCACGCGCCTGGGTGATCATTGGGTGCGGGGGGCACCACCGGTGTGGGCGTTGGTGGCTCCTCAGGAGCGGATGCGCTCACAGGTGCTAGAGCTGGCGTTGGCGCGATCGATGGGGAGCGGCCTGGCGATGATGACGGTGCCGGACATGACTTGGGGCTTCCTGATCCGAGTCCGCTGGTTTGCACGTGAGACATGGCCCTAGCCTGCGGATGCGGATCAGGCATTGCCATTGGACACCGGTTTGGTGCGGGCCCAAAGACGTGCATACGCGGATCAGACGACGTCGTGGGAGACTGGGTACGCACGGCCCGATCAAGATGTCGCGCCCGAGGAGTGCGTGGCTGGCGAGCTTGGTGAGCCGTGGGCACCGGGAGTATGTCCTCGAGGCACGGAGAACTCAGCGGTGAACCGTTTGTCCCTAAGTCACCAAGGTGCACAAACGGAAAACATATTTCGTCGAAATAAACATGACGAGATATGATAACGCGCTTAGTCTCTGGATTGTAACACTTGTAGCCACACTGATCCAGAGGATACCCCAAGAACACGCAGCGAACAGAATGCGGCAAGAGCTTGTGTGGTGCTATGGCTTCGGTGTTAGGGTAGCAGAGGCAACCAAAAATGCGCAGCCAAGCATAATCTGGAGGCGCGCCGAACAAAAGTTCGAACGGAGTGGAGTTTTGTCGAGGGTGACAAGGATGCCGATTTAGAAGATATGTGGACGTGGCAAGCGCATCAGGCCAGAACGAGGGTGGGAGCGATGCCTGGAACATGAGAGCACAGAGGCCATCATTGAGCGTGCGCAAAACACGCTCGGCACGGCCGTTCTGTTGTGATGTGTAGGGGCAAGTCAGACGTAGTGCAATGCCATGCTTGGCAAAGAATGCACGCGACATAGAGTTGTCAAACTCCTTCCCATTGTCATTTTGAAAACACTGAATCGGTCGCTAAAATTGAGTGCCAACAAAAGCATGAAACGAAATAAGAGTGGGCAGAACATCAGACTTGTGGCGCAAGGGGAAAGTCCACGTATAGTGAGAAAAATCATCTAAAATGACAAGATAAAATTTGTATCCTGAGTTGCACATTATTGGCGAGGTCCAAACATCACAGTGCAACAATTGAAAAGGAAAAGAAGAAACATTTGAGGACTCTTTGAATGGAAGCCACACGTGCTTGCCAAGGCAGCAGGCTTGCCACGTGTGACGACTGGACTTGGAGCAACTGAAGCTGACTGTGCAAGACAAATGCAGAAGAGCATCCCAACCTGGGTGGCCAAGCCGAGAATGCCAGAGGTGACCATCGGACCATGTGAGGGGCGCCTACGAGGGTCGTGGAGGAGCAACGCCACGACCAGTGCGCAGAGGGTACAGCTCGCCGGAAGAGTCACATCAGAGGAGCGCCATCCTGGTGCGAAGGTCCTTGATGGTGAAACCCCATGGATCAAACTCCGTGGACACAGAATTATCTCGACTTAGAGCACGAACAGATATGAGATTCTTGACAAGCTGAGGAGCAATCAGGACATTATTCAAAAGTAAAGGATTGGAGGAGGTGGGGATAGAGGCACGGCCAGTGGAGGACGCGGACATCAGACCGCCGTTGCTGACAACGATCTGACGAGGAACAGTGGAAGAGGAACAAGTGCTAAGTATACCAGGGTGGGAAGCCATGTGGGAAGAGGCGCCCGTGTCCAGGAACCAGCCGTTGGCGCCGCCGGTGGTGGGGTTCAATGACATGCTGTTGAGTGCGGAGTAGAGCCCGAGCGGCAGGGAACCAGTGTCATGATGTGGCGGCGGCGCGGCGAACGCCGTCATGGCCGAAGGAGGGCTGACGCCGGGGCGCGGCGTGAGGACGCCCGGGCACCAGGCATTCAGCGGTCATGCCTGAACCACCCCTTGCCACGGGTTGTAGGGGGCGGGCCACTGCGGTGGTGGAGCGGGAGCGGGAGCAGGTGCGGACTGGCGCTGATGGTTGTCCGCCTTGCACTTCTTGCGGCGGTCACCGTCAATGGCGCTAGAGACTGCGGGGCTGGGCGGTGTAGGAGCCGGCGCAGACTTGGTGGTGGAAGGCGTGTCGCGAGCGGCAAGGAGCGCCGTCTATGCCTCCATCTGTAGGGAGTACTAGATGCGGTGCTCCTCTGGCAGCAAGTATGACTTGGTGTAGAGGAAGGTCGGCGGCAGCGTCATGGTGGAGAGCACGGCGATAGCTTGGCTAAATTTGTTGTTCAGCACACCAAGAGTGTTGATGACGAGCGCCGGGTCAGAGACGGCGGCGCCGTAGTCGTAGAGGGTGTCGGCGAGGCGCTTGAGGCAGCTGCAGTACTCGCCGATCGACATGTTGGCCTGGAACAGGCTGTGGAACTCTTGCTGGGCGTAGACGGCGCGCTGCAGACTGTTGTCGAGGAAATGACCGGTGATGGCGGTCCAGGCAGTGTAGGCAGAGCTGCGCGGCTTGTAGACATCGCTCCAGATGTCCTTGGACAGAGTAGAGTAAAGCCACGAGACGATGCACGAGTCCACCCGCAGGCACTCGGGATCATCGATCATGGCTGCCGCGTCGATGGTGTCATCGATGTGGTTGACGAGGCCAAACTTCTGGAAGGTGAGGTCGAAGAAGGATCGTCATTGCCGGAAGTTCCCATCATCCATGGACAGGGTGACAGGAACGTGACTACAGATGTTGAGTAGGACGAGGGTGGAGGCCGTGGGATTGAGGTACAGGTTCGGTAGGCACAGCGAATGGATTGATGTCGGAGGAGACTGAACTGGTGGGGCTCGCCATGGCTGAGATCAGCAGAAGGTGGAGTTGAGGATCAAGAAGATCTCATACTATGTAAGAGAGATGAACTGGGAGAGAATCACCGCACAATTTGCATTAAACTCAGTGGAGGTACATATACAACAACCAGAGCTCCCCACGGTTAGCCGATCCTATAATCTAGGCGACGTGGAGAGAGCAGCCAGGTCAAGCAACGGCTACAAGAGATAAGACTCAACGCAAAAGACGCTTAGCCTATACTATCTCTCTGACACTTACAACACTCCTCGATAATCTTTGGATGACCGAGGAAGGATGGAACTTATAGTCTCGACTTAATTTATATGATTACATTTGCAACGGATTGGGCACCACCAGAGGCAATAGGGCGCACAAGTGCCTGAATCCCGCCAAAATCCACAAGTTGGCCTCCTCGATGATCAATCAGAAAACCCGTCAGGACCGCTGCTTCGGATGTTGAACGTCCTGGAGTTTCTCTTTCCACAACTGCCAACCGATCAGAAGCGTTATGGAGTCGAAACCTCGCCTTTAATTCTTTGGCGACCCTCTTACGAGAGAGAAGCCACCACGACTAGAAGCATTCATCGACAGCGACCATCAGATGATCATCAATGTCAATAATGGCCAGCGCTTTGCTCCACACCTGCTGACTGAAAGAGCAGTAGAGTAGAATGTGGTCGATCTCTTCGCAATTTGACGCACAGAGACCGCAGGCGGACGATTGCTGCAAACCATGACGATGACGACGAGCTGCAGTCCAACACCGTCTGTGAAGCATTAGCCAGAAAAAGTGTATAACCTTCGATGGAGCGGAGACCTTCCATAATTCCTTGGCCCCCAGCGGCCTCGATGCTCCGACGAAAATGGTGCGATACGCCGACGAGCAGGAGTTGAGCGAGTTTGAAGCCCACTTCCAGCGCAAGTTTATCTGGGAGATCAATTTGCACGCTTTGTACGATTTCCCAGAAAAACTGGCACCGTCAGATGACCTATGATGTCGTTCACCCACGCATTCCCTGGAATTGCCTCGGCCACCAAGCGGCCAAGACGCCTACGACCAACATTGCGCAACAGGTTTGGCGCGACGTCGCGCACCGAAAACTGTGCTCCTGCCATCGCCAGGAATAACATTGGTCGCAGGCTCGCAGCGTTGAAGGCTGCATTTCTCGCCGGCAGACTGCAGTAGAGGCCAGGGACGGTATGCATGAAGTCTGCGCTGCCGCTCCCAACGCCGCCGATCAGCCAGGCCATGGCCACCAAGTTCCTTGGTCCGACAGGCGACCTGCCAAGCGACCCTACATAGGCCACCCGCAACGTGATCAGAGCCTGACCATAGAAATGTGCGACGCCGTTTATCGATCTCCCCCACTGCCCATGGGGATAGGCAAACAACAATAGATAGGTGAGTTGGGAATTGGGATGGCTGAGAGCGTGACGGTGGCCAGAGTTGCCCTCCCCGCCAAATTGAGCAGGTTCCTTTCCAGGCCAGTATCCGTTTAGCAACTGCAGCAATGAGATCTTGCTCCTCGGACCTCCTGAGCTTATGGATCGATAACGGTATCCCCAAGTATCGACATTGGAAGTCGTCCACCCGGCAACCGAACAATGACTGCAGAAGTTCTGTTTGCGCTTCAAAGCCAGTCGGGGAAGCAATGTTTGTAGAATGTAGATAGGCCTGAGGCTTCTTAAAAAATCAGGAGGATCTCCCGCAACACCGCAACACCCCCATGACCGGGGCTAAGAAAACGACCAAGTCATCGGCTTATAGAGGAGCTCCAACAACGCCCGCCCTGGACGGCAAAGGCCTGAGGAAGGCATTCTCATTTTGAACCAAATCGGACAAACAACATCAGGAGATAAGAAATTGACAGTAGCGGGACTGCTAATAATGTAATACTTCAAATATTGCAACCGTCTTTATGACAACATGCTAGATTAGGCTAGTTGAAAGCTGCACATATTACAAGAGGTGGGACTTGGGGTGGGCCGTGCCGGCACGGCCCTCTCGTGCTTCGGGCCGTGCCTTCGAGGCACTGTAAATCTTTTCTTTGGAGCTGCTAGCACCCCTAGGCGTCGATACTAGCGAATGCCTCAACCAGCCGTGGCAGGATATTGATCAGCGCAATCCTAAATCCAGCGGAGCATGGCCGCACCCTACTACCCTCGGTGGGATTCCCCTCCTCGTCGAGCGTGCCGAGGAGGCAACCATCCTGGTACGCCTCGCATGCCCGGATCACAAGCTGCCCACGGCGGTGGAAGTGGTCTCTGACAAAATCCTCGAATCCCGCTGGCGGCCGGCGCAAGAGGTGGAGCATGGTCTGGAGGCTTTGCAAGAACGTGCTCTCACTGTACGGGAGCTCGTTGCGTTGACCCATCGGTGTGCCGGCCCGAGCCCAGGCAGGCTCGTTGTAGTAGGGCTGGGCAGTGAGCACGAGGCCCTGGATGGAGACGACGACCTGGAGGATGGTGGATGCCTCCGGTGACCATAGCTCGGCTTCGTCTTGGGCACCAAAGGTGTTGAGCAGGCTCAGGCACACCGTGCCGGAGGAGTAGAGGTTAGGGTTCACGTGGAGGCCGAAGGAGCGGTAGTGTACCAGTGGCGGCTCGGCAGGGTATGACGGCGGTAGCTGGACATCGAAGAAGAAGAGCCCATCGTGATACGGTGTCCCGCTCGCTCCCACCATCACTGCTCGTAGAAGGTCCATGCGGTCCTCGAACACCCGCACGTAGATAGTATCTGCAGGAATGCATGTACGGGAAATTAAACCATTAGATAGATAGACATACATGCTCAAATATATAGTCGTTAATTTCTGAGTTTGATGATTGATGCCCAAGAATTCAAATCCGTGTATTACTTAATTCACTGCATAGGTACGTACCTAGCAAGTTGTTGCTCTCAAGAATTTTCCATTCTTTCTGCACCCTCTTCGTCCACATCCTTCGTACACTGGTGCCCTGCAACTCTCATCAGTTTGCAAAAAACTAATTAGCAGTGAATACTGAATACTAATAACACAAAATAGGACGGATCACTGTCAAATTGAAACAATGCATGGAAGTGATCGCAATATTACATTATTTGATCCCCGGCCCTAAACTTATATAGATATAATTTATGAATAGGAAATAGAGTGGTAAAAGTAACTAGTATACTATTTTTTGTAGGTAAAAGTTTCATTGGATTAAATTTATTTTTGGTGATGGATCGATCGAACCGCTTGTGGTAACACAACAGCATTTTATTAGCCGCTAATAGCGGGAAAAAAATCCTGTAGCGCCAAATGTGCCATATCCTAGCGTCGGAGGCCCTGAAATGCTAAATCCCGCTATGGCGGCAGATAAATCCCGCAATTTCGAACAGTGTCAGAGAAAAAGAAATTACGGACCTGGTCCATGTTGTTAATGTAATGGTGATCTGAAGGACATTGCTGCACAATCTCAAACTGTGGGAAGGGAAATGGCTTATCATCAGGGGTGCCATCTGCCTCAGACTTCTCCTCCCCGGTTGAGCCACCACTGTTACCACCACCTCCATTGATGCCTGCCTCGGCAGTCGATGTTACCTTCACGTCACGATTGCCACTGAGCACCTCTCCAATGATGCTCTCTGTGGCTGTAAGTTCTGATTTTACCAAATACCTCCAACCTTTTGAAAACACTTTACCAACTAGTCCGATCACTGCCGTGATGATAACTCCGATCTGATTCATCCTCGTCATCGATCCATGACTATCATCTTCGCTATCACTCTCACTACCAGAACTGTCGTCAGTCTCGCTGCCAGAACCGTCATCACTGTCGCTGCTGGAATTGTCGTCGTCTTCACCGTTGTTGTTGTTGTTGTTGTTGTCGTTGTCCTGAAATCAACACAATTATCTCATATTGTTTCATGATAAATGTGTGGATCATGATAATTGCATCCGGAATATACAGAAATCGGTGGATCACGACACATACATCAGCGGCGACGTTCTCTCGTGCCTCATCAATGGCATTGTTCATATCTCCGTCTTCATCTACCCACTCACTTAATTCATGAAGGAGATCATCAATACTTCGCTCCTTGACGATGGCTATCTCACGGAACAGCACCTGAAATTGTTTTCCTCAAATGATGAGCTACAAGTTCAACTTGGAGAGTCAAGTCTATTTGTGCTCTTACTAACTTGTTTGAAAATCCTAGCACAAAATGTAATAATAGACAACATACACACCTTAATAACTCTGTAAACCAGAGAAATTGCCCCCTTAAAATAGCTAGAGTGGTTTTGGCTGGCGTTTGGGTGTTTTGCCCGGTTATTGAAAGTTATATAAGATGCTGTGTATGTATGTTGGTATTGGAGTTCGGAGAGTATGGAGGGTTTCATTATTTAAGCGAGTAGTTAAGGAAGGGTAAAACGGACATGATTATATATCGAATATATAATAATGGCAGTCCTTATTTATACTCCTATTAAAGTGATGTAAATATAGCTGAGAAAAAGTGAAATCCAGAGTCATACGAAGTAATGTAGAATTTGATTTCTTCACAAGAGTATATGTTAAGATCCAGGTTAATTTTAGGCCTTCAATTTTTACAATAATCCTATCATGGTGATGTGTTTTTATTATATATATATATATATATATATATATAAAAGAGATTCTCCATGTATATATATGTATATATATATATAAGAGATTCTCCATGTATATATATGAACGTACCTTGGACGTGTTGCCGTCACCCCACTTGACATAGATATACTGTGCTTCGTCACACTCACACTCATAGTAGACGAGTTGCCCCACCCATGAAAGGTCACTTGTAGACGACGGCGAGTCTGTCGTCGGAAGCTGCCGGCGGCGGACGACGATATCTCCATAGTCGATGGTACGGGAGTCATCGTCGTAAGAGAAACCTCTGACATCGTACGCGCTCAAGGTCTCCTCCTCGTCGGACTCCAGCAGATCCCATGACACGCGCACGGTCTTGTCCTTGTAGTTGTAGCCTCTCACGACGCCGACACACTCATCCTCCCCCTCCGGCGGCTCCGTCGACGGTGTCGTCCTGACAACGTGCTGCCCCGGGATCAGGTCATTGTTGGTCTCTCCCTCCCAGACCAACAGCGACGTCGACGGCACGCCGCGCTGTCTCGTGCCGTCCTGCCACAGCACGTCCACCGTCGTGCGAGTGTTGGCCACGACCAACGGCCGCCGCCCCAAGTCGTCGTCTAATGAGCGTTGCCTCCGACTTGGTCGGCGCTGCCGCCAGTCCCTTCTCGTCAGTCCACAGGCAGCGGTTGCGGCAGCAGACGACTGCTGCTGCGGATCGTGATCGTCGGAGGCAGCGCCGCCGCGAAACAAGCACCGGTCGCCCACGCCCCAGTATTTGAAGTCAAAGATGTTTCCGGGGCCTAGGCAGAGGAAGGTCAGGTCGCGAGGACTCTGCTGGTTCGGCGGCGGGGGCAGAGACTCGTCGATGGCGCCGGTGTGCAGCTGCGACGACGACGCGAGCCAGTAGACGAGCACGCAGGTCGTCTCCACCCTGCACACGGTGCCCTCGCCATGGCTGGGCTTCCAGTAGCCCTTGAGCCACCGGGACGCCCTGAGGATGCCCGGCGGGCCACCGACGTGCTGCCCCGGGTAGAAATCCTGGTCCTTAGAGCCGTCCTTGTTCACGGTCGACGTCATCGTCCACAGCTCGGCGGTGTGCCCCCACGCTACCCTGCACTTGGCGCCGTCGTCGAACACCACGTCGACGTCGAGGCACACCTCCACGACGCAGCCCAGCCACGCGCCCGCCTCCGCCCCGTCGGCGGTTAACACCACGTAGTCTCCCACGCTGAACTCGCCACCGGCGCGTCGCACCTCCGCCGGCGACACGGCCCTTGCGACGATCGCCGGGGGCACGTTCTTGTCGTCGCCATCTGGTAATGGTAGGCGGGCCAGGTCGAGCTCGGTGGCGGCGCACATCACGGTTCCCAGCTGGCCGCCAATGTCTGTCGACGACGCCACGACCATGCTGGGCTGCATGAAGCTCCGGTCGGCGACACGTACGTCGCTGGCGTTCACGGTCGCCTTGCTGCCGTCGAGGCGCCGCACGACGAGCTTAGGCCACGGTCTGCCCTTCCCGAGCACGATGCCGTAGTGGTTGCCACCGGCGGCTGCTGGCGACGACGGGTTCAGGAGCGTGACAGAGTCTCCTCGGCAGATAAGCTGCCCAATTGCGTCCTCCATTGTTGGCAGGAGTCGTCTGTGCGTACGTGTTTGTTTGTTGGATCAGCCAATCCAATTTCTTGTTTATAGGTTTATTAATTGATAAATAGGGTTGTAATTTATAGTGGTTTACGTACGTGGTTATCTGGGAGAGTTGGAGTAGGTTTTGGAGGCCGTGTAAGAAGGTCCTCTGCAACACAAATACAAACCATAATGGATTTTTTTTAAAAAAAATTATTTGCTTGTAAATAATACTATGGAATCTTTTTGTTGGAATGTTGTATATCCTAGTCTCCAACACAGACCAGTGCATCATTGTTTATTGTCATCATCTTATTTAATTGGAATCATCATCTTTGTTTAAGATGAATTACGTTATTATAAATTTCATTCAGTTGGTACAAGTAGAACTTAGCCCCAATAAGCAATGCTTTTAGGTGACTTGTTATTTAGGATAAAATAAAAGTTTGATTTAGGATAAAATATAAAAATGTCCGTTGGCATTAGGGATGGTGGACGGCGTCCGAATGCACCAAAGAGTAGTGACATTGCCTTCTACAATTTGCACACCAATCCAATGCAAAAAACCAACCGCAAAGGCGCAACCAGATAGGGTGAACTGTGCTTTCAAAACTTGAGTGCCGCACAACTTCACATAGGTCTGAGTCAATACAGTGATAAACATTCTAGGTTGATATAATACTAGATCATATTTCGTGCGTGCAGGACTTTTTTAAAAAATAAAATCATTGCTTGCATGAATTAAACCTACATGTTATTGCACCATTCTTAACAAAATTAGGAAAAGCAATGAAAGAATTCAATAAAAAAACTAATAGAATTAGATTGAATTATAAGATGATGTAAAGGCAAAAACAAATAGATATTTCTAATATCATGAAAGTAGTAATTGCACTTAGTGAAGATGATGGATATCTTGTATTATGAAGTTAGAAGTTAGTTGGAAGACACGGCTATTACAGCACGTTTGGTTGGAGGGATTTCTTAGAAAGGAATGGGAGTTAAGAGATATGTGATTAAAATTCCTCTGATTGGTTGGTGGGCATGGGAGTTCTTGTGGGAAAGGAAACAGGAATTCGTGGGCCTCAATTCTCACCTTTTAAACCTAAGGAGAGGGGTGGGAATTGAGTGGGACTTCCTTATCAACACAAGATTGATAACTTAAGTTACGATTTCCCATTGCCAAACCCAACAACCAAACAAAGGCCGCAGAAGAAACTCCCTCTTGAACTCTCTCTTAACTTTCAGCACATGCCAAACAGGGGATTTGGAGTATAAATCAAGCTCCCACATCAATTCCCTCCACTAACTCCCACCACCAATTCCCATGTCCTTTCTCTGACCTTGCCAAACACACCGTTAGAGGGAGATGTTGTGAATAATTAGTTAGGAAATGATATGGATAGCTTGCATGTTGAGATACAACTTGTAGTGAGGATTAGCTTTATAAAAGATATAGATAGATATAGGTCATGTTTGACACAGCTCACAACAACTTCATGAGCTGTTGTGAGCTTTTTTTTTTTGTCAAACACCTTTTTTCAAAACAGCTTCATGAGTGAAGCTGTTTTTATCCCCTCTCACAAAGGGATGAGTTGGGATGAAGCTGAAAAAATAGCTTATTACAGCTTCATCTCCCATATGTGGACCCCACTGTGCACAAAAGACAATTATTGGCCAAGAGAGACAAAACGCTCGCGGGGATAAGGGAGGCGACGCGACGAGGCCGACAGGGGCGCGGTCTTCTGGGTCGCCGGGGCGTCGGACTTGGAGTGGAGCTCGCCGGGGCACGGTCTTCTAGGGCATTGAGGCCTCTGGGACTGGGACTGGAGCTCACCAGGATTGGGACTGGGGCTCACCAGGGCACCGAGATTGGGGCGCGGTTTCTTGAAACGCGGTATTCTAGGCGCATCAGGCATCAGTCCTAGGAAGAAGATGGCAATAATCGGAAGAAAAAAGGAAAGGCCATGGGTAGTTTGTTACTTTATTCTTTTTCTCCTCTTGAGAAGCTGTTTTGTCAAACCGAGTGAATAAAACAGGTCAACTTCACCTGTAGAGCTGATTATTGAGCTGAAAACCAGAAAAACAACTTAACTAGTGAAGTTGAGCTGTGCCAAACGAGGCCATAGATAAGCAATTGCACAATAATTGGTTGTGATGTGGCACAGAATTAAAGGAAGTCATCCCTGGCTTTGTTCACTGTACCTAATATTCGATACTTTTATATAAACCAAAAAATGGTTAAAGCTTGTCCCTCTACCATTAAGTACATAATATTTTTTTAGGATATATTCATTGTTCAATAAAAAATATGTCCTGTGTGCGAACCTTATTTGTTGAAGACGATCTATGGTAATTAAGAAATAAACCGCTAATTAAATGAGATATTCAGTCTTGCATGCGCCATATGCATCTCCTATATATCCTATGGAAAGTTAATGTTTGCTGATATGTACGTACGTGAAGAGAGGAAAAAATATTTTTGATGCATACATGTGAGCTGACCAGCACCATCTTTAGGTCTGCATAGAGTTGACCGCTGACTCAAGGACTTGTCCGCGAGCCACACAGATTTCGTCGTCATGATCAGGAATAATTCAGGATGCACAAGGACACAATTTGGCGGCATGCAGTGCGGAAATTGAGGGCTATTTTGGACGGCTGCATATCTAGACAAACGTAGCACAATCCTCAGCATGGTGTATGTACGTATATGTGTTCGATTTGTGATAAACATTCCAAAATTTTCAGGGAAAAATACAATCTTTTCTTATGTTCGGTCGATCGGGAAGGGCATATGCTCATGCTTGTGCCTATTGTACTAGCTAGCACTACACATGTTTTAAACAAGGCCTTCAAGACGAAGTTATATCCATTGAACAAGCAATAATATCTTGTATGATCAATGTGTTGTCTTGGTCAAAGTGGATTGATTTTTCAGCATTTCTAGATGCACGAAATATATATCTCACAACTTCTAACAGACGGATCAACACGGCAATAGATGCAAAAGATTTCTGCACCAAGTACTATGCAACCTTATCCTAGACGATAAGTGCTAGGGAGACAGCCATCCTATGACTTGTAGCTATAACATTGGCCAATCGTTGCCAAGATATATACTAGACTTTATGGTTTCGTCTAGACGTCATGTAGACGATCTAGACGCACGCACGTGTTGGTGAACAGTGGTTGGTGGGGATGTTGTTGGTTGATGTAAATTTGCGCGAGAAACTTAAGATACTGTTGATTTAGAAACAAGAAGAAGTTAAATTTTGGAAATATTATTATGATTTTAATAAAAATATGTATTACACCTTCTGCATGCATGAGACTTATTATACGTGATTTTTAGTGTTCTTGTCCCTGTAGCTAAATTTTCGGTTGTGTGCGCGTTCATACTTGTACAAGATGTGAAGTGGCTCCTCGACAGAGTTAACCACCAAAATCTACGACATGCATCAATGGCACTTTCCAGCTGGCAATTTGGCAGCATCTCAATCTATCTTTGTCGGTCTACAATCAAGGGAAGTTTTGTCATTCCACTGGACATTATACTTTTCTAAGTTCTAATAACCTATCGTCGTCCACGGGCGGTCCGCCATTAATGCTTGACATAGGTTTTATGGTTTCGTCTAGACATCATAATGTAGACGATCCCGACGCACGCATGTGTATGTGAACAGTGGTTGATGGGGATGTTGTTAGCTTTATGCGAGATGCAATTTTGCATGAGAAACTTAAGATAGTGTTGATTTAGATGCAAAAATAAGTTCAAATTTAGAAAAAAGTTTTTTTTATTATGATTTCAATAAAATTCACTACTGGAGGCGCCCTCTTTGCCGAGGGCCCAGGGCACTCGGCAAAGGCTTTGCCGAGTACCGCCCTCGGCAAAGGCTTTGCCGAGTACCGCCCTCGGAAAAAAATTTAATGGCAAAGAGCCTCTTTGCCGAGGGCCATTTGTCGGGCACTCGGCAAATCCTTTTCCGAGTGCCAACGGCAGCACTCGGCAAAGAAAAGCAGCCGTCAACGGCGCTGCTCCGTTGACGGCGCCTTTGCCGAGTGCCGACAGTTAGGGCACTCGGCAAAGACATTTTTTTTTTCAAAAACTCTTTGCCAAGTGCCGCGGCGGTAAGGCACTCGGCAAAGACATTTTTTATTTTTTTTCAAAAACTCTTTGCCGAGTGCTAGGACTCATGAACAAATTTCCTGTCCGAACGAGAATCAATGGGGTTGCATGAAGAATATTCAGGGCGTATTGAAACAAGTTCGTTGAGAACTTACTCGACGAACGGCTGCACCTCGGGAAGGTTGGTCAACACATATAGCATGACACTTCGCCACTCTTCATTTCCCAATATCTTATTGGTCGATCCACTTGCACTGCCGAGTTGGCCTTGGAACAGGCTGTGGGTCCATTCATTCTCACCAACATTGTAACGAGAGAGTGGATTATGATTGCTAGGAAGTTTCGGCTTGTAGTATAGTGTTGTGAAGTTTGCCACCTCCTCCCTTAGACTTGCCTCTACAATGGAAGCCTCAATTCTGGCTTTATTTGTACATTTCTTGTGAACAGTCTTTAGACATCTCTCGATTGGATAGCACCACCGGGCTTGCACGCCCCCCCCAAACGTGCCTCGGACAGGAGGTGCACAATCAGATGCTGCATGGGCAAGAAGAAGCCGGGTGGAAAGATCTTCTCCAGCTTACAGAGCAACATAGGTGCCGCTTTTTCTATGTACTGAGCGATGGTCCGAGATATCTCCTTGGCACAAAGCTGACGGAAGAAAAAGCTCAACTCTGCCAGCACTTGCCAGACATGGTCAGGGACATAGCCTCGGACCAAAGCTGACGGAAGAAGCCGCTCAATCCATATGTGGTAGTCATGACTCTTCATCCCGTTGACTCGTAAAGTGCCTAAGTTCACTCCCCTGCTCAGATTCGCTGCATATCCATCTGGGAACATTAACGTCTTGATCCATTTTAGTACTTCCCTCCTTTGATCGGGTTCTAAGACGAAATCGACCTTAGGTCTTTTCCATTGTTTGTTTCGGCCACTAGGAGGCCACATCTCTTGCTTCGGTCTATCACACAACGTCGTTAGGTCCACTCTAGCCTTAACGTTGTCCTTAGACTTGTCAGTGTTCATGAGAGTTCCCCAAAGTGCCTCGGCAATATTCTTTTCGGTGTGCATTACATCAATGTTATGTGGCAGAAGAAGGTCATCGAAATAGGGGAGCCTCGTCAAGCCGGACTTATGAGTCCACATATGTTCCTCACCATATCCCACAAAACCACCTCCTTCATTGGCCATGGGAGCATCTATCTGAGCACGCACCTCAGCACCACTCTTCATGCGCGGTTTAGGGTTTATCACTGCAACATCTTTCGTAAAATTCTTGATGTCTTGTCTGAATGGATGGTTAGAAGGGAGGAATTGACGATGCCTGTCGAACGACGAATACTTGCCACCCTTCTTCAACCAAATGAACCTCACGGCTTCCTTGCATATTGGGCACGGGAACTTCCCGTGGACACACCAGGCGGCGAATAACCCATACGCTAGGAAGTCATGCAGGGAGTAGTGGTACCAAACATGCATCTTGAAGGATGATTTTGTAGCTCGGTCATATGTCCATACCCCCTTCTCCCAAGCGTCGATCAATTCATCAATCATAGGCTCCATGTATACACCCATATTACTCCCCGGGTGTCCAGGAATTATCAACGACAAGAAGACGTTATGCCGTTGAAAGGAGATGCCGGGGGGGGGAGATTCAGGGGGATAATAAACATGGGCCAACATGTGTATGGGGCAGACAACTGTCCATAAGGATTGAACCCATCTGTTGCCAGCGCGACACGTACATTACGAGCCTCAGCTGCTTTGTCAGGATGTTTGTCATTAAAGTACGTCCATGCTTCGGCATCGGACGGATGCACCATCGTCCATGGCTTGTACCGTGCACCTTTTTTATGCCATGTCATCTATTTCGCGGATTCCTCGGTCATGAAAAGTCGTTGGATCCTCGGCACAAACGGAAGGTGCCGTAGGACTTTCGTGGGGATCGTAAGCTGCCTCTTCTGGCCATCTCCAGAGTCTACCTCCAGGTACCTTGAGGATTTACACTTCGGACAGTACTTTGCATCCTTATGATCTTTCCTAAATAAGACGCACCCCTTCGGACAAACATGTATCTTGTCATATGGCATCTTAAGCATACGAAGTAGTTTCTGTGACTCGTGCAAGTTCTTCGACAGAATGTGCTTCTCCGGTAGCATGCTACCAAACATGGCCAACATCTTATCAAAGCCTTCGCGACTCAGATTTAACTCGGCCTTCAACCCCATAACACGTCCAATGGCATCCAGCTGAGAAACCGTTGTACTCTCATGAAGGGGTTTCTGTGCCGAGTCCAACATTTCGTAGAAGGCCTTAGCGGCTTCCTCCATCTCCTCCTTCTCACATCCTTCTGCGAAGTGAGCTTGGTGAGTGTCATCTAGCATGTCTGCTATTCCGGCATCATCATCAAAAGCCTCGAGGCGTGGTCTCACCACCTCCGCTCTTATACGATTTGCTTCACCATGGTGGATCCACCGGTGGTAGCCAGCCGTATAACCATTGTACAAAATATGTTTACCCATGGTCACCTTGTCTACCCTTCTGTTGTTGTCACATTTGCTACAGGGACACCAAAGTTTAGAATATCCTTTAGCTACACCCGAGCTCCATGCATGTTCCAAGAAAGCATCTGTCCCATTCACCCACTCAATGTCAAAGTCACTCCTGCTTCTCCGGCCCGTGTACATCCACTGACGGTCTTCCATCCTTCCACATATACAGCACATAGTAATGTAACCATCAATTGCATCTACGCGGTGTTCCTACTCTCTAATAGGTGAGGATAGGTCCTAATCCCACCCGCGGATGCGTAGATGAGGTTAGTTTCTATGCTCCTCTCCCTATCCGAGACAGAATTTCGGTAGCACCTCCCCGCCGTTCTCCTGATACACGTCCTGCAACGTGGAGATGTCTGGGTTAATTTACATCTCCACAAGTTTCGAGCAAGTTGCGACGTGGAGATGTCTGGGTTTTATGCATCTGACGTCGCAACTTGCTCGAAACATTCTTAATTTTTTACCACAGCCTACACATGCGATAACATGACACCTCGATAAGTTTCGTGATTTTCGGACTTCGTATGGACTTTATATAATTTTAAAACACTTTTTCGGCAAGTGGCTCGTCATGTTACGTGAAGAAGATGCGTGAAATTTGATGCGAGTTCGTGGATAGAGACTCAACATACACCAAATACCATGAATAACATTTTTCGAAGCACTAGATTACAATATTCCATGCACTTGCAGTTCAAATTTGAATTATATATAAAAATTCAACATAATCAAATTAATCAACCAAATATATCAAAAAAACTAGAAAAAGCACCAAATTTGAACATGAAGTTGTAAACAATGTAGGCGGGCCCAACAAAAAATTTAGGGTAAAAAAAAACTGAAAATTTGCCGAGTGCCAGCTTGGCGCTCGGCAAAGACTGTCTTTGCCGAGTGCTGGGCTAGGAGCACTCGGCAAAGAATTTTTAAAAAGAAAAATTTCAAAAACGGTTAAAAAGTCTTTGCCGAGGGCCTAACGGTAATGCCCTCGGCAAAGATTGACGGCAGGGGATAGAAGTCGTGTCAGGCGATGTTGCCGAGGGTCGGCCCTTTGCGAGGGCTTAGCCCTCAGCAAAGAATTATTGTTACTGTGTGCTTGTCTTTGCCGAGGGTCTGGCCCTCGGCAAAGAGTCTTTGCCGAGGGCTGTTCCCTCGGCAAAGACTCTTTGCCAAGTGCCCGAGCATTTGCCCTCGGCAAATTCTCAGGCCCTCGGCAAAGATGCTCTGTCCGGTAGTGATTATTGAAGTTTTGCTATTTATTTCTCCATGCATGTAAACTATATACTGTGGCTGGATTTTTGGTTGCGTGCGCATTCATACACATACAAGTTGTCAAGTGGCTCATCGACAGAGTTAGCCACAAAAATCTACATCATGCATCCATGGCACTTTCCAATTGGCAATTTGGCAGCATCTTGGTCTATTCTTCTCGGTCAACAATCAAGGGCAGTTTTGTCATTCCACTGGACATTATACATTTCTACTACTAAGCCCCGTTCGCGTGTCCTTAAACCCGGCTGGATCCACTTCTTTTTTCATCTGGAACAGTGTTTTCCTCTCACAAATTCCTCTAAATCATACAAATTTCTCCAGAACCATATTATCCGAACGGGGCATAAGTTCTAACCTCTCGTCGTCCCCGGCGGCCAGCCACCGGCCACCTATAATACACGCACGCTCCATCCCAAACTTCCCAAGCAGCTCGCCTAGTTCCACAAGAAAGAAGCTCGCATAGTAGCACCAATGGCCGCCTCCTCGTCCTCGATCCTCCTGCTCCTGGCCGCCACCTTCACAGTCAGCGCCAGCGCGGCGACCTTCACCATCAAGAACAACTGCGGGTTCACGGTGTGGCCGGCGGCGACGCCCGTGGGCGGGGGCACGCAGCTGAACCCGGGCGGGACGTGGACCATCAACGTCCCCGCCGGCACCAGCTCCGGCCGCGTGTGGGGCCGCACGGGCTGCTCCTTCAACGGCAACAGCGGGAGCTGCCAGACGGGCGACTGCGGCGGCGCGCTCGCCTGCACCTTGTCCGGGAAGCCTCCCATGACGCTGGCCGAGTTCACGATCGGTGGCAGCCAGGACTTCTATGACATCTCGGTCATCGACGGCTTCAACATCGGCATGGCCTTCTCCTGCAGCACCGGCGTGGGGCTGGTGTGCAGGGACTCGAGCTGCCCCGACGCGTACCACCAGCCTAACGACATGAAGACCCATGCGTGTGGCGGTAACAGCAACTACCAGGTCACCTTCTGCCCGTGAGGCTGTATCGGAGAGTGATTTCCAGGAATAAGACGCACGTGTCGTGGTAACATGTCCAAGCGTGCATGCATGTATGTGCATGCCTATGTATGTATACATGGATTTGTGTACGTAACGTATACACCAGTGTATATATAATATAATAAGTCGCTGTTCATAATGTCATGTTGGAATTAAAGCCGGGATGATACAGCAAAGAGAGGAAAAATGTTAATTATTGCCACGAAGTGATTAAACAAAAAAAAATGAAGCTATATTATATGGCTATACTAGAACGCTAAATCTAGAGCTCAATCGCGTGAAATTTGGGCCCTGCTCACTCGATTTCGGATGGATGCGATGAAGCGGCCATCGCCGACCGCACGCAGGACTGCTGCCGCGTGGCCTCACCCTCGTCCGTATAGTGGCGAAGCTAGAGCAAATTAGAGGACGGTGCGCTTCTCTCGTATGTGTGAAAATTTAACCTGCAAATATGGTGAAAGTTTGATCCTCATATTGGGTTTTCAAATTTTTGTGGGTGCATATGAACCCACAAGCTACAGCGTAGCTTCGCCACTGCGTCCGCATGTTTTCCACCTCACCACTCTCTGCAGCACGCACACCTGAAGTGGAATCCGAGCACTCAGCTTCCTTTCTCTCTCTCCCCATACCTTTCCTTGCTCTGTTCCGGAGCAAAGGCGCCGAGCGCCATGGCCGGCCGCCGCCGAGCTCCCAACCTCCACCACCAGCTTCAGCTCCCCTGGCTGCTCGCCCAGCGGCCCTGCTGTCCCGGCGCCGCCGTCGACCAGGAACCAAGCCGGCGCAGACACCGCGCCACGAGCTCCTGCGGCCCTCCCGTCCTGTCATCGCCATCGCCCAGCCGAGCGTCCGCGCCACCGAGCGACCGCCGCTGTAGTCTTGTGAAATTGATTCAATCTAGTTACAAATTACATGTCACTGTAGCGTATTTTACTACTGCTGTTTGGGTGCAAATTTTATGTACAATTAGTGTAAACTGATTGTTTGTTGTTTTTCCCTTTTATTATGAAATTTGTATGTTTTATTTGAAATTCTTCTAATTTATCTTTCATAGAAATAATTTTTAATTTGTTTGGCATATTTATTTTAGAGCTTGTCTATCTAACACCCGGGTATTTTAGAGCTTGTCTATCTAACACCCGGGCGCCGCCGGCAAGGGGCGCGGCTCGCTGGTAGCGCGGCCCCTTCGTGGGCGCCGCTCGCCTAGGCGCGGTCTTCTGGGTCGCCGGACTTGGAGTGGTGCTCGCCGGGGCACTGTCTTCTAGGGAGTCGAGGCGCTGGGACTGGGACTGGAGCTCACCGGGGCTAGGACAGGGCCTCACCGGGGCACCGAGATTGGGGCGTGGTTTCTAGCGGCGCGGTTTCTTGGGGCGCGGTATTCTGGGGGCATTGGGCATCGGCCCTGGGAAGAAGATGGCAATAATCGGAAGAAAAAAGGAAAGGCCATGGGTAGTTTGGTACTTTATTCTTTTTCCCCTCTTGATAAGCTGTTTTGCCAAACGGAATGAATAAAACAGCTCAGCTTCACCTGTAGAGCTGCTTGTTGAGCTGAAAACAAAAAAAAAAAACAACTTAACTAGTGAAGCTGAGCTGTGCCAAACGAGGCCATAGATGAGCAATTGCACAATAATTGGTTGTGATGTGGCACAGAATTAAAGGAAGTCATCCCTGGCTTTGTTCACTGTACCCAATATTCCATACTTTTATATAAACCAAAAAATGGTTAAAGCTTGTCCCTCTACCATTAAGTACATAATATTTTTTTAGGATATATTCATTGTTCAATAAATAATATGTCCTGTGTGCGAACCTTATTTGTTGAAGACGATCTATGGTAATAAAGAAATAAACCGCTAATTAAATGAGATATTCAGTCATGCATGCGCCATATGCATCTCCTATATATCCTATGGAAAGTTAATGTTTGCTGATATGTACGTACGTGAAGAGAGGAAAAAATATTTTTGATGCATACAGGTGAGGTGACCAGCACCATCTTTAGGTCTGCATAGAGTTGACCGCTGACTCAAGGACTTGTCCGCGAGCCACACAGATTTCGTCGTCATGATCAGGAATAATTCAGGATGCACAAGGACACAATTTGGCGGCATGCAGTGCGGAAATTGAAGGCTATTTTGGACGGCTGCATATCTAGACAAACGCAGCACAATCCTCAGCATGTTGTATGTACGTATATGTGTTCGATTTGTGATAAACATTCCAAAATTTTCAGAGAAAAATACAATCTTTTCTTATGTTCGGTCGATCGGCAAGGGCATATGCTCATGCTTGTGCCTATTGTACTAGCTAGCACTACACATGTTTTAAACAAGGCCTTCAAGACGAAGTTATATCCATTGAACAAGCAATAATATCTTGTACGATCAATGTGTTGTCTTGGTCAAAGTGGATTGATTTTTCAGCACTTCTAGATGCACGAAATATATATTTCACACAACTTCTAACAGACGGATCAACACGGCAATAGATACAAAAGATTTCTGCAACCTTATCCTAGACGATAAGTGCTAGGGAGACAGCCATCCTATGACTTGTAGCTATAACATTGGCAAATCGTTGCCAAGATATATACTAGACTTTATGGTTTCGTCTAGACGTCATGTAGACGATCTAGACGCACGCACGTGTAGGTGAACAGTGGTTTGATGGGGATGTTGTTGGTTGATGTAAATTAGCGCGTGAAACTTAAGATACTGTTGATTTAGAAACAAGAAGAAGTTAAATTTTGGAAATATTATTATGATTTTAATAAAAATATGTATTACACTTTCTGCATGCATGAAACTTATTATACGTGATTTTTAGTGTTCTTGTCCCTGTAGCTGAATTTTCGGTTGTATGCGCGTTCATACTAGTACAATATGTGAAGTGGCTCATCGACAGAGTTAACCACCAAAATCTACGACATGCATCAATGGCACTTTCACTACTGGAAACACCGGCTTTGCCGAGTGCCAAGGCTTTACCGAGTGTAACACTCGGCAAACAGCATACGGCATCTACAGTGCCGACAAATGTCTCTTTGCCGAGTGTTTTCTATCGGCCACTCGGCAAATACTTTGTCGAGAGCTGAAACCGACGCTCGGCGGAAAAAAGTAACGTGATAGCGCCGAGACGGTCACGACGCGTTTGCCGAGTGTCCCGGACCTGACACTCGGCAAACCTGGCTCCATTGCCGAGTGTTAACTTCCAGATACTCGGCAAACTTGGCTCCTTTGTCGAGTGTCAACTCCCAAACACTCGGCAAACCTGGCTCCTTTGCCGAGTGTCAACTCTAGGACACTCGGCAAACCTGCCTTCTTTGTCGAGTGTCAAATACCTGACACTCGGCAAAGACTGGCCTAGAACGTACAAATGTTGGCTTCTTTGCCGAGTGTCACAGTGCAGACACTCGGCAAAGAAGCCATTTTAGTCCTAGAATGCACAAATTTTTGCCACGTGTCCCTCTTTGCCGAGTGTAATTTCCATGGCACTCAGCAAATAGCCCATTTTGCCGAGTGTAACGCTCGGCTGTGGACGGACTCATTGCTGTAAGCCGAGGGCGGGTCCTCCGGGTTGTAGGCGACTTCGGACGTCGCCTTCCCCTTGTGGGCCAAAGCATATGCCATAAACTGGGAGCAAGGCTCGCTACCATGTGCCGCCGACTGAAAAAAAGCAATATGATTAGAAATTATGCAGAGTTGAGAATAAAGAAATGAATTTGCATACCCATCTAGCCGCGTATTCTGAGGGGTTGAGGTTGCCTTGATGGTGTGGTGCACCCGGCATCAGCAAATACCGCTCCCGGCAAGCATTGTGATTCTCCTCCCACGCGGGGGTTGCACCACCTGTCCACCATCCGGGCCTAGCACTACAGATCGTAGGCGCACCACCACGGAGGCACCTACATCATCAAGTATATGACATATAAAAAGATG
This sequence comes from Miscanthus lutarioriparius, assembly GCA_904845875.1. Taxonomy (NCBI): domain Eukaryota; kingdom Viridiplantae; phylum Streptophyta; class Magnoliopsida; order Poales; family Poaceae; genus Miscanthus; species Miscanthus lutarioriparius. Next base: position 6,929,825 of record CAJGYO010000014.1, read on the forward strand.
AAATTAAGCGTAATTAATCTCAGAAAAAATAAGTATTAATGTTCTATATTTACCTTCAGGTATTGTTTCGGGGTCAGGCTCATGGTTCTTGCCGCCCTTTTAGGGATCCTCTCTCCAAGAATTTTCGGTGGTATTAGATCACGGCCTGGATGCGCGCCTCGTAGTGCATGTCCTTGATGAGTTTCTTGGCGGCTTTGTCAGCCACAACATCCGCCTTGGCCTCGTATCCCTCCTGGCATCTAAAGAAATCCTGCATATAGACGCGATGTATCCTGTCATTATTTCAAGAGTGTCTAATCAATGCGATGTATTGAGCAATGTAGTGTGAGAAAGACTTACCCAAAGCTTGGCCTTGACACGCTGCGCCTTGTCGGCGAATACCCTGCCATCCCGATCAGGGGTGTCAGGGACGGCGGCATAGTGGGCCCACATGTGGGTCGGCTCGACAGTTCCACTGAACTACACCAGGCCAGGGAACTTTTCCTTGATCAAAAGACCAAGGGTGCCATTCACATGGCGTGCGTGATCACCCCCACCGACCTTCCTCCAACCCCTGCCCAAGTGATTAAGATAAATTATTAGATTCTATTGTAATTTTGAACATATCAAAGGAAAAATTAGTGATGACATATAAAGTTACTTACTTGTCTCCATCGAGTCGAATTAGCGAGCGTCTCTCAAGAGGTATCGGTCGCCTCGGGAGGGTCGAGGGACCTCGCAACCACACACACGATGAAGTAGAGGAAGAGGTACCCCCTGTCTCCTCCTCCACCCCTGCCTCCTCCTCCTCCACCCTTGCCACCTCCTCCACCTGTACCTCCTCCTCCTCAGAGGATGAGTGAGCGAAAGGTAACTCAGATGGCGACGAAGGTACAGGCGACGGTGGCCTCGTCTTGCCTCCACCCTTCCCTCGACCCCTAGATCTACCCTGAGGTCTCTTCCCGGATCCCCCAGCTGCATCAGACCCTTTACGCGTCGCTGTCGCTTTTGAGTAAAGCGACGCTATCCTCTTTATACCGCCCACCATTGTTCAATCACCTGCAATTAAAAAGAGTAAACCAATTAGCACAGATAATACATTAAAATAGATGCAAAATAAACAAAACATACTTAGAAAATAACATGGTATGACAAATAATAAATCAATTAGCATGGATCATACATGTATTAGAAATAATCATCATAATCGGGATTAGCTAGATCATAAGTCTCATCATCACTATCATGCATGTTGATATAATCATCCTCATGCTCCGAAGGAGGAATGTCGTCATCACCATCATTGCTTAGATATAATCGCTGAAGTAATTCTAAGTCCTTCACATTCTAAACCTCGTCTCCGGCGTCCTCGTCAGCACCACTTTCATTGTCTACTTCCATACCCTGAGCTTTGGTTAAGTCTATTTCAAAACTCCCTTCGAGCCCATCTTCTTGAAAGAACTCTCTGACATATGTGTTGGGGTCTATGTTATAATCTTGATTGTTTGGGATAGGTAGTTTACCATGTGGTGATACCTTGTACACAACATCCCAACCCTTAAGACGGTCTACAGTTTGGCACAGGTATGAGAGATAATAAACTTGCGTGGCCTGTTGAGCCACAATATAGACATCGTCTACTAGTAAGACGGATGATTGTCGAATTTCGACTAGCCCAAGATTAGGGCTCCGCCTCACTACTTCAGGATCAAACCAATGTCATTTGAATATAACGGGATTATGAGGCTTGCAACCATGAGACATGAGTTCGTATATTTCTTCAATTCTTCCGTAATACTCAACCCCATCTAAGCCTTGCGTAAAAAATCTGGTATTTGTGGTTCTTCGATTGGGCAGACTCTGCTCGTGGCATGTTGTGTGAAAGTGATATCCATTCATGTCATAACCGGTAAATGACCTGACCCTATAGGCACAACCATCGGCAACCTATCTCAACTCGGCACTCATAGACACATCGGTTTGTCCCTACAAGTTCAAGCAGGGTAGTTCGTTATATTAGTCGCACGTACGAGCAACTTCTAATGTCAAACTAAGTACGAGCCAAATTGGATAGTACCTTCTGTTTGAACCAAGAAATGAAATCGGGCATTCTATTTCCCGCACCCTCTCTAAGAAGTGTCGAAGTTTCCTGCGGGGTAGGTTCCCTTGATTCACGCCAGAATTGTTCATGAAATTCCCTGTACCAACGAGAAATAAGGGAGTTGGACACAGAATTGTGACTACCAGAGAAAAAGTTTGTTGAGAACTTATAGCATGTACGGCTCCACTTCGGATAGGTTGGTCAACACATATAGCATAATAGTGCGCCACTCTTCATGTTTCAAGGTCTTGTTAGTCGCACCACTTGCACTTCCTAGTTGCCCTCGGAAAATGCTAAGGTTCGATTCATCTTCGCCAACATTGTAACGAGGGGGTGGATTATGCACGCTAGGAAGGTTGTCAGCATAGTATTTTGTTGTGAAGTTTGACACCTCCTCCAGAATATATGCCTCTGCTATGGATGCTGCAATTTTGCATTTATTTTTACATTTAGTTCGAAGAATCTTTTGAAATCTCTCAATTGAATAGCACCAACGGCCCTGCACAGGCCCCCCATTCGTGCCTCATATGGGAGGTGCAAAATCAAATGTTGCATCGGATTGAAGAAGCCAGGTGGAAAGATCTTCTCCAACTTGCAGAGCAACACAGGCGCCATTCTTTCCATGTCTGCAACCACGGTACGAGCTAACTCCTTAGCACAAAGCTGGTGGAAGAAATTGCTCAACTCCGCCAGCACTATCCAGACATGCTCAGGGACATAGCCTCGAACCATCACCGGTAGTAGCCGTTCAAGCCATATGCGGTAGTCATGACTCTTGAGCCCGTTGATTTGCAAAGTAGCTAAGTTCACTACCCTCTTCAGATTCGCTGCATACCCATAAGGGAACATTAACGTTTGGAACCATTCTAGTACTTCCCTCCTTTGGGCCCTCGTCAGAACGAAATCGGCCTTAGGCTTTCTCCATGACTTCCCGCCTCCGGGAGGCTCCATGTCTAGCTTTGGTCTATTGCATAACCTCGCCTGATCCACTCTAGCCTTAACATTATCCTTTGTCTTATCAGGAATGTCCATGATTATACCAAAAATTTCCTTGGCGACATTCTTTTTAGTGTGCATTACATAAATGTTATGTGGAAGTAGAAGCTCATCAAAATAGGGGAGGTTCCACAAGCATGACTTGTGAGTCCATGCATGTTCCTCACCATATCCTAGAAAACGATCTCCTTGGTTATTGACCTCGAGAGCGTCTAACTGAGCATGAACCGTGGCACCAATCATTATCTAGGATGCACGGCCTTCAACTACTACATCTTTCGTAAAGTTCTTGATATCTCGTCTGAATGGATGGTCAAGAGGGATGAATTGTCGATGTTTGTCGAACGAAGAATACTTGCCACCCTTCATCAACCAAATGAACATCAGAGACGCCTTGCATACTAGGCATGAGAACTTCCCATGAACACACTCATATTATTCCACGGGTGTTTAGGAATTATCAACAACAAGAATATATTCTGTTGTTGAAAGAGGACGCCAGGGGGGAGATTGAGAGGGATAACGAACATGGGCCAACAAGTGTATGAGGCAGCCGCCATTCCATAAGGATTGAACCCATCTGTTGCCAGCGCAACACATACATTATGAGCCTCTAGAGCTTTCTCACGATGAATCACATCAAACCTTGTCCATGCTTCACCATCGGATGGATGCACCAGCTTCTCAGGATTGTATTAACGTCCGTATTTGTGCCATGTCATCTATTTCGTGGATTCCTCAGTCATATAAAGTCGTTGGATCCTCGGTATGAATGGAAGGTACCATAGGATCTTCATGGGGACGGCGAGCTGCCTCTTCTGACCATCACCAGAGTCTACCTCCAGGAACCTAGACGATTTACACTTCACACAGTACTTTGCTTCCGCATGTTCTTTCCTAAATAAGATGCATCCCTTCGGACAAGCATGTATCTGCTCATATGGCATTTTAAGTGCATGAAGGAGTTTATGTGCCTCATACATGCTCTTTGGCAGGATGTGACCATCTGGGAGCAGGCTACCAACAACTGTTAGCATAGCATCGAAGGCTTCTCGACTCAAGCTAAATTAGGACTTTACGACCATTAGACGTGCAATGGCATCCAGTTGAGAAACCTTGGCATGCCCGTGAAGGGGTCGCTGTGCCATAGACAACATATCGTAATACACCTTTGTGGTTGGCTCTGGCTCCTCCTCCCTACGTCCTTCACCAAAGTGTGCTTCATGATAGTCATTTAACATGTCTCCTACCCTGGCATCAGCATCATAATCCTTGATGCGTTGTCTCACGACCTCGTCTCTCACACGATTGGATTCACCATGATAGATCCACCGGGTATAGTCCGCCGTAAATCCATTCTTACAAAGATGTTTACACATGACCACCTTTGTTTGTCAACGCATGTTTGCACAAAGGCTGTAGGGACACCAAGTGCCACGCGCTCCTTTAAACCTTGCAAATGCTAGTTCCAAGAAAGCATCGGTCTTCTCAATCCATTCATCGGTGAACGAACCCTGACTAGAGCGGCCCATGTACATCTACTCACGGTCATCCATCCTATAACATATCAGCAAGTAATATAAAAATCAATTGCATCTACAGGTTCCTATACTGTCTAATAGGTGAAGATAGGTCATAATCCCACCCGAGGATGTGTAGATAGGGTTAGTTTCCATGCTCTACACCTATCCGAGACAGAATTTCGGCAGCACCTTCCCGCTGTTCTCCAAATACACGTCCTGGCAGGGAGATTGTTTATTCGGAGAACAACAGGGAGATGCTGCTGAAACTGTGTCTTGGATCCGAGTAGAGCATGAAAACTAATTCCATCTACACATCCTAGAGCTTTCCAAAAAAACGTGGTCAATTCGAAACAGTTACGGTTATAGATATGCAAAGATCTGCAAATTTTCAACCGTATCTCTTTTGAACGGGAGACGCCTAGCTAGGTTACGTGATATACGAACATGATATGAAAAGAGGGGTGTAGGATGCCTCACCTTGCTGTCTTGCAAAGTGACGAGTCGAGGACGGTGGGGAATGATCCTTCCAATAGCCTCTCCTGCAACAAACGAACATAATAGTGTCAATTGTAAATTTCAGCAGCACCTTCCCTACACGGGGATATAACCAAAACCACTTTCTTTGACAGGTTCCATTAAGTTAGAAATTCCTAAAATGTAAAGTTGTCAATAGACGAAATGGTAAATCAGATTCAGCACAAGCACTTTCCCAACCGCTCCCCCCCCCCCTGCCTCACTCAATTTATACTATTGTTCTCAGCCAACAATGATAGATAAATGAAGTTTTAAAACAGTGTGGCAGTACCTTCATTTAGTTAAAGTCATTGCAAATCTCTCATTTGCAATTATCTAAAAGCCGGAAACCTACATTAACAATAAAGCTAGAGAAGGAACAGTCCATGCTTCACAAAAGAATGTTCCTTGCCAGCATCCCAATTATATTATCCACAAGGCAAAATTACATGTTTTCTTCGTTTAGCAGTACAGTTTAAGGAGTGCGATGGTATGTGAAACTGCAGAGACATGTAAATGATCCCCTCAGCAAATTAGTAAAAGAAGTTACAGAATGAATTATACAAAAGTACAAATTAATCAACAAAAGTTGTAGGACCACTGATTTCCAAATTTTATACTGTACTACCCACACAAATGTGAAAAAAACACAACATATAAACAACAGAAATGTATGACCTTACCACACAAAAGAAATTCAGTAATGTATTCGCAGGGAGATCAATCATGCATTTCGACATCCAAACTACTGGTATTCATCTCTTGTTATTTCTAGTCCAGAACGCGCCAGGTCACCAACAAAATCAACCGTCTTTGCTTACACGGCACAAGCACCAGAAACAGGTCACTTTCACCCAATCTCAGAGACGCACCTCTCTTCACCACGAATAAAAAACACTCTCTTCATCACGAATCAAAACACCACTACACCAGCAGTACAATTCACACACACAAAAAAGAAAGAGCACACCAGAATTTCCCCAAATATCTAACTGCAACCATATATTATATCAAGTAAACAAACAGGTAGCAACACATAAACTAATGCCTGGATTAGTCTAAGGTTAGATCAGATACAGAGTACCCAGAGGCCCACTATAATACCATGGCTCAGGGACCTCTGCTCATGGATTTTATATATTACAAACACCAGGGCATGACAAGGCTGTGGGAACGGCACCACTAGCCTAAATCATGTTCACCAGCCAATCTTAGAATATTGGTTTCTCTTTCAAATGAAGACAATCAAGCATGTTCGTGGCAATCTGTTTGAACTGATAAAGAACAAGAATAAACACAGGACCGGACCCCCCATGTTTGAACTAATCAAGAATATGCACGCAACAGCATGGTATAGGCATGCTCATGTGTGCCTTTCAAAAAGGAGCCTACTTTTTTCCCCATTCCTGAAAAGATAGGCACAATTGTACATAATATATGCACCAAGCAAGACTATGGCATATTCTGCTGCTTGCATCCCTATCTAGCTTACCCGTACATAAGCATCATCGACAGAACAACCAATGCCAATCTGTTACTTCAAGGTTTAGAAACAGCTATCAAGCATACAGAGACATCTGGTAATGCCAGACCTGAAGTAAAGCAATGATTGATAAGTTAACTCACAGAAATTAGTGTCTGACCAAGTCAAGCAAGACAGGGATGTTGTCAAGGCCAAAAGGTGGAGCTTTGGGTCGGGTTGCTCACCAGCGGGCTAGGTGAAGGCGGATCGCGTGACGCCGGTCGGGGTCGGTGCAGGCAGGGCCGGTGCAGAGGTGCGCGCACCGGCGTTCGTGGTGACGACGAGGTGGCTCCGAGAGGTCACGCCGGGGTTCTGGACGCGGAGCGTTGGACGCGGCGCTGCGGTCCGTGGTGGCGAAGGCTCGAGGAGGTCTAGGGCTCCAAGAGGCGTCGTGGCCGTGGTGGAGTAGGTCCTGGGCGGCGGCTTCCGGCTTGGTGACGAAGAGGTGGCTTGGTGACGAAGAGGCGGGGTAGGCGGCGGGGTGCGGGGCGGGCAGGCGGCGGGGTGCGGGCGTAGGGCAAGCGGCGAGCGCGGAGGAGGCGGCGCTGGCGCGCGCGAGAGGGCCGCTGCGGTGTGCGGGGCAGGCGGCCGGGCGCGGGTGGCTGTGTGTGTGCGTGCGTGTGTGCGTCGCGGCCAGCCCAGTGGGGTGGATATGAGGGGGGGTGCCGAGTGCCCCTGATCTGACACTCGGGAAACCCCAGATTTGTCGAGTGCCAGATGAGTGGCACTTGGCAAACCCTTTTTTTCATTTTCACACTGTGCGTGTGTGCGGCCGGTTGGGGGGGGGTTGCCAGAGTGTCCTAGACCTGACACTCGGCAAACCCAGTTTTTTTTATTTTTCTTCTTTTCCTTCTTTTCCATACCGTGTTTTTCTAAATTTGTTCCAAGGAAGGACTTTATCTGGGAGAGTTAATTTCAATCATAGCAAGACAAGGCTGTAGCTAAAAGAAACTAACAGTCAAGGCATGACCCAGGGAGGGTTCATGCTGATACTAGTCAAATTGGACAACAATGACAGCTAAATAACTGATTGAACTAGCATGTCACTCCCATATTTCATCAGTACAATCCCAACTGTACCTAGCTTAGGCATGGCATTTCTTGTTGAAGCATGAACCATTTAGCAAGACAAGGCTTACCCAACTGTACCTAGCTTAGGCATGGCATTTCTTCTATAGTCCTGTAGTTACCTAGACCAAATGCATTTGATATATGACCAGCGACTGACTACTTGTGTAACCAACTCATCTTTTCTTTGCAAATGATTAGATGCACCAACTAACATTTTATTTGATCTTTCAGTTGATAACTTGCATCTAGGTGGTCAAGGCTCTAAGGAGAGCCTGTGCCCGTAATCAGACACAGGTTCAGAGTAGTGCTAATGTTTATAGGAAGGTTGAAAACGACACAATACACTAGCAAATTATTGGGGGTTTAGAGTTTCTAGCAATACACTAGCAAACTGATCTACTAACTCATGCTCAAATAGACATTTCATCACACTAACTCTACATCACATTATCTGTTTAACAACACATTTTCAAGGTCAGAAGAGAAAAAAACTTATTATTTCATGTGGTTATAGCTTAAATTCAATCTATATCAATTAAAATCCTATAATTGCCCTTAATAAATTAAGGGCCTGTTTGGCAGGGCTCTGGCTCCTCTGAAAATGGCTCCGGCTCTGGCTCCTCTGAAGGAGCAGCTCCTCTGGAGGAGCTGAAGCCGTTCTGGAAAACGTTTGACAAAACGGCTCCTTCGCACTAGACGACGTGAACCCACATCAAGGAGCCGCGCGAAGCTCGTTTTTGAGGCTTCTCCTGCGCAGGCAAAAAATGGCTCCGGCTCTTGACCGGCTCCCCATGCAGAGCCCTTTCCAAAACAGGCGTTTGGCACAGCTCCTGCAGGAGCCGGAGCTGAAGCCCCTACAGGAGCTCTGCCAAAGAGGCTCTAAAATTATCAAACGGATCCAAAAAATTACCAAAATTACACATGAATCAATCTATGTTCTCTATTGCCTATACAAAAAAGTTTTGAAGTCAAACCCCAATTCGACCGTCACTTTGACTCCAAATCCTACCGAATCCTTCTCAACTCTACGATACTTCCTTGGAGATACTTCAGTTTGTAAACATCGGACGTGACAGATTGTGCGAAACCTTCTCAATTTTTTACCATAGCCTCCACATGTGGTATCATGAGATCTTGACAAATCTCATGATTTTCAGACTTCGTTTGCTTTTTTTAGAATTTAAAAATCATTTGGCCACACGTTCATGGTCGTGTTTCCTGAACAAGATGTTCGAAATTTCTTTTCATTTCCCGGGTAAGGCCTCATACCGGACTCAATAACATGAATATAATTTTTCTACTCATTTTATTCTATTATTTGAATCACTTGCGGTTCAAATTTGACTTATACCAAAAAAATTCTTGAAATTCAATAAATTAATTAAATATAGAAAACAGATCCAGAAATATACCAAATCTTAACATGGAGTACCACATGTTGTATGTGGAGAGTAGAAAAAGTTTCAAGGTCAGAAGAGAAAAAAAATTTATTATGTCATGCGGGTATAGCTCAAATTCAATTTATATCAAGTAAAATTCTATAATTACACTTAATAAATTAAAATTATCAAACGGAGCCAAAAAAATTACCAAAATTACACATGAATCAATCCATGTTCTCTATTGCCTATACAAAAAGTTTTGAAGTCAAACCCTAATTCGACCATCACTTTGACTCCAAATATTACCGAATCCTTCTCAACGCTACGATTCTTCTTCTGAGATACTTCGTTTTGTAAATATCTTACGTGACAGATTATGCGAAAACCTTCTCAATTTTTTACCATAGCCTCCACATATGATATCATGAGATCTTGACAAATCTTATGATTTTCAGACTTCGTTTGCTTTTTATAGAATTTAAAAACAATTTGGCCACACGTTTGTAGTCGTGTTTCGTGAATAAGATGTTCAAAATTTCCTTTCATTTCCCGCATAACGCCTCACACTGGACTCAAGAACATGAATATCATTTTTTCACTCATTTTATTCCATTAATTGAATCACTTGCGGTTCAAATTTGAGTTATACCAAAAAATTACCTTTATATGAAATAAATTAATTAAATATAGCAAACAGACCGAGAAATATATCAAATTTTAACATGGAGTACCACGTACTGTATGTAGAAATTAGAAAAAAAATTTAGGACGGCAGAGGGAAAAAAGTTTAGGCTTTGCCGAGAGCCAACAAAAAACACTCGGCAAATAATGTCTTCGCCGAGTGTCACTAACGGACACTTAGCAAAGTGCTAACGGCAGGGCACTCCAGCTGGTGGCCGTTGCACGGCTAGCGCACATGCTGCTATTTTGCCGAGTGCATGATGTTTGCCGAGTGTTTCGTTATTATTTGCCGAGTGTTTACTTTAAGGCACTCGACAAAGAGGGCTTTTGCCGAGTGCAATATGTTTGCCGAATGTTTCCACGGTGACACTCGGCACACAGCAGGTTTGCCGAGTGCCCGATGAAATGCACTCGGCAAACCCTCAGTCACTCGGCATACCTACTGTTTCGTGTAGTGTTTCCACCAGGCAATTTGGCAGCATCTCAATCTATCTTTCTCGATCAACAATCAAGGGAAGTTTTGTCATTCCACTGGACATTATACTTTTCTAAGTTCTAATAACCTATCGTCGTCCACGGGCGGTCCGCCATTAATGCATGACGTAGTTTTATGGTTTCGTCTAGACATCATAATGTAGACGATCCCGACGCACGCACGTGTATGTGAACAGTGGTTGATGGGGACGTTGTTAGCTTTATGCGAGATGCAATTTTGCATGAGAAACTTAAGATACTGTTGATTTAGATACATAAATAAGTTCAAATTTAGAAAAAAGTTTTTTTTATTATGATTTCAATAAAATTATTGGAGTTTTGCTATTTATTTCTCCATGCATGTAAACTATATATTGTAGCTGGATTTTCGGTTGCGTGCGCGTTCATACCCATACAAGTTGTCAAGTGGCTCATCGACAGAGTTAGCCACAAAAATCTACATCATGCATCCATAGCACTTTCCAATTGGCAATTTGGCAGCATCTTGGTCTATTCTTCTCGGTCAACAATCAAGGGCAGTTTTGTCATTCCACTGGACATTATACTTTTCTACTACTAAGTTCTAACCTCTCGTCGTCCCCGGCGGCCAGCCACCGGCCACCTATAAATACACGCACGCTCCATCCCAAACTTCCCAAGCAGCTCGCCTAGTTCCACAAGAAAGAAGCTGGCATAGTAGCACCAATGGCCGCCTCCTCATCCTCGATCCTCCTGCTCCTGGCCGCCACCTTCACAGCCAGCGCTAGCGCGGCGACCTTCACCATCAAGAACAACTGCGGGTTCACGGTGTGGTCGGCGGCGACGCTAAAAGGTTCTAATGGCTAGAGGGGGGTGAATAGCCTAATAAAATTTCTACAACAACACTCAACAAAATGGTTAGACAATTATGAGGCGAAGCAAGAGTTGCGCTAGCCTACTCAAAATGCAAGCCACCTACCATAATTCTAGTTTAGATGGAGTATATCCACACAATAGCTATATCACTACACTAAGGTAGTGTACTCTCAAATTCTAACTAAAGAGCCACACTAACCAAACTAACAAGCTCTCACAACTAGTTACACTAAAGAGCTTGACAACTAGTTTGCGGTAATGTAAAGAGTGGGCAAGAAGGTTATACCGCCATGTAGATGTATGAACTAATCAATCACAAGTGTGGATAACAATGAAGACCAATCACCTCGGAATCAAAGGATGAACACAATGATTTTTTACCGAGGTTCACTTGCTTGCCGGCAAGCTAGTCCTCGTTGTGGCGATTCACTCACTTGGAGGTTCACGCGCTAATTGGCTTCACACGCCAAACCCTCGATAGGGTGCCACACAACCAACACAAGATGAGGATCACACAAGCCACGAACAATCCACTAGAGTACCTTTTGGCTCTCCGCCGGGGAAAGGTCAACAACCCCTCACAATCACCACGATCGGAGCCGGAGACAATCACCGCCCTCCGCTCAACGATCCTCGCTGCTCCAAGCCATCTAGGTGGCGGCAACCACCAAGAGTAACAAGCGAAACCACAGCGAAACACGAACACCAAGTCCCTCTAGATGCAATCACTCAAGCAATGCACTTGGATTCACTCCCAATCTCACTATGATGATGAATCAATGATGGAGATGAGTGGGAGGGCTTTGGCTAAGCTCATAAGGTTGCTATGTCAATGGAAATGGCCAAAGATATGAGCTATAGCCGGCCATGGGGCTTAAATAGAAGCCCCCAGGAAATATAGCCGTTATACCCCTTCACTGGGCATAACGCGGGCTGACCGGACGCTCTGGTCAGTTGACCAGACGCTGAGCCCCCAGCGTCCGGTCGCTCGTAGTCAGCCACGTGTCTGACTCCAACGGTCATCTGCCTTGCCCGAACGGACGCTCTAGTCAGTTGACCGGACGCGACCCTCAACGTCCGGTCATTTCCAGTAAGGGTCCAGAACTGATTTTTATTGACCGGACGCGTCCGGTCATGCTTGACCGGACACAACCCAGCGTCCGGTGCTTAACCCTAAGCGCTGTGCAGACCGACCACTTGACCGGACATAGCCCTTCAGCGTCCGGTCTCCGAGCGACCCAACGTCCGGTCAATAGACCGACGCCAGCATCTCACTGTTACACATGACCGGACGCGCCGGTCCCTCAGAGGTCCAGCGTCCGGTCACTGTATAACCAGCGACACTAACTCGTTTTTACTTCTAACTTCTCCACCCTTGCTCAAATGTGCTAACCACCAAGTGTATCACCTTGTGCACATGTGTTAGCATATTTTCATAAATATTTTCAAGGGTGTTAGCACTCCACTAGATCCTAAATGCATATGCAATGAATTAGAGCATCTAGTGGCACTTTGATAACAGCATTCCGATACGAGTTTCACCCCTCTTAATAGTATGGCTATCAACCCTAAATGTGATCACACTCTCTAAGTGTCTTGATCACCAAAACGAAATAGCTCCTATGGTTTATACCTTTGCCTTGAGCTTTTTGTATTTCTCTTTCTTCTTTCCAAGTCCGAGCACTTGATCATTACCATGGCATCATCTTCATCATGCTATGATCTTTGTTTGCTTCACAACTTGGAGTGTGCTACCTATCTCATGATCACTTGATAAACTAGGTTAACACTTAGGGTTTCATCAATTCACCAAAACCAAACTAGAGCTTTCAATCTCCCCCTTTTTGGTAATTGATGACAACCCCATGTTTCTTGCCCAAGCATATTTACCATTTGTAAAAGAATATGGACAAGTTTCATGAACCCCAAATGGTAGCAATTGCTCCCCCTACATATGTGCTAAGAGTTTGGATTTTAGCTTGCACATATGCTTATATAGGAAATATAGGAGTCAATGTCTACCAAATGATGCTAAGGTATAAAAGATGGACCTTTGAAGCGTGATACCAATCGGAGTGCACCATTATACCATCCTTAGCATCATGGTTAGCTTTCTATCACTTGGAAACATACTTTGAAAAGATACCACTTGTAAAAACTCACTTGAAAAAGAAAGTTATATAGTGATTTCATCTCATCATTTAATCTTACAACTATCATACACCACACAAGCATGGATATTGAAATTTAAAACTTGTGCCATGCAAGCAAAACATATGAAATGCACATTCAAATGCACCATACAAGTTCATGAGCTTGCTCCCCCTACTTGTGTGCTCAAAATTTTAATTTATCCCTTTCCTTTTTCACTTCTCTCCCCCTATGTCATATGTCAAGTATATCTTTATGTTTCTCCCCTTTGTCACTATTTTTACTACTATCTTTGTTTCTCTCCCCCTTTGTCATCAATGACCACAAAGGTTCTAAATGAAGATAATATTACTTGTAGGGTCGAGATTATCAATGTCAATCAATGGGGTGAGGATCATTTTCCCAAATTTGGTCCAATCTAGATGATTTGCCAAAGATATTTAACTCGGTTTGATCCAAGGACAAGCTTCTTCACACCTCCTAATAAGGGTTATCTTGTACCATGTTGAGTTAAACACTTAGAGCTTATTTTCTAGATTAAACACTAGGTTTACAAGCCCATAAACATGTCATATGCTATCACTAGATCAAGTCAAGCATAGAAGCAATAGTGATACCATATAAACATCAAATTCATTTGATTTTCATGAATGAGCCTAATGAAATAGAACCACTTGAAAGGTCCAAATAAAATTGAATATGTGACTAGATGCACTAATCATGTCCTTAGCATAGATGTATGTCATGCCAATCAACTTTTACCTTGGATTGCTTTAAGGAGAGGCATGTCATATAAGTCAGGGGTGCATCAACACATATTTGAGAAATCCAATATGTTCAACTTATTCCTTAGCTTGCAAAACCTTTTCTCATCCAATGGCTTGGTGAATATGTCGACAAGTTGATCTTCGGTGCCTATACTCTCAATGCAAATGTCCCCTTTTTGTTGGTGATCTCTTATGAAATGATGGCGGACATCAATGTGCTTTGTTCTTGCATGTTGAACCGGATTGTTGGTTAGCTTGATTGCACTCTCATTGTCACATAGCAATGGCACTTTCTTGAACTTGATTCCAAAATCACTCAAAGTGGCCTTCATCCAAAGTATTTCTGCACAACAACTACCGGCGGATATGTATTCGGCTTCGGCGGTTGATAATGCAACACTATTTTGTTTCTTTGATGACCATGAAACAAGTGATCTTCCCAATAATTGACATGTGCCCGAGGTGCTCTTCCTTTCAACCTTGCATCCCGCATAATCCGAGTTGGAGTAACCAACTAGCTCAAACTTTGCTCCTTTGGGATACCACAAACCAACATTTGGTGTATGCTTCAAGTACCTCAATATCCTTTTTGTAGCCTTCAAATGACTTTCTCTTGGTGAGGCTTGAAATCTTACACACATGCATACACTAAACATGACATCTGGCCTTGATGCGGTCACATAGAGTAGGCTTCCAATCATAGACCGATACAACTTTTGATCCACCATATCTCCACTTGCATCACTATCCAAGTTGCCATTTGTTCCCATTGGTGTGCTAATGACTTTGCTATCAATCATGCCAAACTTCTTGATCATGTCCTTGATATACTTGCCTTGACTCACAAATGTACCATTCTTTAATTACTTGATTTGAAGACCAAGGAAGTAACTCAATTCTCCAATCATGGACATCTCAAACTCATTAGCCATCATCTTTCCAAATTCATCACAAAAGTCTTGATTGGTTGATCCAAATATGATGTCATCAACATATATTTGCAATACAAATAGATCTTTTCCAATCTTCTTGATGAAAAGAGTGGTCTCAACCTTGCCCATTGTGAACCCCTTAGAGAGTAGGAAATCCCTCAATCTCTCATACCATGCTCTAGGTGCTTGCTTCAAGCCATACAATGCTTTCTTCAACTTGTACACATGGTTGGGCTTCTTGTCATCTTCAAAACCGGGAGGTTGCTCAACATACACAAGCTCATTGATGTACCCATTTAGAAATGCACTTTTCACATCCATTTGGTACAACTTAATGTTGTGGGCACAAGCATAGGCTAGCAAAATTCTAATTGCTTCCAATCTAGCAACTGGGGCATATGTTTCTCCAAAGTCAAGACCTTCAACTTGTGTATATCCTTGTGCTAACAATCTTGCTTTGTTCCTTACTACTATCCCATCTTGATCTTGCTTGTTTCTAAAGACTCATTTGGTTCCAATCACATTGTGTCCCTTTGGTCTCTCTACTAACTCCCATACTTGATTTCTTGTGAAATTATTCAACTCTTCATGCATAGCATTTACCCAATCAACATCCTTCAAAGCTTCATCTATCTTCTTTGGTTCAATGGATGACACAAATGAGAAATGCTCACAAAATAATGCTAATCTTGATCTAGTTTGCACACCTCTTGAAATATCACCAATGATAGTGTCCAATGGATGATCCCTTGCAATATTGGTTGGTTGGAGGATAGGAACTTGATTGCTTGCACTTGCATGATCATTGGGTTGAGAAGATGTACTAGCCACTTGATCTTGTTCATTGTCATGAGAGTCACTTGCACTAGCTTGATGTGTATCATCTTGCACATATGAGTTAGAGAGTACTTGCACTTGATCATCTTCATCATCATTTACTTGCCTAGGCCTCAATTCACCAATATCCATGTTCTTCATGGCATTTGAAAGTTGAATGCCTCTAACATCTTCCAAGTTCTCATTCTCTACTTGTGAACCCTTGGTTTCATCAAATTCAACATCATGAACTTCCTCAAGAGTACCTCTATCCAAATTCCAAACTCTATATCCTTTGCTTGTAGTGGAATAGCCAAGTAGGAATCCTTCATCATATTTCTTGTCAAACTTGCCCAATCTAGTGCCTTTCTTCAAGATGTAGCATTTGCAACCAAAGACCTGAAAATATGCAATATTTGGCTTTCTTCCATTCAAGAGCTCATATGGTGTCTTTTCTTTCAATCGGTGACAATAGAGGCGGTTGCTACAATAGCAAGCCGTGTTGATAGCTTCGGCCCAAAAAGATTGACTCACATTGTACTCACTAAGCATAGACCTTGCCATATCAATGAGTGTTCTATTCTTCCTCTCAACAAGGCCATTTGATTGTGGAGTGTACTTGGCCGAGAATTGATGCCTAATTTCAAATTCATCACACAACTCATCAATTCTAGTGTTCTTGAACTCACTACCATTGTCACTTCTAACTCTCTTGATGGTTGTTTCAAACTCATTGTGAATGCCCTTGACAAATGATTTAAATGTTGCAAACACATCACTTTTGTCCACTAGAAAGAATACCCATGTGTATCTAGTGTAGTCATCCACTATCACAAATCCATATTTGTTTCCACCGATACTAGTGTATTGTGTTGGCCCAAACAAATCCATGTGCAATAACTCAAATGCTTTATAAGTACTCATCATGCTTTTCTTAGGATGGGTGTTTCCAACTTGTTTGCCGGCTTGACAAGAGCTACAAAGCTTATCCTTTTCAAACACAACATCTTTCAAGCCTTTAACTAAGTCATGCTTAATCAATCTATTCAATTGTTTCATTCCAACATGACCAAGCCTTCTATGCCATAACCAACCCATGCTAGACTTAGTGAATAAGCATGTAGATAATCTAGCTTCACTAGCATTGAAATCAACCAAGTATAGATTCTCATATCTAAAACCTTTGAAGATCAAGTTAGAGCCATCTACACTTATGATTTCTACATCATCTACCCCAAATATGCATTTGAATCCAAGATCACACAATTGAGCTACAAATAGCAAATTAAAGTTCAAGCTCTCTACTAGCAACACATTGGATATGCTCATGTCATTGGATATTGCAATCTTACCAAGACCTTTGACCTTGCCTTTTCCATTGTCATCAAATGTGATACTATCATAACCATCATTGCCATTGATGTTGATTGAGTTGAACATTCTTACATCACCGGTCATATGTTGAGTGCACCCACTATCAAGAACCCAATGCCTTCCTCCGGCCTTATAATTAACCTACAAAAGAAGATCAATTCTTTTTAGGTACCCAAACTTGCTTGGGTCCTTGAAGGTTAGTCACTAGGCTCTTTGGCACCCAAATGGCTTTCTTCTTTGAGCCCATCCATGGTTTGCCAATGAACTTAGCCTTTACACCATTTGTACCATTAATAAGCACATAGGAAGAATTAAGCTTAATGGAGGACACATTAACATTTTTACTTTTGTTGGTGCATTCTTGCTCTTTATGACCAACTTGCTTGCACCTAGTGCAAAACCGACCATTGTTCTTCACAAAACTAGTCTTGTGAGGAGCAAAGGCCGCCTTGCCTTTCTTGGGGGTATAGCTCAATCCCTCTTTGTAGAGAGAAGCTCTTTGGCTACCCAAGCACATAAGCAAGCGGTCCTCACCACCATAAGACTTAGCTAAGGTGTGAGTGAGCTTATTAACCTCTTTCTTGAGATTCTCATTCTCAACCACTAGTGAGGCATCACAAGTGAGACCATCACCACTAGATGAGGTGGTAGTGGAAGTACTACAAGAAGGGTTAGTAGAAGGAGCAATGATAGGCATAGATAGTGATTCATCAATTATATCACAAGTTAAACCTACATCACAAGTATCAACATGCTTCTTTTTATTTTGCTCATCAAGTAATGAAGAATGAGCCTTTTCAAGCTTTTTGTGAGCTTTGCCAAGCTTCTCATTGGCTTCCTCTAGCCTCTCATGAGATGCATTGAGCTCATCAAAGGCTTGCTTAAGGGCTTTTAGTTCCTTACGCAAGCTTTTGCATTCCCTTCTCTTGATGTCAAAGTGTTCTCTAGCATTTTCTAGCATGTCGAATAATTCATCCTTAGTAGGTTCATCATTATCACTATCACTATCATTTTCTTTTTCATGTTCATTATCATCATCATGTTCTTCATCACTTTCATCATCACAAGATTGTACCGTAGTGGCCTTAGCCATGAAGCATGATGAAGAGTCGAAGAGAGAAGGCTTTTCATTGATGGCAATGCTTGCTAGAACCTTCTTCTTGGTGGTCTTGTGATCATCACTATCATCATCATCATCATCATCACTTGAGGAAGCATCACTATCCCAAGTGACCACATATGAACCACCCTTCTTCTTCTTGAAGGCCATCTTGTCCTTCTTCTCTTTCTTTTCCTTCTTGTCCTTCTTCTTGTTCTTTTTGTTGTCATCATCATTGTCTCTATTGTATGGACATTGAGCAACAAGATGATCTTTGCTTCCACACTTGAAACATCTTCGTGACTCTTCCTTGTTCTTGGATGAAGACTTCTTTCTTCTAGCATGATAGCCCTTCTTCACCATGAACTTGCCAAATCTCTTGACAAATAGAGCCATCTTCTTATCATCATCATCATCCCATGATTCATCTTCTTCACTTGATGTTTCTTGCTTAGCTTTGCCCTTGGATGATGTGGCCTTGAATGCCACGCTCTTCTTCTTCTCATCCTTCTTCTCATCTTTCTTCTCCTTCTTTTCTTCCTTCTCATCATCATCTCTATAAGTATCATCGGTCATTATATCTCCCAACACTTGGTTTGGTGTCATTGTGTCCAAACCACTCCCCACTAGAATAGTGACCAATGTACCAAATCTTGAGGGTAAGCATCTTAAGAACTTGTGGGAGAAGTCTTTATTCTTCACTTCTTCTCCAAGTGCTTTGAGATCATTGATAAGCACTTGAAGCCTATGGAACATCTCTGGCACACTCTCATCATCCTTCATCTTGAAGCTTGCAAACTTTTCTTTGAGAATGTAAGCCTTTGCACCCTTCATGGCTTGAGTGCCCTAAAATGATTCTTCCAACTTCTTCCATGCCTCATGAGCCATCTCAATATTTTTGACTTGCTCAAATGTTCTTTCATCAATTGCATCATGAATAGCACTTAGAGCAATGTCATTGTTTTGGAGAAGTACTTCTTCGACCGCGGTGGGATTCTCTGGATCTTCAATCTCAATTTTTGTTTCTACCACCTTCCAAACCTTCCTATTGATTGACTTGATATAAGTTGTCATCTTGGCCTTCCAATAGGGATAGTTGGAGCCATCAAATTGGGGTGGCTTCTTGGTGTTGTTGATTTGAGCCATTTTAACACCGAAGGTTGTTAAGCCTCAAATAACGGTGACCTCGGCTCCGACACCACTTGAAAGGTCCTAATGGCTAGAGGGAGGGTGAATAGCCTAATAAAATTTCTACAATAACACTCAACAAAATGGTTAGACAATTATGAGGCGAAGCAAGAGTTGCGCTAGCCTACTCAAAATGCAAGCCACCTACCACAATTCTAGTTTAGATGGAGTATATCCACACAATAGCTATATCACTACAATAAGGTAGTGTGCTCTCAAATGCTAACTAAAGAGCCACACTAACCAAACTAATAAGCTCTCACAACTAGTTACACTAAAGAGCTTGACAACTAGTTTATGGTCATGTAAAGAGTGGGCAAGAAGGTTATACCGTAGTGTAGATGTATGAACCAATCAATCACAAGTGTGGATAACAATGAAGACCAATCACCTCGGAATCAAAGGATGAACACAATGATTTTTTACCAAGGTTCACTTGCTTGCCGGCAAGCTAGTCCTCGTTGTGGCGATTCACTCACTTGGAGGTTCACGCGCTAATTGGCTTCACACGCCAAACCCTCGATAGGGTGCCGCACAACCAACACAAGATGAGGATCATATAAGCCACGAGCAATCCACTAGAGTACCTTTTGGCTCTTCACCGGGGAAAGGTCAAGAACCCCTCACAATCACCACGATCGGAGCCGGAGACAATCACGGCCCTCCGCTCAACGATCCTCGCTGCTCCAAGCCATCTAGGTGGCGGCAACCACCAAGAGTAACAAGCGAAACCCACAGCGAAACACGAACACCAAGTGCCTCTAGATGCAATCACTCAAGCAATGCACTTGGATTCACTCCCAGTCTCACTATGATGATGAATCAATGATGGAGATGAGTGAGAGGGCTTTGGCTAAGCTCACAAGGTTGCTATGTCAATGGAAATGGCCAAAGATATGAGCTATAGCCGGCCATGGCGCTTAAATAGAAGCCCCCACGAAATATAGCCGTTATACCCCTTCACTGGGCATAATGCGGGCTGACCGGACGCAGAGCCCCAAGCGTCCGGTCGCTCGTAGTCAGCCACGTGTCTAACTCCAACGGTCATCTGCCTTGCCCAAACGGACGCTCCGGTCAGTTGACCGGACGCTGGACCCTCAGCGTCCGGTCGTTTCCAGTAAGGGTCCAGAACCAATTTTTATCGACCGGACGCGTCCGGTCATGCTTGACTGGGCACAACCCAGCGTCCGGTGCTTAACCCGAAGCGATGTGCAGACCGACCACTTGACCAGACGTAGCGCTTCAGCGTCTAGTCTCCGAGCCACCCAGCGTCCGGTCAATAGACCGACACCAGCATCTCACTGTTACACATGACCGGACGCGCCGGTCCCTCAGAGGTCTAGTGTTCGGTCACTGTATAACCAGTGACATTAACTCGTTTTTACTTTTAACTTCTCCACCCTTGCTCAAATGTGCTAACCACCAAGTGTATCACCTTGTGCACATGTGTTAGCATATTTTCACAAATATTTTCAAGGGTGTTAGCACTCCACTAGATCCTAAATGCATATGCAATGAATTAGAGCATCTAGTGGCACTTTGATAACCGCATTCCGATACGAGTTTCACCCCTCTTAATACTACGGCTATCAACCCTAAATGTGATCACACTCTCTAAGTGTCTTGATCACCAAAACAAAATAGCTCCTATGGTTTATACCTTTGCCTTGAGCTTTTTGTATTTCTCTTTCTTCTTTCCAAGTCCGAGCACTTGATCATTACCACGGCATCATCTTCATCATGCTATGATCTTTGTTTGCTTCACAACTTGGTGTGTGCTACCTATCTCATGATCACTTGATAAACTAGGTTAGCACTTAGGGTTTCATCAATTCACCAAAACCAAACTAGAGCTTTCAGACGCCCATTGGCGGGGGCACGCAGCTGAACCCGGGCGGGACGTGGACCATCAACGTCCCCGCCGGCACCAGCTCCGGCCGCGTGTGGGGCCGCACGGGCTGCTCCTTCAACGGCAACAGCGGGAGCTGCCAGACGGGCGACTGCGGCGGCGCGCTCGCCTGCACCTTGTCTGGGAAGCCTCCCATGACGCTGGCCGAGTTCACGATTAGTGGCAGCCAGGACTTCTATGACATCTCGGTCATCGACGGCTTCAACATCAGCATGGCCTTCTCCTACAGCACCGACGTGGGGCTGGTGTGCAAGGACTCGAGCTGCCCCGACGCGTACCACCAGCCTAACGACATGAAGACCCATGTGTGTGGTGGTAACAGCAACTACCAGGTCACCTTCTGCCCGTGAGGCTGTATCCGAGAGTGATTTCCAGGAATAAGACGCACGTGTCACTACTACAGAAGTTAACTGTTGGGGCGGCTCTAGAGCCTCTGTAGGGGTGGCTGTGCCAGCCGCCCTTCCCAGGGTGTTCCTACAGAGGGTGCCTCTGTTGGGCCAGTTTCCTGACCGCCCCTGCAGTGCCCTCTGTAGGGGCGGCTGGTGTTTTCAGCCGCCCCTACAGTGCCCTCTATAGGGGTGGCTGGTAATATCAGCCGTCCTTGTAGTGGACTTCTATAAGGGCGGCTGTATCACCAGCCGCCCCTGATGTGTGTATTTGTAAGGGCGGTTCAATCAAGAACCGCCCCTACAGTGGATTTTTCAGCAAAAAAATAAATAATTCAAATTCAAATCTGACCATATATATATAATTCAAATTTGAATCTGACCACCACAAATATACATATATACATCCACAAACACAAGACCATTATTTAGAACATCATCACAAGTCATAATTCACAAAAGTCCATCATTACAACATAATCCATTATGAAGTCTATCATTATAACATAGTCCATTAAGAAATCCACACGTCCACATGCAAACATTGTGTCACATAAGCTACATATTTGTCGTGCAGCTCGATGATTTTCCACACGAAGACCTAAAAAACAAGAATAAATGTAAGCTAACATAACACACAACAAAAGCAGAGTGCGATCAAGATACACACATATTCCTGCATGCCAACCATATCCTTCTTCTCTGGCTGTATAAGCAATGATTTGTAAAAATAATAATTTAGGGAAGATAAATTAAAAAATTAATCAAATCAAATATAGCAAGAAGAATCAAACAGCTAGGTGGCAGAATATCAAGCATACAAAAGTGGTAATGTAAAGAAAAGGACTGGGAAATGGGAACTACTTAGCAACCTAACAATAGAGGTTAGATGAAGGTTGTTACAAACTATTAATGTGGAGGTTTTGCTGTTTATATATATGAATCAAAAAGTGCATAAAGGTAACATAAATAATTTAACAGCTAAAGAAACTGCACCTTCTTATTACTAGCAGAATCTTCTGCTTGCTTTACCAAGGCTGTGCCTTCATTTGTAACATGCTGCGGACAAATATAACTCAATCAGAACTGAATATCATGGTTCAAAGGAATAAAATGAGTGAGCTAAAAAAGAAAAGAGGCACCCTGCAAGGGAAATTATTACCATTTTGAACATGTTAGATATAGGCTCCAGACCACAGGTGATTTTGGAGAAGAGCCTGTACATCCTAGAAAGATCCTCAACCTACAGTAATAGAGGGATGTAATGAATATTAAATACTGTTAGGAAGTCATTCATTAGATAATAATAATAATAATAATAATAATAATAATAATAATAATAATAATAATAATAATAATAATAATAAGGTTTTCAATAATAATAATAATAATAATAATAATAATAATAATAATAATAATAATAATAATGTTTTCAATCCAACCTTATCATCACCAAGCAAAGCAGAACATCCAGAATATAATGTTCCTTCTCCAACAGCGGGGTTGCATACTGAGCAAGCAATTCATTTTGCACTTTCTGTCGAAATTCAAGATTATAACAATGCAAGGGTCATACGGGAAAATATGTCGAGCACTATTCCTGCCATAGATAGCATCGGTTAGTGTCTAATTCCTGTCCATTAAAAGGTGCTGCAAGAATACAAAAAGGTACTCTCTACATGATCTATAAGAAATGAGCTGCAGTGTACAAAGAATGGGCACAGAATTATTTGTGAGGTAGCTGGGCCAATTGTTCCACCAAATCAAGATGCTTATTACAATTAAACTAAAGATATTTAACTTATCCTGTAGAAAAAAGATATGGACAAAAGGGGAAAAGAAAGCTACCACTGCAATATTTGCAGCATAAAGAAAGTTTTGATTACTCCATTTACAAATTACAATCAAACAGATCAGCACAATTCTATATATATTATTATAATGGTTGACCATCTATGACAAACAACTCACATTTTCCCCCCAAAAAAGTCAAAATACAGAATGAATGAAACACTCCTGGTTTGCTGTCTACCCTTGAGTGAAATTACAATCAAACAGAAACTACAAGTTCCAACAAAAAGCAAATGGAAACAGCCACGGTGATAGCACAAGATATCTAATGAATCTACTGGAGCCAACAGAACACCAGGCCCAAGTGTACAAGTAAATGGGCCCAGAATTGTTGCAAAGGCACATAAAGTAGCTGGACCAATTGTTTCACCTAATTAAGATGATTACAATCATTTTAAAGAGATTTTATTATCCTGTACAAATCAAGAGATGGACAAAAGAAGGGGAAGAGAGCGCTACCCAATATTTGCAGCATAAAAAAGTTTTGGTTAGTTCATTTACAAAGTACAATCAAACAGATCAAGCCAATTCTATATAGTATAAGGGTTCGACCATCTATGACAAACAACTCTCATTTTTTTCCCAGAAAAGAATGTCCATCTACAGAGTGAATGAACCTGACTAGTCATCGGGAAGCATTGTATTATTTAGAAGAAAACCAAAAGGAAACCAGAACATCCCCATATACACCAAGGCCGTTCTCGTCCCAACCTATCAACCAACCAAGCGCTAATCCACCAAAGCTAAAAAACCATCCAAACTGCCTTATTTCTCTCAGGGTAGGAAATCTAACCCTAATACCACGCCGCAGATACAAAACAATCTAGGTCGAAGACAGACATTCACATGAGCAAGAGGGATATGAACAGGCAGCTCACCATGGAGGTGATGTACTCCTCGAACGACTCCCGATACTTGTCATAAAGCTGCTGCGAGTAGTCGTGTGGTGGCTTCTGCGTGCACATGTTGTATATCGTCCTGCGACAAGGGAACCAAAACCCTAGATCAGAACTGGATCGAAGCGGATCGAGTTGGGAAACCCTAGCGGCCGCCGCCACAAAGGCGACGGTGGCAAGGAGGAGGAGGAGGGAGGGGAGAGGGAGACGTACGTGTAAAGCATCATGTAGTCCTCGGAGCTAAACTGCGGCTCTGGCTTGCCCTCGAGGATGTTCTTCAGCTTGGTGATGCCCTTCTGCATGACCGCCCATCCCTCCTCCGGATCGATTGTCCCACGCCCTCCTTCCCCCCATCGCCAAGCAGCGAGGTTGCGGTGCCATCAGCGGAGAAGCAAACCTTAGCGCCCGCCACTGGGGGTTTGGTGGTGCGCTTAGGGAGGATGGTGAGGGTCCTCGAGAGGCGAGCGCGCGAGGCGAAACGGGGGGAGGAGGAGAGAGGCGAGCGCGTGGGCGTAAGGAGAGGGCTGGGCTGGGGGTTCTGTTGTATACCGCTGCGGCGCCGCGGCTGACCGCCTTCCAGGCGGCCCCCTCCTCGTTGGGGAGATCCCGTGTGATTCAAACTCCGTCCCGTCGTCCGATCACGAGGTGGACGGCCCAGATGATGAGGCTTGCGCTAGATGTGGATCATTGTATGAAATCAAATCAAACTACTAAAATAATTTTGAGACACCAAATGATCTCAAATGAAAATTTGATAAACATCAAAGTTGTAGAGGTCATGAAGATCTACAACTTTTATTTTGGCCATCTTGTCATTTGACAAAATTTGAACCTTTCAAATTTGAAATTTTAAAACATGACAAGTTCGAAACAAAATTTGAGACCCAAAATTATTTCAACATAAAAAGTGATGAATACCAAAGTTGTTCAACTCATTAATACCTACAACTTTTATTTTAGTCATCTTGTCATTTGACAAAATTTGAACCTTTCAAATTTAAAATTTTGAAAAACGACAAGTTTGAACCAAAATTTGAGACCCGAATTGATTTCAACATAAAAAATGATGAATACAAAAGTTGTTCAACTCATGAATATATGCAACTTTTATTTTGGTCATTTCTTCATTTGACAAATTCTTAGTACACATTGTTCACTAATCTTACACATATCTCATATAGTTTATAAAACCTTATGAGAGATGTGGCATATTTGTGAACAATGTCATTACCACTTTATCATACGAGGAAATCACCAATACAAAAGTTGTAGATCTTGATGAGTTATTAAACTTTGGTATTTATCACTTTTTCAGCTGAAATCATTTGGGGTACCAAAATCTTGTCTGAAGTTGCATTTTTTTGAAATTCAAAATTTAAATTGCTCAAACTTTTCATATGTATATATTGACAAAACCAACAAAATAAATTGATAGAGAATGATTTTAGAAAATTTTAGGGAAAAAAATCATCAGATTTGGAGTTAGTATGAGGAAGAAAAACTAGTTACAAAGTTGCCCCACAGATTATGATCATGTAAGTATGATTTAGAAGAGTGTGATTTCTCTTTTTAATCTGTGGGTAAACTTTATAACTAGTTGTTCTCCTCGTACTAACTCCAAATGTGATAGTTTTTTTTCCAAAAATTTTCTAAAATCATGCTTCAGCATTTAAGTTTGATCAAACTTAGATGTGACAATGTTTTACACATTTTAAAATTTGAAATTTAAAATTTGACAAATTCAAACCAAATTTTCAAACACTAAATGATTTCAGATGTAAAAGTGATGAATATAAAAGTTGTTCAACTCATCAAGATCTACAACTTTTATTTTGGTTATCTTGTCATTTGACTAAATTTGAACCTTTCAAATTTGAAATTTTAAAAAATAACAAGTTCGAACCAAAATTTGAGACACAAAATGATTTCAACATAAAAAGTGATGAATACCAAAGTTGTTCAACTCATTAATATCTACAACTTTTATTTTAGTCATCTTATCATTTGGCAAAATTTGAACCTTTCAAATTTGAAATTTTGAAAAACGACAAATAGGCACTGCAGGTGCGGCTGGTGATTGAGCCGCCCCTACAAATCAGCCCCAACTGTAGGGGCGGCTCAAGTTACCAGCCGCCCCTACAGTGCCATCTGTAAGGGCGGCTGGGCTGTGGGGCCCGAGGACGCCCACTATAGGGGCGCCTCTAACCCCAGCCGCCCCTACAGTAAAAATGCCCCCGTTCTTACAGTAAGAATCTGGCGTAGTGTGTCGCTGTTCATAATGTCATGTTGGAATTAAAGCCGGGATGATACATCAAAGAGAGGAAAAAATGTTAATTATTGCCATGAAGTGATTAAACAAAAAAATGAAGGTATATTATATGGCTATACTAGAACGCTAAATCTAGAGCTCAATCGCGTGAAGCGGCTATCGCCGACCGCATGCAGGAACCGCTGCCGCGTGGCCTCACCCTCATCCCCATAGTGGCGAAACTAGAGCAAATTAGAGGATGGTGTAGGTGTGAAAATTTAACCTGCAAACATGGTGAAAGTTTGATCCTAATATTGGTTTTTCAAATTTTCGTGGGTGCATACGAAACCACGAGCTACAGTGTAGCTTCGCCACTGGGTCCGCATGCTTTCCACCTCACCACTCTCTGCAGCACGCACACCTGAAGTAGAATCCGAGCACTCAGCTTCCTTTCTCTCTCTCCCCATACCTTTCCTCGCTCTGCTCCAGAGCAAAGGCGCCGAGCGCCATGGCCGGCAGCCGCCGAGCTCCCAACCGCCACCACCAGCTTCAGCTCCCCTGGCTGCTCGCCCAGCGGCCCTGCTGTCCCGGCGCCGCCGTCGGCCAGACACCGCGCCACGAGCTCCTGCGGCCCTCCCGTCCTGTCATCACCATCGCCCAGCCGAGCGTCCACGCCACCGAGCGACCGCCGCGGTAGTCTTGTGCAATTGATTCAATCTAGTTACAAATTACATATCACTGTAGCATATTTTACTACTGCTGTTTGGGTGTAAATTTTGTGTACAATTAGTGTAAACTGATTGTTCGTTGTTTTTCCCTTTTATTATGAAATTTGTATGTTTTATTTGATTTTTTTGAAATTCTTCTAATTTATCTTTCATAGAAACAATCTGTTAATTTGTTTGGCACATTTATTTTAAATTTGTATATTTTCTTTGAAACTCTTACAAATTTGCCTTTCATAGGAATAATCTGTTGATTTGTTTTGTTAATCTGATTTTTTATTTTTCTATTTTTTTATTTTGATTTTTGTATTTATTTGATCTTTTATATATGGTCTCTTAGATGTGATTCATGGGCCTAAAACACTCGATTTTCTTGTTCGCTGGAATCGAGTGCTCTCAAGAGATCTCACACTCGGGTGTCAGGTCCTTGTGAAACACCCAGGGGATGGTAGACAGACCCTACTAGAAAGCTGCCTCGGGAACCCAAGAATTTCACAGGATTTTTAAAGGAATTTCACAAGAATTAGATTATTTTCATAGGAAAATATGAGGAAACAGAAAAAGTGCCTCCAATCCAAAGGGTGCCCCAGCCACTAGATGCACGTGTTTTTGAGTCATACAAAAGGTCAAAAGCTAGTATTGATGTGGACAAAATTAGCTGCCAACCCAGCAAGTCATAAATATAGACCGATTCTGTTGGCATATCTACTAGGAGAGCATGATTTCTATGAGAAAATTCTTGGCCATCGCAAATTAAATAAAGAGTTCGGCAAAAGACTAACATGGTCGTCACATAGATAGTTTAGTTGACAACTTAGTTTTCTAGTTACGCATAGTTGTCAACTAACGTGCCACTGATTTTGGCTACCAGTTTCAAAGTCATTTTGGGCAACATGATGTTTAAGGGCATGCTTGGGGGTGGAATCAATAGAGCCACCCATGGATAGGGTTGAGGAATCTAGAATACTTAACAATTTGGGATAAATTTTGAACCATTGATATGTACGGCAAAATATCCCACAATGCATATTCCCTGGCCATTATCGTAGTCCGCATAGTTAGCAAATCTGTTTCAAGATCTAAATCGTGTTTCACCCTAACCACTCCACCCATAAGACACTTGTGTCCGTTTGGGATATTCGTCCTCCACATAGTTGGGATGCTAAACAAATTCAAATAAAAAAATTATCAACTACAAAGTTGTATACCGTTTCAAGATTTACAGCATTTGTTTTAACCATTTCTTCATCCGAGGTCAGAAAAATTTGAATTTCTAATATCAGAAATCAAACATAATTTTTCTTGCATAGATTACTTAAAATGCAATTACAAAGTTGCCTAACTCTTTGAGATCTACAACTTTTGTTTTAGTTGTTTTTTCATCTGAGGTCATTTGAAAAATCACTACTACACAAATGATTTTACGAGGCAGTGCCCTTTTATTAACCAAGGCGGTCACAAAAACCAACCGCCTCGTAAAATGCCCGACGATTAACGGAGGTGACCGTTTATTTACCGAGGCACCAAAAAATGACGGCCTTGCAAAATTGATTTACCGAGGCGGTCATTTTATTTACGGAGGCGTTTACAACTGACTACCTAGAAAAATTGATTTACGGACATGGTTATTTTATATATGGAGGCATTTTCAGCTGCCCGCCTTGTAAAATTGATTTACGGAGGCGGGCCTTTTATGCGTTCCGTCTCCTGCCTCCGTAAAATGGCAAGTGGCCCGCAAGCCTGTTAGCTATGTTCCACATATACAAGCGTCAGTTTGGGTTTGAGAGCTCTCAATACCGGATTCGCTTTCTCTTTTCTCAGATGCGGTGGCCTCTCCCCGACGCGCCGTCTCTCTCTCTGTAACACCCAAAAAAATTTATTTACAATTTAGTAATTAAATTTGAGCACTTAATTAATTTTTTATGCATTTTAACCTAGGTCAAATAATAATTTTTGGTTAATTAAAATTAACTATAAGGTTTAGAAACATGTTTGTTGCATTCATGGCGGTGCATAGTTTTTGTTTGAGTGTAGGGTTAGAGTTGAGTGGCTTTGAATTCAAATCTAGTTTGAATTTGAGGCAAGTTTGCAAAAACAGAAAATGAAAAAGGTTTTTCTTTTCTCTTCCCCCCTCTCTCTCTTTCTAGCTCATCACCAAAGCCAGCCCAAGCCATCCCGCACCTGGAACTCGGCCTTAGGCCGTTGGCGGCCATCCAGCCGACTTCCCCCTTCCCTCTCCTTTGCGCGAGCATGGCCCAGCTCGGCATTGAGTGCCCCGGCCCATCCCGTGGCCTGCTTGATGGCTCGAGTGGAGCGGCCCGCTCCATCCCACGCCATCCCTCCTTTCTCTCTCTGGCGGCTAGGGCCCGCACGTCAACCGCCCATCCCTTCTCCTTTCTCGAGCCGAAGATCCTGAGCCAGCATAAATCGCTCCTTCACTCCCCGTTTGAAGAATCGAATGATGAAAGCCATGGGGGCCGTCGTCTCGACGTGCTCCCCGTCTTTGTTTTTGGGTCTTGTTGAGTTTGCGAGGTTCCGCTCGCCACCCAGATGCTTTCGGTTTGGAACGAGGTGGCCGAAGTGGCGCTGCTCGTGTCACTGTAGCACCAGCGGGTTTATCCCAATCACGTGTGCGCCGTCCAATCTGCTTTGGATGGCCGAGATTAGAATGTAACCCTTCGGGTTTATAACCGGTCCACCATAGACCGTGGACACGGCGCACCGCACCATGTCACCACGTCCACAGCACGCGTGGTGGACCGCACCAATCGGCGCGCGCCACGTCGCGCCACGTCAGCCAGCGACGTGGTCAACCACGACCAGCTGCTCGCGTTTTGCGCTTTAGCCCCTTAGTTTTCCCATAATCAACCCTTAGTCCACCTTAGTTCAAATGTATTTGTTTTTAGTCCTTTTTTTATTCTGTTTTAGCCCCTGTATTTATGGAAAATAGGACGCGCCATCTAGAATATGTTAGAAATCAGATTTAAATCATTTAAATTCAAATTTGAGTTGGGTTTATTTATAGAATTGATATTGAATCTTGTTTTATGCATAACTTTTGCGTTTTAAACCCGATTAGAGTGATTTTTTCACTCATGTGTCCGTAGTAGTATGTAGATTAGTTTTGTAAGCTTTTTGGTCTCTGTTTTTACTGTTTGGTATACTATTCTAATAGAAGTATATTTGTATGCATGTGATGATTGGTATGGATGCTCGATTGGTGATTGGGATCTCGTTTAGAGGGTAATTAGTTTGAGGTTGCCGAGGAGCAGGTTGCTGACCAGTACCAGGAATGTTGCTTTGAGGAAGGCATGTGTAACAAAGGCCCTTCGTACCTATGAACTCTATATAATTTATACATATGCATGTGTCTAATTTGAATCGCCTTTAAGGACTGTACCTAGATTACTTTTGATCTATATATCCTTGTTACCTAAGGTTTGGGATGCATGGTTGGTTAGTTGCTGCTGCGCATAACCAAAATGAACAATTTTAACTCGACAAATGGTATATGCAACTTGTTACAATGATGCTTTTTAGCAACATGGCTTAGAGGGCTGAGGTACTGGGTTTTGAGTGCCTTGGTTTCTCTCCGTAAGGACTAAATCCTGAAGCAGCCACCCAGGAGGTTTCGTACAACCCCGAGTGTCAAATGGCTCTGACCTTAATCATATAACTAGTATGTCTCTAGCTTGTTAGGTGTTACCGTATGGCGCAAGAGGGGGGGTACCTCGTAGTGTATAGTTGTTCGTCCTACCTTGGTGTGTACAGTGCGGCGACCACATGTGCCTCTTGAAGGGGGACACCTATGCACACTTGCCACTGAAACCTTAGCGGCTACTAACTTGTTAGGGTGTCTAGTGAAAGGTTATGTAGTGAAACCTAGCCTCGTCTCCTTGGAAGAGGTATTGTGGGCCTTGCAAAACCCGGCAATTGGGAATCATGGTTCGGTGGGTAAAGTTATACAATTTCTGTAGAAATATTTGACCTGTTATAACAGCCGGGCTCACAGACACGAGCGCCCTAGATCCTTCATGATTATTGGTTACAATGGTTGGTTGGGGAATGATTTAATCTTGATTAATTATTATTACTACTTGGGATGGTTTATTCACTAAAGTAGTGACTTAGGTGTAATAAAACTTGACCAACTAAAATTGCTAACCGCAGTCAAACTGTGTCAAGCCTTTGAGCC
This sequence comes from Miscanthus lutarioriparius, assembly GCA_904845875.1. Lineage (NCBI taxonomy): Eukaryota > Viridiplantae > Streptophyta > Magnoliopsida > Poales > Poaceae > Miscanthus > Miscanthus lutarioriparius. Next base: position 6,961,459 of record CAJGYO010000014.1, read on the forward strand.
TCATAGATCCCTTTGTTATACTTGCTAAGCATGGTGCGCTTACACTTGTTTTACATTCAATGAAAATCCCAGATGGGTAACAGATGTCATATATGAGGAGTTTCCTGAAGATGTCCAGGATTACTAGTTTGATGTCCTCTAGTTGGAGTCCCTGTGGTGACATGGGTTTAGTTCTCCGCTTTATGTAATAATGATGCTGCTGAGCAAGACTATGTGATAACAATGTGCTGAGATATGCGATGTAATAAAGTAATTTACTTTGATATTATTGCAATTTGAGATTATATGTGTGTTTGGATATCTTGGGTGCACATATATGAGTACTTGATTTTCCTATGAAAAATTGGGTGTGACAAATTTCCTCGCTCTCTCCCTCCCTCCCTTCCTCCCTCCACTCTCTCCCTTGTTGGTCCCGAGTGAACAACTAGCGATGGAGCTCTCTAACCCCGAGCGAGCCTGGCGGCGGTCGCGTGCCCCGCGGCAGAGGGCCCGGTGGCGGGCACCGCGCACCCCGGTGGCTGTTGGCCGTGCGCTAGGTGGTGAGGGCCTGTGCGTGCCGGGCGGTGGCGGCGGTGGCGCCTCGCTCTCTCCCGGCGGGCAGTGCATCTCTCTCTCCCCGCGCCGAAGGCCGGGCCAGAAGTCGGATCTCAGCGGTAGAGGGCAGATGTCAGCGGTATAGGGTGGATCCCGATGGTTGGAGTCCGGATCCAGTAGGAGAGGGCGATCCTGGTGGCCGGAGGCCAGATCACGATGGGAGAGGACGGGATAAGGCGGATCCCGTAGCAGCATGCGGCCTTCTCCCTTGACAGTGGCCTCCACCACCAGATCCGGCGGCAGCTGGCAAAGAGATGGCTAGGAGCGCGGCGCGCGTGGATGGAGATGGCGGTGCAGATGGAGCCCAAGCTCTGGCGGCGCGGATGGGCTCTGCTGGCTTGTCTAAGTTTTTCTTTCTTTTCTTTTTTTTCCTGATTGATTTACGGAGGCGGGCAAAGGGCCGCCTGCGTTAACAGCAATTTATGCAGGAGGGCAATGGGATCGCTTGCGTTACTGTGATTAATGGAGACCTTTCCACTAAGGCGAATGGTTTGCTCGCATTGGAAAACTATTTTTGCCCGCCTCTATAAAGGTTTTGTAGTAGTGAATTCGAATTTTATTGTATAACTCCTATTTTTAGAGACGGCTCTATTTTCTAGCCACCTCTATAAATTGATTTGTAGAGGCATCTCTATAAATTGATCTAATAGTCACTACGTGAAAAATAGTTTGTAGCAACAGGACTTTTTTTTAGGGGCGGCTGGCATTGGAGCCACCCCTACAGTGACGTACTCAGACTCCAGACCAACAGCCGCCTCTACAAATGGCACAGTAGGGGCGGCTGGTAATACGAGCCGCCCCTACAAATGCATCAATTCGTAGGGGCGGCTAATATTACAAACCGCCCCTGCTACCAAGCAAGCCACGTCGCCCCCAATTCACCCCCGAATAAATGGATGCCTTCCCTTCGCGAAAAAGGGCTCCCTCCCACGCCCGGCCTCTCCTCCCGCTCGTCTCGCTCACGCTCCTCTCGCGGCGCGCCGCCTCCGCCGCTTGCGCCTAGTCCCCTCCCCCGCCCGTGCCTCCCCTCTATCTGCCTCTCTGCACGGGGGCCCGTCTACCTCCATGTGTGCACGGCCTGGGCGGCGGCGCCGCAGCTGTGCCGACGGGCCCGGTGGTGGCCGCCTTCTGCCACGACGCCGCGCCCGCGAGCCCCGCCGCTAGCCGCGGCGCGTGGCTGCCCCCCGGCGCTGCCTTCTCCCTGCGGTCCTCGCAGCGACTCAGATCTGGGGCGACGAGATAGGGTTCGTGTTTTCTTCTTCGATTCCTCCCTTTTCCTCCGTCGATCTGGTCAAGTTAGTTGTATGGTGATGTAATCTGACTGTGGTTTCGTATTTTTCCACTGAATTGTTCTGTATTTTCGATTTCCCTTTGGATGTGTAGCTCTGATTTCGTTGTTGTTCTATCTCTGCAGGTAGTAGTTTGTTAATCTGTGACCTAATGCCTGTGTATGTTCACTGCAAAGCAAGGATAAGAAGTATAACTATCTTTGGAACTGCAAAGACTATCTCGACTCGGTGAAGACTTTCTTCAGAAATCAATCTATTAACTTATTTTCTGAGGCTAGCAGATCACTTTACTGATTTTGTTCTGGCACATGGGAATAGGCATCTAGGATAATATTAGCAACTGATGATGATCATCCAGGTCAGGCTCTGGCCGAGGAACTTGCTCGTCGACTTGGTAAAGAAAGGTTTGTGCATCAGCATTCTTTAACTATTGTGAAATAAAATGTTATATGACCATTCATTTTTTTCATTTCCTTTTTCCCATTTGATTTGATGCAATCAGATGTTGGAGAGTCAAGTGGCCAAAGAAGAATGATACAGATACTTGCAAGGATGCAAATGAGGTTTGTTATGGAATGCATGGGTTCATTTGACATATTCTTGAAATCAGTTCTTGGAACTTGGGTAGTCTTTTGTCATTATGTAATCAGCCCTTGTAACACCTTTTTTTTGACCTACAGGTACTGATGTTTTTAGGTCCGCAAGCATTGAGAAAGGTTATAGATGCAAAACTGTATCCTATAAGAGGCCTTTTTTCATTCAAAGATTTCTTCCCAGAGATTGATAATTACTTTCTTGGAATACATGGTGATGAGCTTGATATTCATACTGGATGGAAATCTTTGGATGATCTTTACAAGGTAAAAAAGTTTTATTGCATTATTCAATATTCCTTAGCTCATTGGTGAAGGTGGGTTCTTTATTATAACAGTAATGCTTTTGCGTGCCTCATCACAGGTACTTTGCTCACAGAAGTTGAATTTGGCAATCTGTTTTCTTTGTTTACCATATGATACTATTTCATTCAATTTACTGTCAATGTGGGTGGAAATTTGTTCTGTGCTCGATGGAAAACAAGGCAAGCCATTGTAGTATTTGATTGATGTCAGTTAATTAACTAAACGTCATTGGACACTTCCAAACAGTTTTGTCTTTGGTGTTTAGGTAAAGGAGCATGCTAGGAAACTCTTAGAGAAGCACATTGAGAAACCATTCTTTGATGCTAGGTAAGTCAGTCTGCAATTGGTGTTTGAATTTGTCTTATTAGTGATCCCTGAAGAGAATGATTATCTTTTAGAGGACCGTTAGTATTTCACTGTGTTTATTTGGTTATAAGATGGTAAAGTTTAGTTGGTTAAGAAATACTTGTTTTGATGGAACAAAATGCATTTAATATCAGCCTAGAGAACACAATTTGTTGTCTTTTAATGTTACTGTCACTGATTCATGTATTTTTTATGTATCATATTCGTTTCCTGTCTACAGAAACAATGATATGCTGCTGCTTAATGAAATCATGTCAAGTGAATAGCAATAAAATGCTTGTCTTCTTGTTTTTTCTATTTTTATGAACTTGAAAACTGTATTTGTTTTATAGCACCCAATGAAAACTACAGTTTTCTTTCTGTTGTTGAAAACTACAGTTTTTATTGGAATGCTCATTTAGACATTATCATCAGGGTGAAACAAAACAAAATTAAGAAAGACAAAATTTGGAAAGCATGATGGAAACAACAGGGGTAATTAACTAATAATAGCACTATTGCCCGCATTGCCCAGTTTGTAGCAAGGACATAGGGTATTCGTAAGCTGTGTCGTAGGATTCAAATGGTGAGATGTTGTGTGAATATAACTCGTTGCCTACTGCCTAGCTTATAACAAGTGGAAATGAGTTTGAGCTCATTTTTTGCAATGCCATGTCTTCAATTGGTATTGAATCTCTGCCTGGTTGCTTGAGTTATTTCTACAAAATGTAGCCGAATGTGGTTCCAGTTCTGAACCTGCAAATTGTCTGTGCAAATCATGCCTTAAGATGCTGCATTATGCAATAGTAGTGTTTCTCTGTACATTTTTTTTTTTGTAGCTGTCTTCCTTTTTGAATAACACTTTTACCTGCTTGCAAGGCTCAAGGAAAGCCAGCGCTCCCTTGGGGAAGCTACTGCTGATGCCGAACTTCCCAAGAGATGGTGCCTACTCGAACTATTTTTGGGCCTAATTTTCAGTGATACTGTTTTCTCTTTCTCTGTTGATTCATCTCTTCCCTAATTTGCAGTGCTTCGGATAGAATCAAAGCAATGGACCAAGTTTTATCAAAATCAAGGGATCTATTGTACGATTGCAAGGAAATTACCGTGCGTTTGAGAGCAATGCTTCAGTCAGCAGATGAGCAGGTCCGGAGCTTGAAGAAGCAGAGCACCTTCCTTAGCCAACTGGCAGCTAAGACAATCCCAAATGGCATCCATTGTCTTTCCATGCGCTTAACAATTGATTATTACCTTCTGTCTCCAGAGAAAAGAAAGTTCCCCAATAGTGAGAACTTGGAAAATCCTGATCTTTACCATTATGCTCTTTTTCTCGGACAATGTTTTGGCAGCATCAGTTGTCGTCAACTCAACCATCATGAGTGCGAAGGTTAGTGTAATACCATCTTCAAGCTGGAAGTGTAATCTCTTCATTGTGTGTACCATTGAATGACCAATTATATAGCACTCTTGATTTTCTTACTATAAATTTGCAGGAGCCTGAAAAACATGTATTTCATCTTGTTACTGACAAACTGAACTTTGGGGCCATGAACATGTGGTTTTTGCTGAATCCACCTGGGGCTGCAAATGAGAAGAAACTTCTGACCCTCTTTGCCAATTTATTACATGTTAGACATATCTACTTGTACTACACATACTACCTCTATTTTTTGTTTTGTTAGCACTTGAGTGCTTGCTTGGTCTTTTTGTAATATAGATATATGTTTTATCGTCATAATATGAGACTGTTTGTTCTTATTGTGATTCTTGTACTATAGAAGATGTTTAGAAACTTTTGGCTAAACAATCTTGTTTGGGCCACAATATTACAGTCAAGTTTGTCAGGATACTTGATCATGTATTTTACTCATCACAGGATGATTTGGAAGAGCACGTGTTGGTAATTTGAATTTTTTTGTGGAAAAATATACTGTAGGGGCGGTTGGTATTGTAGCCGCCCCTACAAATCGATTTGTAGGGGCGGCTGGTGTTACCAGCCGATTTGTAGGGGAGGCTATAGTACCAACCACCTCTACAAATCGATTTGTAGGGGCGGCTGATAACACCAGCCACCTCTACAAATCGATTTGTAAGCGCGGTCTGGAAACCACCCCTACAAATACATGATTTGTAGATACGGTATGATAGGGGCGGCTGGCCGAGCCGCCTCTACAAACTAACGCCAGCGCCCCTACAAATACTTTTTGTAGTAGTGAGTGTGGATTGACATCTCAGATACCAACTTCGCTACATAATTTTGAGAAAATGTTTGTTAATGAAAATGGAGGAATGAAAACTAGAAACGACTGGATCTTCTCTGGAGTTCTTGTCAAGACAAACAAGAGTATTTCTTACAAAATATTTGAATTTTTTTTCTGACCGCACTCAAATGAGCCCGTTTTTCATTAAGAGGGTAGCAAAACGTTTACAAGGCGCAAGTCACTACCGGAAATAGTAACTTTGCCGTGTGCCACAGGCACTTGTCAAAGACAAAAAACACTCGGCAAAGGTTGGCAAAGCCTTTGCTATTTGCCGAGTGTTTTTTATCGTGCACTCGGCGAATGGTTTGCCGAGTGTCAAATTTGATAGTCGGCAAAAAAAGTGGTTTGCCGAGTGTTTTTCCAAAATACACTCGGCAAAAGATTATTGTTTGCCGAATGTTTTTGAGAATTACACTCGGCAAACCTATTTTTCAAAGAAAAAAAATAATTCTTTTCTCAGCACACCACGTCGCTTGCCGCCACCACCACGCCGCCGCTCCTGCTGGATACAGTCACGAACACATTAACAGAGAAGAAGCAAGAACGAACAGAAGAAAAAGGAGCGACCAAAAATCTGATGAAAACCAAGCTAAAACTCCATAAAACGCTACCAAATTTTGCACAGATGCAATTCAACCTAGCACGAACCTATTCGCCAAAAATCATTGCTTGGGATTGACCCAAACTCCGGGAAATTGAGATCGAACTCAAGAACGAAAAAGGGGAAAAATTGGAAACACAGTGAACGAATTTCATAGCTTCGATTTAGGAATCCCGAAGGACAACTGGAGGATTCGGGCCTCCATTCCCAATCCAAAATCACAGGTGAAACGAGCAGAGGCAAATCGAGCGATAGCAGGCGAGCAGCTCCGGGCAGGGGCAAACACCGCTTGGCTGAGCGGGATGGACGATGCTCGACGCTCGACGCCTGAGGCCTGCTGCTGAACGCTCGGCCACTGGTGAGTCCTCCCTGCCTGCTCGTGGTGACTGGAGACAATTCCGGTGGCCTGAATCAAGACCCGGTGCACCACGATGTCAAGCACAGGGCAGAACAGGAGGGAGAGAGGCTAGCTGCCAGCCACGAGCACCCCCAGCAAGAGCCGCTTAAGTGAGCTCGCTTGGTGCCTGAGCACTTAGCGCTGGTAGTGCTGCCGCTGGGCTGCTGGACAGCTGCTCCTGCTCGATACAGTCACGAACACACAAACAGAGAAGAAGCAAGAACGAACAGAAGAAAAAGGAGCGACCAAAAATACGAAAACCAAACAAAACTCCATGAAACGCTCCCAAATTTTGCACAGATGCAATTCAACCTAGCACGAACCTATTCCCCAAAAATCATTATATGGGATTGACCCAAACTCCGGGAAATTGAGATCAAACTCAAGAACGAAAAAGGAGAAAAAATGGAAACACAGTCAACGAAAATTATAGCTTCGATTTAGGAATCTCAGAGGACAACTTGGAGTCGAAGATTCGGATGGAGTGGTGGGGCTGGCTGGCGCGGTGGTGGTGGCCGGTGGGGAACTTGGAATGGACTAGAGGAGGGTGGAGTGGAGAGGCGGGCAGCAGAGACGTAACAGCGGAGACTTCCGGGGTGCGTGAGTTATAGCGCTGGAGCTTTGCCGAGTGTCCTAGATCCAACACTCGGCAAAGTAGTGTTTGCCGAGTGTTCTAGATCTGGACACTCGGCAAAGTTTTTTTTCATTTTTTTTCTTCTCCTTTTTTCCAGAAAAAGTATTTTTTTTCTTTGCCGAGTGTCCTAGATCTGGACACTCGGCAAAGTTTTTTTTCATTTTTTTTCTTCTCCTTCTTTCCCAGAAAAAAATATTTTTTTCCTTTGCCGAGTGTCCTAGATCTGGACACTCGGCAAAGTTTTTTTTTTCATTTTTTTCTTCTCCTTCTTTCCAGAAAAAATATTTTACTTCTTTGCCGAGTGTCAAAAAAAAAACACTCGGCAAACCCCATCTTTGCCGAGTGTTTTTTTTGACACTCGGCAAACCTCCTCTTTACCGAGTGTTTTTTTTATGCTGAGTGTTTTTAAGCGCACCACTCGGCAAAAACCTTGTTTGCCGAGTGCCCGAGAAAATACACTCGGTAAACATAAAAACACTCGGCAACTTTAACGCTTCCATATGGAACGAGGTACCTGTTTTTCTCTTCCTTTCCTAGATGTTGATCTGTGTGTCGTCTGTTAGTGGGGAGGGTACGGTTGAACATACATGGAGCTGGTCCTGTTGTGTTCTGAGATAGCATTAATGTAGTAATATACTCTATATCAAGCCTAACTTCCTTGACATGAAGTTTCCGTTTTCTTAGATATGCATTGACAGAATCCGGACAAGCACTTCCTGGGATGGGTTTAGTTAGTCTCGTTAATAAAAAAAAAGAGAATTGCTATAGTCAGGTGCGTATTTTTTTCAGGTAACACATTAGTACCATTAGATTTGGATAGAATGCTTTGTGTTCATCTTGTACCATTGTTCTTCAACATCTGTCTCTCACAGTTCACATATGCACCTTCCTACTGCCGAGTAACCTCCGTCCTTGGTGGCCTCCCGGTGCCCAAGCTCACCCGCTGCGGTAACGACGAACCTATAACTATTTCTCTCCCTCACTTCTTCCTGGTCCAACCGCTATCCTCCTTCAGCCATAGCTAGTGGTGGCCCCACCTCCTCGCGCCTCCGCGTTGCTTCCACCTCCTCTACCTAGCCAGCCTACTTCCTCCATGCCCCTTTCTAAACAAACAGAGCACAACCATCCCGAACACGAATGCTTTGTCGGTACGAGGAGAGCGTTCGATTTCAGGCGTGTGTAGTGTGAGAGATGTGACAAAATAAAGGCTAAAACAAAGATGACTGCAATACAAAAATGTCACTCGTTTCCATTAACAAATACATAGTCCTAGCTACTTGATAACTGATGAGACACATACATCATCCATGTTTTGAGAGTACAAATCAAAGATACATATGCGTGAACATCAATGCACGTGTGGACGACTTTTCTCGACATCGTCTTATTCATCTACTTTTATTCGTTATAATTCTCCACTAGGTAGGATCGGACAGACATATGTATACGTATACGCAATATGGTGCATGGAGCACTACGCATGGTTGGAGCACCAGCCGGCGGCCTCAAGATCGGTTCGTGATCATGGGCAGAAGGTGACCTAGTAGTTGCTGTTGCCGTTGCAGGCATGGGTCTTGGTGTCGTCGCTGGGAAACAGTTTAGGCGTCGGGGCACCGAGCCCCGCCGCAGTTGAGCGTCACGCCGGTGCTGCAGGAGAATTGCATGGCGAGGTTGTAGCCGTCGATCATCGAGATGTCGTAGAAGTCTTGGCTGCCGCCGATGGTGAACTCGGCCAGCGTCATGGGAGGCCGCCCGTGTTAGGATTGATCTCCCACCAGTTAGGCCCAACGGCCTAACTGGGCCTTGTCCTCGCGCCCTGATCGGGGGCGCCCAACCCTACATGGTTGGTGGGCCCCCGTCGCACAGCGCTATAAAGGAAAGGTGGGGGCTGGGGCTCGCAGTACGAGGTTCACCGCGCCACCAGTCACCCCACCGACATCCTAACCCTAGACCTGATCTTGAGAAGGCGCTGCCAAATGACGGAAGCACCACCGACGACGCCGCAACGCCACCCCGACGCACGTCACGCCGAGGACGAGGATACAATGCCGACTCCTCTCCATCGAACGTCGCCGCCGGCGAGCAGATGGCGTCCGTCAATGAAAACCCGGCTGGAGCTTCGACCACTATGGCTTTTGATGGTTTGCAACCTATCACCCCCTTTCTCTCTGTGATCCTGAACACCTATTTCTACTACCAATACATCCCGATCTGATGAACATGCCTAAAAATGAAATCTAACAATGGTACCGGAGCCACGGTTCGACAAGAAATCAGATCGGGTAAGTGAAACCGACCGATCTGATGCGGATTGGGAAAGAAAATAGAAAGCCGAACCCTAAGACCTAACCCTAATTTCCCAAATCAAATCGAAAGAAGGGAAAAGGGGAGGGTTAGATTCTGAGAACCCTAGACACAAATCCGAAAGAGAGAAAAGGGGAAGAAGAAAGAAAGAAGGGTCGAAACCCTAACCCTAACCCCAAGTTTTCCATTCGGATGAACGAAAAGAAAGAAATCAAAAGCAAAGAAAATGAATCGGCAAGAACAAACCCTAACCCGAATCGGCAAGAACAAACCCTAACCCTAACCCTAGTTTTTTCCCCATTCGGATAAACCCGAAAAGAACAACTCAAAGAAAGAAAGGGGAAAGTAGGGGTAGGGTTAGGGTGCATCGGATGAACTTTTTCCGGCCGGGCGGGAGAAGAAGCCGAGCCGAGGGCGCGGGCTCGCCGGGTTCGGCCAAGGGAGCGCCGCGGCCAGGCCGCTCGACGGCGGCGTGCTCACCCGTTGGGGAACATGCGCGTCGGCGAGGGGGCCGGCGACGGCGCAAAGGACCGCTCGCTCGTCGCTCTTTCGCTCTCGGTTGCGGCTCGCTGCTGCGGCTGAAGAGAGATGAGAGAGAGCGGCGAAGAAGAGAGAGAAAGGGAAGGGTCGAATGGCTAGGGTTTCTAGGGCGCCGGCCGCGGCGACGCTTTTGATCCGCGCGAAATGGCCGCTCGGCCGTCGGATCAGATCGAACGGTCGAGTTTCGCTGGGCCAACTCGCCGCCCAAAGTGGGCGAGGGCGCTGGCACACTTTGCTGCCCAGCCCAAGTTGCGGCTGGGTGCGGACTCATTGTGAGAGGACAATTGGGCCGAAATTGCTTTTCAAGCGTCTTGGGCCGCGCCGGGCTGAAATGAAAGAAGGAAGAAATAAATTTTCTTATTATTTTCCAGGAGCAATTTTAATGCATATTTTTTGATGAATTTGAATGATTTTGATACAATTTTCTGTGCAAATTTTATCCAACGATATTTTGCTCAGAAAACAGTGAATTTTTTAGTGCTTCTGGAAAATAATAATATGAAAAGTTTGTTAATGTTTCCGCTATGCATGATAATTATTGTTCTCTTTGATTAAATTTGAACCAACGGGATAATTTAATTTTAAGAGAAATAAATTTCTGATAATTTTGATGCGATTATGATATTGTTATTTTCTGACCAACGTTGTTAATAACAATATTATAATTTTGATCTATGAGAAATTGTGCATTAATTTTACTTCTGCCCAACGGTGATGTAAAATGTTTGCATGGATGAATTATAAGTTTTAATTTGACCAACGTTGAGTTAAAGCATGAAACTTTATGTATAAATGTTCTTACTTACTCTGGTATGATTTCAGGAGGCAAATGCATTGTGAACATTGCCAACATCCCGACACTCAACGGAACCAATCACCATGTGTGGCGGGAGAAGTATGAATTGGAACTTGCGTTGGGAGAGGTCGATTTTGCCATCACCTCACCGGGGCTACTGAGCCAGAGGACCCGGTGAGAGATGACAATGAAACTGACGCTGATTTCGCTGCTCGAAAGCGTGATCATGCTGAAATAAGAATAAAATATGACCTTAAACATAGGCAATGGACTCTCTCCAACCACAAGTGCCTATTGGTAACCAAAGCCACCATAGAAGAACAAATAAGGGGCTCAATCCCTGAATGTGCTACTACCAAAGAATATCTTGAGAAAATCAAGAGTCAGTTTACTGGGTCTATCAAGGCCACAGCAAGTTCACTGATTAAGAAGCTTGTGAATGAGAAATTCACTGGTGGTAGCATAAGAGAGCACATTTTGAAGATGAACACTACGGCATCTAAGCTAAAAGAAATGAATTTGAAGGAGGAGGATTTCCTGATTCATTTGATTTTTGCTTCTTTGCCAAAAGAATATGACACCTTTATTGTGAACTACAATATGCAGCCTGAAAGATGGGGCATAGAAAGACTCATCTCAATGTGTGCTCAAGAAGAGGAGAGGATAAAGTCCTCACAAGGTGAATCTGCTCATTTTGTGAAGGATAACAAAAGAAAGAACTTTAATGGCAAGAATTATAAACCACAAGGGAAATCTAAGTGGGATAAGACCTCTTCCTCCAATTCACAGGGAAAGAAACCCCAGGATTCTGAGAATCAGTAGTATGGTGGAGCTAAAAAGGATCAGTGCAAGCACTGCTTCAAGAAGGGACACTACAAGAGGGATTGTCCAGACTTCCTGAAATCTCTGCTAAAGAAAGGTGATGAATTTATTACATTTGTAGATGAATCCCTGTATTTATGTTATGATAAATCCACTTGGTGGGTTGATTCAGGAGCAACTACTCATGTTGCAAATTCTTTACAGGGGTTAAGTGGGACGAGAACCTTGCAAAGAGGAGAAAGAACGATTAAAGTTGCAAATGGAGTGCAAGCCAATGTTGAAGCCATTGGAGATTTTTCTTTAGAATTGAATAATGGTTTTGTACTTAGACTTAAAGAAGTACTTTATGTTCCCTCTTTGCGTAGAAATTTGATAAGTGTTTCGAAACTTGATGATGATGGAATTGATTGCCATTTTGGTGATGGCAAGTGTAAGATACTAGTTAATAATAAATGTGTTGGTCTTGCCTTCCGACAAGACAAGCTTTATTTATTATCTCTTGCTGAGAATGCGAACAATGTATGTGATGAGAGTGTGAATGATTCCCCATCTACGGATGTAACTAAGAAGCGAAAGAGAATTGATATTGTCTCTTCGAAATTATGGCATTGTCGCTTGGGCCATATTTCGAGGGGGAGAATGGAACGATTGGTTAAGGAATCAATTCTCCCGCACTTAGAATTTTTAGATTTAGAACAATGTATTGATTGCATCAAAGGAAAGTATGTCAAGAAAATTAAGAAAGATGCCAAACGAAGCACAGGAATTTTAGAAATAATCCACACAGACATATGTGGTCCTTTTCCTGTGAAAAGTGTGGATGGTTATGACTCGTTTATAACATTCACAGACGACTACTCTCGTTATGGCAATATTTATCCAATTAAAGAAAGATCGGAAGCATTGGATAAATTCAAAATATTTAAAGCTGAAGTTGAAAATCAGCACAATAAGAAAATCAAGATAGTACGATCAGACCGAGGTGGAGAGTACTATGGGCGACATACCCCATATGGCCAAATTCCTAGACCATTCGCAAGGTTCCTACAGGAAAATGGCATAGTTGCTCAGTACTCCACACCGGGAGAGCCTCAGCAGAATGGAGTGGCTGAAAGACGTAACCGTACCTTAATGGATATGGTAAGAAGCATGATAAGTTACTCCACATTACCGATTAGTTTATGGATGGAGGCACTGAAAACCGCCATTCACATACTTAATCGAGTACCAAGTAAATCGGTGCCTAAAACACCGTATGAATTATGGACAGGAAGGGAACCCTCACTCAACCATTTGCGTGTGTGGGGCTGTTTGGCTGAGGCAAAAGTGTTTAACCCAAACATAGGAAAGTTAGACTCCAAGACAGTCAGCTGCCATTTTATTGGCTAACCAGAAAGATCGAAAGGATATCGCTTCTATTGTCCTGACAGACATACGAAGATTGTAGAAACAAGACATGCTGTGTTCTTGGAGGATAACATGATCAGGGGGAGCATGGTAGCACGAGAAATCAGCCTACAGGAGAAGCAGGTACATGTACCCACTCCGATGGTTGAAGAACCATTCTTCACGCTACCTGCTACTGTTGCACCGACAGTGCAGGACACTGTAGTGCCAACACCTGTTGCAAGTTCTCCCATGACGACAATGAATGAACATGAGGAACCTGTCCTTGAGGAACCTATCCTTGAGGAACCTATAGAACCAAATGTTGCACATGAGGAAGAACAACAACAGCCAAATGTGGAACAAGTGCCGGAGGCACCTAGAAGGTCTCAAAGAATAAGAAGATCAGCTATTACTGATGACTATGAAGTTTATGAAACAGAAGAATGTCAGATGGGGGATGATCCCACCTCATTTGAAGAAGCCATGAGAAGCGACCACTCATCAAAGTGGCTTAAGGCCATGGAAGATGAATTGAAATCAATGAGTACCAATAAAGTTTGGGACTTAGAAAATATTCCTAAAGGAGCCAAAACAGTAGGCTGTAAATGGGTCTACAAAACGAAATATGACTCCCAAGGGAATATAGAAAGATTTAAAGTGTGACTTGTGGCGAAAGGCTTCACGCAAAGAGAAGGGATTGATTACAATGAGATGTTTTCTTCAGTCCCATGTAAAGATTCCTTCAGAATTATAATGGCACTTGTAGCCCACTATGATTTGGAGTTACATCAAATGGATGTAAAGACGGCTTTCCTAAATGGGGATTTGGAAGAAAATGTTTATATGGCACAACCGAAAGGTTTTGTCGTAGAAGGAAAGGAAAATATGGGATGCCGCCTGAAGAAATCAATCTACGGATTGAAGCAAGCTTCAAGACAGTGGTATTTAAAGTTTGATAGAACGATAAAAGGTTTTGGGTTTGAAGAAAATGTTGAGGACAATTGCGTTTATGCAAAGTTCAGGAATGGAAAGTACATATTCCTAATTTTGTATGTGGATGATATCTTGCTTGCTAGTAGTGATATCAATCTGCTAATGGAAACGAAGAAATTCTTGTCCTTAAACTTTGATATGAAAGATCTCGGTGAGGCCTCGTTCGTTTTGGAAATAGAGATTCACCGAGACAGGAGAAAAGGGGTTCTAGGATTATCGCAAAAGGCATACATAGAAAAGGTCCTGAAGAAATTTAGTATGCATGCGTGCAGTCCTTCACCTGCTCCTATAGTCAAGGGCGATAGATTTGGGGAACATCAATGTCCCAAGAACCAATATGAAATTGACCGAATGAAAGCGGTACCGTATGCTTCAGCTGTTGGAAGTTTACAATATGCTCAAGTGTGTACACGCCCTGACTTAGCTTTTGTTACCGGGTTACTTGGCAGATATCAAAAGAATCCAGGAATTGAACATTGGAAATTAGTGAAGAAAGTCCTGCGTTATTTGCAGGGTACGAAAGGCCTCATGCTTACGTATAGAAGATCTGATTCCCTGCAGATAGAGAGGTATTCAGATTCTGATTATGCGGGAGATGAAAGAAAATCCACGTCAGGATATGTATTTACTCTCGCAGGAGGGGCTATATCGTGGAAAAGCTCCAAACAAACCGTGACTACATCCTCGACAATGTATGCCGAGTTTATAGCATGCTATGAGGCAACGGGGCAGGTGAATTGGCTGAAGAAATTCATACACGGATTGAAAGTGATTGATGATATAAATGAACCACTGAGATTGTATTGTGATAACAATCCAGCGGTACAGTATGCTCACAACAATAGGTCAAGTGGTGCTGCCAAACATATTGACATAAAGTACTATGTTGTGAAAGATAAAGTTCGGGATCATATAATAAATCTTGAGCATATAAGTACAGAGATAATGCTCGCGGATCCGCTCACAAAGGGCTTATCACCCAACGTGTTCAGAGAACACGTAGCCAGCATAGGTTTAAGGGAAAGCCTATGATTCCCGAACATACGAAGGGCCCAAAGAAAGTTTACATTTCAAAACGGAGAAGTGTATTGTGGCTGTTAGTCTAACGGCACTAATTGCTGTATCGATGGGATAGTTCTATGCACTAATCTGTGATGAAATAGGATGGAAGCAAGAAAAATATGAATTGAAAGTTTTGAGTATGAAATTAAAGAACGAAGAATAGATGAGAGATCAAGGGGGAGAATGTTAGAATTGATCTCCCACCAGTTAGGCCCCTCGCGCCCTGATCAGAGGCGCCCAACCCTACATGGTTGGTGGGCCCACGTCGCACAGTGCTATAAAGGAAAGGTGGGGGCCGGGGCTCGCAGTACGAGGTTCACCGCGCCGCCAGTCACCCCACCGACATCCTAACCCTAGACCCGATCTTGAGAAAGGGCGCTGCCAGCGACGGGAAGCACCACCGACGCCGGCAACGCCACCCCGACGCACACGTCGCCGCTGAGGATGCCACAGCGCCGACTCCCTCTCCACCGAATGTCGCTGCCGGCGCGCAGATGGCGTCCGTCAACGAAAACCAGGCCGGAGCTTCGACCACTATGGCTTTTGATGGTTTGCAACCTATCACCCCCTTTCTCTCTGTCTCTCTGTGATCCTGAACACCTATTCCTACTACCAATACATCCCGATCTAATGAACATGCCTAAAAACGAAATCTAATAGCCCGGACAGCGTGCAGGAGAGAGCGCCGCCACAGTCGCCCGTCTGGCAGCTCCCGCTGCCGCCGTTGAAGGCGCACCCCGTCCGGCCCCACACCCTGTCGGACTGGGTCCCCACCGGCACGTCCACGGTCCACGTCTGACCCGGGTCCAGCTGCGTGCCGCCGCCCACTGGTGTGGCCGCCGGCCACACCGTTGAGCCGCAGTTGTTGGTGATCGTGAATGTGGCTGCTCTCGCGCTGGCTGCGAAGGCGGCGAGGAGGAGCAGGCTGAGGACTGAGGAAGCAGCAGCTCCGGAGGCCATGGATGCTAGCTGCTAGATGTCTACGACGTGTGGCGAGCTAGCTAGAGCTTTGTAGTGTGGAGGAGTTAGGGAAGGATGCATGCCTATTTATAGCTGCGTGGTAGGGGAAGAACGGGGTTTGGAAAAGTCGGGGCTTACGGAATGACAAACTTACCCTTGATGAATTATATCTATCGCCAATTTTGGGTGACAGCGAGACGGTTCAGCTGTTCCATTCTTTCCACCATTTCAGCTAGTGAATGAGATTCAGATATCGCCAAATTTTTAGGTAATTTCCTGTGTATGGACCGTGAATATTGAGATCTCGAAACAGCATATTGGAGTATATTCCAGAGTATAGCAACTGCAGTTTTTTTTGTTTTTGTTTTTGAACTGACAGTATTATTATAGTACTCCAATTTTTAAAACTCTACTTTATTACCTAAAGGTCGTCCTTGAAAGCAAGGAATCATATAAGAACATCAAAAAAAAAAAACTCAATCCGCGGGGGCTATACAGACCCTGGGTAATTTTCTTAAGAACAAGATCTTCTCACGCAGATCGAGTAAACCCTCGAATCTCTACCCTATCCATACACAACGGTACCGCAGCCCATGTAAGACTGGGCTGGACTTTAGACATGCTTTCTTTGGCGAAAAAAATAGTTCAATTTCATATATATGAAAAATACATGATTTAGGGGGAGAAATTAAATCCTTTGTTTAAATATGATTTATATGAAGCTTCGTGCACCACAAACCGGCTCCCCCAAAATAAGTTAGGCAACAGTAGGCGGCATATTTGACTGCAGGAGCATATCCATCGTTGCTTCTTAGAAGTTTGTGGCATGCATTGCGCTGCCGTGTAACATTGGTTAGACTTTGTCGGTATGTAACTCATGTAGAATTCTAATCCTACTCGACCAGGACGTACTGAGACAACACGCATTAACAATGCAGCTGTGTGGCTTGTGTTAAAGTAAATGGGCAAGAGTGCCTAGTTACTTGATTTATTATTATTACGTACATATATAGTGCTAAGAATTAGCATCATATCTCATCATTCTTTTTACACATGAATACTTATGAAAATCAGCCCCTGAATTTTTCTTAGTTTCGGGTTACGGCAGCTGCACGTATTGTATGTTGCGAAATATACCTATACACATTGAAAAAAAAATACAGTAAATTTAAGCTCGGCCGGTTTGCAGTCTTATGAATAAAATGTCTAATATCTGTAGAAGTCATATGGACAGAAATAAATGGAAATGTGGAAATACGTGGTGGCCGGACCTAACTTGGTCGATGCATGGAATGGTCAATAGACCTGCGAGTCTGCAGTCAACCCTTTGGAGAGCTATACTATTTATTTTTCGGGAAATCTCCACGTACACACATGAATATCAGGATTTCATATCCTTACTACAGAAAAACTATTTTTGTCAGCCCATCCACTGCCAAATGTGCTGTAGCGCCATCTTCACTACCGGTCCTAATCATAGGATCAATCAGACAATATATTGAGATCTTATTGAGCCCCGTCAGTGAAACCCCTCACACTCTCAGGTTGAGTCATGAGTCACAGTGATATACCAATACCGGATCTTGACAATATCACTAATAAGGCTTGTTTTGACGCATGTGTATCCATCTCAAGCCACATGTGTTGGAATGGAATGGAAGAGAATTTAGTTTAATTCCACTCCAATTCACTTTAACACATGTGGATTGAGATGAATACATGCTGAGAAGGCTGAGGAAGAAGAGAGACACCCTATAAATCAGCTTTGCATCCGCCACACCAAAGATTAACCGCAGGTCGTGAGCCATAGAGACACATAACGGGCATCATTTTTCCAGTCAGCAGACAATTTGTTGCATTGTTTCTGATTTTTTTTTTGTGTATTGCAAAACAAAGATATGTGGAAAATGGAAAATGTGTGCCTGGTGGACTTGCCAGAGATGATTAAATCCCAGTGCCAGAAATCTACCTTTGGATGCTGAAAAGCCAGGCTGAAAAGTACTGTTTGTTGATTTGTTGTGAGAAAAAACAATGTTACTTCGCTGAAAAAGTACAGCTGATAAGCCAAGCGAACAGGGTGCAA
This sequence comes from Miscanthus lutarioriparius, assembly GCA_904845875.1. Lineage (NCBI taxonomy): Eukaryota > Viridiplantae > Streptophyta > Magnoliopsida > Poales > Poaceae > Miscanthus > Miscanthus lutarioriparius. The sequence goes on from CAJGYO010000014.1 coordinate 6,979,428, forward strand.
ATCTCCGCTGGTCACGGCACCTGCATGCATACACAAGAATTTTGCTCTCTTCTTCCACATACCTTAAATATTTTCCATCAATACTACTGATCTTCTGGAAGCCAATACGCTTTGATTGTATTCACCGTATAATCAGAGTTAGGCCGGGTTTGGATGAGCTAAAGCTAATTGTTTATCTTTTGGAAGTGAATATGTTCATTTTTTTCTCCCCAAGTTCTACAGATATTAGACATTTTATGGAAGAAGACTACAAACCGGCCGAGCTGAAATTGAAAGCTATTTTGTCATGTATGTGTGTGTGTGTGTGTATATATATATATATATATATCACAACAACATACAACCAGCTATAGTAGCCGATAAATATAATATAATATAACCTGAAACTCACAAAATTTCAGCGACTGATTTTCATAATTATTGATGTGCAAATAGAATGATGGTGGGATATGTCAGCAATAATTTTTTTTTTGAACAAGCAAACAGGTGCAACATAAATGTGCTTGTTTGTCAGTCCGGCCTTGTCGCGTAGGATTAGATTTCCAGGTCATCTAGAATTATAGATGAACTTGGTGCTAACAAATTCTAACCGATGTTACACGGCAATACAGTGCATGAATGCCACAAACTTCTATAGGAAGGAACAATAGCATATTCTACACTTGTGGGTCCCGCACACAAACATGCTGCCTGTTATTGCCAAACTTAATCTATACCTAATAATAAAGAGAAAAAAAATTTGGCCATTTTTTTTTGTCCATCCACTTTTTTGTCTGTCTCCCTCAGACATTGAAGAGTTTTTTCCATTTGAACTTATATATAATATATAATATAACCTGTGCTCATACGAGTTAGAATAACTCTTGTCTAGTGCAATACGGTGTCGGATTCTAAAACGTATTGGGTCGTGTTATTGTGTGTGTGGCCTGGAATCATGCTCATATGTTGGTCCGTCAGCTCATTCTAATATGTTTTTAGATCCAGATACATGGTTAATTACTATCAATGAGTTCAAATAGGAGTGCATTTGTGGTGCTATTTGTTTTCCTATTTTTCTTTTCCTGTGAGACTAATCTGACTTCTAAACTTGGGACAAAAAAAAGAACAAAAACTTTAGACAAAAAAAATCTACCGACAAAAGAAAAAGATCAGAGTCCGAGAAAAAAAAACAGAAGAAGGAAAAAGGAAAAAAACATCGGACAAAAACTACAGAAAAAGGAAAGCGGGAAAGAAAAAACATTAAAGAAAAACAACAGAAGAAGAAAAATCCTAACAAACATCGGACAAAAACAATCTACCGAGGAAAAAGCCGAACATAGAAATAGGAACGAGCATGTGAAATAAAAAACAAAAAAAACTAAAACTAAAGAACTCTTGTTTAATATTTCCGTAAGAAAGGTAGAACCTACAAATACATCTCTATTTGATTAGAATTTCTATTCAAATTTAGGATCGGAGATATCTATTTGATTAGGATTTCTAGCTGGCTATATACACTAGTAGAGAAACGATTTTTGATCCACTTCGAAATTTGGCTTTAGTCCCGATATTTTTTCGCGCCCGAACTAGAGAAATCTTTAGTCCCGGTTGGTATCTTAAACAGGGACTAAAGTTCCCTGCCCAACGGCTACTGCGGCAGGTTTTTGCTGCAGGAGACATTTAGTCCCGGTTGAAGCTATCAACCGGGACTAAAGGTTAACTTTTACTCCCGGTTGGTCCCTCCAACCGGAAGTAAAAGTCTACTCGCGGCTGGAGGCTCCGTCCGAGACTAGAAAGGGACCTTTAGTCCCGGTTGTTGTCTCCAACCGGGACTAAATGTCCCCTCCTATATACCCCTTCTTCCTCCTCAAGCCTGAGCCACTTCGAGCTCAGTGTTCTTACTTCATCGCCGGCCTCTTTTCTTTCTCATCGCCGGTAATCACAAGATTTCTTCGATTCCTTCATTGATTCTTCGGTTCTAAAGGTTACCAACTTTATACTCTCATATTTTATCAGTAGCATATCTCATTTTGTGGACTAGATATATGTATTTTTTTATGGTGGATTTTTTTTATTTGTAAGCCATTTAAGCTCAAAATCACTTTAAAGTTTACATATTAGGATGAAGGAAGGTTAAAGTAGTTATTCAAAACTAGTATTCAGCTTTCATTTCTAGCATGCATAGCACACTTCATGGTTTAGAGATATAGAGAATTTTAGAGTTTTTTTAATTTTATTTGTTTATAAAATGAGAAATTTATATTATATTAAAAATGAGTATAGAGAGTAGATGGCAACTGTTTCTGGGTCCTCGGCCTCTCATCAGGTTCCAAAACGACTGAGGTCGGACCTCCCTCTCATTGCATGCGGCGAATGTGAGAAGAAGATTGTGATGGAGTACCGGGTGAGGAAGGAGTATCCCAACAAGGTCCGTATCTTCTACAAGTGTCCGGATCGCAATGTGAGTTATTTTGTCGCATTTGATGATTATGGTTAATTTATACTTATTTTCATGATGATTGTGATTAAAGTTCTAATTTTTTGTTTTAATTTTAGTGGGATGGCACTGGGTGTTCACGCTGGTACTAGGAGGAAGAGTATGTTGAACACGTGCAAAACTCTCTTGCACAGGCGGCTACGGCGGCTGATGAGGCAGTGATCCTACGGAAGAAGCTTATAGATGTTGAACAAACGCATGATCTATCTGTTTTAGTTGTGATTGGTCGCGAAATCCTTATGCTGTTGAAGTGCATTTTAGCTTTAGTTTTTTAGTGGCAGTTAGGATTGTCTACATTGTAGCAAGACTTTCATAAATTAATACCTTGTGTGGTGGCATACATGTCGTATAATTAACTAATTATGTTCTAGGTTTTAATATGGTATGTATGTCATGTAATGCAGATGAGCCGGCATTGGATGTACAATGCTGATCGCCTCTCCCAAGAGTTCATTGAGGGCGTGCATTCTTTCTTACGTGTGGCCGAGGCAAACAAACGTGATGGTTTCATGTGCTGCCCATGTGTCATATGTAAGAATTTGAAGGAATATGCTAGCTCAAGGAGTTTTCATTCACACTTGTTGAAGTCGGGTTTCATGCCAAATTATATTTGTTGGACGAAGCATGAAAAAACCGGGGTTGTAATGGAAGAAGGTGAAGAAGAACAATGGGACGATGATGACATTATTGCTGAATATGGTGCCTTCAATGATACTGCAATGGTGGAAGCTGAAAAAGAGGTAGGGGCAGAAGATGAGCCCGCTGATGATCTTGGTCAGGCCATTCGTGACGCACAAAGAGAATGTGAAAGTGAAAAGGAGAAGATCAAGTTCGAGCACGTGCTAGAGGATCACAAGAAATTGCTATACCCAACTTGTGATGCGGGGCAGAAAAAGATGGGTACCACACTAAAATTGCTGCAATGGAAGGCAAAGAATGGTGTATCTGACAAGGGATTTTGATTTTGAGAGTTACTGAAAATCCAAAAGAAGATGCTTCCGAAGGATAACGAATTGCCCGCCACTACGTACGAAGCAAAATAGGTAGTCTGCCCTTTGGGATTAGAAATCTAGAAGATACATGCATGTCCTAATGACTGCATCCTCTACCGTAGCGAGGAGTATGAGAAGTTAGATGCATGCCCGGTATGTCATGCATCATGGTATAAGATCAGGCGAGATGACCCTGGTGATGTTGAGGGCGAACGTCACACGAAGAAAATCCCTGCCAAGATTATGTGGTATGCTCCTATAATACCACGCTTGAAACGTCTGTTCAGAAACAAAGGCCATGCAAAGTTGTTGGGATGGCACAAAGAAGACCGTAAGGTAGACAATATGTTGTGACACCCTGCTGATGGGTCCCAGTGGAGAGCAATCGATAGAGAATTTCTGGAGTTTGCAAATGATGCAAGAAACTTAAGGTTTGCTTTAAGTACGGATGGTATGAATCCTTTCAGGGAGCAGAGCAGTAGTCATAGCACTTGGCCTGTTACTCTATGTATCTACAACCTTCCTCCCTAGTTATGCATGAAGCATAAGTTTATTATAATGCCAGTGCTCATCCAAGGCCCAAGGCAACCTGGCAACGACATCGATGTGTACCTGAGGCCACTAGTTGAAGAACTTTTACTTTTGTGGAACAGACCAGATGTATGTGTGTGGGATGAGCACAAACAGGAGCACTTTGACCTGCGAGCATTGTTGTTCGTAACAATCAATGATTGGCCTGCTCTAAGTAATCTTTCAGGACAATCAAACACGGGATATAATGCATGCACGCACTGTTTCGATGACATTAAAGGTATATTCTTGAAAAAATGTTGAAAGGTCGTGTACCTTGGCCATCATCGATTTCTTCCTATGAATCACCCCCTAAGAAAGAAAGGCCAGCATTTTAAAGGTAAGGCACACCACCAGACCAAGCTGGGCAACCGAACTGGTGAGGATGTACTCAATATGGTCTAGGATGTGAAAGTAGTATTTGGAAAGGCACATGGTAGCGAACCTATTTTGAACAACGCCGACGGTCACACACCCTTGTGGAAGAAGAAGTCTATATTTTGGCAGCTACCCTATTGGCAAGTCCTAGAGGTCCGTAGCACGATCGATGTGATGCACCTGATGAAGAATCTTTGTGTGAACCTGCTAGGCTTCATGGGTGTGTATGAGAAGCCTAAGGACACACTTGAAGCACGACAGGACCTGTGGTGTTTGAAAGAACGAGACAACCTGCATCCAGAGAAGACAGATGATGGATGCCATTACTTAAGTCCTGCTAGCTACACTCTTAGCAAAGAAGAGAAGGAAAGCATGTTTGAATGCCTAGCAAGCATCAAGGTACCATCTAGATTCTCCTCGAATATAAAGGGTATAATAAATGTGCCATAGAAGAAATTCCTAAACTTAAAGTCCCATGACTACCACATGCTCATGACGCAATTGCTTCTAGTTGCATTAAGAGGAATTCTACCTCCAAATGTACGTCTAGCCACCATAAAGCTATGTGCATTCCTCAATGCAATTTCTCAGAAGGCAATCGATCCAATGGATCTAGCTAAACTACAGAATGATGTGGTTCAATGTCTTGTCAGCTTTGAGTTGGTGTTTCCTCCTTCCTTCTTTAATATCATGACACACCTCCTAGTTCATCTGGTCAAGGAGATTAGCATTCTCGGTCCTATGTTCCTGCACAACATGTTCTCCTTTGAGAGGTTCATGGGAGTCCTAAAGAAATATGTTTACAATCGTGCTCGACCAGAAGGAAGCATCGCCAAGGGCTATGGAACAGAGTAGGTCATTGAGTTTTGTGTTGACTTTATTCCCAACCTTGATCCGATTGGTGTTTCTGAATCGCGACACGAGGGGAGACTAAGTGGAAAGGGGACACTAGGGAAGAAACCATATATTGGTACGTAGGAGAATTATTTTAATAAAGCACACTACACAGTTCTGCAAAACTCCTCCTTGGTGGATCCGTATATCGAGACACATAAAGAGTTGCTCCGATCCGAGTTTCTAGGGAAGTCTGAAGCTTGGATTACGTGTCAGCACATGGAAACTTTCAGCGACTGGTTGCGAAAAGAATGTCAGGGTGATGAGAGTATTGATGAGCAACTGTATTTGTTGGCTAGGCAACCATCGTGGCATATCCTCACATACAAAGGGTACGAGATAAATGGGAATATATTTTACATAGTAGCCCAAGATAAAAGGAGCACCAACCAAAACAGTGGTGTCCGCATAGATGCCACCGACCCTAATGGAAATAAGCCAACATATTATGGCTACATAGAGGAGATATGTGAACTAAACTATGCACCTACTTTTAAGGTACCTTTGTTCAAGTGCCAATGGGTAAAGGCGACTGGAGGCGGGGTAACAGTCGACAACCAGTATGGAATGACAACCGTGAACCTCAACAATATTGGGTACAAAGATGAACCGTTTGTCCTTGCCAAGGATGTGAATCAGGTGTTCTATGTCAAGGACATGTCTACAAAACCGAAGAAAGGGAAAAACAACAACGACCCAATCACTGAGCCAAAGCACCACATAGTTCTTTCAGGGAAAAGAAACATCGTCGGAATTGAAGACAAGTCAGACATATCAGAAGATTATGAAAAGGATGATCGAATTCCACCCTTCACAGTGAACAAAGACCCAAGCATCTAGCTAAATGATGAGGACACTCCATAGTTTCGGCGCGATCATAACCAAGGGATATACGTTAAGAAGAAGATCATTGTTGTTCTCGCTTGATATAGTGATGTATTAGACCTATTATGTAATAATTGTGACTTCAAATTTTTCTATCGTGTATTCATATTTTCTACGATTTAAATGAATTTTCTGCTTGACGGTGGATTTCCTATGGAGAATGTGTGATGAAAAACAAATAATCAACGTCAATAAGATGTGAAAACCAATTTCCCGTCGAAAAGCAATAGCTTTAATGATTTTAATTAAGTAGTACATTTTTGCATGGTGAAAATTATGATTATTATTTACACTATGTTAAATATTTATACGGTAAAACAAAAGAGTTTAGGTTACAGATTTTTCTTATGTACAATAATGCAAAACCAGGTCCAGGAATTCTTTTTGTAATTTTTTTGCTAATATTTTATTTACTAGGCAATTAACAACTCTCTGCATATTTATATAAAAGAAATATATAAAAAAGGAAAAACTTCTAGAAACTGGCGGGAAGCCAAACTGCAGCCCACCTTTACTCCCGGGTGGATCAACCACCCGGGACTAAAGATGGGCTGTATTTTCGCGGCCCGCCAAAATTCCCTTTACTCCTAGGCCGTGGTTGCACCCGGGACTAAAGGTCAGACTTTTAGACCTAGTTCTAACCATCACCCGGAACTAAAGGACCTTTAGTCCCGGGATGTGGCTTCACCCAAGACTAAAGGTCCCCCTATATACCGCCTCCTCTCTTTCCCCCTCCATCATCTCTTGTTCTTCGCCGAGAGCCACCGCGCCGCCACTGCTCCTCATCACCTCCAGCACCACCTCCACACATGCACACCTCTCTCGCTGTCTCCGCCGACGGCCCGGCTCATGCCTCTCCCATCCAAGCGCGACGCGCAGATCCAAATCCACCACCGTCGTCCTCGCCCTCACCCAGATCTGATCTAGAACTGCCTCCGTCGTCGTCGTGTCATATTCGCCACCGTTGTTTATCCTCGTCCTCATCATCGCCAGCTCCACGTGCCTACCTCCAGCACTGCCTCATCACGCACGCGCTTCGTCCCTAGCCCGCACGGGCGTGCCTCCTCTCTCTGGCTAGCCGCTCATCCCTCGTCCTCACTGAAGTGCCTCATCCTCGTCATCATCGCCTCATCACTCATGCGTCGTCCCTGGCTCCACGCGCACGCGTGCATCGCCGCACTCATCGTCTCCCTCGCTGGAGCACGTCTTCCGCGTCTCATCATCTCTGATCGACGATCCAGCACTGCCTCGTCTCCGTGCCATCCTCACTCGTCACCCCGCCGGCCTCACCACCGTCGTTCACGTGTGTCGTATGTCAGCATCCTCTCCTTCCTCGTCCTCACCGGAGTTGATGAGTATATAGTGTATATATGTGTGTGATATAATGATGATCATGTTGTACATGTATGTGAGTGATGATCAGTAAATTGTGTGTGTAAGTGAGTGAGTCAGAGTGAGTGTGTGTGTGTGATGTGCGTATTTTTTTTGGTATAGAAAAAATATAAAAATAGATAGAGCACATGACTCAGAGTGAGTTATGCTTTGGAGACTTGAATTTCTAGTGTAGTTATTTAATTAATTTTAAGCACATGACTCGTACCATTTTATAGATATATGGTTTTTATTTTTTATAGATATATCTAGTGGTGTAAAAGCTAGATGGCTACCCCGAGAGACAACATGGATGAAGAAATGAGGGATATTATCAACACCGGCACTCAATTTGTCGATGGTGACCAGCAGGATGTAGATGACGGGAGTCAATACACTGGTAGAGAACCGAGCTTTACTCCCGGTGGGGAACCCCCTCTAGTCCCGATTCCCCACCCGGGAGCAAGCATCCGGGACTAAAGGGGGTCCTTTAGTCCCGGGTCAGGAACCGGGACTAAAGGAGGACCTTTAGTCCCGGTGGGTAACACCAACCGGGACTAAAGGTGCCTCCTGACATGCCACGATGGCCGGCACCTTTAGTCCCGGTTGGTAATACGAACCGGGACTAAAGGTTTTTTTCTTTTTTCTTTTCTTTTCATTTTTTTTGTTTTCGAAGTCGTATTGTACGCTGCTAATTATATATTTATACGCGCGTATAGTATGTTTCGGTTCAAGCACAATTAACGTATTAAATCACACAATTCAAGCATAGAAAAATATATATATATATATATGCATGCATGCATCATATATATATATTTACATGCATGCATGCATATGTGTATTTTACATTATATTATTTCATGTGCATATATTACAAAAAGATTGCATTACAGTTGTTGTGATATAACAAGTTTTCTCTCATCCTCTAGCTTGGCTTCCATGGCAGTGTTGGGTCGAAGTAGAACTCATCCTTGGAATCGATGACCTGCTCATTAAAAAATCCGGCTATAGACTCTTGAATTGCTTTGATTTGGTCTTGCCGTATGACCTTTTCCTCCAACCATCGAGTCTACAGGTTTGAATTAAAGGAAAATAAATTAATATATGTACATATATTTATATAAAGACATAGTAACACAATCAATAATAATAATTAAATGAATATATAGTGTATTTTTAACGTACTTTGAGTCTCTTTGTAGGAGTTCTTTAGGAGATCACCTTGATAAACTTGCAAACATAGTAACCACAGTAGTTGTTCCCCTATTCCTGCCTCAGACACCACTTTACGAGAAAAATATTTGTCATCCAATCTGGTGATCCGGTGAAAGCTATATGTTTAATTAATAAAGATGATGCGATTTAGGGGACTTACTTTCAAAGGGATTACATTCAGTGGCGCTTTGTATTTTTCCATGTGTTGCTTCTCAATAAAGGTTTTCCAAACACTGGCCAATAAAAAATTTACCACGCCATCAGATATAGTTAATCATCATGTTTGTGTGTATATATAGTTGCTAGAGATCCCGAAATTACCTCTGGATAATATCTATCATATCTTGGTAGTCTTGTTGTGGTTTTCTCATCGAGTCATAGATTATCAAGTGACTTTTCACCAGATCGATGTCCATCAATATCCAGTGATTGCTGCATGTGTTTATAGGATATAACGCATAACACTCATTAATTAACTAGAATCAACATATGAGCCATTAAGGATGATCGATATTATTAACACTCACTTGAAGTTATAGGGAAAGAGTATATCCTTCTTGTGGCGTTGGTTCACTAAGAAGTTCATGAGGTTACTCTCTGACTCAGACTTCCAATTAGTCTTTGGAGTAATTGGGTCTTTAAATATTATATGGAGATCAACAAAACCAATTTCATTGCAGCCTTCCTTTCTGAGCTCTGTCATTGTAAATCTACATATTTATAGTACTTGTTAGGATAATTTATATGCATATACACACATATGATGAGTTTAATAATAGATCGAAAGAATTATTACTTACAGGCAATAGCAGCTAATGATAACTTTGTCCAGAGAGGTCAGGTGGCATAGTTGATGAAATTATGCAAAGTCAACATACATAACATCATCGCCACGGAACCAATGTTCGTCTCTAATTCTGACACCAACGCAGAAGTCTCCACCGGAAGACGCCTGCATGTACCACTTGTTTAGCAGGTACATTTGCGTCCCTAGATCAGATAAGGCTTGAGGGTTGTATAGACTATGGCCTAGTACAAATTTTTTTTCCAAATATCAACCTCCGCCGCACTCTCAATGTTTCCATCACCAAACATCTGGTAAAGGTCGAGACCAGTCTCATCAATAAATTCACTAAGGTGATCCAAATCGACATCCGGAGGTATGTTTGCCTGATGCATTAATCCTAAATTCGAACCATATTCATTACCAACAACTAGCGGGGGGACTGATTGGTGCGCTTGTTGTCCGAGTTGGGCAACTCCTTTCCCTGCCCGCTTCTTTTTCTGTGCCGCCTCAATTGACTTGGTGAGTGCGGTCATAGTCCGATAACGTTGATTTGGACGGCTTACGAGATTCCCGCTGTTGTTGCTGGTAAGAAGTCATCCTTTTTCTTAGAATATCTGGAGCTACTAATAAGTATGGTTTCTTTGGGTTTCTCCTTGCTTCTTGATTCTTTTTAAGTTTGTCATAGAATCTAGACATATCTTTTTTATATGCATCAGTTCCTTCTTCCTTCTCTTTAGATATTATTTTGGGAATAGCCCTTGGTTTCACGGTGGCTTTCTTTGCAGGCGGGGACTGGTTCTTCGTTTGAGGGACTGGCCTCTTGCTAGGCTTCTTGGTAGGCGGGGGCGGGGGAGGTGTTGGAGACCTCCTTGGAGGTGTTGGCAGCGGCGTTGGAGACCTCCTTGGAGGTGCCGGCTGCGGCGTTGGAGACCTCCTTGGAGATGGTGTGGATGCAGCCTCGCCTTCCAACACAATGTCATCGTACAGAGCACTATGATGATCTGGCGATTGAACAATTGGATTTAGGTTGGGGGAGGATCTGCTACAAAAAAAGGAATGACATATTATTATGAGTAGATTGTTAATTATTTAAGCCAAAACATAAACATTATTTTTAATGTCATGAGCACACATAAGACATATGATAATTATATAGCTAATAATAAAAAATATATACTTGGCCAATATGTTGTTGCTCATTTTGTTCAAGAGCTAAGTACTGACTCCCGTCATCTGCATCCTCTTGCACGTTATTTTTAGCACCATCATCGCCGGCAACTTGAGTGCCAGTGTTGATCAAATTCATCATCAACTCCTCCTCATCCATGTTTCTTGGGTCGGCCATCTAGCTTCAAAAAACAAAACCAATATATAGTACGTCAAATCTTTGCTTACATGCGTAAAATCTACGAACAATATGCATTATTAAATCTTGCCACTCGGTCACAGACGTAATTCGCCACACTAGGGCGAACTGCGTCGGTGACTAGGGCGAACCACGTCGGTGACATCAACAACGCGGTTCGCCCTAGTCACCGACGCAATTCGCCCTGGTGTGATTGTTTAGCATTAACGATAACGATAATACGAATGTTGATCGACTAGGCCGCGAGAGAGGGCGGTGTGACAAGAGTGGCGGTGCTCCACTCCACCGTATATATGTTTGTACACATGGGTGAACGAGGGCGGCGGTGCTCCACCGTATACATAAAACGCATAATAACGAGGGCGGCGCGGTGCTCGCGACGATATATACATGCATATGAATGCAAATGACGTATATAACCGTGTCGGCCGCGGTGGCGGTGTGATGATGATGACGACGACGTGAGGCGGGCCGGGGCGGTGTCAGTGCATGATGTTGTTATATATCCTATGTACCATGTGAACCATGTAGTCATTCATCATATATCTTAAACTAAACATAGTCACTTTATTAACTACAATATATTTTATGCCGACACGTAATACGAATGTTGATCGACTAGGCCGCGAGAGAGGGCGGTGTGACGAGAGTGGCGGTGCTCAACTCTGCCGTATATATGTTTGTACACATGGGTGAACGAGGGCGGCGGTGCTCCGCCGTATACATAGAAACACATAGGCGAACGAGGGCGGCGGTGCTCCGCGACGTATATATACATGCATATGAATACAAATGACGTATATATACGTGTCGGCGTGGTGGCCGGTGTGCTGACGATGATGACGTGAGGCGGGCTGGGGCGGTGTTATCAGTGCGTGATGTCGTGATGTTCTAAGTTTCAGCTAGCTACGTCTACCACTGCTTCGAACAAGACCTCGGCATCCACCTCGGCAAGGCTATTGACTTGCACGTGGCGTGCTTCAAGGAAATGATTCGCCGCAGCCATGGCATGCCATTGCCCCCAATTAAGACGCCATTGTTGAAACTAACAACCATGCATGGCATGCCCCCAAGACGAGCAGCTGATGGCTCCTCCGCTATGGACGACAAGCAAAGAAAAAGACCCCAACCATGCATGGGCCCTCACAGCGCCGTTTCACCATGCACGACGCCAAAGTGAGAGAACTCTCACCTCGGGCGGCACGCGGTGGAGGGCCACGCAGCACGCAGCAGTGTGTGGAGGCCGGGCACACGAGGTTGTCGGCGCGAGGTCGTCGGCGGTGGAGGGCCGACGAGAGGCGCGGCTCCCGATGTCACGGGGCGGGCTGATCGCGGGAAGATGAATCAACAAGCGGCACGAGGAAGAAGAGAAAGGGCGGCGGTGTCTGACGAGGAAGAAGAGGAGGGATCGATCTGCGCTGCACCGGCGGTTATATACTGGGAGATTTACTCCGGTGCGACCACCACCACTGGAGTAAGGTCCTTTACTCCCGTCGACATTACCAACCGGAGTAAAGGTCCTTTACTCCGGTCAAGTATTACCAACCGGGAGTAATGGTATACCTTTCCTCCCGGTTGGTAACACGCACTGGGAGTAAAGGGTTTTTTTTGGCGGGCCACAAAACTGCAGCCCACCTTTACTCCTGGGTGGGCTTCCCACCCGGGAGTAAAGGTGGCCTGCAGTTTCATTTCCCGTCTGTTTTAAGCAATAGTCTTGTTAAATACAATAGAAATGCAATAGTTTTTGTTAAATACATAGTAAATTAAATAAAAGGCATAAAATTATTTTGTTAAAAATATGGATTTTCTTTTTCTTTATTGCACATAGGAAAAATCTATAACCTAACTTTTTTATTTTTTGTTACAATTATAAAACATAATGTAACTAATATTTATTATTTCGTTAATGCAAAAATATAGTGTTTAATTAAAATTATTAAAACTATTGGTTTTGGACACGAAATTTGTTTTCACATCATTTTAATGTTAATATTTTAATTTTTCATCACTCAATATCCTAATTTACCTTTTTGAGAGAGAAATCCCATCAAATCAAACATTGATTTAATTTGAAACATTAAATAATAAACATCTGAATTCACAATTATTACATAATATCTCAAACGCACACTACATTAAATCACTATATCATCAAGTGGGCACAACAGTGAATTTCTTCTTTACGTATGTCCCTTGGTTATGATCGCGTCTTAACCATGGAGTGTCCTCATTATTTACTAAGATGCTAGGGTCTTTGTTCACTTTGAATGGCGGAATTCGGTCATCCTTTTCATAATCTTCTGACATGTCCGACTTGTCCTCAATTCCCACGATGACTCTTTTCCCTGAAAGAACTATGTGGCGCTTTATCTCTTTGGTTGAGTCATTATCGTTTTTTCCTCTTTTTGGTTTGGTAGACATATCATTGACATAGAACACCTGATTCACATCCTTGGCAAGGACGAATGGTTCGTCTTTGTACCCAATATTACTAAGGTCTACTGTTGTCATTCCATACTCGTTGTCTACTGTTACCCCGCCTCCGGTCACCTTCACCCATTGGCACTTGAACAATGGGATCTTCAAAGTAGGTGCATATTCTAGTTCCCATATTTTATCTATGCGTCCATAATATGTCTGCTTATTCCCATTCGGGTCTGTGGCATCTATGCGGACACCACTGTTTTGGTTGGTACTCCTTTTATCTTAGGCTACTGTGTAGAATATGTTCCCATTTATCTCGTACCCTTTGTATGTGACGATATGCCATGATGGTTGCATAGCCAATAAATACAGTTGCTCATGGACGCTCTCATCACCTTGACATTTTTTTCGCAACCAACCGCTGAAAGTTTCCATGTGCTTACGTGTAATCCAAGCTTCAGTCTTCCCTAGAAACTCGGATCGTAAGAGATCCTTTTGTGTCTCAATATACGGATCTACCAAAGAGGAGTTCTGTAGAACTGTGTAGTGCGCTTTATTGAAATAATCATCATCCATACCAATATATGTTTTTCTCCCTAGTGTCCCCTTTCCGCTTAGTCTCCCTTCATGTCTCGATTCAGGAACACCAATCGAGTCAAGGTCAGGAATAAAGTCAACACAGAACTCAATGACCTCTTCTGTTCCATAGCCCTTGGCGATGCTTCCTTCTAGGCGAGCACGGTTGTGAACATATTTCTTCAGGACTCCCATGAATCTCTCTAAGGGGAACATGTTGTGTAGGAACACAGGACCGAGAGTGAAAATCTCCTTGACTAGGTGAACTAGAAGGTGTGTCATAATATCAAAGAAGGAAGGAGGGAACACCAACTCAAAGCTGACGAGACATTGAACCACATCATTCTGTAGTTTAGCTAGATCAGTTGGATCAATTGCCTTCTGAGAAATTACATTGAGGAATGCACATAGCTTCACGGTGGCTAGACGTACATTTAGAGGTAGAATTCCTCTTAATGCAACTGGAAGTAATTGCGTCATGAGAACGTGACAGTCATGGGACTTTAAGTTATAGAATTTCTTCTCTGCAACATTTATAATACCCTTTATATTTGAGGAGAATCCAGATGGTACCTTGATGTTGTTTAAGCATTCAAACATGATTTCCTTCTCCTCTTTGCTTAGGGTGTAGCTAGCAGGACGTAAGTAATGGCATCCATCATTTGTCTTCTCTGGATGCAGGTTGTCTCTTTCTCTCAAACAACGCAGGTCTTGTCGTGCTTCAAATGTGTCCTTAGGCTTTCCATACACACCCATAAATCCTAGTAGGTTCACACAAAGATTATTCGTCAGGTGCATCACGTCGATCGAGCTACGGACCTCTAGGACTTGCCAATAGGGTAGGTCCCAAAATATGGACTTCTTCTTCCACATGGGTGCGTGACCGTTAGCGTCGTTCGGAACAGGTTGGCTTCCATGTCCTTTTCCAAAGACGACTTTCACATCATTGACCATATCGAGTACATCCTCACCGGTTCGGTTGCGAGGCTTGGTCAGGTGGTCTGCCTTCCCTTTAAAATGCTTGCCTTTCTTTCTTACGGGGTGATTTGCATGAAGAAATCGACGATGGCCAAGGTACACGACCTTTTGACATTTTTTCAAGAATACACCTCTAATATCACCGAAGCAGTGTGTGCATGCATTATATCCCTTATTTGACTGTCCTGAAAGATTACTTAGAGCAGGCCAATCATTGATTGTTACGAACAACAATGCTCACAGATCAAAGTGTTCCTGTTTGTACTCATCCCACACACGTACACCTTCTTTATTCCATAAAATGAGAAGTTCGTCAATAAGTGGTCTCAGCTACACATCGATGTCATTGCCAGGTTGCTTCGGGCCTTGGATGAGCACAGGCATCATAATGAACTTCCGCTTCATGCATAACCAAGGAGGAATGTTGTAGATACTTAGAGTACCGGGCCAAGTGCTATGACTCATCGCTCGCTCTCCAAAAGGATTGATACCATCTGCACTTAAAGCAAACCTTAAGTTTCTTGCGTCATTTGCAAACTCTAGGAATTCTCTGTCGATTGCTCTCCACTGGGACCCATCAGCAGGGTGTCTCAACATATTGTCTACCTTACGGTCTTCTTTGTGCCATTGCAATAATTTTGCATGTTCTTTGTTTCTAAGCAGACGCTTTCAAGCGTGGTATTATAGGAGCATACCACATAACCTTGGCAGGATTTTCTTCCACGGACGTTCGCCCTCAACATCACCAGTATTCATCTCGCCGATCTTATACTGTGTGATGCATGGCATACCGGGCATGCATCCAATTTCTCGTACTCTTTGCCACGCATGCAGGATGCGATCATTAGGACATGCATGTATCTTCTCTATTTCTAGCCCCATAGGACAGACAACTTGTCTTGCTTCGTAGGTAGTGGCGGGCAATTCATTGTCCTTCGGAAGCATCTTCTTTTGAATTTTTAGTAACTCTCAAATCCTTGTCGATACACCATTCTTTGCCTTCCATTGCAGTAATTCTAGTGTGGTTCCCAACTTTTTCTGCCCTGCATCACAAGTTGGGTACAACAATTTCTTGTGATCTTCTAGCATCCGCTCGAACTTGATCTTCTCCTTTTCACTTTCACATTCTCTTTGTGCGTCACGAATGACCTGAGAAAGATCATCAGCCGGCTCATCTTCTGCGGCTACCTCTTCTTTAGCTTCTCCCATTGCAGTATCATTGAAGCACGCACCATCGGGAATAATATCATTGTCGTCCCATTGTTCTTCTTCACCTTCTTCCATTACAACACCGGTTTCTCCGTGCTTTGTCCAACAAATATAGTTTGGCATGAAACCCGACTTGAACAAGTGTGAATGAAGAGTCCTTGAGCAAGGATATTCCACCGTATTCTTACATATGGCACATGGGCAGCACATGAAACCGTCGCGTTTGTTTGCCTCGGCCGCACATAACAAAGAATGCACGCCGTCAATGAACTCTTGGGAGCGGCGATCAGCATTATACATCCAATGACGGCTCATCTGCATTACATGACATAAATACCATATTAAAACCTAGAT
Source organism: Miscanthus lutarioriparius (assembly GCA_904845875.1). Lineage (NCBI taxonomy): Eukaryota > Viridiplantae > Streptophyta > Magnoliopsida > Poales > Poaceae > Miscanthus > Miscanthus lutarioriparius. The sequence continues at coordinate 6,995,906 of CAJGYO010000014.1, forward strand.
CATAATTAATTATTTATACAACATCGTGCCACCACAAAAGATACAAATTTATGAAAGCATCGCTACAATGTAGACAATCCCAACTACCACTAAAAGAACTAAAGCTAAAATATATTTCAAATAGCACTAGGATTTCACGACCAATCTCAACTAAAATGAGACAGATCCCCGATTGTGCAACATCTTTGGGCTTGTTCGGCTGGATCATTGCCTCATTAGTCAGTATCTCACAGTTGTGCAAGATATTTTTGCACGAGTTCAACATACTCTTCCTCCCAAAGAAAGCCCGAACATCGTCCCACCGCCATCCCACTCAAATTAAAACAAAAATTAGAACTTTAATCACAACCATCATGAAAATAGGTATAAACTAACCATAATCATTAAATACGATAAAATAACTCACATTGCGATCCGGACACTTGTAGAAGATACGATCCTTATTGGGACCCTCCTTCTTCACTCGGTACTCCATCACAATCTTCGTCTCATCACGACACTTGCCGCATGGAATGAGAGGGAGGCCCAGCCTAAGTCGCTTTGGAAACCCATGAGAGGCCGAGGACCCGAAGCGATTGCCATCTACTCTCTATACTCATTTTTAATACACTATAAATTTCTCCTTTTATAAACAAATAAAATTAAGAAACTATAAAATTATCTAGATCTCTAAACAATGATATTTTTAATGGTCATTGTGTTCTCGTCTTTTACTGCGGCAGGTAAGTAATTCACATGATATTTCCGCAAATTAACAGAAGAATGGGAGTGTACACACATAACAGACTACTGCGAGGATATCGGGACGTGTGAATAAATAACCATCCATACTAATTGACCTTGCTTACGTGATCATCTCGGCAAGCATTTCTCCACCGAGACACCACAGTGCTTGGCCACGGAAGAGCTCCAATTCTACGAGGAAGGAACACGGTCTTCCACGACCGTTGCCGCTCTCCCTCGTAGAATCAAAGCTCCTCCTTGACGTCCGTTACCGCTTTCGGCGCAGAGAACGTGCTTTCGCCGAGATGAACATGGTCCGCAAGTTCAACTAGTATGGATTTTCTATAATTTTCTAACTATTTTCTAAGTTTATATTTATATATATACTACGTTTGGGTACGGTGATTGATGAGACTCATCTGCGGCGATATCAGGATATGTGAATAAATAACCATCCGTACTAGTTGACCTTGCTTACGTGATCATCTCGGTGAGCATTTCTTCACCGAACGGCACCGTACTTGGCCACGGAAGAGCTCCAATTCTATGAGGAAGGGAACACGGTCTTCCACGACCGTTGCCGCTCTCCCTTGTAGAATCAAAGCTCCTCCTTGACGTCTCATACCACTTCGGCGGAGAGAACGTGCTTCACGAGATGAACACGATCCGCAAGTTCAACTAGCTACTTTAACCTTATTTCATGTAAATATGCAAGCTTGAAGTGATTTTGAGCTCAAATTGCTTACAAATGAAAAAAACACAATAAAAACCATATAAATATATAGTGAACAAAATGAGATAAGACAATGGTGAAAAATGAGAGTATGAGATTGGTAACCTTTACAACCTGAAGAATCGACGGAGGAATCAAGAAATCGATGGAGGAATCGAATAATGGATGGAGGAACAATGGAGGAGGAGGAAGCAAGAACACTAGTGCAGTGAGCTTCAAAATGTCTTTGAGCTCGGGCTTGGGGAGGAAGAAGGAGACGGCCGGGATATAAAGGGGACCTTTAGTCCCGGTTGGTGGCTCCAACCGAGACTAAAAGTAACTTTCAACCCCGGCGCAGCCCACGCCCGGAGTAGACCTTTACTCCCGGTTGGAGCCACCAACCATTAGTAAAAGTATACCTTTAGTCCCGGTTGGTGGCTCCAACCGGGACTAAAGGTCCTGCCACCTCTGTCTAGCGCAGTAGCCGTTGGGGCAGGGACCTTTAGTCCCGGTTGGAGACACCAACCGGGACTAAAGGTATCTCTAGTCCCGGGCGCAAAAAATTCCGGGACTAGAGCCCATTTTGACCGAGGATCAAAGGTCTGTTCTCTACTAGTGATACCTAGCTCTTAAAAATAACCAAGAAAATATTGTGCAAGAAAATACTGGCGAGGTATATATATTTGAATATTATATATATATATTTGAATATCTATCATCTATTATGTGTACACATGATATTTATTTATACTTTTTTTATACGTAGCCCTTTGGATCGATAACCACAATGGCGAAAAGCAAAAATATTTGAGGCCCGAAAAAACCATTGGAGGGGCACTACATAATATCGGAATTCAATATCGAGACAGGCAAACCACTTGGTCCACATGCAAGGAAATTCGTGCAACACTGTGGGTACCTTGTAAGGGACAGACTTCCGATCAGTGCTCGTGAATGGAAGCAAAAGATCAACGAGCCTTATGTTAGTTTTGTCTCTGATCTTGATAAGAATTTAATTTAGGATGATATTCTTCAATATTTCACGTTGCAAGCGGATGATTATGATGAATTGAAGGAGCTAGTTCGAAAGTGGGCTATGAAGAAGATGGCCACACAATTCCAGACTTAAGAAATCCCTATACACGAAATACGTCAAGAAGAACCTAACGCCCAATTTCAATACTAGGCGCCCACTCGCGAAGTTGAGGCCCTACTGGAATGATTTTGTATAGTACAAGACATCGGAAGAGGGTGAGGAACGGGTGAGAAGGAACCAAGAGAATGCCCGATAGAAGGTATACCACCATGGTATGGGATCAGGTGGTTACGCGATTGCCATTCTCAAGTGGGAAAAAATGGAAGCGAACATTCTTGCCAAGGGTATCACACCAGAATCACTCAATTGGCCCAAATGCGCGAAGAATTGGTTTTTCGCTCATGGGGGAAGACTGGACCTAGAGACCGAGAAGCTGGTTCATGGCCCAAAACTCAAAAGAGCAATACAAAGATTTTCTTATGCTCTACAAGCTAAAGCTATTGGTGCGTTCAGGCCCAATAGAGAGAAGGATGAACTGACGTATGCCATCAGGACTGCTGAACACAATGGCCGAACGAGAGGTCTAGGACAGAACATTTCTTGGGAGCATGGTTTCCCTAACGATAGAGATACCTACAGAAGCCTGCAGAGAAGGAAGGATGAGGAAGCAGCGTAGATCCGCAGGTTGGAGGAATATGTTCATGAGTCACGGGAGGCGTTGCTTCAAGCATAGGAGCGCGAAAAAGACATGCAAGCTAGAATGCATGAGGAAATCATAAAGCAAGTGCAAATAGCAATGAGTGCCCAAAGGCAGGCATCAGATCCAGGAGTCAACATTAATATTAGCCCCCCTGGTCAGTTGAAAAGTAGCTGCGCTTCCACGGAGTTGCCAAATCAAGATGACGCAATGCTATGTTTCCCCATGGATGACATCACTGCACCGTTTACATCATGTGAGCTACATATTCCAAAAGGGAATGCCACAATCATGGTGGCTCTCGGTGTTTTTTCTCCTCCAGATCCTACCAAGACACCAAGAATCCATGTGGTAATAATACCACCTAGATATGTTAGCGTCTCAGTGGATAGAGTTAACAAAGGTTTTAGTGATCTGGCTCTTAACATTCCAGGAGGTGATGGAGAGAAGACTCTAGGAGAAGTAGAGAAAACATTCATACTATGGCGCAAGCGCTACATCATTATTCCTGAGGTCTCTAGTCCACCACCGCTTCCTCAACTACCAGACAATAGGTGCGGACAAAAGTGAACGAAACAAATTTTTCACTAATTTTCTATTGACATGCATGATTAATAATAATAATTTCTTATACCTAATTATTCTTTTTTTAATCACACTGCAGAGCCTCCGCCAACCTAAGTCCAATTATTCAATCTCTAGATCATCATAGTGCTCCGAGCAATGATTATGCAACGCCGCCACCGCCGCCACCTCCAAGGACATCTCCAACGGCTGCCCCCGCCTTCCTTGATGACCAAGAAGCAGCTAGCTCCTAAGAGGTCCGCCCCGCAAACGAAGCCATTGGCCCACCAGCCGGCAAAGAAGAAAGCCTCCTCTAATCCAATTATTCCCCAAAAACTGTCTTACGAGAAAAGTGAAAAGGAATTAAATGTTGTACAAAAAGATGTGAACAGTTTCTTTGAAAAAGTAAGAAAGCAATGAGAAGCGAGGGAGAACCCAGAGAAACCATACTTTTACCTACCTCCAGATCTTCTAAGAAAGAAGGTGGACCAGAAAAAGCGAGAATCTCAAAAGACCCTGCTAAAATCGGACTACGACCGCTCTCTCACCAAGTCATTTGAGGCGGCGCAAAAAAAGACTAGAGCAGGGAAAGGTGTTGCACAACTCGGACAACAATCACAACAATCAGTCCCCTCTCTTGTCATTCGTAATAAATATGGTTCAAACTTAGACTTACTGGACGTCGATTTTGAGGACCTGGTTCAGTTTTATGAGGATATTGGTTTGGACCTTGCCCAAGTGCTCGCTGAAGGACCATCTGCTCCGAAAGTGGATCCTTAGAAGAAATTTGAACATGGAAAGAGTTTATACAACCCTGAGGCCTTAGGTAAACTGGGTACGCAAATGTACCAGCTAAATAAGTGGTACATGACGGCATGTGAACGGGGAGAGACCTTTGTTTCTGTCAGAGTTAGAAACCAACATTACTTCTGGGGCAATGACATTATATATGTCGAGTTTTTAGAATTACACCAACTATGCCACCTGGACTCTCTTGACAAAAGTCTCATTAGCTGCTATTGTCTGTAAGTGTGATTATTTTCTATTATTAAAGTGTATATATATAAAGCTACATGTATATATATAAATTATATATCCTCACACTATATTTTTATATATGTAGATATGAGATGACAGAACTCAGTAAGAGAAAGGATAATGATGTTGGTTTCGTTGATCCAAATGTCTTATTCAAACACCCTAATCCCCCGCCTCAATGGAAAGCTGAACTCGAGAAAAATCTCATGAGGTTCTTAGTGAACCAACAAAACAAGGACATACTCTTCCCCTACAACTTCAAGTGAGTGTTAAATAATTAATATCGATCATATGGACATTTATTCAATTATTTGCTTACTAGCTAAGCTATCTCTTATATATATATATATATATATATATATATATGTTGACTCTAGTTAATGTCGATCATATTTATGTATAAAAACGTATGCAACAATCATTGGATATTGATGGTCATCGATATGGCCAATAGTCGGTTGAGCATCATAGACTCGTTAAGAAAAGAACAAACAGAGTATCAAGACATGATAGATATTATTCAAGGGTAATTTGGTCTCTCTAGCAACTATATATACCCCGATCTCTTAACTGCAACAATTATTAAAGGCCAAATTAATTTTTTATTTTATTGGGCGCGGTGTTTGGAAAAGTTTCATTGAGAAACACCACATGAAACATTGCAAAGCGCCACTGGATGTAATCGCACACAAAGTAAGTACTAGCTACATTTATATATATATATATAATTCAATTAACACCATGCATGCTTTCAATTCACCGGATCTTTTTTCTCATAAAAGTGGGTTCTGAGGCAAGAACAGGGGACCAACTACTGTGGATACTATGTTTGTGAGTTCATCATGGCGTACTAAAAAAGAACTCCTGAAGAGATCCTCAAAGTATGTTATATAAATATATTCATATATTCACAATTTCTTTTATTGCTCATATATATAAGTAATCATGTGACCAACATATATATATATATATATTAATACTTTTCCTTTAACTTTTATTGAAGACTCTATTGTTGAAGGAAAAAGTCATACGACGTGACCAACTGAAAGCAATTCAAGAGACCATAGCAGGATTTCTTAATGACCAGGTCTTAAACCCCGCCGGTGAGTTCTACAATGACATGAACGAAACATGAAAGCCAAACCAGATAGAGTGAATTTGTTATCCCACAATATACATATTATACAATGCAAGCTTTATTTATAATATATATATATACATATTATATGAACATAAAATAACATACAATATATGTATATGCATATAATATATATGTTAGTTTCATACTTTAGTTTGTACAAAATGTTCGAACATTATAAGCGTGTAGAATACATATATTATTAGCAGCGTAGAATGCGTATTCGAAAACCTATTCGAAAACCAAAACGAATCATCAATTCAAAATAGAAATAAAAAAAAGAAAAAAACCTTTAGTCCCGGTTGGTAATACCAACCTGACTAAAGGGCCCCACATGGCCAGGCCGGGAGGCCTCTTTAGCACCGGTTGGTATTATCAACCGAGACTAAAGGTGGGCGAGAAACCGAGACTAAAGAAGAGGCCCTTTAGTCCCGGATTCGTGCTCCTAGTTGGGAAACCGGGACTGAAGGAGTTTCCCAACCAGGAGTACAGCTTATTTTTGTACAAGTGATATAAGACACGAGTTCGTCGGACTAGCCTGCAATCAATTACACGTAAATAGATAGAGGCCTATACAATCTCGTTACCCCTCTTCTACTGACCCATTCTCCTCAATCATCTCCTGTCGGTGTTTTATAAACCAAACTAGTAAATTTATACAATTGTCGCTGCTTAAGAAGTTAATGGTAGCATCCAAGACATGAGGATAATTGCAGTTTGGGCTAGCGAGTCTGGCATCGACGACTTGCACCCCGGTCGGCTCTTCAACAGTTATGGGTACTGATCTGTTTTCTTTACGTTTTCTTTTGGTTTGTGCAGTGATACAACATGTCAAGTCGTGGAGCGGTGAAGGTAGTAGTAATGGTTTGTGATGTAAAATAAGAACTTTTGAGTTGTGTTCGGCTCTTCAACAGCTGTGGTACTGATCTGTTTTCTTTACTTTTCCTTTTTGTTTGTGCAGTGATATAGCATGTCAAGTCGTGGAGCGGTGGAGGTAGTAGTAATGGTTTGTGATGTAAAATATGAACTTTTGAGTTGTGATTCATGACTATGCAACGTGGTTTTATAGATTTATATATACACTAAATTGTTATTTTCTAAATTCATAATAATGTATTTTTGTTCTATTGTGGCAGACCTGATTGACGCCCGAAACCCAACAGGTGACCTGCGGGTGCGGGTGTGATTTCTTACCCACGGGTCTCATCGTGGGCGGATGCAGCTACCTGTTGCAGGTCTCATCGTGGACGGGTTTATGCCCCACCCGCATCTCACCTGACCCGTTTCCATCCCTACCGCTGACAGCGAGTTGGCGGACTCAGGGTGCTTGTGCTCCTACAATAATGACATTTCTATGAGGAGGATGCTCGTGGAGGAACTTCTATATGACTCGGGGTGGTGTGTACTATTGTCACCATGGAGGGAGGATTAGAGCTGACTGGAAGTGTGAGCGCTGTGAAATTCATGTAAGTCATTGCCTTTTGTACAACAAATCGCTTGATCTTATTTCGACTATGGACTCCGTCGTAGTTGGGAAAACGAAAATGTCTCAGACGGAGGAACCGTAATTTCAGGCTTGTAGCCAAATGGAGGGAGTATATTTTTTGTGGGTTCTCAAAGAAAGCAATGAAACTCGATATTTAACTGTAGTAGCACATAGATAGTTTAAAAATAAAAATTATAGTATATTTATGTCAAACAATTATGATTGTATTTTTATTAAATTACATTTAGTTTTTTCCCGTTGCAACGCATGAGCATATTTGCTAGTTAACTGAAATTTGGCGACATCTCAATCTCATTCACGATCTGAAATATACCAGGAAAGAAAGAAATAGCTCAATCTCACTGTCACCCAAAATGTGGGATCGATATGATCCAAGGTTAATTTTGTCATTCCGTCATCCCGGACTTTTCTTCCGCTAGCAGCTATAAATACGCATGCATCCTCCCTAACTCCTCCACACTACAACCATACGTAGAACAACAACAAGCATCATCCATGGCGTCCGGAGCTGCAGCTTCCTCAGTCCTCAGCCTGCTCCTCCTCGCCGCCTTCGCAGGCAGCGCGAGAGCAGCCACCTTCACCATCACCAACAACTGCGGCTCGACGGTGTGGCCGGCGCCACGCCCGTGGGCGGCGGCACGCAGCTGGACCCGGGGCAGACGTGGACCGTGGACGTGCCGGCGGGGACCCAGTCCGGCAGGGTGTGGGGCCGCACGGGGTGCTCCTTCAACGGCTGCAGCGGGAGCTGCCAGACGGGCGACTGCTGCGTCGCGCTCTCCTGCATGCTGTCCGGGCAGCCTCCCATGACGCTGGCCGAGTTCACCATCGGCGGCAGCCAGGACTTCTACGACATCTCGGTGATCGATGGATACAACCTGCCCATGCTCTTTTCCTGCAGCACCGGCGTGACGCTCAACTGCGGCGGGTCTAGCTGCCCAGATGCCTACCTGTTTCCCGCCGACAACACGAAGACACATGCTTGCAGCGGCAGCAGCAACTACCAGGTCACCTTCTGCCCTTGAGGAGGCAGCAGTGGTTGAACGATGCATATGCATGGCGTACCTAGTGCTGCTATGTAGTATGAGATACATGTTATTTGTCCTAGTGGAAAATGAATAAAAAATTAGATGAATAAGACGATGTCGTGAAAAGTCGTCCACGCGTGCATTGATGTTCACGCTTATGTAACTTTAATTTATACTTTCAAAACATGGATGATGTTTGTGTTTATCTGTTTGTCAAGTAGGAGCGTTCGTTAAACCATATATGCGTGACATTTATATGGTGATGTTTGTGCTTTAGCCTCTTTTTTATTAACTAATGAGCAGGGGCAGATTTGCACCCAGGGCTAGGAACAAGATCCTCTAACTTCGGCCTCAGTGACTGCAGAGTACAGTCAAAGACGGATCGCGTCCGCTGAGGATCCAACGCCAGCCTTATGTTGGGGATACCGGCTTACAAGGCAAGCAATGTGCCAAAGCACACTGAAGCACAAAAATCTGCCTCAAAATTAATACACCCTTAGATGATCATGAAAGATTATGGTTTTGGCTGAGTTCTGACTGACCATTGGGTAGAAGGGGCATCATACTATATATCTATACTCCTGCTTTTAATATTACTAGCACGCAACTATATATGCTCATACATTGTAATTGGTCGTACGTACAACTTACTTTGCGGTTATCTAGACTCGGCCTCACCAAAGATCGATACGAGTTACTCTCTCTCGCTTTAAAAATTAATTGTAAGTCGATCTGTTATTTTCTAAACGCATAGTTTTAGTATGTAACTGCATATATTTGAAAGGTGCATATATGTAATCTAGGTACATATATGTACCCAAAAAGCAAAAAATACATAATATATTTGAAATTGACGGAGGACAATTTATTATTGGGTTTAATTAGACTAGGAGTAACCTTATTTCCATTGTATCAAATAATTCCAAAACATATAATAAAATGCTGGGTGCAACGAAGGACTAATCTTGCATGCAAAATTTAATTTACCGAAGATTGACTATGATTAAACGAGTGGCTATTTTGTACTACATGTGTGAGGTTTAGGGCAGCCTAACTCACTATCCCAGACTACTTTTTCCCTCACGGTGTGGAGCACGTACTCCCGTCGGCTGCCAACCTGGGTCAGGGACGCTACACCTTCCCTCAAGAGGCCTATACCGTCAGGGACGGTGCGTAGGTCCCCGAAAACTCTATTCTATAAGCATCAACCAAAGACTAAGCAAACAGATTGTATGGGTATTACTAATGCTTCAAAACCAAAAAAATGTGCCGATATAGGAATTGGGCTTGGTAAATAAGTTTTTGGTGTCAAGAGGATATTGAAAAATATTTGGTGCAACCCAATTCAAGCAAAAAGCAAAGAAATGAAGGAGATGCCACCTGCCCCTCCCAAACCGGCCTGCCTGGGTTCACTACCCAGAACCGGCCACACCAGTTCCCAAACAGGCCGGTTTGCCTGTTTTGGCCCTAGCAGGCCCCTGTGCCATCCCGAGGAAATCAGTCCGGCCATTTTTTCTACCTATTCCGAGCCGAGTTGGTTTCGAATTCGATTGGATCTATTTTGGATGTGGGAAACTTAAAGAACACATTTTAGACTCATTTCCTACTGGGATAAGACCACCATCCTCTATATAAACAAGAGGATCACAACCAATTGAGTATTCCAACTTCTAGTCATAAAAAAAACATACACATATACCCCCTTTTGTCCTACTTTCTCTCTACCTTGTTGTTCGTCATGTCTCCCAGCATGATTTGGTGGCGATCTAGGTGGCCTTGCCGACACTAGAGCAACCTCCACGCGCTTCTGCCCGATGGGTCTTCACGGCAGGTGTTTGGAAGTCTACTACGCGAAGAACGGGCTCAACATCCACTACAAGAAATGTATGGTTTCTCGACATTCTAGTTATGTCACAATATATGGAATTTGTGTCACAATTTAAGATTTATGACATCTAGTTGACGAAAATTGAAACATATATAAAAAAATCACCGGCAAAAATTTATTATTTGATGTCTTTATTTATAATGTCATATGTATATGACGTTGAATTTTAGTGTCATATAGGTTTATGACATTGGTTTGTTGTCACAAGTCCTTGCACCATGCTACGTAGGCAGCTAACACGGTGCTGACTTGGTAGGGCAAAAAAATGTCATAAAATTAAAACAAGGCCTGTTAAGCCCATGTGGTTAGCAGGATTATAGCAGACCCAAAAAACATAGCCCACTTGTTTTGTACTTTTCGGCTCATTTAGCTTTGTAATATTTTTATTTTCAGCCCATTTTATTTGATAACAATGAGCTCACATGATTTTTTATCAGCCCAGCCCACACAGGCCACACATTAGATTAACAGCCCGCACAATCTTTTTTCTGACCCGTTTTTTTGGGCCCATTTCAATATACACATAGCACAAAGATTAGCCCAGCCCATTCAACAGCACATAGAGGCTCAAGTGAATTCATGAATATATCAAATCAACCAGTTTAAATACATTGATTTCTATAAATGACCACATTATAATGACCAAACTAGTAACGTATCAATGACAATAAACTATTAGCACCACTTCCTATAATGAACAACCGCAGTAACTTCCATTGTTTGTAGCGTTGAAAAGCCACAGGTGCTTTAGCCCAAAAGCTCCTTTTGCTTTAGTACAAACTCAAAGCAGCTCACCCTCTGCTTTTAGCTGCATTTAGGTCTAAAAATTACCCACCTGTCATTGATTATGAACATACCGTTTTGTTTTGTTTTTTTTTCTTCTGTTCCCGTCTGCAGAGGAAAGGGAGAAGTCGCGTCCGCTGTTGCGACTCGCGGCTTCAGCGGCGACGGACCTGCCCCGGCGCGCTTGCGCGGCTCGATCTGGCGATCCCCCCTCGCCACTCCGGCGAGTCCCCTCCCCATTCCGGCGAGCGAGGCCTTCGGACGCCGGCCTCCCCACATCCAGGGAGCCCCTTTCCCTCCCGGACGCGAGCAGCAGCAGAGGAAGCAGGCCCCGGCAGACGCGCTCCACTCTGTGACCTACTCTAGCTCTAGCAGCGGATGCGAGCTCCGCCCTCCCCTTCAACCACGGATGCGAGCTCCGCCGTCCCCATCGGCTCCTGCGCCGGTGGCATCACCTGCTCCGAGCGCAGCAATCCACACGCACGGCAGCAATCCGCAAGACTCCGCTGCTGCCGCACGCATGGAAGCACCCTCCTCTCCCACCGCAAGACTCTGCTTGCTCTATAATCTCGTCTAATGGATGAGCAAGGCGACAGGCGACAGTGCCACACTCACGTCCCCTTGCCATTTTCCTATAGAAAAATAAAAGAAGAAATACACTTGGAATACACATATACCCACCCTATACATAAAAGAAGCGTGAACCCTACATCTCAATTTGTACGCTGTAGGGAATCGTTTAGGGTCTCCTCAAAACTTTGATGGATGAAAAACTAAGAAAAATTGTTTTTCCTTTCCAAATAGTCATTTACATGTATTGACATAAAAATGTGGCAATGTGATCAACACGCAGTAAGCCGAAAGAATCCGCTTGACTTCAAACATATGACCGGTCGGCTTCGAGGCCGGAGGCGTGCCAGTCAATTTTACCCCACAATTGACAAGAAGAAGATAATCAATAGTTTAAGGTGGAGGTGTTGCACCAGACAGTTCCAAATATACAGCTTTAAAAGCCATTAAATAAGGCGATCGACTAAATAGTCGATATCCAGCATATCCATGAAAGGAAGATCTTCAAATCAAGGATGATCGGCAAATATTAAATGATAATGACGTGAATCAAAATAACCGATGCTCATGGATCATGACAGATTTATGGTGACTGATTAATGGAGACAAAAACAAGTACAATACACTCAATTATAAAGATCAATGATTTTATCTTTGAAAGCACAAGCTATCGGCTAAACAGCCAATTCAGATTAAAAGAGAGACTATAACATGTATGCAATCAACTATCTAATAAGAATAATTTTGTAAACAAACTAGATCTAATCTATTACCATCATCATTGAGGTTCAACCGGATCGATACAGCTACGGTAACAACAATAAACTAAAACCAAAAAGCTTATAGATCTATCCATATTTTCGATAGTTTTCTGGTACAAGCTATAGATGTGAAAGCATTCGCAATCGACTAAAATAGCCGATTTTAAACATAGTAAACAAACAAAGCAGATGTCTTAACCATAAACAAACTCATTAATTAATAAATCCCAATCTAAAGTTCCACCAGTGAGGTTCGACTGGATCGATGCAGCTATGGTAATAACGATAAATCGAACTTTATCAATTAATGAATCTATCTAAAATTAATTCATGCCTTTGAAAGTGTACTATGTATGGTTCAAATCGAGACAAAACAGCCGATCTTAATGAGTCATCAAATTTAAGATCTGATCGTGACAAAACCAAAAGACGACCAATTGACATGATATGATGCTGATAATAAAGTCGTGATGGTACTCACAGACAAGCCGGAGGTCGATCAACCGATGCAGCTCTGCTTGTTGAAGGACTCGCCAAAATCTACATTACTCCTACTCTCCTAAGGGTTGGCGTAAAGACGAAAAAGTAAAGACTGATTTTGATTGATGTGTGGATAGATTACAATTGGCCACCACCCTTTATATTTATAGGGGTGCCTGGTGTATGGCAAGGTCGCTAACTATACAAGAGTCCTATACATGTGCGTGCTAAATTAATTATCTCGTACATGAAGCCTAATCAAATATTAATAGATTCGACCAACAACTCTGATAACCTTCCGTGATCTTCTCCTTTGTTGCCTTCTCCCACGTGAACTCCAGCACAAACAAAAAAATGTATAATCTCCATGCAGCACATTACTCATGCAGGACCAATCATACACTACTAGAAACTCGAATATTTCTGTGTGCGCAAAAACCCACGGAAAAATTTGAATACCCACGGAAAATATTTTTCTCACGGTGTACCTGTCAGAAAATAACACACATAAATAAAATGATAGAAAAATCGATTTTTTTCAATGGGTTCACCGTCATAAACAATTTTTCTGTGGGTCTCACGCACGCATAGAAAAATTGTGTTCACCCAGATTAAAACTAATTTTTCTGTGTGTTAATCCATACAGAAAAAAGAAATAAACGCACAGAAAAACACGTTTTTTTTCTATCGGTCTAGGTGAACTCACAGAAAAATTCATTTTGCCTAGATTAAAAATAATATTTCTGTGTAGCCAGCCTCACAGGAAAAAGAGTTAAACACACAAAAAATATATTTTAAAACAGTAGCAACAGCATATTAAATATATATTTTCGATACAGTAATTTCTGTGCATGACCAACAAGGTTTGATTCAAATAATACACAAATCAGTAGTTCATCATGAATGGAGTCAACACTTATGTCAAAAATAGAATCAGTCTAATCTATTAGCACATATATCATATATACAGATATGATATCTGGTCATCTACATGTTCAACATGAATACTACAATGAATTCACAAATATGGATATCTGGTCATATACAGAGGAGGAACCAGGCACCAAAGCAGAAGGGCTCCCACCACCTCCAGCTAGTGGCGGCACCACAGCAAGGTGGACTGGGCACTGGGCGGCGTTGGCAGCGTGAGGGCGTAGGCCGCAGGGGCATCGTGGTGTCGGGGGATGAGGGGCGCCGTCGCTGGGATCGATTCCGTGGAAGGAGGCGTCATGGTCGCATCCTCGCGTGAGGCTCTCAAGGTCACGGGAGGCAGCGGGGAAGGAGAAAGAAACTGCTTCACCTTCCACTCCATCTCTACCTGTGAGAATATTACAAGGGCACTAATTAGTGGGGTCAAGCAGGTGGTCTGACCATTCCATTGGTATGCATTATTATCTATTGCGCATATTTTTTCTAGAGTTTCTAATTCAAACATTTGACTGGTGACAGACAGGGAGCCAAATGTCTAAGATCCACTTATGTGGTCCGTAGAGATAACCTATTCCATAGCAAATAATTTGTATGCCTCTGATGAAAGCTTATCACTCAGAATCAAAGTTTCAGTTTAAATATATAAATTGCTTATGTAAGGCCAGCTAATCAAGAACATCTTATTTGGCAAAAATGCTAAATGCCATAGCCATACCTTGAGAGTCGACAGCGAGAGAACATCTTATTTGGCATCCCAACAGAAGTAACATAAAAGCTGGCATCAGTGCTGGACTGCTGCATCAATGAAACAAAGCGCGTAAGTGGAGAGCAAACAGAGAAGAATGGAAGACAGGAATACTCAGGAAGAAATTGGCATGGTTCAGAACTGGATTTCTGGAAGCAAGATGGAATGGTACAACCAATTGTAAACTGCTTCACCTTGCACTCCATCTCTACCTGTAAGAACAGTCAAATGAAATCATGGTGACAAATTCAATGGAAATAGTAAATCTATTTGGTTAATCTAGATTCCACTCAATACATATTATTATCCATGCTCTTAATATGAAACTATTTTTTCTTGTTCAACCAATATGATGGACCCGCTAGCAAAAGAAAGAATCAAAGAATTAACTGCTGTTGTGAAAGAAACTGTCAACCAGCACTCCATCACCAGTGCTAGGGCTGCAATATATAATCTATTAACAAATATACCATTATAGGGTATCAGTTACTAAAATTCAAAGGCATATTCTTTTTCCTCCCAGCTAGGCATTTGTACAAACAGTTGGTGCACTGACCTACTATAGTCCTCTTATCAGTTTCATATATATATATATTTTTGGAGCAAAAACTATTTAAGTTAACCAAGCAGAACACAGTATATCGTATATTTATTCAAGTGAGCAACTAACCACAGCACATGGAAAAAGAAATCAAGCTTACCCTTCGATGCAAGTTGCTCGTTCAAACCAGTATACTTGCTCTGCTCTACCTGAAAATTTATAAGGGAAAATAGGATTACTATATAAGTTAAATCAAACATTATTAATTATACATATACATACTGTTAATTCTCGTGACAGTAGTGCATGCAAACTACACTTGGAGAATAAGAAGTCCTAGACTGATTAACAATAAGATTGTAAGGAATACTAAGTACTATTAAGAAACACTTATTAGTTCACCAACGTGTATCTTGACATATCACGTTGAAGGAAAAAAAGGATAGCTTGATAAATTTATCAGTCAATTCCTTCTCTTCAGGAGGTAAACATCGATTTTTCTACAGATGGTTATATAAAAGTATTTGAAGACACTAAAATTGCTCATGAATAATTGATCAAACAGAAAAGAGTAGTTTGCAATCTTTATTCAATGTATCTCTCCCCTTATTTGAGTATGCCTTCCAATGCTCATGTACTCTGATCAATGATACTTTATACTAAGATCTATGAAAGTTTGCATCAGCTAACAATTGGCCAAAGATGCATGAGTTAATCACAAGGAACTACAAAAAGGTAGCTCATTAAGTCATTTGCACAACATAAATGTAGTTGTTGTATGTGGACCTACTAGACTTCCCATACATTTCTAACAAAAATCTAGTTGCATGTGATTTCCCCATATTCTTATAAGGGCTGCCATGTTTTGAGACACACAATCACAAAGAATGAATACAAGTCAGATACCAAATGGCATTGACTACAACAAACTACACTAGAAAACATAATCTGAATGCAATAAAAACTAAATTTGTGGTGCAATCTCAACCGAAAGATGGTGATTTTTGTTGCAATAATCACAGTGATTCGGGAAATGGGAATTTGCATCACAGGTTGCACATAAAAAAATACAACAACCAACAACCACCACCCCGCCCTGCCGTCGGCCACCACCACCACCACCGCAGCCACCGGCCGGATCCGGGAGAGGGAGGGCCAGATCCGGGAGAGGGAGGGCCGGATCCGGCCGGGTGAAGAAGGGGGAGGGGAGGGGCACCCGTCGGGGAAGAAGAAGGGGGATGGGAGGGGCGTCGGCGGGGGAGAAGAAGGTGGAGGGCACGGATCTGCTCGGTCATCGGTGGCGGTGATGGATCCGGATGCGGCCCTGCCTCGTCCTCATGCCACCAGTGAGGGAGGGAGAGCGCGGCCGTCGGCGTGGAGGTGGTGGTGCCGGACCAAACCGCCTGGGGGCGCGCCCGCCATGGATTTGGGCGGATCTAGGGGTGAAGGAGAGGGGCCGCGCCCGCCACATCGATGAAGAGGGAGAGGGAGGAGGGGAGGAGCAGTGGCGCTGCTCGGCTAGGGGAGGAGTGGCGGCGTTGCTTGGGGAGGGGAGGAGTCCCGTCGCTGAGTTGCAGACGGAGGGCGCGGCGCTAAGTCTCGAGGCGCTGAAAGGAGAGAGTGAGGGAGGGGGCGCGGTGTAGTGCGTGTGTGAGAGGGTGTTTGGGGGCGGCGGCCGGCGGGTTAGGGTTAGGATTTTTTGTGCGTGCATATATTTTTTCTGTGCGTTTTTATAGAACCGACAAAATAAATTGTATTTTTCTGTGAGTGCTGATTTTTTCCGTGTGTGTATTGTCACGCACAGGGTTTTCGTATTTTTCTATCGGGATATTTTGGAACCGATTGAATAATCGTAATTTTTCTGTGCGTCTCGAAAAATGCACAGAAAAATTTATCACCCACTGAACAATTCGAGTTTCCAGTAGTGATATTTGGCTATGTATGGGATGTATGGATAAACCAAACATGCAAGTCTGGTGTTCAGATGTGCATGCATATCTCTAATCTTCTAGCTTTCCTTCTCTTTTCCCTTATCTTCACGTGAAGAATTCTTGGACATGAGGCTTCTCTCAAAATATATTAAATAATATCTTCTGGCCGATGAAGAGCTTCTTGGATGTCAAGCGTTTGTCCTAAAATATACAGAATATTTCATTTTGTCCCTTGCACATAGATGATACACCTTATGTAGCCTGGCCAATTAAAATATATTTTCTTTCCTATCTCCTTCTTTGCTTCTTCGACCATTGATCAACATCGTGCTTTGCTTGGACTCTCGCTGGATTCATACTCCTTAGTTTGATGTTGTACAACTTCCTATTTTGGCCTCCGCAAAATATATACAGGACACCGTCTGGTAATTCTCCTATTTGTTTCGGCAGCTATCCGAAATACCATGTATACACTCTATTGGCCGATTCCTTCTTTTCTCTA
Organism: Miscanthus lutarioriparius; assembly: GCA_904845875.1. Taxonomy (NCBI): domain Eukaryota; kingdom Viridiplantae; phylum Streptophyta; class Magnoliopsida; order Poales; family Poaceae; genus Miscanthus; species Miscanthus lutarioriparius. The sequence continues at coordinate 7,013,477 of CAJGYO010000014.1, forward strand.
GGGTAAGCTTGCCAATTTTTTGTGTAAACAACATGCGAATTAGTGAACAGATTATTTTTTTACAAGCAATTTGCATATAAACAGCCCCAGGCCTTCAAGGTTATTACAGGTATTTCTTTCACAGCCTGCATTTTCACAGCTTCTCTAACCAAAGGGCCTTCTGCTTTTCCCACAGATGCTTTTCAACAGCCCACATCTCAGGGCAGCTTTTTCAAAAACCACAGCTCAACCAAACAGGGCCTATGAATCATCAATCCAGCACACACACATCAAGGCCTTTGTTGCTTTCCGGGCTAAAAGAAGAGCCAAGGCTCCATCGACTTCACTTTGTAAACCTACAATAGGGAGATGATCATTAGCTGCATATACAAATATTTGGAATAATATATTCAGCAATAAATGAAACAAATGGTGTGCTAATCTGAGCTAACAAATTGTGCAGCAATAAACATCAACCTACATGATGGCTCTAACATGCGAGAACAACGTAAAGGATACACCATTTGTAGTTTCATATCACATAAATTTTACCACCCAAATGGTTTACATATAGTTTTTAAGTGTTTCATATTGCAGACTACTAATAAGACTATTTTCCAACTGTGTGCTTCACATGCTGCTAGTAAATGACCAATGCAATTGTCGGATAGGAACTAGTACTGGTATATTGTGAAGAACACAGAAAAATCAGCAAGTGATAAAGTACAATTCTCTGATTTGGTCAAGAAATAATGGACAAGATCTTTGACATTGTAAGCTAATAATGTGGTCATCTTATTAAAGAAACAAATCCAGAGACTCAAATATTTTTGAGAACTAATATATGGCAAAGAAAATTTGGATTATCTCAGAAACATTCACGGCTGATAGTGCAACCATATACAGAGTTAGTAAACAAAATCTACCAAAATTGTCTTTTCATCAAATTGGTCTAGTCAGATAATAAGCACTTGATATATATGAAGGATACATATAAGTACTAAAAATTGACTTCTAATCACTTTGAAACCCCTGTAGCAAGCCATGAAACCCCTAAGTGTAAATGTACCAGTGTAGCAAACGATAATTTTTATATTGTTGATTAACATATAAACATACCAGTCATTTTTAGTGTGAGATGGACAGCTCTTTAAAATTAGCAACAAGGCCTCGGCCTAACATCTGCCTTTACAATCAAATCACATAGTTGTAGCCACTTGTTAATATTAAGATGTAACCTTTTAATTTGATCCTTGATGGAAATGATTTGAGTCAATTCACATAAGGAACTATCTCTAAGAATCATTAAAAATGTTTTTTTATCTTTTTATTAAGTTAAGTTTCGTAATAAAATATTGTGGTATATCATGACCATCCCTATCTATCACTACTGGAAACAAAGCATTTGCCGAATGTCAAAAATCGGGCACTCGGCAAAGAATTGCACTCGGCAAAAAAGGGCACTCAGCATAGGCTGCCCGACGTAACGGTGTTCGACCACATCCTTCTTTGCCGAGTGCCTGCTGTTAGGCACTTGGCAAAGATTTTTTTTTGAAAAATACTTTGCCGAGTGCCCCTGACAGGATGCTCGGCAAAGATTCAATATATTTTTTTTGAAATGTCTTTGCCGATTGCCCCTGTGAAGGCACTCGACAAAGAGGAAATTTCTAAAAAAAAATCAAAAATCCACTTTGCCGAGTGCCCCTGTGAAGGCACTAGGCAAAGACCCCCTTTGCCGAGTGCCATGCCCCGGCACTGGGCAAAGTTTTTTTTTGTTTTTGGCCTCCAAATTTTTTGTGCAGCCCTTTTGAAGTACCAGGAACCCCTCGTTAGAATTTGCAGATTTTTTATGGCTTTTTTATATATTTAGTTACTTTATTTCGTCTACTTGAATTTTTTTGAAAAATATAAATTTGAAGCACGTACGACGCGAATAATGGAATTTAAAGATTCAAAAATGATAGTTTTCTTTGAGTGTAGTGTGAGGCCGTCAGTGCCGGACCCGCCACGGACATCTTGTTTCACGAACATATAGAGCGAACTTAGTGATGTCTTGTTTTTAAATTCTATAAAAAATCAGCGAAATCCCTAAAAAATCTTGCCTTGTTGTATCATGTATCTCACCAAGTTTGGATGATTTTCGACTTTATTTGCTTTTTATAGAATTTAAAACACTTACAAACCGAGCAAGTTCACCTACGATATCACCACAATAAGATGTCCGAAATTTTAGGTCCGTTCTCGCATATGCCTCACACTACACTTTCTTCTATGACTATCATTTTTTTTCATTAAATTCCATTATTCGTACTAATGCACTTAAAATTTATATTTTTCAAAAATTCAAATAAACGAAAATAAAGTAACTAAATATATCAAAAAATCACAAAATCCCTTTTCTAACGAGGAGTTCTTGCACTTTAAAAGGGTTGCACAAAGAATTTGGAGGCCAAAAACAAAAAAAACTTTGCCGAAAAGCTTAGATGGCACTTTGTTAAGAATCTTGCCGAAAGTTCTTCACAGGCACTTTCGCAAAAAGGTATTTCAAAAAAATTAAATTCCTATCTTTGTCGAGTGTCGAATCAAGCACTTTCGGCAAAAAAGACATTTCAAAAAATATTGAATTTTGCCGAAGCCGTGTCGTGGGCACTCGGCAAAGTATTTTCAAATGGAATTTAGTGCCGATCCGACACTCGGCAAAAGATTTTTTTAAACCTTCTTTGCCGAGTGCTAGGCTAGGTGATACTCGCAAAAGAGGCGGTTAAAAAATTAAAAAAACCTTACCGAAAGTGCAAGATCGGGGCACTTTCGAAAAAGGGGGATTTAACCCAAAGTTTTAAATAGCTTGGCTATAGCTGAAGCTATAGCCGAGATAGTCGTGGACAAGGTAGAAGCTAAGATATGCAATTTTAGCGCTATAAAAACAAATCACCTAATAGCCGGAGATATCCGGAGATAGCCGCTATAGTCAAGGCACATTTTAGCGGCACCCAAAGCAGTTTCTACATGCTGGAGAGCCCAAAATTTTTACCCATTGAATGCCCAAGAAGACCTGACACCCCACAGTATGGACCTAGCAAGCGAAGCAAGCGAAACCCTAGCTCTAAGTCCCATACTCCCATCCTCTCTGGGTCTCTCTACAAGCAAAAAGGAGGCGGTGGCGACGATGGCTCATTGCTTCTTCAGGCTTGGCAAGGCGGCGGCGGTGAGGGTTCCCAAGCGCTGGCAATGGCGAGTCTTGTGCGACCATCTCCGCTCCGACTCATAGCCATCTCTTCTCCTCGCGGCTTGGTAGTCGTTCATCAACCAAGCCTGCATCAATCGACTCTAGTAGGAAACGGTGATTCAGACTTTCAGAGAGCCATCTGTTCCTCCCGATCCAAGCGGCGGCGGAGGCGTCGAGGGGGCCCCAAGCGGCAGCGGCTTCATCTTCGGCTTCACCATGGCAGATCAACAAAGTAAGTGCTGGACTCTCTGAATTCAGTTCCTGACAAATCCATTTAGAGCAGTCTTGTATGAGCAATGTGTTGTAGCGGCTATTATCATTGTCATAAATCCATTTAGTGCTGGAATCATAGTTCAATGTGTTGCTGCTCATAAATCTGACAAAGCAAGTGCTCATCATAGTTCAATCTTGCATAGTTTGCCATATTAACTCAAGATTTGTACTTAACTCAAGCAACTATATTAATTTTGTTGCATTTTGTGTCTGCTCTTTGCATAGGTCATCCATCTAGTGTGCATGCTATTTTTTTGAATTATAATGTTTCTTCATGGAATTTAAATCTGACCTGCAGCCTTGTGTTCACTACTTAACTCATAGGTTCATACAAAAAAGCGCAATAGGCTACTTCATGAAAGGACGAGAGATCTTGTGTTTTTTAAATTTAACTCTAAGTTAAGGAATAAGAGAGAGAAGAAGGATAGAGATCCCTTGGAGAAGGAAGTAGATGATGTTGTGGCAGATGGTGATAATGAATTCATTACTGGTATTGTGCCTTTGCCAAGTGAAATGGAACAACAATGTGCACAAGAATCATAGCAACACACACCACAACAAGCAGAAGCACAAACACAAGCTAAAAGGAAAAGGCATGTGCGCCCTAAGAAGAGGAAAGTCAGGAGTCTGCAGTATTTGATGAGAAATGGTCTAGTGCAGCCTGAAGCTTCATCATCTGACTCAGAAGATTGTGATGATGGTATTCCAATGCAGACTACTGACTCTGATAAGTCTCCCTCTCCCTCACCCTATGTCTCTGAGTCTGATGAGTGATGACTCGAAGAAATGAAGATTACAATATTGCCTCATAGTCATATTAGTAATTTAGTATCCACTATCCAGAAGACCAGAACTCTTATTATCTTTATTCTAGAATGATGTACTTTTGTGAAACTGATGTTTTAGTATTCTGTTCCACTTAGCCTGTGATGTAATGTACTCCTATGAACCTATAATGTACTCCTTTGAACTGGTTATGTATCAATTGGTAATGGTTATGAAGTTATACCAAGGTCATGTCTTTTTTTCTTTTCTTTTCTTTTTTTTTGCAAAAATAGCTAAATGGTATAGCTGCAGCTATCTCCCGCTATAGCTGCACTTAGCTGTTCAGAAGGCCAGTTGCTAAGAGGCATAGCCGGCGATTTAAAACATTGATTTAACCCCACCGGCTGGGCCGGCCCACACACCCCGCACACACGCACACAAGCGCGCGCCACCGCCCACGCCCGCGCCGCCCGGCCGCCCGCGCGCCCCGGAAAGATCTGTGCTGCTTTGCTCGCTTGCTTGCTTGGGATGGGTGCTGATGAGCTGCGCGGGGCAGGCTGGCGGGTGGCTGCTCGACTACAGCCTGGTGGAGGAGGAGATCCAGGGCTCGAAGTTCATCTACATGGTTGACGACCCGGCCGTCTCCAGGTGAGGGAGCCAGACTCTTCTCCTTCTTGCTGGGTCCTCTTTGATGCTTGTTTGGTGGGTTGTTGTTGGCTAGCTGTTGATGATGATGCCTGATTGGTTGGTTGGTTGGTACGGTTTGCACTTGCAGCGTGATACTGGGGTTCGATGCTCCCAGGAAGGAGGACGGCATCCAGGACAACTCCGGCGCCAATAAGAGGCAATCTTTCTTTTCTTCCTTCCCTTTCAGTTGATCTTTGCAGAGACATAATCGCTCACCCTAAAGTTAAGCTTGGTGGATTTTGAATGTCTAGGAGCTTGCAGAGACATAATCATGGATGGTTTGGGATATTTCTTATTTCTTGTTTGTCGCTAGTATTAGCTTCTGTTTGAGTGATCTGGCATACAAATTACGTGCTTGATTAGCAGACCTCTGATTTGGTTGACAAGAAAGGTAGAGCTAGTGGTATTCAGGAATTGGCAACCTGTCTATTATGCTCATCGTTCTTGAACTAGAAGAAAACTCACAGATTTCAGGTTGCAGTGAAAAGATGCAGTGTTTGCAGGTGCGTCTAGCAAATCTGCTTTCTCATAATTAGACTCCACCTTGAGAACTACGACTTGTTCAAATTCATGGTCCATGGTCCCATTTGACTGTACTATCAAAGTCAGAACTAGCACAATAAAGCGGAAAAATGTCCACATCACAGATGCTGGGAGCCATCACATACTTCACGTCCAATTCTGTTGCCCCTGAAGTCCGTGATCTTGAGCATAATTTGATGTGGTTTCCTATTTCCCTTTCTTCTTAGCAGATCCCGGCCAGAGTCCAGCGCGCCACCTGGCACCAAGGCTTGCCGTGAGAAGCTCCGGCGAGACAGGCTCAATGAAAGGTGTGTTTCAGAGTTTTTTTTTTGAAAATTGTGTTTCAGAGTTCAGACCCTCAGTGACCAATACCAATCTCCCACTGCTCCAGCCTAGACATGTTCAGCGCTTGTAACACCGAGTATGATCATCTTTGATCATTCCCTAATGATGTACTACTCCAGGTTCAACGAGCTCTACGCCATCTTGGAACCTGGCAAGCCACCAAAGGCCGACAAAGTTGCTATTCTAAGCGACGCTACCCGTCTCCAGAACGAACCAGCTGCGTACCGAGGCGCAGAAGCTTAAGCAATCAAACGAATCACTCCAGGACTCCATCAATAGTCTCAAGGTATGTCAATCAATCAATCAATTCACAGAACATCTGGATAACCATTCGTCCAAAGTGTATTTACCGGTGTTCAATGTGTGGCTGCAGGCTGAGAAGTCCGAGCTGCGAGATGAGAAGACGAGGCTGAGCACTTATATACTTGTGATGCACTTGTGGACTTTGATGAATTTGTAATGGACTTGTGGATTTATTTGATGGACTTGAGTATTTATTATTATATATGTGATATATATTGTAATGGATGTGATATGTGTGGATGGATGTGTGGATGGATGAGATATATATGTGATGAATGAGATATATATGTGATATATGTTTGTATGAATTTATTTGTCATGATGGAATGTAAAAAAAATAAAAATTGCCGTTTGGGTCACTTTGCCGAGTGTTGCACTCGGCAAAGGACCTCGTTGCCGAGTGGCATGGTCACAACACTCGGCAAAGTTGGAAAAATGGGCGCCGAAAACCATTTTTTCAGCATTACCGAGTGCCATGACCATGGCACTCGGCAAAGAATTTTTTTTAAAAAAAAATCAAACATTGCCGAGTGACGGTCAGAGGGCAATCGGCAAAGAATTTTTTTTAAAAAAAATTAAACTTTGCCAAGCGCTGGCCAGGGGGCACTCGGCAAAGAATTTTTTGAAAAAAAAATAAAACATCTTTGCCGAGTGCCGGATAGAGGGCACTCGGCAAAAAAAAAATTTAAAAAAAATAAAAAATCTTTGCCGAGTGCCTGCAGAGTTGGCACTCGGCAAAGCGACCGTCAACGGGGCCGGCGCCGTGACGGTCACTTTTCTTTGCCGAGTGCCCGATAAAAGACACTCGGCAAAGAGGGCTTTGCCGATCAATTTGTTGTCTAGTGTTCTTTGCCGAGTGCCACTGGCACTCGGCAAAGAACCTGAATCCAGTAGTGTATAGAAGAATTTATAAAATATTTCAAAAAACTGTATACGTGTTTGGAGCGAGTGTACACATCATACAGTTGTGATCTGCTATCTAGAAGTATACGGGTGCCTTCACGTGCCATGGATGGAAAAAGATTACCAGATATGGAAAAATGAAAGAATTCTAGGGCAGCTAATGAATTAATTCTCCAAGCTATTGTTCATTGCTGACTTATTGGTTCAAATTTGCACAACAATTCTGCAACCAGCTGTTTATGTACGCAAAAACTCTTGGAAATTTGACTAAACAAATTCTTATCTTCTTCGCCCTTGTACTATCTAGTACTATACATGGAAATCAACAAAGGGCTTGAATATCTTGTAGCCACTCATTTATCTATGACAATTGCCCGCAGCAATAATATTGCACTCACAAATCTCTAGACGAAGCATGCCATAAATTAAATTCGAGCTGAGCTAACATGAAAAAATTCCACCGAAATGTAGAAGAAATTTTTCCAAACATTTTTCATAAATAAGCACACATATAATGCACAATTTGTCCAACTCAAGCTTTTCATCAAATTGAATGAAGTTACTGAATAAGACTTAAGACCTTATATTTCTTCAAGGCGTTTGAGGTCTTGTCTATTTTTAGGAGAAAAAAAATACTTCTTGTCTCCTGATCCTAGATACATGATGGTTGAGGGGTAGTGTTCTTGTTGACGTTTAACTGAAGCAGGTAAAGTTTTGGATTGCATTTTTTTTCTAAGAGCGCCCATAGCATTTTTTACGACCGAAGAGAGCTGAGACAAAATTGAGAAGGCATATTACTATGTGATACAAGCGGATCAATACCAGTTCTACAATGCAAGTTGTGGATACACGGCTCTTCAAACAAAGTTCTGGATACACAGACCTGTGCCCTGTTTGCATAGAAACTTAATCAAAATGGTTCTATTATATTCAAACATGTATGTGAACTAGCTTAGCTCGGTTGGATTTTTTTTTGGCGGAACCTAATTACCTATATTCAAAGTTCTTAACTTGATGTCGGTGACGGTATGTATTGTTCTTTTACTACTAGATGAAGTGTCTGTCGACAGTGAGATGTTTGAAATGACATTTTTAGTTTTTGATTCTCAAGATCTACCAGCTCAACCTCATTGCAATATATATGTGCTGCAACCGATGCTGACTTCTCAACCAATCCCTCTCTACACTTCTATAAATACATACGTCTGCCAACTAAAGCTCCTCAATGCTTCCAACCAATAGAGCTCACTTGTAGCAGAATAATCCTGACCAAGGACCAGTACCAATGGCGTCCCGGGCCGCCTCGTCGGTCCTTTTCCTCCTCGTCACCATGGTCGGTTGCGCCAGCGCGGCCACCTTCACCATCAAGAACAACTGCCCCTACACAGTGTGGCCAGCGGCGACCCCTGTGGGCGGTGGCACGCAGCTGAACCCGGGGCAGACGTGGACCATCAACGTGCCCGCGGGCACCAAGTCCGGCAGGGTCTGGGGCCGCACCGGCTGCTCCTTCAACAGCGGCGGTCGTGGGCACTGCCAGACGGGCGACTGCGGCGGGGCCCTCTCCTGCACCCTGTCCGGGCAGCCGCCCTTGACGCTGGCCGAGTTCACCATCGGCTACACCAACGGCGCCAACGACTACTACGATATCTCGGTAATCGATGGCTACAACCTGCCCATGGACTTCTCCTGCAGCACCGGTATGAACCTGCACTGCGGTCACCCTAGCTGCCCCGACGCGTACCTCTACCCGGATGACAACAAGAAGACCCATGGCTGCCGCGGCAACAGCAACTACAAGGTCACGTTCTGCCCGTGAGGCGGACCAAAGGGATGGCACGGTGGTCGAACGATAGTGCCTAGTGCTGCGTATTGGCCACCATACAAGTTGATGAATAAGTGATGATCATGAATCGTCCACGCGCATGTATGTAACGTATATATACATGCATGCACTTTCTTTTGTGAAACTTTAATACAATAAATAATTAGCACATCTTCCACAAATAGGAAGCATGCATATATGTGCATGTGAGTACCAGAGGAATGGGTTGGATAGTTGTTAGAAATTGCTAATATTCTCACCGACCCAAAATAAATCAATTTCTACAATCACCATAAGTCGAACTATCTTAAGTCTGACCTGGAGTGCCCTGATCGTCCAAGTCATGCCCTTGATGTTAAGCTTGAAAGAAGCATTCCCCGAGTGGCCAGAACTGTAAAAAGACGCAACTATTACAAGAAAGCTATAAATGAGAGAGTATTTCAAGGAAGATGCTAGGAAAGACTTCAAATAAGTGATGATGGAATTCATGGCTAATCCTGATCCCAAAGTGGCATAGCAATGGGTCAACTTAATCACTACGGGATACAGTAGTTTTGCCGAGTGCCAGGCACTCGGCAAAAGGTCCAAAAACACTCGGCAACTGCTTTGCCGAGTATAACACTCGGCATATAACACACGGCATCTGTGTGTCGGCAAACAGCTATTTGCCGAGTGTTTTTTATCGGGCACTCGGTAAATGGTTTGCCGAGTGTTTTTCAAAATACACTCGGCAAACCTATTTTTCAAAGAAAAAAAATAATTATCCGGACAGCAAGGAAATCAGCCCCTGTGGATGCAAACCAATAATCATTCAACCAAGACAGAACACCAGCAAAGCATTTCATCGAGCACCAATAGGGTAGCAGTTACTAATCAAATCGAAGTCCAAGGATAGAGATCGATGTGCACCATGGCTGCAGCCAACCTCCAGCTAGGTTGAGGAGGGCCAGCACAGCCTCGCCTCACACTACGTTAGATATGATTTCCAGGGGTGGCTAATGAGCGTTTGTAGGGGCGGTTCGGCCAGCCGCCCCTACCATACCATCTCTACAAATCATGCATTTGTAGGTGCGGCTGGTAACACCAGTCGCCCCTACAAATCGAATTTGTAGGGGCGACTGGTGTTACCAGCCGCCCCTACAAATCGATTTGTATGGGCGGCTACAGTAACACCCGCCCCTACAGTGCATTTTTCTGCCAAAAAAATTCAAATTACCAACACATGCTCCCCCAAATCAATGTATGGATCATTGACTATCCAAAAGTTTAGGTACACATCAGCTCTTTTGACTTACATTTTAACAAAAATGCCATATCACAGACATCTAAACAGGGCAGTACGAATTACATGTGGACTGTGGTACAGGTGGAATGAACTCAATCATGAATGTGGACTACACACTGAATGTACACAAAATTTCATATCAGAACAGACAGAGCTCATTACATTTTTAAAATACAATGACAATGTACATAATGAATGACAAGCTACACATTGAGTGTTGAAACCCATTGCGTTTTATAATACAGAGAGAACTCACTATAAGGCTTCATCAGACATTCATCTGTGAACTTCTTTTACAATTGTGTCTTCACCAACAGAAGATGTCGGAAGCAGGTGTTTGTCTTCCAAGTCATCGTCATCAAAGTTATCGTTGCTGGTGGTGTTGGAACCATCTAAATTCACAGACAGCAATATGACATGAGACTGGATAACAATAGGGCATAAACACACCAGAATGGACAATAGTACAATGTATAGACATGAAAAATGACAGCAAGGAAATCTATATGCATGATATTGTAAGTCATAAATAGCATGAGAAACCACCAGTTATGACAGGAAATAGAGAACACCAGAATCTACCTTAGAAACGACAGTCTGCAAGATGCTATCTCAGTTGACTCAAGCCGCATGCTTTCTGGTAGAAGGCAGTTGCAGAAGGCACCTGAAAATAGTTTGGATTATCCTTCATTGTAAGATATTGGAATTTTCATCCCAATATGTGTGTTCTTTTGCAACAAAAAAAAGTATATGTTTTGATACGAAGTTACAAACCAACCTAATAGATCCATGTGTTTCATTTGTCAGTGACTTAGTTACATCCAAAAATGCAATTCAAATCATGGGAGATATTGACATCAAATATTAAGGCTTATGCTTCTGATGTTTTTCACTTTCATAATGGGGCCATACATGCCCCATGAGGAAAAACTCTGGTCGGTATTTGCCTATAATCTGGACAAGACTAGTAAGAAATGTATTGCATGTGGCAAGGATAACTAGTTATCATTGATCACAACTGATCATGTATGAGTTTCACAATATTCCTTTGAAAAAAAAGAATCCATGCATGTAACTTTTTGTTAGAAACTTCCCAGCTTCAATGAACTGGCCCTGCTTGCAGAGCTGGAGAATGGTTGAACAATTTGATTTAAAAACTGTGTTCAAATTCAATACATTAAATAAGGTGGACACCGAGAACTCTGTAACATGGTGATCCTAAATTTAGAACTGTGTGTTCTATCATAGTTGGATCAAAAGCAATGGCATTGGAGGAAGACAGAAGCAAAACGCCAACTACGGAATTTACAAACAGACCCTACTAACAGTACATGAATGTGGTTTCAAAATTTTACTTAAAATCATTGACATTTGCATCACAAATTCAGAAAACAAAGTATGCAATATTGTCCATCATCAAACAATCAACAGTTAGGGGGAAGCGAAGCCGTAGTAGCGCTCATGCAAACACATATAACCGCACTAGAAATTGAAGTCTAACTTATGAGTTCAAGCAGAACTAATTTGAAATGGTGACAGAAAACAATTATCTATACTATAGTCAGGTCAGGTTGGATCAGATCATATATTATAGCTATCTTCTTTTGGGATGCTAGATGTCAACAAGGAATAAAGAACACATATTGTTCTAACAAATGCACCGTTGCTACATCCTATAGTAGTGTAGAAGCATGGCATACCTTGATATTAATCATGTCGATGTTGTCTTCTCCTGTGCAGCCCCGATGTCATAGTCCTCTCCATCATTCAGACATGTACAACATTAAAGTAATTAGCTAATTTGGATGTATAGTTAAAGTACAGTAAATTGAAAGGAAAAACAATTCATGCTAGTGGACACAACTAAATAAGGCTCAGGCACAGTAGCAGTGAAAGTGAGCACTTAAAAGTTAGAACTCGTAATTAAGAGTGAGCATTGAGCACTAAGCAAAACAGTTATAAATAAATTAGCATTCAGGCACAATACTCAAAGCAGCAGCACTGAAGTTGCCATATAAAATACAAAGCAAAGGTAGTATTGGTGCAAAATAGTTAGCAAAATCATAGTTGGGATTTGATGACAGAAATTTTCAGAATGAAGAAATTTGAAGCAAAGGTAATATTGGTGCATCGGGGAGCCCTGTTGGGGCAGCGGCTGCCCGCGGCGCGTGTGCGGGGGCGCTCTCTCGGTGCGGCGGCTACCACTAGCGCGGGCATGAGCGAGCCCCCTGGGGGCGATGGTGGCGGCGCGGGCTTCGGGGAGCCCCTCGGGGCTGCGGCTACTGGTGGCACGGGCGTCAGGGAGCTCTCGTAGTATTGCCTCCCCGCGACCCTCATCGAGCTCATCCTCGCCGCCGCACCCGCTTGCCAGATCTAGGCTCATCCTCGCCGGATCAAGCTTCTCCTCGCCGGATCTAGTGGTGGCCACTCGGATCTGGGTTGGTCCTCTCCGGATCGAGCTCATCCTCACCGGATCTGGTGGTGGCCGCCACCATGTGCTTCATGCGGCCTCCAGCAGTGCGCCGGAGGAGAGAAGGTGAAGGGGACCACGCCACCAAGTCCCGCCACCACTGGAGCTCGACGGGAGGCCACGCCAACGAGCCACAGTACCGAGCTCCGCCACCGTGCCTCCGATGGGGGGAGGGGATAGGGTTCCGCGCGCCGCCGGCCCAAGGGGACGGGGACGGGCCCCGTGCGACTGTCGGTGCTGGAGGAGGGCACCGAGCCCCGCCACCCTAGGGTGCGCCGCCGAGTGCCGCCACACGGAGAAGAGGGGGGTGTGACGTCTTGCACCTCCGCTAGAGAGGGAGGTCCCGTCACCACGTGGGGGAGAGGGAGGGGTGGCGTGGGGGAGAGATGGAGGGGCTCGGAGTTGAGGGAGAGCGAGGGACAGAGTGAGGGAGTCGAGATGGAGAGAGAGAGAGAGAGGAGGGCAGTAGATATTTCAGACGGTTGACTCAGTGACTGTACGTGGGGCATTTGTAGGGCCGGCTCAGTCACCAGCCGCCCCTATAAATAGAAACACTGGGTACGGCTGGTGAGTGAGCTGCCCCTACAAATTCTACCCATTTGTAGGGGCGGCTCGTATCACCAGCCTCCCCTGCTATTTCATTTGTAGGGGCAGCTGGTCTCGTGGATCCCGAGCACGTCACTGTAGGGGTGGCTCCATCACTAGCCACCCCTAACAAAATTTGTCCCGTTGGTAAAAACTGTTTTTCACGTAGTGTCATCCATTCCCAGCCCCACCAGGCCTGAAGTGCGCCGTGGACCGGGCCACCTCCCCCAACACCGGTGAAAGCGGAGAACACCACCTCCGACCCGCTTCGGCTCAAACGCACGGAGGGGCGGGATGGTGGAGCCGCTCGCCGCTGGTTGAGCCACCCCCCTCTCTAAAGAGCACGTAGAGGAGGCCCGTAGGGGAGACGTAGGAGCAGATCCTGACGGGGAAGAGCAGATCCTGGCGGGGGAAGGAAGGATCCGCCCGCCCCGGTGCCAGAGGCGCTGCCGGCCGAGGTCCCCCGCCAAGAATTGTGCCGGAACCAGCACAGGAGCTTCGCGGGAGAGAGGAAAGGAGGAAAAAGAAGCCCGGCCGCCACTGTCCTCGCCCTTCGCGGGGCCTACGGCGTTGAGCTCCGGCGGATCGAGGCTGAGCGGTACCGGAGCTGGTGCTGCTCACCACCGGGGCTCCGTTGAGGCGGCCATGCTCGCCCGAGGCGACGCTCCGGGGAGGAGGCAGAGCATGCCCGCGGTGGTGGTTCCTCGTGATGCGAGAGATCCGGGAGAGGGAGGGGCGCTGGGGAAGAGAAGTGCGGGGTGCTCGGGAGGGGCGTTGGGCTAGTTTATTAAGTGGATTTTTGTCCTTTGCCGAGTGTCCCAGATCTGGGCACACGGCAAAGTGGATTTTTTTCTTTCTATTTCTTAGAAAAAAAGATTTTTATTTCTTTGCCGAGTGTTCTAGATCTGGACACTCGGTAAAGTTTTTATTTTTTTTCTCTTTCTTTCCCAGAAAAAAAGATTTTATTTCTTTGCCGAGTGTCCTAGATCTGGGCACTCGGCAAAGTTTTTTTTAATTTTTTTTTCTCTCCTTTCCTAGAAAAAGATTTTTTTCTTTGCCGAGTGTCCTAGATCTGGGCACTCGGCAAAGTTTTTTTTATTTTTTTTCTCTCCTTCTTTCTCGGAAAAAAGATTTTATTTCTTTGCCGAGTGTCCTAGATTTGGACACTCGGCAAATTTTTTTTATTTTTTTCTCTCCTTCTTTCCTAAAAAAAATATTTTATTTCTTTGCCGAGTGCAAAAAGTAAAACACTCGGCAAACCACCCTCTTTGCCGAGTGTTTTTTTGACACTCAGCAAACCATCTCTTTGTCGAGTGTTTTTTTTTTGCCGAGTGTTTTTAGCGCAGCACACGGCAAAGGACTTGTTCGCCGAGTGTCCGAGGAAATACACTCGACAAACATAAAAACACTTTGGCAAATTTGACGTTTCCGGTAGTGAATGTTTCATCAACACAGCACGCAACAGTCACCGCGACAGCAGCAGTTGGCCATCTGACACCCCTCGAAATCTCTAGTCATTCCGAGCAGTATAGGACCTACAGAAAACAAGGAGCGGTATCTAGTTGCTGACAACGTCGTGCTAATACCTTGCTCAATTTTTGTAGCATATGATACACTAATGACCAGACGTTAGAAGATGCCACGGGCTTGACTTTTCTGGCCGCACGTTTAATTGTTAGCCCATTCCTGATAAGTACACTAGGGTACAAGTGCTGATAGTCATGCCAAGCAACCAAAACAACTTGTTAGACATCCCAACGGTGAAGTAACATGGTGGAGGGCACTGGGCCTCCTCACCGGGAGGAGGCGGAGGGGATGAGGTCGCCGGACAAACATGGAGGAGGCAAAGAATGGTCGCGGTGGGATGTGGTTCCGTACTCATGCACATGCGCGAGGGAAAACAACCCCAATTGAAGTTTGAGGTCTTGAATCAGACTACAGCAATGTCGGGTGGGAGGGTGATTTATGGGCCCTTTCAAATTTGAGGTCCCTAGTTGCGTCTTTATTGGAGTTAACTTTTGGTTCAGCTGTCATATTTGGTTTTGAGGGTTTAAGTAGGGGTCTGTTAGAGTTGCTCTAAGAGATCCGTTTTTATGGTGAAATAGTTTCTAATTCTATTGTGGAATAGTTTTCTTTTTCCTACATTTTACAAAAAAAATGGAAAACGTTTCTGGTTCTGTTTTCGTTTGGTTGGCAGTGTTCTCCTTATTGTAGAGAGAAACAGGTTCCCTGCCAAAGCCACAACGCTATATAGTTGTCGATGGATGTCGGTCAAGTCTTCTGATAAATAGATAGGATCCATGCCAAATCCCTTTTTATTTAAGTCGCCAAGGACCGGCAGAGAGCCCCTAATTCAGAAGTCGCCATTGGAAAAAGCTTTCTCCTATGGACTTGCTGGTTGCACTACGAAAAGCACATCGCCCTCACACTCTATCACGCTCCCACCTACTCACCATCAATGGGCAGTCGGTAATCGTACAAGAGCTGCTTTTTACAAAATAAACACATTGAAAATCTCTTCGGTTTTAGTTGTACATGTGTATCTATAGAATGGACTATTGGAGGTAAGGGTGGTTGTACCTACCCCCTTCATTGTCAAAAGGACCAAGGCCCAAGTACCCTACCCCTTCCTGTAAAAGGTCCAAGGCCCAAACCCTAAGGAGCATGGACCTCTTTATAATTTGTAAACTAAAGGAGTTAGGTGGAAGATTGCCTCCTCTCACCTCCCCAGTAAATAGAGCCCAAGGGGCAAGAGCTAGGATGGTTGTCCCACTTACACCAAATCCCTATTCTCTCCCCCCTCTCTCTCCTAATTGGGCATGTCCGAACATTGAACAACATCGCTAATGCAGTATACAAAAACATATATGTTTTCCACTAGATGTTTTCCTCGGTAGTCCTTTCAGAAGATCAAAGTCTAGTGATTCTATTAGCCAAGTAAAATTACTTTTCTTTTCTTCAAGTTTCAAGTTTCTATGTTCCTCAAATCTTATAGTTTCATCTTTTAAATTTGACACGCCATTGATTTGTAGTTTAGTTATGGTCAAAATTTGCATAGAGTAAATTGTAACTAGTAAATATCATGATTGAAGAATTTTGTGGTTCAACAACATATTGTTTGTAATCTTCAACAACCCTAGCAGTAATTCTCTATCAAAGATGAAATCGTCGGCTAGGGTGCTGTGTGTGGGGGTGCGCATCGTGCGGCCTCCTCCCTTGAAGGCCAAAACCGTCGGTGAAGGGGGTCTGGAACCGACAGTGAAGAACTTTCTGTAGTAGTGATTGCTGTAAAAAAATGGATAATGTAGCAATGCCGAGCTGTCCAGCTCTCTTGTAAGGCATACTTTGTTGGCTGAGAATTAGGATTCTTCCGAAACTAGCATGTTGCATTTTGATATCTCCCGGTTGCTCCATCATATCTATCAATTCTATGGCCTCTGAAATACTTGGCATAACATACAACTATCTCTTATCATCACCAAGTGTCACCAAGATAAAGCTATTACTCTAGTCTTCTCAGTACCAGATCCAAACTCAGTGGAATCTTCTCTCACCTCTATGTATGCGTCCAATTTTTGTGTAGAAGGTAAAGACTCTGATGCCATTGTGGTCCAGGAGAAATGCAATACAAACTAAGATTGTAAGTCAACAAGTTAGGAAGTGGCTGAATCACCTGGTTATCTAATAAATGCGGGGCTCCAAATTTTTTATTTGGTGTGCAAGTTTACTTGGGCACTATGGGATATGTCCGTAATAAAATGGCAATAGAGAAGTCTTTCTAACAAGCCTTCCGAAGCAATTCTCTTTGCTCTATACCCAAAGAGGAGGAGCAGGAGTGAATGGAGAAGACACTTAGTCTATGCGAGATGTTGTCTGATGTGGGCGAAATTTGATTGTCACACCCAATTTTAAGGATAAAATTGAATGCACTATGCCCATGTGTGCCCAGAGATCAGTCACACACATAAGTAGATAAATTACAAAAGTATCATCACGGTGTATCTTACATCACGATTTAATACTAACACATAGTCTTACACAACACAGCGAAAAATAAAAAGATAGCTCTCACGTGGAAGCTCCAACACAGGGACGGTCAACTGGTTGACCACATGCCTAATAGTCGTTAGGAAACTCCTCGTACTCATTGACATCTGTTACCCATCCGGGATTTTTATCCAAATATAGAAAGTAAACAAGCGTAAGTACTTCCCGTACTTAACAAGATAACATGGGGTTATGAAAGCTCAAAAGGATGACACTGGTTTACTGTAGTTAGCACTTTTAGTGAGTCAAGATTTTATCATCTACTATTATCAAGTTATGCTTAAGCCTCCAATTAAACCCACATGATCAGATATCAAATCAATTGTATCATTTTATCATCGCAGAACATCATAAATGAACAACAATAATTAACCAGTTATTCTGTGAGTTTTCTGGGCCACTCGTGACCGTGAGCACGGCTGTTATAACAGTTTGTAACCCTCTGCAGTGGTTGTGTACATTCATCGTGAGTCGTGATTCCCATACGCCCGGGTTAATTACTCCCATAACACTGCCAAGGTGAGCGGGCGGGGTACACTATGAAGCCATTTCATAGGTTTCACTAACAAGTTAGGGCCGCTAGGTTTCCTCGGCAGGCAGATGTAGGAACCCCCCTTTCCAATGGCACAAATCCTTCGCGGCTATGCACAGAAGAACAGGGGCAGTCCTATACCCAACGTGGCAAGCCGCTTTTGTCCCATAAAGGCAACCTCTAACAAGCTAGAAAAGGTCCTATTACTGAGATAAAGTCAGAGCCATATGACCCTCATGGTTACACTGTCAGTCCTAGCTTTTGCCAATAGATAAGTCCTTATGGAGGGCCAAGAGCATCATGATCAAAAGTCATTTGCTGCTTCGCCCTATAATTCAGTTGTTCAACACAAATTTTACCTTTTTGTTCCATAGAACCATCATTCATTATGTAGTTCATGTATAGTTACATAGAGAGCTAGCAAACTACCCATATGCATATAACCCATAGGAGACAAGGAAATAAGATAATCAATCACTAGGATGTCCTTACGGGTATTAAAATTAGACACATGCAAATGAGTAATTAATAAATGGTGAATAGGACATCAAGGTAGATCCCATGCTATACTTGCCTTGGTTAACAAACTCCTGCTAGTCCTGCTGGTCGTCAAAGAACTCTTGGTCTCCAACGTTCACCTCACCGTCTGAACACGACCAACACAGTAACATACAATATTCCAAAGGCATTCATGCAAAGCAAACAGTCCTATAGTTAGAACAGTACACCAGCAGTATAGAAAACAAGATAAATTGTTTATGAAAAGAATCTATGTCTCGATACGATCACGTCAACGCGAAGTTCACAAAAATCGGAGCTAATACGCGAAAGTTATGAATTAAACGGGGTTTCCTATAGCAGTTTATTTAATTAAACCTAACCATGAAATTTAAATGTTGAAAACATGTTTACCAGTGGTACTAACATGTAGATTATGCAATTACGAAACTAACGCAAATTGAACGGGTCGATTCAGAGCTAAAACGACGATTTTATAAGCAAAACAATGTAGTGACATTTCTGTAAATGGAATGAACTATTTCTGGATTTAAATAAAATTAATTTCTGAATAATTAAATGGCCGAGGATTGTGGGTTCAAAATAACAAAACGTGGGGGCCTCTTTAGGAAAAACATCCGCGAAGGGGTATTGGCCATCCTAGGCCTTTGATCACATGATGGACGGTTATGATTAAATCAGGGAGGGGAGAGGGGAGGTGACTCGTCGGAGATGAAGCCGACGCGGCAGCACTGCCATGGTTGGCGGCGAGGAGCTCATCGGCGTGAATGGATCAGGCCCTACGGGCCATGGCTCTCCAATCCGAGACCACGGGGAAGATGCAGGGAAGATGGCGAGTTCACCCCAGGACAAAACACGGCCGAGGGATGGCTCGCGCGGCGCTCGCCATGACCGACAGCGAGGAGGAGCTCACCGGCGCACTTGTCTACGGCCCTAGAGGCCACGGTTCGATAAATTGCAAGCACCGAGAGAGAGGGGAATAAGGTGAAGCTCACCACAACTTGAATCGAGGCAGGGATGAACCGGAGATGATGAATGATGAACAATGGCGGCTTGCGAGCTCGCGGTCTTCACTGCTGCTGTGGTTTGGTGCTACGGTCTCCAAAGAAGAAGAAAACTGCAGCGGAGGGGCATGATGGGGTCTGGCCCTCTTTTGTAGAGGCCGAGGACGCGGATGAGGTGCCCACAATGCGAAGTGGAGCGGCGGTTCCGCCTTGACAGCGCGCAATGCGGAACGGCTGGAGGTGAGAGGCAGTGCTGATGGCTGGGCCCAGGCTGTCTGCAGCAGGGAGAGGGAAGGGGCGCGGCAACGGCCGCCTGGCCGAGCTGGGCCGGCCCAGGAAGGGAAGTGGGGAGGGCGTGCGGTCGCGGGGAAGGAAAAAGGCCAATCGGGCCGAAAGTGAGGAAGAGAAAGAGAAAAGAAAGAAATTCCTTTTCTTTTTCCAAATAAATTTTCCAAACTCGTTTTCAAAAGGTTTTTAAAACCTTTTAGCATTTGAAACAAAACCACCCATCACAGAAATAAATATGCAACAACATGAATGCATCAACATGTTTCTATCCTTGTATTTACTTTTAATTTCATAAAAAATATTATTTCCTAAATTTGAAATGCACATATAATTGCATAAATAAATCAAATTTAACTATTTTAAAGTAATGCAAATTTTAGGTTATTACTATTCTACCCCCCTTAAGAAGAATCTCGTCCTCGAGATTAGTTGATTGCTTACTCAAACAGTTGTGGATAAGGTTTTCTCAGATCCTCTTTTCTTTCCCAAGTAGCCTCATCCTTCAATCAAAACTTATCTGCCATGCTTGGTATAACATTGAGGTCTCTTGAGTTATGATAGAACCAATTGTAAAGGTGTTTAGCACCTCCTTCCTATGTCATCAACACCAACTTATCTTCGGTATGTTGAAGATTGAACTCCCAATTGATGATAGCTCAAAATGAAGATCAATCTTGACGATTACCTGAGCTTGTTGTAGATCATCCACCAAGTCACCAATCCTAGGCAAGGGATACTCGCGTTTGGTAGTGACTTCTCAACAATAAGGATAACTAAGTCTTCCAAGTGAAGTGCTAGAATGTATCAGATCTTCATCTTGCAACTTCTTCAATTTGGCTACCCCCTTAAGAAAGATCAACTAGGGAAAACCAGAGGGTAACTTGCATCTTCTTCTGAGTGAGGTAACTATCATCATGTTCTTCAGGTACCCCAGAGCACTACAACTTTCTTATGGAACACTTGTCCAGATTTTGTAGTTAACTTGGTTGAAAACAGTGCACAACAGAAACTACTCCAGATTCCAAACAGCACAGATGCATCGCCTTGTGATTTTTGTATCTCCATAACCAAAATAGCTATCAAGCTGATTCTTGCGCTCAGAGAAAGATATTGAAGTGTACTATTATCTAGAATTTTCTCATGATTTTTGGTTGTCCAAGAATAGAGATATAAACCGAGGAGTGTAGACTCCTCTGAAAAGACAGGATCAAGAGAACAGAAGAAAACCATAAAATAACTATTTATTGCACTGTGCTTATACCTAAGGCCTATGAAATTGTGGGAACACCCAACAAGATCATTGCAATCATTACAAAGTTTTGAAACAATCATAAGCATAATGACAACTCAACAAACAATAAAGATGCACAATTCAATCATTGACTCAACTTGCGATACTATCGTTTTTATTGTGCTAGGGGTAACAATCCTAAGACTCTTCTTTAGATTACGCAAGAAGGTGATGAGGAACAATTCTAAAAGCATATCAAACCAAGGAGTGAAGATGAGAACAAAGACTCTAAAATAAGCACCAAGGTAGAGATGAATAGCAAAGGTAGAGATATAGTAGAGAAGAAAATATCAAGGTTCATAGAGCAAGGGTTTTTTTTAGCAACATCTAAACTTTAAAATGACCAGTTTCTACTAGGCTTGCGTCCTACAGTCAACACTGCTCTGATACAAATTTGTCACACCCAATTTTAAGCATAAAATTAAATGCACTATACCCATGTGTGCTCAGGGATCAGTCACACACATAAGTAGACAAATTACAAAAGTATCATCACGGTGTATCTTACATCATGATTTAATACTAACACATAGTCTTACACAACACAGCGGAAAATAAAAAGATAGCTCTCACGTGGAAGCTCCAACACAGGGACGATCAACTGGTTGACCACAAGCCTAATAATCATCAGGAAACTCCTCGTACTCATTAACATCTGTTACCCATCCGGGATTTTTATACAAATATAGAAAGTAAACAAGCGTAAGTACTTCCCGTACTTAACAAGATAACATGGGGTTAAGAAAGCTCAAAAAGGATGACACTGGTATACTGCAGTTAACACTTTTAGTGAGTCAAGATTTTATCATCTACTATTATCAAGTTATGCTTAAGCCCCTAATTAAACCCACACGATCGGATATCAAATCAATTGTATCATTTTATCATCGTAGAACATCATAAATGAACAACAATAATTAACTAGTTATTCTGTGAGTTTTTCGGGCCACTCATGACTGTGAGCACGGCTGTTATAACAATTTGTAACCCTCTGCAGAGGTTGTGCACATTCACCGTGAGTCGTGTTTCCCATACGCCTGGGTTAATTACTCCCATAACACTGCCAAGGTGAGCGGGTGGGGTACACTATGAAGCCATTTCATAGGTTTCTCTAACAAGTTAGGACAACTAGGTTTCCTCGGTAAGCAGATGTAGGAAGCCCCCTTCCCTATGGCACAAATCCTTCGCGGCTATACACATAAGAACAGGGGCAGTCCTATACCCAACGTGGCAAGCCCCTTTTGTCCCATAAAGGTAACCTCTAACAAGCTAGAAAAGGTTCTATTACTGAGATAAAGTCAGAGCCATATGACCCTCATGGTTACACTGTCAGTCCCAGCTTTTGCCAATAGATAAGTCCTTATGAAGGGCCGAGAGCATCATGATCGAAAGTCATTTGCTCCTTCACCCTATAATTCAGCTGTTTAACACAAATTTTACCTTTTTGTTCCATAGAACCATCATTCATTTTGTAGTTCATGTATAGTTACATAGAGCACTAGCAAACTACCCATATGCATATAACCCATATGAGACAAGGAAACAAGATAATCAATCACTAGGATGTCCTTACGGGTATTAAAATTAGACACATGCAAATGAGTAATTAATAAATGGTGAATAGGACATCAAGGTAGATCCCATGCTATACTTGCCTTGGTTAACAAACTCCTGGTAGTCCTGCTGGTCGTCAAAGAACTCTTGGTCTCCAACGTTCACCTCACCGTCTGAACACGACCAACACGGTAACATACAACATTCCAAAGGCATTCATGCAAAGCAAACAGTCCTGTAGTTCGAACAGTACACCAGCAGTATAGAAAACAAGATAAATTGTTTATGAAAAGAATCTATGTCTCGATACGATCACATCAACGCGAAGTTCACAAAAATCGGAGCTAAAACGCGAAAGTTATGAATTAAACGGGGTTTCCTATAACAGTTTATTTAATTAAGCCTAACCATGAAATTTAAATGTTGAAAACATGTTTAACAGTTGTACTAACATGTAGATTATGCAATTACGAAACTAACGCAAATTGAACGGGTCGATTCAGAGCTAAAACGATGATTTTATAAGCAAAACAATGTAGTGGCATTTCTCTAAATGGAATGAACTATTTCTGGATTTAAATAAAATTAATTTCTGAATAATTAAATGGCCGAGGACTCCGGGTTCAAAATAACAAAACATGGGGGTCTCTTTAGGAAAAACACCCAAGAAGGGGTATTGGCCATCCTAGGCCTTTGATCACGTGATGGACGGCTATGATTAAATCAGGGAGGGGAGAGGGGAGGCGACTCGTCGGAGATGAAGCCGACGTGGTAGCACTGCCATGGTTGGCGGTGAGGAGCTCACCGGCGTGAATGGATCAGGCCCTATGGGCCATGGTTCTCCAATCCGAGACCACGGGGAAGATGCGGGGAAGATGGCGAGTTCACCCCAGGACAAAACACGACCGAGGGATGGCTCGCGCGGCGCTCGCCATGACCGACAGCGAGGAGGAGCTCACCGGCGCACTTGTCTACGGCCCTAGAGGCCACGATTCAACAAATTGCAAGCACTGAGAGAGAGAGGGGAATAAGGTGAAGCTCACCACAACTTGAATCGGGGCAGGGATGAACCGGAGATGATGAATGATGAACAAGTGCGGCTCGCGAGCTCGCGGTCTTCACTGCTGCTGTGGTTTGGTGCTACGGTCTCCAAAGAAGAAGAAAACTGCAGCGGAGGGGCATGATGGGGTCTGCCCCTCTTTTGTAGAGGCCGAGGACGTGGATGAGGTGCCCACAATGCGAAGTGGAGCGGTGGTTCCACCTTGACAACATGCAATGCAGAACGGCTAGAGGTGAGAGGCAGCGCTGACGGCTGGGCCCAGGCTGTCAGTAGCAGGGAGAGGGAAGGGGCGCGGCAACGGCCGCCTGGCCGAGCTGGGCCGGCCCAGGAAGGGAAGAGGGGAGGGCGTGCGGTCGCGGGGAAGGAAAAAGGCCAATTGGGCCGAAAGTGAGGAAGAGAGAGAGAAAAGAAAGAAATTTCTTTTCTTTTTCCAAATAAATTTTCCAAACTCGTTTTCAAAAGGTTTTTAAAACCTTTTAGCATTTGAAACAAAACCACCCATCACAGAAATAAATATGCAACAACATGAATGCATCAACATGTTTCTATCCTTGTATTTACTTTTAATTTCATAAAAAATATTATTTCCTAAATTTGAAATGCACATATAATTGCATAAATAAATCAAATTTAACTATTTTGAAGTAATGCAAATTTTGGGTTATTACTATTCTACCCCCCTTAAGAAGAATCTCGTCCTCGAGATTAGTTGATTGCTTACTCAAACAGCTGTGGATAAGGTTTTCTCAGATCCTCTTTTCTTTCCCAAGTAGCCTCATCCTTCAATCAAAACTTATCTGCCATGCTTGGTATAACATTGAGGTCTCTTGAGTTATGATAGAACCAATTGTAGAGGTGTTTAGCACCTCCTTCCTATGTCATCAACACCAACTTATCTTCGGTATGTTGAAGATTGAACTCCCAATTGATGATAGCTCAAAATGAAGATCAATCTTGACGATTACCTGAGCTTGTTGTAGATCATCCACCAAGTCACCAATCCTAGGCAAGGGATACTTGTGTTTGGTAGTGACTTCTCAACAATAAGGATAACTGAGTCTTCCAAGTGAAGTGCTAGAATGTATCAGATCTTCATCTTGCAACTTCTTCAATTCGGCTACCCCATTAAGAAAGATCAACTAGGGAAAACCAGAGGGTAACTTGCATCTTCTTCTGAGTGAGGTAACTATCATCATGTTCTTCAGGTACCCCAGAGCACTACAACTTTCTTATGGAACACTTGTCTAGATTTTGTAGTTAACTTGGTTGAAAATAGTGCACAACAGAAACTACTCTAGATTCCAAACAACACAGATGCATCGCCTTGTGATTTTCGTATCTCCATAACCAAAATAGCTATCAAGCTTATTCTTGCGCTCAGAGAAAGATATTGAAGTGTACTATTATCTAGAATTTTCTCATGATTTTTGGTTGTCCAAGAATAGAGATATAAACCGAGGAGTGTAGACTGCTCCAAAAAGACAGGATCAAGAGAACAGAAGAAAACCATAAAATAACTATTTATTGCACTGTGCTTATACCTAAGGCCTATGAAATTGTGGGAACACCCAACAAGATCATTGCAATCATTACAAAGATTCGAAACAATCATAAGCATAATGACAACTCAACAAACAATAAAGATGCACAATTCAATCATTGACTCAACTTGCGATACTATCGTTTTTATTGTGCTAGGGGTAACAATCCTAAGACTCTTCTTCAGATTACGCAAGAAGGTGATGAGGAACAATTCTAAAAGCATATCAAACCAAGGAGTGAAGATGAGAACAAAGACTCTAAAATAAGCACCAAGGTAGAGATGAATAGCAAAGGTAGAGATATAGTAGAGAAGAAAAATATCAAGGTTCATAGAGCAAGGGTTTTTTTGTAGCAACATCTAAACCTTAAAATGACCAGTTTCCACTAGGCTTGCGTCCTACAGTCAACACTGCTCTAATACCAATTTGTCACACCCAATTTTAAGGATAAAATTGAA
Source organism: Miscanthus lutarioriparius (assembly GCA_904845875.1). Classification (NCBI taxonomy): domain Eukaryota; kingdom Viridiplantae; phylum Streptophyta; class Magnoliopsida; order Poales; family Poaceae; genus Miscanthus; species Miscanthus lutarioriparius. Next base: position 7,038,936 of record CAJGYO010000014.1, read on the forward strand.
TGCACTATACCCATGTGTGCCCAGGAATCAGTCACACACATAAGTAGACAAATTACAAAAGAATCATCACGGTGTATCTTACATCATGATTTAATACTAACACATAGTCTTACACAACACAATGGAAAATAAAAAGATAGCTCTCACGTGGAAGCTTCAACACAGGGACGGTCAACTGGTCGACCAAAAGCCTAATAGTCGTCAGGAAACTCCTTGTACTCATTGACATCTGTTGCCCATCCGTGATTTTTATCCAAATATAGAAAGTAAACAAGCATAAGTACTTCCCGTACTTAACAAGATAACATGGGGTTATGAAAGCTCAAAAAGGATGACACTAGTTTACGGCAATTAGCACTTTTAGTGAGTCAAGATTTTGTCATCTACTATTATCAAGTTATGCTTAAGCCCCCAATTAAACCCACATGATCGGATATCAAATCAATTGTATCATTTTATCATCGTAGAACATCATAAATGAACAACAATAATTAACTAGTTATTCTGTGAGTTTTTTGGGCCGCTCGTGACCGTGAGCACGGCTGTTATAACAGTTTGTAACTCTCTACAGAGGTTGTGCACATTCACCGTGAGTCGTGTTTCCTATACGCCTGGGTTAATTACTCCCATAACACTTCCAAGGTGAGCGGGCGGGGTACACTATGAAGCCATTTCATAGGTTTCTCTAACAAGTTTGGGCCACTAGGTTTCCTCGGTAGGCAGATGTAGGAACCCCCCTTTCCTATGGCACAAATCCTTCGTGGCTATACACATAAGAACATGGGCAGTCCTATACCCAACGTGGCAAGCCCCTTTTGTGCCATAAAGGTAACCTCTAACAAGCTAGAAAAGGTCCTATTACTGAGATAAAGTCAGAGCCATATGACTCTCATGGTTACACTGTCAGTCCCAGCTTTTGCCGATTGATAAGTCCTTATGGAGGGTCGAGAGCATCATGATCGAAAGTCATTTGCTCCTTCGCCCTATAATTGAGTTGTTTAACACAAATTTTACCTTTTCGTTCCATAGAACCATCATTCATTATGTAGTTCATGTATAGTTACATAGAGCACTAGCAAACTACCCATATGCATATAACCCATTTGAGACAAGGAAACAAGATAATGAATCACTAGGATGTCGTTACGGGTATCAAAATTAGACACATGCAAATGAGTAATTAATACATGGTGAATAGGACATCAAGGTAGATCCCATGCTATACTTGCCTTGGTTTACAAACTCCTGCTGGTCCTGCTGGTCATCAAAGAACTCTTGGTCTCCAACGTTCACCTCACCGTCTGAACGCGACCAACACGGTAACATACAACAATCCAAAGGCATTCATGCAAAGCAAACAGTCCTATAGTTTGAACAGTACACCAGCAGTTTAGAAAACAAGATAAACTATTTATGAAAAGAATCTATGTCTCGCTACGATCACGTCAACGCGAAGTTCACGAAAATCGGAGCTAAAACGCGAAAGTTATGAATTAAACGGGGTTTCCTATATCAATTTATTTAATTAAACCTAACCATAAAATTTAAATGTTGAAAACATGTTTAACAGTGGTACTAACACGTTGATTATGCAATTACGAAACTAACGCAAATTGAATGGGTTGATTCAGAGCTAAAACGACGATTTTATAAGCGAAACAATGTAGTGGCATTTCTGTAAATAGAATGTACTATTTCTGAATTTAAATAAAATTAATTACTGAATAATTAAATGGTCGAGGACTGCGGGTTCAAAATAACAAAACGTGGGGGCTCTTTAGCAAAAAGACCTGCGAAGGGGTATTGGCCATCCTGGGCCTTTGATCACGTGATGGACGGCTAGGATTAAATCAGGGAGGGGAGAGGGGAGGCGACTCGTCGGAGATGAAGCCGACGCGACGGCGCTGCCATGGTTGGCGGCGAGGAGTTCACCGGCGTGAATGGATCAGGCCCTACGGGCCATGGTTCTCCAATCCGAGACCACGGGGAAGATGCGGGGAAGATGACGAGTTCACCCTAGGACAAAACACAGCCAGGGGATGGCTCACGCGGCGCTAGCCATGACCGACAGTGAGGAGGAGCTCGTCGGCGCACTTGTCTAAGGCCCTAGAGGCCACGGTTCGACAAATTGCAAGCACCGAGAGAGAGAGGGGAACAAGGCGAAGCTCACCACGACTTCAATCGGGGCGGGGATGAACTGGAGATGATGAATGACGAGCAATGGCGGCTCATGAGGTCGCGGTCTTCACTACTGCTGTGGTTTGGTTCTACGGTCTCCAAAGAAGAAGAAAACTGCAGCGGAGGGGCATGATGGGGTCTGGCCCTCTTTTGTAGAGGCCAAGGACGCGGATGAGGTGCCCACAACACGAAGTGGAGCGGCAGTTCCGCCCTGACAGCGCGCAACGAGGAACGGCTGGAGGTGAGAGGCAGCGTTGACGGCTGGGCCTAGGCTATCAGTGGCAGGGAGAGGGAAGGGGTGCGGCAACGGCTGCCTGGCCGAGCTGGGCTGGCCCAGGAAGGGAAGAGGGGAGGGCGTGCGGTCGCGGGGATGGAAAAAGGCCAATCGGGCCGGAAGTGAGGAAGGGAGAGAGAAAAGAAAGAAATTTCTTTTCTTTTTCCAAATAAATTTTCCAAACTCATTTTCAAAAGGTTTTTAAAACCTTTTAGCATTTGAAACAAAACCACCCATCACAGAAATAAATATGCAACAGCATGAATGCATCAACATGTTTCTATCCTTATATTTACTTTTAATTTCATAAAAAATATTATTTCCTAAATTTGAAATGCACATATAATTGCATAAATAAATCAAATTTAACTATTTTAAAATAATGCAAATTTTAGGGTATTACATTGACGCTGGTGTAATAGAATAGTCTTTTGGTTACTAAACTCCTCATGTGCTCTAGTATCACCAGCTATTGCTTTGAATAAAAGAAGAAATATTTTAATTCAAAAAAAAGTTAGGGAGCGAATGGGCATAAATATGCCAGAAATGCAGATGCAGAAAAAAGAGCTTTCATTGGTAATCGGCTCCTCAAGAAACCCACTTATTACTCTGCTGTTGAAGCCTCCCCAGGAAAGCCAGGAAATTATTAGTGAAGCCTCACTCTCTGACCAAGATAATCACCACAGCCTGTACTATGTAGTGCCTCTTGGAGCCTCCACAAGAAACCCACCCAGTTACTATAGCACCCCCGGTGTTACACAATTTAATTAGGAGTGTGTTAAAGCTTAAAATAAATAAACACTTGACAAATAGTTTTCATTTGTTTTGATAACAAAATCCTTTCCTATGTTAATGACCATGTGGAGAAAGACTTTTTCAAGAAGAGGCCCAACTTAAACTTTTTCAACAAAGGACAAATATATAATTGTTAATAATAAAAGTGTGCATCAATAATGTTGCTCAAGCGCTTTTCATTAACTTGACTATATCTTGCGTATATATACATGCATGACCTACATACTTTCTTTCAATACAATAAATAATTAACACATCTTCCACAAAGAGGAAGCATGCATATATGTGCATGTGAGTACCAAGGAATGGGTTGGATAGTTAGAAATTGATAATATTCTCTCCGACCCAAAATAAATTAATTTCTACAACCACCATAAGTTAAACTATCTTAGGTCTGACCTAGAGCACCCTGGTCATCCGAGGCATCTCTTTGATGTTAAGCTAGAAAAGAAGCATTAATTCCGTGAGTTGGCACAAATGTAAAAAAAAAATGCGCCCATTACAAGAAAACTATATATCAGAGAGTATTTCAAGGAAGATGCTAGAAAAGACTTCAAACAAATGATTATGGAATTTATGGCTAATCTTGATCCAAACTGGCATAGCAAAGGGTCACCTTAATGTTTCATCAACTGATCACGCAACAGCCACTGCCGCAGCAGCAGTTAGTCATCCTACAACCCTTGAAACCTCTAATCTTTAGTATCAGATCTACAACAAACATGGAGAGGCATCTAGTTGAAATCTCTAGTTATAGCATATAGTATCACTGATGTCCGGATGTTAGAAGTTGCCACTGGGTTGACGATTCTAGCTAGCCACACATTTTATTGTTACCCCATTCCTGATAAGTACGCTAGGGTACAAATGCTGCCAGGCCATCGAAACAACTTGTTAGACACCTCCACTTCAGAGGGGCTCATGAATCTTGGACAAGCTTTAATTTTGACAATGTATACCATGGACTCAATAAGATATCAAGTTGAATGATCATTTTCGTTCGATGTCATTTCACATATAAAAGAAGAAGGGCCACCAAATGCTGAAGGGCCAGAACCTAATCCAACCTAGGCAATTTAGAAGGCACCGACCCCGACTCAGAGGAAAGAAGCCTGGAAACCTAAAGTGACAAGCAACTAGAGAACAGACTATAGAACGATGTCCCAATTTAGCATTAACCTCGGCATTTTTTGCCGCCGGGACTAAAGGTTTTAGTCCCGATTTGGGTGATACCCCGGGAATAAATATTAATCTTTAGTCCCGGTTTGGCCACCTAACCGGGACTAATTATGCCGGCCTATACACCAGCTCATTTCTTCCTCCCCGAGCCCGAGCTATTCCATTCAAACTCACTGCCTCTGTTCTTCAGCTTGCTGTTGTTCTTGCTCTCTCCCCCTCCATTGGTGTTGCTCTTCGATTTTGGAGGTAACAAACTTAATCCTCTTATGTTTTATCAGTAGCTTATCTCATTTTGCGATGTAGATTCATGTGTAACTTTATATGTTGGACTTTATTATGATTTTATATGTCATTTTTAGCTCAAAATCACATGATGATTTGCATATATGTTTGGATAAACAAAAGTTAAATTAGTTCATCAAAATCACGCCTCGCTCGTCCTCGCTGGAGCACGCGCCATCCTCGTCCCCGGCGGCTTACGTGATCTTAGAATTAATTTTTCCATGAAATGAAAAACTTAGAAAATAGTTAGAAAATTGTAGAAAATCCGTACTAGTTGAACTTGCGGACCGTGATCATCTCGGCGAGCATTTTCTCTGCCGAGCGGTAACGGACGTCAAGGAGGAGCTTTGATTCTACGAGGGAGAGCGGCAACGGTCGTGGAAGACCGTGTTCCCTTCCTCGTAGAATCGGAGCTCTTCCTTGGCCAAGTACGGTGCCGTCCGGTGGAGAAATGCTCGCCGAGATGATCACGTAAGCAAGGTCAACTAGTACGGATGGTTATTTATTGAAACATGTTTTTGAGCTATGTGATTTCTATGTCATTTTTAGCTCAAAATCACATGATGATTTACAATAGTAAAATCACTTGATAGTTTGGTATTTTACTATTATACATAGTACATATTTCATGGTTTAGTTAGATAAATAAATAATTTTAGTTTTGTTTAAATATATTATTTTAGAAAATGTGAAATTTACAGTAGTTTGCAAAAATAAGTATAGAAAGTAGATGACAACTGGTACCGGATCCTCGGCCTCTCGTTCGGTTGCGAAACGACTGAGGCCAGAACTCCCTCTCATTATCTGCGGCAAGTGTAAGCAAAAGATTGTGATGGAGTACCGAGTCAAGAGACAGGACCCAACAAGGGTCGTGTTTTCTACAAGTGCCCGGATCGCGATGTGAGCTTCTTACGCATTTGATTATTATGGCTAATTGACCTGCTTTTCTTGAATATTTTTGACTAAATATTTTTTGGCTTTAATTTTAGTGGGAGGGCAATGGATGCGATGGTTGGTACTGGGAGGAAGATTATGCTACATACGCAGCGTAATTCGGCCGTCATTGATGAGGCAAAGAGCCAAGAGCTAGAAGCTTTTTGATATTCAACAGAAGAATGATTTGTCTGTTTTAATTGCGTACGATCACGAAATAATTATGTTACTGAAGTGCATTGTAGTTTTAGTTTGTTTAGTGATAGTTGGGATTGCTTACGTTGTAGCCAGGCTTAGTTAATTAATCAACCGTGTGTGTGTCATCTATGTTGTGTAATAAAATACTTAATTATGTTCAAGGTTTTCATAATTTGTCGTGTAATACAGATTATGTCACGCCATTGGATGTACAATGCCGATCGCCGCTCCCAAGACTTTATTGAGGGCTTGCACTATTTCTTAGGTGTGGCCGAGGCAAATAAGCGGGATGGTTTCATGTGCTGTCCATGTGCCCTATGTAAGAATTGTAGATCTTGCTGAGATGATCAAACTTGGTATTCAGAGTTTTTTCATCTGAGGTCATTTAGTGTCTCATTTGAGCAAGATTGACCAAGTCAAATTTGGTCAAATAAAAAAATAACACTTTGACTCTAGTATTATGAACTCTAAATAACTTCAAATTGAAAAGTTTTGAATATCAAGTTTATTAAACTCATCAATATCTACAATTGTTGTTTTGGTTAACTTTCCATTTGAGAAAGTTTGGACGGTTCAAATTTATGATTTTTAAATTTCAACACCTACAAACTAGTTTTCGAGACCCTAGATTGTCTCAAATTGAAAAGTTTTGAATACCAAGTTTGTTCATCTAATCAATATCTACAATCCTTATATTGGCCATTTTTCATTTGAGAAAGCTTGAACAAAATATAGCTCAAATTTCACAATAGTGTGACATAGTTTTAGAAAGTCTATATGAGATTCAAGAAGTTGTGACTAGTGTTTGATAAAAATTTCTCAAATGGGAAAATGAGCTATGTAACAATTGTAGATCTTGCTGAGATGATCAAACTTGGTATTCAGAGTTTTTTCATCTGAGGTCATTTAGTGTCCCATTTGAGCAAGTTTGACCAAGTCAAATTTGGTCAAATAAAAAATAATACTTTGACTCTAGTATTATGAACTCTAAATGACTTCAAATTGAAAAGTTTTGAATACCTAGTTTATTAAACTCATCAATATCTACAATTGTTGTTTTGGTCAACTTTCCATTTGAGAAAGTTTGGACGGTTCAAATTTATGATTTTTAAATTTTGACGCCTACAAACTAGTTTTTGGGACCTAGATTGTCTCAAATTGAAAAGTTTTGAATACCAAGTTTGTTCATCTCATCAATATCTACAATCCTTATATTGTCCATTTTTCATTTGAGAAAGCTTGAACAAAATATAGCTCAAATTTCACAATAGTGTGACATAGTTTTAGAAAGTCTATATGAGATTCAAGAAGTTGTGACTAGTGTTTGATAAAAATTTCTCAAATGGGAAAATGAGCTATATAACAATTGTAGATCTTGCTGATATGATCAAACTTGGTATTCAGAGTTTTTTCATCTGAGGTCATTTAGTGTCTCATTTGAGCAAGTTTGACCAAGTCAAATTTGGTCAAATAAAAAAACAACACTTTGACTCTAATATTATGAACTCTAAATTACTTCTAATTGAAAAGTTTTGAATACCAAGTTTGTTAAACTCAAAAAGATCTACAATTATTGTTTTCGTCAACTTTCCATTTGAGAAAGTTTTTATGGTTCAAATTTATGATTTTTAAATTTCGACGCCTATAAACTAGTTTTCGGGACCCTAGATTGTCTCAAATTGAAAAGTTTTGAATACCACATTTGTTCATCTCATCAATATCTACAATCCTTGTATAGGCCATTTTTTCATTTGAGAAAGCTTGAACAAAATGTAGTTCAAATTTAACAAGTGTGTGACATAGTTTTAGAAAGTCTATATGAGATTGAAGAAGTTGTGACTAGTGTTTGATAAAAATTTCTTAAATGGGAAAATGAGCTATGTAACAATTGTAGATCTTGCTGATATGATCAAACTTGGTATTCAGAGTTTTTTCATTTGAGGTCATTTAGTGTCTCATTTGAGCAAGTTTGACCAAGTCAAATTTGGTCAAATGAAAAAACAACACTTTGACTCTAGTATTATGAACTCTAAATTACTTCTAATTGAAAAGTTTTGAATACCAAGTTTGTTAAACTCAAAAATATTTACAATTGTTGTTTTGGTCAACTTTCCATTTGAGAAAGTTTGGATGGTTCAAATTTGTGATTTTAAATTTCGACGCCTACAAACTAGTTTTCGGGACCCTAGATTGTCTCAAATTGAAAAGTTTTGAATACCAAGTTTGTTAAGCTCATCAATATCTACAATCCTTATATAGGCCATTTTTTCATTTGAGAAAGTTTGAACAAAATGTAGTTCAAATTTCACAAGCGTGTGACATAGTTTTAGAAAGTCTATATGAGATTGAAGAAGTTGTGACTAGTGTTTGATAAAAATTTCTCAAATGGGAAAATGAGCTATGTAACAATTGTAGATCTTGCTGAGATGATCAAACTTGGTATTCAGAGTTTTTTCATCTGAGGTCATTTAGTGTCTCATTTGAGCAAGTTTGACCAAGTCAAATTTGGTCAAATGAAAAAACAACACTTTGACTCTAGTATTATGAACTCTAAATTACTTCTAATTGAAAAGTTTTGAGTACCAAGTTTGTTAAACTCAAAAAGATCTACAATTGTTGTTTTGGTCAACTTTCCATTTGAGAAAGTTTGGACGGTTCAAATTTATGATTTTTAAATTTCGACGTCTACAAACTGTTTTTGGAACCCTAGATTGTCTCAAATTGAAAAGTTTTGAATACCAAGTTTGTTAAGCTCATCAATATATACAATCCTTATATAGGCCATTTTTTCATTTGAAAAAGTTGTAGAACAAAAAATACTACATTTTCTTTATTTTTATAGGTCAACAAAAATTTCTTGTCAATTTTGGTCAAAAACCGAGAAAAAATTGAAACATTGACGTTACAATAATGTGATAATAAATTTCCTATCGAATAATATTAGTTTTATTAATTTTAAGTTACAAATATATTTTTTTGCATTAACAAAATACTTAGTATTAGTAACATTTATATTCTATATTCATAAAAGAAATTAAAAACTTTAGGTTACAAAATTTTCCTATTTACAATAAATAATTAGTTAATCAATAGTATTTTTTAAAATAAATATTGCAAAGTATTGAAGTTGCTATGGAATTAATTGATTAACCTAGTATTAAACAAAATCAAAATCTCAGGCCTTTCCAATTACGCTAGTGGGTTGCCAAAATTTTCAGGCCTTCAGTCCCGGCCCAGGCCAAGAACCGAGACTAAAGGGTGGGCTGCAATTTCGGTGCCCGCCCAAAAATACCTTTAGTCCCGGCTGGTAACACCAACCGGGACTAAAAGCCTTTAGTCCTGGCTTATAAGGCGAGCCGGGACTAAAGGGTTGGACCTTTAGTCCCGGTTAGTCTTACCAGCCGGGACTAAATGTTCTTCAGTCCCGGCTGGTGTTACCAGCCGGGACTAAAGGGTCTCGGCCTATATATATCGAACGTCTGTTCTGTTCATCTTCGATCTCGCCTCCGTCGCTCAGCCCCGCCCGGCCGCGCCATCCGCCGTCGTCGAGCTCGTCTCTGCCGCGCCGCCGTCGTCGTCTACCCCCGCCCGGCCGTGCCATTCTCCCAGCCCGCATCGCGAGCCGCATCCCGTCTCCGCCGCCGCACCCGACCCCACCCTCCGTCGCCGACGCTTCCCGCGCGCCCATCGTACCCTCCGTCGAACTCTCATCTGCTGCTCTCGATCGGCCATGTCTTTTAGATTTTTTTACAAAGTCTCGGCCGTATGTTAGATTAAAATGTATTAAATTTTAATTAGTAGTTTATTGTTAGTTTTTTAGTTATTTTTAGATAGTTTTTGATATATGTTAGATTTAAATGTATTAAAATTTAATTAGTATTTTATTTAGATAGTTTTTTTAGATAGTTTTTTTAGATAGTTTTTTATTATAGTTTTTGATATATGTTAGATTAAAATGAATTATCTATTACTAGTTTATCTAATTTCATGTTAGATTTATTTAATTGGATTTAGTAATTATATATTCTATCTCTCTCTATATATCTAGAGATATTCTATATGTATACATATGTACTGAATTATTTCTATATGTATATATACATGTACTTATTTTCATGTGTTGAGAGAGAGAGAGATCATTCTATGTGTATATATATACATGTACTTATTTCCATGTTTTTGGATCGAAAGTGTTTTTGATTCGATTCCAAAGCCTATACCTTATTATTGTTTATCCTTATGAAATATTATGTGTTATTATATTTAATTGGATTTAGTAATTCTATATGTGTTATCATATGTACTTATGTTATGTACCATAGTAATTCTATCTATGTGTTATCTTGAAGATACAAATGGCTGCTCCGGATGATAACTTGAGTGATGACATAATGGCGGATATTATCAACGCCGGCACCAATGTGGATGTAGATGACACGAGTCAATACTTTGCTGATTATGAGGATATCCTGAATATGCCAGTGGTTGAAGATCAACAAATTGTCGTGCAAGAAAATACTGGCGAGGTATATTCGATTATCTATCATCTCTTATAGATGCATGCGTACGTATATTTGTTGTTAATCATTATGTTTCTACTCATCTAGCCGGTCTCTAGATCTACATCAACCACTGACAAAAGTAGGAAAGTCCGAGGGCCAAAAAAGCCATTAGAGGGCCGTTTCATAATATCAGAATTCAACACCGACACCGGCAAACCATTAGGACCACACGCTCAGACACATGTCAATCAATGTGGGTTCATTATAAGGGATAGGATCCCAGTTAGTGCTCGTGAATGGAAGCAGAAGATATCCACTCCTAATGTTAGTTTTGTATCTGATCATGACAAGAACCTAGCTTGGAGAGATATCACTCAGCATTTCACATTACAAGCAGATGATGCTTTGAAGGAGCTAGTGAGGGATTGTACAATGAAGAAGATGGCAACATTGTTCTAGAGTTCGAAGAAGACATTGTATAAAAAGTTTATCTTGAAGAATGCTACGCCGGATTTCAATGCTAAGGCGTTTGTCAAGTTGGAGTCCCATTGGGATGCCTTCGTAGAATACAAGACATCTCAAGACAGTGAGGAACGTGTGATGAGGAATCGGCTGAATGCCCGACAGAAGCAATACCATCATTGCATGGGATCAGGTGGTTATAGGAGTGCTATTCCCAAGTGGCAGAACCTAGAAGCAGAGATTACTGCCAAGGGAATCATACCTGAAACAATAGAGAAGAACTGGCCTCAACGCGCGAAGAATTGGTTCTACGCTCATGGGGAAGCCTAGACCCAGACACTGGCAAGCTAATTTTCGGCCAAAAAATTGAGAGAGCAACATAGAGACTAGCTCATGCTAGGGAAGAAGCTGATAGTGGTGTTTTCAAGCCCAACAGAGAGAATGATGAATTGACATATGCCCTAGAGAATCCCGAACACGGTGGTCGAACAAGAGGCTATGGGGCGGTTCCGTGGCTACACGCATTCCCAGTAGACAAGGATACCTACAGAAGCCGCCAGAGAAAGAAGGATGAGGAGGCAGAACGAATCCGTGCATTGGAGCAATTTGTTGATGAGTCACGACAAGCATTGCTTGAATCATGTGAACGAGAAAAATCTCTTGAGGCAAGAATGCAGGAGGAGATCAAGAGGCAAGTGCAGCTAGCAATGAGTCAAATGCAATCGCAATCAACGCTGGGAGTCACCATTAGCCCCGTTGGTCAGATGAAAAGTAGTTATGCTTCCACAGAGCTGCCAGTTATTCAAGACGACGCTGGGTTGCGCTTCCCTGTTGATGACATTACCGAGCCTCTAACAACATGTGAGATGCACATTCCAGATGGTAATAATGCATCAATCATGGTGGCTGTCGGGGTTGTATCTCGAATAGACCGAACGAAGACACCAAGAATCCATGGGTCAGTTATTCAACCTGGATATGCTAGCGTCTCGGTCGATAGAGTGCTCAAAGGTTACAGCATGTTCCTCTTGACATTGAAGGCGGTGATGGGGAGAAGACACTAGGAGAAGCAGAGAAGACATTTATTCAATGGCGCAAATGCTTCATCATCATTCCTAGAGCGCCACCGCTTCCCCTACCTCACCCTAGGTACGAATGAAAGTGAATGAAATATTATTTTCTATTAATTTTCTATTGGCTTCAAAAATAATTGACACACAACTTGTTTTTGTAGAAGGGTCTCCCCCCAGCCTAGCCCAATCATTCATTCCCCATCTCATCACAGCGTCGCGGGGGGCGAGACGACTTCATCCCCACGGCGATCGCCAACTCCTACACCGGCCCCATCGCCTCCACAACGATCTCCAACTCCTACACCGGCCCCACCGCCTCCACAACGATCTCCAACGCCTCCATGCCGGTCTCCATGAACATCGGCCTCATCGCCTCCACGCCGGTCTCCAACACCGCCCCCACCCCCTCCACAGCGACGCACTACAAAGACGTCTAAGGTCCTGGCGGCAAAGAAGACCCCAAGAAAAAGAGTTATTTCTCAAGAAATACTTCCTGAAAAGACTGATGAGCAAATAGCAGCTAAAGAAGACAAAAAAGTGAAAGATTTTTTTATAGATATAAAAAACAAGAGTCAAGCGAAGCTTAAGGAGAAGCCGTACTTTTACAACCCACGAGATGTGCTACGGCAGAAGGTCGATGCTCACAAGAAAAAGATGATTGAACTTCGTAAGCCTTCGCCACTATCAGACTATGACCGCTCCCTCGTGAAGTCACATGATGCAGATAAGAAAAGGAAAAGAGCATCAGGGAAGGATGTCCCATAGCTCGGACAACAGAAGCAACCGATGCAAAATCTTGTTGTTGCTAATGAATATGGTTCCAACATAGAAGTCTATCGACCAGACAACTCTGGAGAAGTGTCGGTTCAAGCCCTTAATGCTTTTTTTGAAGATACTGGTTTAACCTTGGATCAATTGATGGGCAAAACTCCAATCCAGAACCTGGAAGTTGATACCTGGAAGACTTATAAATATGGCAAAAGTCTGTACAACCCTGCGGCTCTGAATGAATTGGGTACGCAAATGTACTTGCTCAACAAGTGGTACATGCAGGCGTGTGGCAGGGGTGAGCAGTGGATCTTTGTCAGATTTAGAGACCATCATTACTTCCGTGGCAATGACATCTTACATATTAGTTTCGAAGAATTGCATCAACTATACCACATGGATGCTCTGGACAAATTAATCATTAGCTCCTTTTGTTTGTAAGTGATTCTTACTTTTATTTAATAAACTCACTTCCATGCGTATGTGTATATAATTATCCTCACATGTGACTTATATTTATATACAGATTCCAGATGTCAGAGCTCCAAAGAATACAAGACACCAGTGTTGGCTTCATTGATCCTTATATCGTATTCAAAACCGGTATTATTGTCAAGGAGCGGTGGGTATCTGAAGCACAGGAGAATATCATGATGTTCTTCATGAAGCAGCACGACAAGACAACAATACTTTTCCCGTACAACTTTGAGTGAGTGTTAATAATAATGTAGTCTACACATTTTATGTAATATCAATACAACTTATATGCATGTACGTGTGTGTATAAACCAATGCAAGTTTCACTGGATACTCATTGTCATTGAGTTAAACTCAAGTCGGTTAGTAATCTTTGACTCGTTGAGAAAAGAGCGGGCACTATACCAAGATATGATAGACATTATCCAGGGGTAATTTTGATCTCTCGCGCACAACTATTATTGAATAGACTTTGCCAAAATTTATTAACGATCGTACATTATTGGTCACACAGGGTTTGTAAAGAGTTTATTCGGCAACATCGCAAGGATTGCAAGGCACCACTTAATGTAGTTGAAATACCAGTAAGTTGTACTATATACACTTCCCCACGTGTTTAATTACTATATCGTACTTCAATTTACGTGTGAGATGATGAGAATAATCTTCTTCTCGTACAATGGTGTTTGCGGCAGCAACCATGTAATAACTTGTGTGGATACTACGTTTGTGAATTTATCACTGCACACATAAAAAGAACTCCTAAAGATGTCCTCAGAGTACGTATATATCAATTTTTTATTTATTTTTAAATGAATATATATATATGTATTAATACTTTTCCTTTTATTTCAAATGCAAGACTGAATGGTTGAAACGAAGGGTCATGCAAAAAGACCATCTAAAAGCAGTTCAAGAGTCAATAGCAGGATTTCTTCTAGAAAAAGTGCTAAATCCCAACGGCGAGTTCTACTTTGATCCTAAGAAATAAATGATGTAAATTAAATGTTTATTGAAATCGTTATTTTCGAGAACAAGATTATGAAAGTGTTGTATATATACATATATATATATATCTATAATATATATAGGTTCATACTTTATTCGAATATAATAATGCTCGAGATGAGAATTAGATGTAATTATATGCGTGCGTGTATTTATATTAGCAGCGTAGAATATGTATATAAAAACATATTATATATTAAACAAATACGTGTAACTGAACTGAAAACAAATTAAACAAAAAAAAAAGAAAAAGCAAAGGAACCTTTAGTCCCGGTTGGGGTTACCAACCGGGACTAAAGGGTGCGGCTATGTTTGCTTGGCTGGAGGGCCTTTAGTCCTGGTTGGTAACACCAACCGGCACTAAAGGTCCCTCTTTAGTCCTGGCTCGATGACCCGGGACTAAAGGTGGCACCTTTAGTCCGGGGATCGTTGTCCCGGCGCAGTTCAAGAGTCATTCACTAAATATATGTGTTTCACTGCAACAAAAAATCTTTGCGAGACAAGATAGTTATATTAAGAGAGACGGTCATAAAATTTACCTATCTCCTAAAATACTTGAGTATTTTTGGAAGCAGTCGTTTTATTTATGAAGTATGCCAAAAGTTGTTTATCTCTCAAAATGGATTTACGGAGGTGGCCACAAAATGTTTTTCCTCAAAATTAATTTACAGACACTAGTAGAGAATAGACCTTTGATCCTCGGCCAAAATAGGCTCTAGTCCCGGCATTTTTTGCGCCCGGGACTAGAGATACCTTTAGTCCCGGTTGGTGGCTCCAACCGGGACTAAAGGTCCGTGCCCAACGGCTACTACGCCAGGCAGAGGTGGCAGAGACCTTTAGTTCCGGTTGGAGCCACCAACCGGGACTAAAGGTATACTTTTACTCCCGGTTGGTGGCTCCAACTGGGAGTAAAGGTCTACCCCGGGCCGTGGCTGCGCCCGGGGTTGGAAAGTTATCTTTAGTCCCGGTTGGAGCCACCAACCGGGACTAAAGGTCCTCCCTTTATATCCCGGCCGTCTCCTTCTTCCTCCCCAAACCCGAGCTCAAAAGCTCACTGCACTAGTGTTCTTGCTTCCTCCCTCCCTCCATTGTTCCTCCATCCATTCTTCGAATCCTCCGTCGATTTCTTCGATTCCTCCGCCGATTCTTTAGTTGTAAAGGTTACCAATCTCATACTCTCATTTTTCACAATTGTCTTATCTCATTTTGTTCACTATATATATATATCGTTCTTTATTGTGGTTTTTTCATTTGTAAGCAATTTGAGCTCAAAATCACTTCAAGCTTGCATATTTACATGAAAGAAGGTTAAAGTAGCTAGTTGAACTTGCGGACCGTGTTCATCTCGGCGAGCATGTTCTCTGCCGAGCAGTAACGGACGTCAAGGAGGAGCTTTGATTCTACGAGGGAGAGCGGCAACGGTCGTGGAAGACCGTGTTCCCTTCCTCGTAGAATCGGAGCTCTTCTTTGACCAAGTATGGTGCCGTCCGGTGGAGAAATGCTCGCCGAGATGATCACGTAAGCAAGGTCAACTAGTATGGATGGTTATTTATTAAAACATGTTTTTGAGATATAGATAATTTTATAGTTTCTTAATTTTATTTGTTTATAAAATGAGAAATTTATAGTGTATTAAAAATGAGTATAGAGAGTAGATGGCAACTGCTTCCGGGTCCTCGGCCTCTCATGGGTTTCCAAAGCGACTTAGGCTGGGCCTCCCTCTCATTCCATGCGGCAAGTGTCATGATGAGACGAAGATTGTGATGGAGTACCGAGTGAAGAAGGAGGGTCCCAACAAGGATCGTATCTTCTACAAGTGTCCAGATCGCAATGTGAGTTATTTTATCGTATTTAATGATTATGGTTAGTTTATACCTATTTTCATGATGGTTGTGATTAAAGTTCTAATTTTTGTTTTAATTTCATTGGGATGGCAAGTGGGCGATGTTCGAGGATTCTACCGGGAGGAAGAGTATGTTGAACTCGTGCAAAAATATCTTGCACAACAGTGACATACTCTGGCGCTAATGAGGCGAAGGATCCAGTAGAAGAAGCCCAAAGATGTTGCACAATCGTTGGATCTGCCTGCTTTAGTTGAGATTGGTCATGAAATCCTTGTGCTCCGAAAATGTATTTTAGCTTTAGTTCTTTTAGTGGTAGTTGGGATTGTCTACATTATAGCGATGCTTTCATAAATTTGTACCTTTTATGGTGGCACACATATTGTATAAATAATTAATTATGATCTAGGTTTTAATATGGTATTTATGTCATGTAATGCAGATGAGCCGGCATTGGATGTACAATGCTGATCGCCGCTCCCAAGAGTTCATTGACGGCGTGCATTCTTTGTTACGTGCGGCCGAGGCAAACAAACACGACAGTTTCATGTGCTGCCCATGTGCCATATGTAAGAATACGGTGGAATATCCTTGCTCAAGGACTCTTCATTCACACTTGTTCAAGTCAGGTTTCATGCCAAACTATATTTGTTGGACGAAGCACGGAGAAATCGGCGTTGTAATGGAAGAAGGTGAAGAAGAACAATAGGACGACAATGATATTATTCCCGATGGTGCGTGCTTCAATGATACTGCAATGGGAGAAGCTGAAGAAGAGGTAGCCACAGAAGATGAGCCTGCTAATGATCTTTGTCAGGTCATTCGTGACGCACAAAGAGATGTGAAAGTGAAAAGGAGAAGATCAAGTTCGAGCGGATGCTAGAAGATCACAACAAATTGTTGTACCCAACTTGTGATGCAGGGCAGAAAAAGTTGGGAACCATACTAGAATTGTTGCAATGGAAGGCAAAGAATGGTGTATCTGACAAGGGATTTGGAGAGTTACTAAAAATCCAAAAGAAGATACTTCCGAAGGACAATGAATTGCCCGCCACTACCTACGAAGCAAAACAAGTTGTCTATCCTATGGGGCTAGAAATCGATAAGATACATGCATGTCCTAATGAATGCATCCTGTACCGTGGCAAAGAGTACGAGAAATTAGATGCATGCCCGGTATGCCATGCATCGCGGTATAAGATCAGGCAAGATGACCCTGGTGATGTTGAGGGCAAACGTCCGTGGAAGAAAATCCCTGCCAAGGTTATGTGGTATGCTCCTATAATACCACGCTTGAAACGTCTGTTCAGAAACAAAGAACATGCAAAATTGTTGCGATGGCAGAAAGAAGACCGTAGGGTAGACAATATGTTGAGACACCCTGCTGATGGGTCCCAGTGGAGAGCAATCGACAGAGAATTCCCGGAGTTTGCAAATGACACAAGAAACTTAAGGTTTGCTTTAAGTACAGATGGTATCAATCCTTTTGGAGAGCAGAACAGTAGTCATAGCACTTGGCCTATTACTCTAAGTATCTACAACATTCCTCCTTGGTTATGCATGAAGCGGAAGTTCATTATGATGCCTGTGCTCATCCAAGGCCCAAAGCAACCTGGCAATGACATCGATGTGTACCTGAGACCACTTATTGACGAACTTCTCATTTTGTGGAATAAAGAAGATGTACGTGTGTGGGATGAGTACAAACAGGAACACTTTGATCTGCGAGCATTGTTGTTCGTAACAATCAATGATTGGCCTGCTCTAAGTAATCTTTCAGGACAGTCAAACAAGGGATATAATGCATGCACACACTGCTTTGGTGATATTAGAGGTGTATTCTTGAAAAAATGTCGAAAGGTCATGTACCTTGGCCATCGTTGATTTCTTCCTGCAAATCACCCCGTAAGAAAGAAAGGCTAGCATTTTAAAGGGAAGGCAGACCACTTGACCAAGCCTCGCAACCGAACCGGTGAGGATGTACTCGATATGGTCAATGATGTGAAAGTCGTCTTTGGAAAAGGACATGGAAGCCAACCTGTTCCGAACGACGCTAACGGTCACGCACCCATGTGGAAGAAGAAGTCCATATTTTGGGACCTACCCTATTAGCAAGTCCTAGAAGTCCACAGCTCGATCGACGTGATGCACCTGACGAAGAATCTTTGTGTGAACCTGCTAGGCTTCATGGGTGTGTATGGAAAGCCTAAGGACACATTTGAAGCACGACAGGACCTGCGTTGTTTGAGAGAAAGAGACAACCTGCATCCAGAGAAGATAGATGATGGACGCCATTACTTACGTCCTGCCAGCTACACTCTAAGCAAAGAGGAGAAGGAAATCATGTTTGAATGCTTAAACAACATCAAGGTACCATCTGGATTCTCCTCGAATATAAAGGGTATTATAAATGTGCCAGAGAAGAAATTCTATAACTTAAAGTCCCATGACTGTCACGTTCTCATGACGCGATTACTTCCAGTTGCATTAAGAGGAATTCTACCTCCAAATGTACGTCTAGCCACCATGAAGCTATGTGCATTCCTCAATGCAATTTCTCAGAAGGCAATTGATCCAACTGATCTAG
This sequence comes from Miscanthus lutarioriparius, assembly GCA_904845875.1. Classification (NCBI taxonomy): domain Eukaryota; kingdom Viridiplantae; phylum Streptophyta; class Magnoliopsida; order Poales; family Poaceae; genus Miscanthus; species Miscanthus lutarioriparius. The sequence continues at coordinate 7,057,493 of CAJGYO010000014.1, forward strand.
CTAAACTACAGAATGATGTGGTTCAATGTCTCATTAGCTTTGAGTTGGTGTTCCCTCCTTCCTTCTTTGATATCATGACACACCTCCTAGTTCACCTAGTCAAGGAGATTTTCATTCTCGGTCCTGTGTTCCTACACAACATGTTCCCCTTAGAGAGATTCATGGGAGTCCTGAAGAAATATGTTCACAACCGTGCTCGCCCAGAAGGAAGCATCACCAAGGGCTATGGAACAGAAGATGTCATTGAGTTCTGTGTTCACTTTATTCCCGACCTTGACTCGATTGGTGTTCCTAAATCAAGACATGAGGGGAGACTAAGCGGAAAGGGGACACTAGGGAGGAAAACATATATTGGTACGGATGATGATTATTTCAATAAAGCGCACTACACAGTTCTACAGAACTCTTCTTTGTTAGATCCGTATATTGAGACACACAATGATCTCTTATGATCCGAGAGCGTGCAAAGAATTGTTTTTTTGCTCATGGGGGAACACTGGACCAGGAGACAGGGAAGTGCGTTTATGGTGCAAGACTGCAAGAAGCAATAAAAAGATTGTTTTATGCTCAGAGAGCTACTGCTAGTGGTGCGTTCAGGCCCAATAGAGAAGGATGAGCTGACATACGCCATTGGGACTATTGAACATGTTGGCCAAACTAGAGGCAAAGGAAGTGTCTCGTGGGAGCATGGATTCCCTCAGGACAGACCTTCCTACAGAAGCCGCCAGAGAAAGAAGGAACAAGAGGCACAGCGGCTCCAGAGGTTGGAGGAAGCGGTGCGTGAAGCACAGGAGCGGGAAAAAAACCTTGAAGCGAGAATGCAGGAGGAAATCAGAAGGCAAGTGCAAATAGCAGTGAGTGCAAGCAAGCAGGGATCAGTGCCAGGAATCAACATTAGCCAATCTGTTTAGTTGAAAAGCAGCTGCGCTTCCACAGAGATACCAAATCAAGGGAACACAGGACTGCGCTTCCCTGTGGATGACGTCACTAAACCTTGTACATCGTGTGAGCTACACATTCCGAAGGGGAATTCCACAATCAAGGTGGCTATCGGTCTTGTTAATCCTATCGATCGAACCAAGACACCAAGGATTCATGGGAATATAATCCAAGAAGGATATGCTACCATCTCAGTAGATAAAGCTGAAAAAGGTTTTAGTGATTTGCCTCTTGACATTCCTGGAGGTGATAGCGAGAAGACTCTAGGAGAAGCAGAGAAGACATTCATTCTATGGCGCAAGCGCTACATCATCATTCCTGGGATGTCGGCTCCACCTCCTCCTGAACTACCTCACCATAGGTGCGGATGAAAACACTACATCATTAATTTATATTGGCTTAAATAATTAACAATCTGCTCATAATAATATTTCATTCCTTTTTTTGTAGCAGATCCTCCCCCAACCTAAATCCAATTGTTCAATCGCCAGATCATCATAGTGCTCAGTACGATGACATTGTGTTGGAAGGTGAGGCTGCATCCACACCATCTCCAAGGAGGTCTCCAACGCCACAGCCGCCACCTCCAAGGAGGTCTCCAACACCGCTACCACCACCTCGAAGGAGGTCTCCAACGCCTCCTCGCCCCCACCTACCAAGAAGCCAAGTGCTAGCAAGAGGCCAGCCCCGCAAATGAAGAACCAGTCCCCGTCGGCAAAGAAAGCCATCGTGAAACCAAGGGCTATTCCCAAAATAATATCTGAAGAGAAGAAAGAAGGAACTAATGCATATAAAAAAGATTTGTCCAGATTTATGACAAACTTAAAAAGAATCAAGAAGCAAGGAGAAACCCAGAGAAACCGTACTTCTTCGTAGCTCCAGATATTCTAAGAAAAAGGTGGCTTCTTACCAGCAACAACAGCGGGAATCTCATAAGCCATCCAAATCAATGTTAACGGACTATGACCGCACTCTCACCAAGTCAATTGAGGTGGCATAGAAAAAGAAGCGGGCAGGGAAAGGAGTTGCCCAACTCGGACAACAATCGCACTAATTAGTCCACCCGCTAGTTGTTGGTAATGAATATGGTTCGAATTTAGGATTAATGCTTCAGACAAACATACCTCCGGATGTCGATTTGGATCACCTTGGTGAATTTATTGATGAGACTGGTCTTGACCTTTACCAGATGTTTGGTGATGGAAACACTGAGAGTGCGGCGGAGGTTGATATTTGGAAGAAAAAATTTGTACTAGGCCAGAGTCTATACAACCCTCAAGCCTTATCTGATCTGGGGACGCAAATATACCTGCTAAACAAGTGGTACATGCAGGCGTCTACCGGTGGAGACTGCTGCGTTGGTGTCAGAATTAGAGACGAACATTGGTTCCGTGGCGATGATGTTATGTATGTTGACTTTGCAGAATTTCATCAACTATGCCACCTGACCTCTCTAGACAAAGTTATCATTAGCTGCTATTGCCTGTAAGTAATAATTCTTTCGATCTATTATTAAACTCATCATATGTGCGTATATGCATATAAATTATCCTAACAAGTACTATATATATGCAGATTTACAATGACAGAGCTCAGAAAGGTAGGTTGCAATGAAATTGGTTTTATTGATCCCCATATAGTATTCAAAGACCCAGTTACTCCAAAGACTAATTGGAAGTCTGAGTCAGAGAGTAACCTCATGAACTTCTTAGTGAACCAACGCCACAAGAAGGATATACTCTTTCCCTACAACTTTAAGTGAGTGTTAATAATGTCGATCATCCTTAATGGCTCATATGTTGATTCTAGTTAATTAATGAATGTTATGCGTTATATCCTATAAACACATGCAGCAATCACTGGATATTGATGGACATCGATCTGGTGAAAAGTCACTTGATAATCTATGACTCGATGAGAAAACCACAACAAGACTATCAAGATATGATAGATATTATCCAGAGGTAATTTCGGTATCTCTAGCAACTATATATACACACAAACATGATGATTAACTATATCTGATGACGTGGCAAATTTTTTATTGGGCAGTGTTTGGAAAACCTTTATTGAGAAGCAACACATGGGAAAATGCAAAGCGCCACTGAATGTAATCCCTTTGAAAGTAAGTCCCCTAAATCGCATTATCTTTATTAATTAAACATATAGCTTTCACCGGATCACTAGATTGGATGACAAATCTTTTTCTCGTAAAGTGGTGTCTGAGGCAGGAACAGGGGAACAACTACTGTGGTTACTATGTTTGCAAGTTTATCAAGGTGGTCTCCCAAAGAACTCCTACAGAGAGACTCAAAGTACGTTAAAAATACACTATATATTCATTTAATTATTATTATTGATTGTGTTACTATGTCTTTATATATATATGTACATATATTAATTTATTTTCCTTTAATTCAAACCTGTAGGCTCGATGGTTGGAGGAAAAGGTCATACGGCAAGACCAAATCAAAGCAATTCAAGAGTCTATAGCCGGATTTTTTAATGAGCAGGTCATCGATTCCAAGGGCGAGTTCTACTTCGACCCAACACTGCCATGGAAGCCAAGCTAGAGGATGAGAGGAAACTTGTTATATATCACAACAACTGTAATGCAATCTTTTGTAATATATGTACATGAAATAATATAATGTAAAATACACATATGCATGCATGCATGTAAATATATGTATGATGCATGCATGCATATATATATATATATTTCTATGCTTGAATTGTGTGATTTAATACGTTCATTGTGCTTGAACCGAAACATACTATACGTGTGTATAAATGTATAATTAGCAGCGTACAATACGACTACGAAAACCTATTTTGAAAAGAAAACAAAAAAATGAAAAGAAAAGAAAAAAGAAAAAAAACCTTTAGTCCCGGTTCGTATTATCAACCGGGACTAAAGGTGCCGGCCATCGTGGCATGTCAGGAGGCACCTTTAGTCCCGGTTGGTGTTACCCACCGGGACTAAATGTCCTCCTTTAGTCCCGGTTCCTGACCCGGGATTAAAGGACCCCCTTTAGTCCCGAATGCTTGCTCCCGGGTGGGGAACCGGGACTAGAGGGGGTTCCCCACTGGGAGTAAAGCTCTATTCTCTACCAGTGAGAGGCGGACCTCTAAACAGGTTAGTCTCTGAAAACAGTGGCCATTTTGGCTTGTCTCCATAAATTGAGCCCAGCCCACAAAGCCCATCAAGAACTGATATCGGCTTCAGAAACCCTAAGTCACCCTACCGCACTTCTCTCCAAACAGAAGTCGCAGAGCTGCCCCTGTCGCATCCTCTGGCCATAGCACAAAGCGCCACCCCCTCTAGTGGTGAGCACGATGCATGGTACCGGAGCACGGACCCTGATGATGGATGGCGGCCTCAGCACGCGCGTGGCTCTAGGGCGCGCAGATCGAGCAGGGATGGCGGCATGGCGGCGGATCGAGCAGGTGCAGCGTCGTGGCGGTGGCGAGCTGACGGCAGCCTGGGTAGCGACCCTCTGTCCCAGCTCGTCTTGGGCCATGGGGGGTGCCTACACGGCCAAATTTTGCTAATCTTTAAGAATTTCTACAATAGGAGGGGGTGCCTGGGCACCCACGGGCCCTTATTTGGCTTCGCCCCTGGTAGCGGGCTTGGCTTGCAGGCCCGAGCAGGGGCCTCCACCGACAGGTCTTGGTTTGTTTTTGTTTTTTTTCCTTGCCCGCCTCTGTTATTCATGGTTTTCAGTAACGAAATGTCAGAGGCGGCAGTACTGCCTGCCTCTGTTAAACGTTTTTGCCAGTCTTCAAAATTGGTTTGGTAGTAGTGTTAGAGAAATGTATGTTTGTACACTGGAAATCTAGTTGGCACACGTACGTGCATTTGATGGATATGTTTTTGAAAACTGGAGGAGGAAGTGTGGAAGTCCAAGGCATCTAATTAATCAGTTAGACCTCGAAAGTATAGATTGCTGACTTGTGGATGTGATCATTTCCATGCCACCATTTTATACACACAACAAAATGAGCAACTTTAGTGTACATACGTGATAGCTCTTGGAAATCTGAACATGGAAAATCTTTACTGTAATGGCATATGTCAATGCTCGCTCCTCTGGTACAGTTTGAACCATGTTCTTCAAGGCCAATAGGTTCTTGTTAGTCCACTGAACAAGCAACAAGATCGACATGCGTTTACAAATAGGAATACATTTCCACCACATCTAGAGGAACCATGCGATAGGTTCACCTGGTTAGCAACATTGTTTCGAGTTGCAAATAATTTTTAATCACATAGTAACATTTTTTTTCCCTTGATGCAAGGAAGAAACACTGCCTCATAGTTACAGTACAAGAGTACTGGTGGTTCCAGATGTCAATCAGCCTGTTCGCTTGTTGGTTTCAGCCAGCCAACAGTGTTTTCCTCTCACAACAAACCAGCACCAGCCGAGCTTATCAGCCTAGAAACCAACCACGAATAGGCCGAATGTCTGCTTTGTAGTACTATTGAAACAAGCAAGACATGTATATGACCACTTCATGCATGTCCCATGTGTTGAAGAAAAAAATCATACTGGTGGCTCAATCCTAATGTCACAAGCATATTGCCTAACCTTCCATATCTAACTTTTCAGCAAGCTCACTTAAGATCATATTTTGAATTAAAGTTCGAGGGTTGGTTTTATTTCAGAAAAATAACTTCACTCTTATAGGTAAGCGAGACACTTTTGGGTAATAAGTTGTACTCATGCCAGCAGCTAAGATTTGGGGTAGGTTTTTTTCTCCCCTCAGACCTTGTTTTTGGAAGGTTTACTACTCCAGGAATTAGAAAATTTACAATATAAATGTGATACATTACGCAACATACACTTATACTAACTGTGTCTCAAAAATAATGCAATGAGCTATTTACACATGATCGACACATTTTAATTTTTTTGTGGTGGTGGTTGCCAGAAATTGATAGTTTGTATGACACTGATACCCATCAAATTAACCAGTTTTGACATGGTTCATAAAAATACAATGGCAAAGCTAAGAGGATGACTGTCCTACTATGTGTAGTATTTGGCAAACTAGTTTTTTTAATGAAAGATGTATAAGTTAAGTGTATAATTTCCAGCCTTTGCATCAAAAAGGTATCATGAACACAAATCCTGTCATTAGTTAGTGTATAGCTATAACTACACAACTTATGGGTGACCATATAGTATCTCCATCCCCATTGATTTCTCCAACCAACCCATGCTCTCCCGCTGCTCGATGTCTATAAATACATATGCCCCTGCCTCCCAACTCTTCCCAGGCTTCATCATTAATTCATTTAGCTCCTCTCACTCGATAAACACCTATGGCATACATGCCTGCCTCATCAGTCCTCCTCCTCACCGCCATTGCTGCCGGTGCAAGCGCAGCCAGCTTCACCATTACAAACAAATTGTGGTTACACAGTGTGGCCGGCAGGCATCCCTGTCTGCGGGGGCACGCAGCTGGACCAAGGCCAGACATGGACCGTTGACGTGCCCACCGGCACCAGCGGCAGGTTCTGGGGCTGCACCGGTTGTTCGTTCAACGGGGGAAGTGGCCACTGTGACACTGGTGATTGTGCTGGTGCGCCCTCCTGCACCGTCTCCGGGCAGCCGCCAGCAATGCTGGCCGAGTACACCATCGGTGGCACTGGCAACAACCAGGATTACTATGACATCTCGGCTGTTGACGGCTACAACCTGGCCATGGCCTTCTCCTGCAGCACTGGCGTTGGGCTGGTGTGCATGGACCCTAGCTGCCCTGATGCATACCAGTATCCCACCGATTGTACCAAGACCCATTCATGCAGAGCCAACAGCAACTACCAGGTGACCTTCTGCCCTTGAAGCAGCGGATGGTGACAACGTCGAGCGGCGTACTACGTATTATGAAATATATAACTACCACTATAGCTATGACTCATCTACGTATGTATGAACGGAAATGTGAATGAATAATTTGATAAATAAGAGAATATATAGTAAATCATCCATGCGTCCATGTGTACTGATATATGAGACACATGTTCCATGTTTGTACTTGGTTATCAGGAACCTTATAAATCTAAACATGTTTCCTCAAATAAAGATGTGGATTTTCTCTATGCGCCATGAGCTTCCTGATTTATTTTCTTTTATAATTCTTATGTTCTTGAGCTACCTCCTTACAATGGCTATGTCTCGAAGGTTTAAACTACATATCTTGACGGTTTACTCTCCAGTTGTGCATTTGGGTGCTGCCTCATGCATCTAGGGGCAGTTTAATCTATATTACTTGAGTTCCATGGGTATGATCTGTAGTTATTTGTTGAAAGATACAACATGAAGTTATAAGGATCATGGTCCATACGAGACTCCCTCCCAAATGCTCTAATGTTTTAACTATTGAGTGTCCCTTTTCACTGCTAGCTAGATGACAAAGATGGATAATTTATTGACTCTTGAGAGTACCTTTTCACTCCAAGAGTAAGGGAACAATTTGAGCAACAATTGTTCATGTTAATAGGGCTAGAAATCATGGACCAAAGCTTCAACACTACTACAGAAAACGTTTGTAGCAATTTTTTGTAGGGGCCGCTGGTAATGGAGCCGCCCTACAGTGGGCATGCTCGGGACCCACGAGACCAGCCGCCCCTACAAACCGCACAGTTGGGGCGGCTTGTGATACGAGCTGCCCCTACAAATGTGTCGATTTATAGGGGCAGCTCACTCACCAGTCGCTCCTACAAAGCCAATTTGTAGGGGCGGCTCAATCACCAGCCGCCCCTACAAATATTTTTGTATTTTTTAAATATTAATTCTGCATATTTTTTATAAATATATATATAATTGTATTAAAAACAATTTGCTATATTTTTCCTGTACACATAAAAAACAACTTGCTGATATATATATAATGATACATTTTCTTTTTAAAAAATAAAAAAAATTATATTTAGAAAATGGAAATTTGAATTAGTGAGCAACAATTATGCATGTTAATAGGGCTAGAAATCATGGACCAAAGCTTCAACGCTACTACAGAAAATGTTTGTACCAACGGGATAATTTTTTTGTAGGGGCGGCTAGTGATGGAGCCGCTCCTACAGTGGACGTGCTCGGGACCCACGAGACCAACCGCCCCTACAAACCGGACAGTTGGCACAGCTAGTGATATGAGCTGCCCCTACAAATGTGTCGATTTGTAGGGGCGGCTCACTAACCAGCCGCTCCTACAAAGTCGATTTGTAGAGGCGGCTTAGTCACCAGCCGCCCCTACAAATATTTTCGTATTTTTGAAATATTAATTCTGCACATTTTTTATAAATGTATTAAAAACAATTTGCTATATTTGCCTATACACATAAAAAATAACTTGCTCATATATATAATGATACATTTTATTGTTTTAAAAATAAAAAAGTTATATTTAAAAATTAAAAATTTGAATTTGTGAAATTTGAATTAAATTTTAAGACAGAAAATGACCTAAAATGAAAATGTTGTAAACATCAAAGTTGTAAAACTCATCAAGATTTACAACTTTTATTTTGTTCATCTTTTCATGTGACTTAGTTTGAAACGTTCAAAATTTGAATTTCTTAAAATGGCAACTACAAACAATATTTTCAAAGAGTAAATGATTTTAGCTAGAAAAGTCATGAATATAAAAGTTATAGAAATCATCAAGATATAAAACTTTAATTTTGGTGATTTGTTCATCTGACAAAGTGATAAGAACATTGTTCATAAATTTTACATATCTCTAATATGGTTTCATAAACTATAGAAGAGATATGTAAGTTTTGTGAATAATGTTTGCTAATACTTTGTCAAATGAAGAAATAACCAAAATAAAAGTTGTAGATCTTGATGTCTTCAAAAACTTTTATATTGATGACTTTTTCAGCTCAGATCATTTAGTGTTTCAAAATCTGATTTCAAGTTGTAGTTTTTTAAATTCAAAATTTGAATTGTTCAAACAAAGTCACATAACAAGATGATCAAAATAGAAGTTGTAGATCTTGATAAGTTCTATAACTTTTATATTGATGACATTTTAGCTAAGATCATTTAGTGTTTCAAAATCTAGTTTGAAGTTGTAGTTATTTGAAATTCAAAAATTGCATTATTCAAAATTTGTCACATGAAAAGATGACCAATATAAATTTGATGGAGAATGATTTTAGAAAATTTTAGGAGAAAAAACCATAGCATTTGGAGTTAGTATGAGGGAGAAAGACTAGTTACAAATTTTAACCACAGATTAAAAAGAGAAATCACACTCTGTGTCTAATATTTATACATATATTGAATAATTATAAATTTATTATATAAATTGATATATAGAATACATAATTACTAATTAAAAAATTTTGAAAAATATTTCTAGGGGCGGCTTACTCAGGAACCGCCCCTACAAATCCATTTGTAGGGGCGGCTGGCGTTTTGAGCTACCCCTACAAATGCTCTTCGGTATATAAGCAGGAGGGTGCGGGGGGCTTCGTTTTGGCTAAGTCTTGGATACTCACTCTCCCTTTGACTTCAGCAGGCTGCAAAAATTCAGTGCCGCCATCGCCACCGCCTTTGTGCCCTACCTCCACTGTGCCCTACCTCCCCCGATCTGACTCCAACACCAGGTCTGCCTTCTTGCCCTGCGCGTGCGCCGCTATCTATGCACACGATGGGTCGTAGGGTTTTCGTCAGCGACCTCGATGACCACCGTCGTTCCCTACTTCCCCTGGTCTACCTCCAACCTCTAGTCTGCCTTCGTGCCCTACACACGCGCCGCCGTTCCCCGTGCACACGGTGGCTATAGTTTCCGTTGATGACCTCCACCGGCTCATCTCCGACCTTGAGCTCCACCAACCCCGTATAGCTAGGGTTTGAGGGCCCCTGCCCGCTGCGCCACCGCCCTGTGTGTTCAGCGTCCATGCGCGCTCTCCCCCACCCGTGTGTTCGGCGTCCGCACGCTCTTCCTTGGTGGCCCTAGTGTCCACGCCCCCTTCCTTGGCGATGGTACACTAGTTGTCGTGTCCTCCGGCGTCAGCGCCCCCTCCCCCAGCATCCTTCTGTAGGTATGTCAACCCCAGCCCCTTCCCCTTGACCCCTTTTCCTCCATTCCTATTGCACCGAGTTCATGCTGTGTTCAATTTCACTGAGACTTGGATATGTTGCTGAAATGGGTTGTGAGACTTTGATATGCCGTGCTCAATTTAGATCAGAGTACCATGTTGTCCTAATGTAGTAATGTGTGCTGAAAATGACCTCTTCTCTAGCATTTCTATTTGAAATACCTTTTTGTGTTGTCATCATGGTATTAGTCTTGAGCTAAATAATGTTGTCATCATGGTATTAGTCTTGAGTTACTAAAACTGTGTTTATATATGCTCACTGTTTTTGTACATGCCACTGTGTTTATATATGCTCACTGTGATTATATACGCTCACTGTTTTTAGATATGCCAACTCTTTTTATATATGGTCACTGTGATTGTATATGCTCACTATGATTATATATGCTCACTATTTTTAGATATGCCAAATGTTTTTTATATATGATCACTGTGATTGTATAAACTCATTGTGATTATATATATCCTCACTGTTTTTATATATGCTCACTGTGTTTATATATGCTCACTATTTTTAGATATGCCAACTATTTTTATATATGGTCACTGTGATTGTATATGCTCACTTGATTATATATGTTCACTGTTTTTAGATATGCCAACTATTTTTATTTATGGTAAATGTGATTGTATATGCTCACCATGATTATATATATCCTCACTGTTTTTATATATGCTCACTGTGTTTATATATGCTAACTGTTTTTATATATGCTCACCGTTTTTATATATGGTCACTGTGATTGTATATGCTCACTGTGATTATATATGCTCACTGTTTTTAGATATGCCAACTGTTTTTATGTATGGTCACTGTGATTGTATATGATCATTGTGATTATATATATCCTCACTGTTTTTATATATGCTCACTGTGATTATATATGCTCACTGTTTTTAGATATGCCCACTGTGTTTAAATATGCTCACTGTGATTGTATATGTTGACTGTGATTATATATGCTCACTATTTTTAGATATGCCCACTGTGTTTATATATGCTCATTGTTTTTGTACATGCCCACTGTGTTTATATATGCTCACTGTGATTATATATGCTCATTGTTTTTAGATATGCCAACTATTTTTATATATGGTCACTATGATTGTATATGCTCACTATTTTTAGATATGCCAACTATGATTATATATGCTCCCTGTTTTTATATATGCCCACTATCTTTATATATGCTCACTGTGATTGTATATGCTCACTGTGGTTGTATATGCTCACTATTTTTAGATATGCCCATTGTTTTATTTATGCCAATTGTGTTTATATATGCTCCTTTTAACTAGAAGCAACTGCTTTGTAGAGCCTCCTCTCCTCTCCTACTACTTCTACTTCTCTCTACCCTACTGCTACTATTGTTGTCCTACTATTAATAGTACTCCTGCTACTACTATATATGCTCACTGTTTTTGTTTGGTCTCCTCTCCTCTCCTCTACTACTACTTCTACTTCTCCTACTCCTCTATGTTTGGTAGAAGCTGCTATCTCTTTTTGGAACCAGTAGCTGCTTTTTTTGGGCAAACTCTCGTCTCGTCTCACCTGTTTGGCCTATGATGAATTTGTCCAACTCCAGAAATTATCTAGATTATGAGCTGATGATCATGAACTTGTGAGGAACTTGGCATCATTACCAGCCGCCCCTACTATCTTTTTCTATTAGTTCATTACGGTTTTTATATATGCTCACTGTGTTTATGATGCCTTTATGCTCCAAGTTCTTGATCAAATGATGACTGACATGTTTCTGAGGCCTCTATTACTTCTACTAGTTTTTTCGATCTTTTGCTATTTTATCAGACTTGTAGTGCCATTGGGTTTTCTTAGACCTTCTCAGGTATCTAAAACACACTTTCTTGCATCTATTAGAATAAAACACAAAATGTTGAAGACAGCAGATAGTGCAACCCGATGCCCTAAGCACGAGCCAACCTATGACGAGGAAGAACCAGAGGACCATCTTACTCAGCAGCAGTTCAATGACGAGTTACAAAAGGATATAGCAGTGATGCTTACTCAGGAGGAGTTTGATGAGGAGGCTACTGAGAGGAACGTAGAGGAAGGGGGAGCATAGGACAGAGCAGGAGAGGATGATGATGATGATGATGACGAAGACGATGAAGATGAGCATGAAGAAGAGGGATATGAAAGTCCCGAGGATCCTTTCCCATGTGAAGCCAGACGGAGGCTAACAGAGGAGGAGCTGGACAAGGATTTTGACCTAAATGAGGAGGTAGAGATAAAGCCTTAGCTTGTAAATTTTGCTAAAGCTTTGACTGTGTTATAATTACTAACACTTTGACCTCCCGTACATATAGGCTCCTCCTGAAACTCGAAGAAGACGACGTTGACGTCTGTGATAGAGTAGAGGAAAGAAGAGCAGAGGCAACAGCCACAGAGACGGACATTGAGGCTCTGCTCCACAATCTCAAGACATGACCACGAACTTAGCTCCCAAGCCGAAGAGGAAACAGCGGGATAGAAAAGCGAACCAATATACAGATAAGGCATGCTATGTGATAACGGACGTCGGGCCAGCAGGGGAGATACTTGAGCCTAAGGAATTCAGAGAATGATTCCGTAATGCGATCGGGGCCCTAGTAAGAGATCAATTGAACCCAACAATCCCTAGCTAGAAAGATGTACCAGCGAAGAAAAAGGGAGAACTATGGGATAAGAAGCTGAAGCTCAATTTTAGATTTTCGGAGGGTAAGCATGAACTAGTGAAACTTCATGCTTTCAAGATAATGGAAGAGTCATTCCGATGTTGAAGGTCGAACCTAAACAAGAAGTATATCCAAAAGGAATTAACTCCCTTCCATGAGTTCAGCAACATAACTCTTAGTCAATGGGAGGAGCTCATGGCTCAGAAGACTACACCTGAAGCATTGGCCCTCAGTGCACGTAACACCGAGCTAGCGAAGAGGAACCAACACCACCATCATCTATGTCCCGGGGGCTACTATGGCAAGGAAGAGATGTTTAGGAAGATGGAGGAAGAGGCCGCCACATCTAGGAAATTAAACTTCGAGGGGTTGAAACTACACTCAAGGAATTGGATCCTTGGGAGGAGTACAGATGCATCCGGCACATTGAAATAGTTTTCAAAATCACTAAAAATTTGAACTTTTAAAAATTTGCGTAGGAAATAATATATATAGCCAACCTAAACAATTTTTACAAATAAAATAATACAAGAACATAAAATTTTATGTGTGCAACTTTGTGTGTGAATGTTTGCTTGGCTTGTTGAACTAATGGTGGCACCCTTTTACGCATCCATGCATTCAAATTCAAATTTGAAATCATTTAAACATATGTATATAGGGATAGGAAATAGAAAAGAAAATAGAAAATAGGAAAAGCCACTTGGGCTCATTACCTCCCCCTCCCTCCTTTTCGGCCCATAGCAGCCCACTCCCTCCTTTCCCTTATCCCCTCCTCCTCCTGCACGAGCCGGCCCAACAGTGTCGCAGTGGCCGCGGCCCAGCGCACGGCCCAGTTCGCCTCCCCCCTCGCTCTCCCTCTCCCTCCTCCCTCTCCCTCTCGCTGACGGATAGTACCCACCTGTCAGCTCTGTCGTCCACCTCCGAGCCAACAGCCGTATGTGGCACAACCGTGGCGTCAACGCCTTCCAGCGCCACCCCGGTGCCAGCAGGTATCAACGGTGACATTGCGACATGATCGGACCCACAATGCCCTCCTTTTCCCCTCTCCTCCCTTCTCCCCCTCACTATGCATGCGTCAATGATCGGCGTGATGGTCGCCACCGTGTAGAGCCACCGGAGGAGCCGCCAAGGTAGCTCCGGCGTGCGCACGAGCAAGCACCAGGCATTGCGATGTGACCTAACGAGGTCAACCATGTGGCCAAGTCTAGTGCACTGCGCCGCCGTGACCTCTCCGGTGAGCCGCCGCCACTGCCATGGGACCCGCTGCCGACGGCGACCTTGCCACCGGCTACAGCATGACCCAGCGAACCCCGTCCACCCCTCCTCCACCACTCCTGAGGACTAACGCCACTAGCGTAAGCCGCTCTGGCGAGCCCCGCTCCTCCTCCCTTGTTCTAACGCCAACACGGTCACCTCTGTCCGCTGCCATCCCCCTTCTCTGTCCCTGCCAGGTGGGACTGGAAGGAAACGGCGTCGTTGTTCCCCTCCGTCCCCGTCCATCTCCCGTCTTTCTCCCTTTCCCTCACTGACATACGGGCCCATGGCCTTAACGCCGGCGCCACTGTCATTGCTGACGCAAGCAAGGGCCCACCTGTCACACACACATCACACACACAACGTGGGATACGTTTTAGAAAATGCTAGGTACAACAGTTAGTGTACACAAAGGGTTAGAAATGCATTTTCCCATCTTAGAAAAATTCCCAGAAAATTTGTAAATAAACTAGATGCATTAAGGAAATTAACCATGTAGTTTGTACCCATTTTCATGTACTAGAAAATGCATATAAAATTCCACCTAGTTAATTAGCAATAGAATAAACTTTTAAACCATAACTCCGTTTCGCATGAAGCCATTTCTAAAATTCATCTATAATCAAACCCTACCATATGCACCTAGTATCACCATATAGTTCTTTGTTCCATGTGCCTTTTATTTTGTGGATAGCGGTATTCTTATTAGACCGATACATCCGACAGACGATGGTAATTGTTAGGAGGACAAAGACCCGAGTTACGTAGATGTGCCAGAAGGTGACAACGATGAAGGCAAGTCCTATTTTATGAGCTCCACACCATGACTAGATTTAGGGATAATAATGGAACTTAAAACTTGCTAAACCTAAACTAGACCCTGACATGGGGCAAGTAGTGGTAAACTATGTATGTAGTTTATCATGGCAGGGATGCCTGGATAGGGTTCCTGTGGGAGATACTCGCCTTGGTCACATAAGGATCGGTTCATAGTCCCTCTCGCCTAGTGAGATATTTTCATACAGCCACATGTCTATATGGGTAGGCTTCATCCCACACCCTGTTAGATAGAAGTATAGTGTCTACTAGGAGGCCGGTGTACGCAGCGGAATATCAGGAGCCGATACGGGGGATGGGTTTTCTTCTGTGTCCGGTTGGCGTGGATGCTCTGTGATCTTCCTCATTAAGCTTTAGGTTTTTGGGCCACATTCGAGCCACTATTTTCTTGGCCGTGTTTGTGCCATGTTTTCTTTTGTGATGATTTGGTATCATCACATTTTGGGGGGATTTGGTATCTTCTCGGTTTTGTGTCTCCAACCCCTAAGGAACCTGGTAGAGATTATATGGAAATCTAGGTTAGCTTCCAAGTGGGTATGGGATCTCGTTAGGTCTATTTTGTCCACTGATCATGGATGAGGTTGCACGTATCATGTGGGGAAATTTATACACCTATGTATAGTTTATTAAATCTATTCGAATAGCCACGTCCTTGGAATGGGCAATTGCTAGGATGGGATACAATGATTAACTTTACTTTTATGTGTAATGAAACTAGTAATGGAATTGATGCTAAACCGGGTACTAGTGGGAATGGTAATACTCTACTAGGACCCAACCCGTAATTATAACCACCACTACACTTCTATTTCCACCCTATGGCTGGGACTTGATGAGTACATATGTACTCACCCAATGTTGACCCATAGACCTCGGCACAGAAGAAGACTATGACTTCGAATATGAAGCATACGACGAGGATTAGGTTTCCCGTAAGGAGATACGATCGTAGGAATGTGACATCGAGGCTGGGGTTTCATCCGCGCTCAAGTTGCCTATGGAATAGGATGCTGTTTTGTTCTTTTATAATCTCGCTTTAGAGACCACTAATAATGTCGTTTCATGGCGGAAGCCTTCCTCTAGCTATGTAGCCTATGACTAAGCCCCTTGGGCCACTGTTGCAGACCTTATTTTAGATATTAATAAAGCTCAAATCCTTTTATTATATATCTGTGTACCATCCCTGTGATTTATGCGTGATCCTAGCGCAAATATGGATGCACTAAGGACTCTCAAATTAAGGGGCCAACAGAGTGGTATCAGAGCTGAGCTTGACCGTAGGATAAAGCCCTAGGATTGGAACACGCTAGATAGTTTTATAGCAATAGCAATAACCACAAACCTAATAGTAGTAAAGGCAACAAACCCTTCTCATTGTCATTTTGCATTTTGTTGTAAAATGTTCTAACCCTTGTGGTAAATTTTGCAGCAATGGATGACAAATGGGTTAAGTTGGACTGTTTGACCACTGAAGGATTCCCTCCACTCCTATGGGAGACACTACAGCGACTAGGTTACACCGAGGCACCAATGTACTATGATCGTGAGTACATCAAGGATGGTGTACCTAAATGTGAGATTCGTGTGTGAATTCCAGGACATCCATCATGCCCCGCATTTCAAACTTGGTACCACACTGCCTATGGAAAAGAGTTGCAGGATACATGCCAGAAAGCAGCACGCCGAGCTCTTACAGAGTACTGTCAGATCTTTGAAGAAGACATTGAGCACACTCTGACCAGATTTTTCCCAGTACCTAATCAGAGTACATAGCAGTAACCACTGTCAAGTACCTACACTCACTTGACACCCTCTATGAAAATCAGCAACAAGAATTATCAAGATGGATAGCTAAGGCAAAGGAGATTGGAAGTGAGTTACGAGACACCAACTGGGAGATGTACTTAGTAAGACAAGAGAGAGAAATTATGAAGAACAAGGTAGATTCCTGTTGCTAGGAGTTGAAGGAAGCCCTACAGCAATCATGTGCAAAGAAGCATTCAAAGAAGACGAAGAAAGGAAAACGGATCGTGATCATAGGTCCACGAGATGGAGTACTAGCATATGACCAACAAGACCCACACTACGAGCTGAACATATATTTTCCAAAGGAGTCATATTCTGACCAAGAGACAGTAGAGACATAATAGTCCATGGCAGACAATTTCACAAAAGCCGAGCCATCATGAGTCACTTCAGGGCAGGATGATGATGGATATGCACATGAGCTTTACATACTGCGAGATGAGCAATTGGCCCAGGAAAAGGGCAATTCTGCACATTGGGACCTTCGCAAGATGCAATTCAAGTAGAGTAATGAGTCAAAGTCACGTGATGCAATTGTAAAATAAATAATGAGAATTGTAGTAGCAAGTAGTAGTGTCTAGTGCCCTAGTAGTAATAGTAAGCCTAGAGTCGCTTCGATGTCATTAGAAGTATGAGTAGACGCATAGTAATCACTCTAGCAGCTACTGTATGATGCATCCTTGTATCATATATGTATGATTGTTCGTGTGATATATGCATTGTGTGTTTGTTTGTGCACATGTGTCCTTGCTTGCTTGTTATTTTATTTTCTCACCCAAATCCTAGAGGATGTCTTCTCATCTTTATCGTTCCATGCCAACAGATGGAACAAAGGTCTGATAGGATACGAGATCGCTGTGAAAGGGCCACTGAAAGGTAGGTTCATGAGGAAGAAGAGCCAGTTGCACCTAGACCTAGAGGCAGGCAGAATAGAGGAAATCATAATCATAGGCATGGGCTTGAACAACCGCAAGAGGATAACATCCAAAATATAGAAGATGTACCCGAAGAAGATGAAGAAGTTGAGCAAAACATTGGAAATGAACCAGTACAAGGGGAGGAATCCCCGCCACCTCCACCAACATTGGCAGAAGTGATGGACCGACAGACCCATTTATTAGAAAATCTTGCAAGAAGGCAGAGAATGGTAATGGACAAGGGAAAATGGCCACATTCATGAGACTTCTCCCACCGACGTTTGATAGTGCAGAAGATGACCCATTGTTAGCCGACGATTGGTTGCATACCATCATCAAGAAAATGAATGCAGTAAGAGCCACCAACGAAGAGAAAGTTATTCTTGCCACTCACCAACTGGTAGGAGCCACTGGTGAATGGTGGGAGAACTACCAAGATGCAGCTAAAGAGCCAGAAGCTATCACTTGGCAAGAATTCATGGAGAAGTTCCACGAATATCACATTCCAAAAGGGATCATGGAGATAAAAGCATAAGAGTTTTGTTCACTAAGACAATGTCCAATGACGGTAAATCAGTATATTCGGAAGTTTATGCAGTTAGTGCGGTACGCGCCAGAAGATGTTAACTCCAACAAGAAGAAGCAGAAGTGTTTTAGGAGAGGACTCAATGCATCCCTACGAGAGCAAATGGTCACTCACATCTACCCAGACTTCAACACATTGATGAATCGCACCATTCTATTAGAAGAAGAACGTGTCAGAGGTGAAGGAGAATGGAAGCGCAAATTTCTAATACAACATGCTCACCAGCAAGAAAGAACACAATGAGTCTGCACCAACAACACCGCACCCACAATGTACCAGCCGACTATGCAGTACAGGACACCTGGAATCAACACTTCATAAGCCACATCAAACTACAAGAACAAGAACAAAAGCAGCAACAACAACAACAGCAACAATCAGCCCAAGAGTACCAATAATACTACAATGGAGACCTATTTTTGATGCCGACAACTAGGACACCGTGTAGCCCAATGCCCCCTTAAAATAGGAAACTCTGCCCCTGCTCAGTCTATAGCGAGCAATAAGATAGCCGCCTCAGGAACTGGATGCTTAGCGCCTTAGAACTCTAGACTGCCCAGAAGGAATGCGCTGAATTTTGGGCAAGGCCGTGTGAACCATGTTAATGCAGAGGAAGTACAGGCAGCACCTGATGTCATGTATGGTGAGTTTCTAGTAAACTTCACTCTTGCAACCGTGTTGTTTGATTCCGACGCATCACATTCATTTGTTTCTGCTTGTTTTGCGCTTAGAAATAGTTTAAGAACCGTGTTACTTCCCACCCCTTTATTAATTCGAACCCCTATAGCTGTCCTCAAATGCACCCTCAAGTGCCTTCAAGTGATGATAATGATAGATGAAGTAGAATTTCAAGCCAACCTAGTAGTATTGAAGACAGAAGGTTTGGATATAATATTAGGAAAGGATTGGTTAAGGAAACACCATGGCACTATATCCTGTAGCGATAGGGTAGTAACCTTGATAAATCACAAAGGATTAAAGGTAGAATGTCACCCTCAAGCCCCCAAAGTAGAACAAATGGTTTGAGTATGCAAGCAACAAGCGTTGAAGAAGTACCAGTGGTATGTGAATACCCCGATGTGTTCCCTAAAGAGTTATAGAGAATGCCACTAGACAGAGATTTGGATTTTATAATTGACCTAATCCCTAAAACTGCACCCATTGCCAAGAGACCGTATCAGATGGCAGACATCGAGTTAGAAGAATTGAAGAAGCAGTTATGGGAGTTACAAAAAAAAGGATATATCGGACCAAGCTCATCCCCTTGGGGATCACTAGTTTTGTTCGTGAAGAAGAAAGATGGCAGTCTCAAGATGTGTATTGACTACCGATCACTCAACGAAGTTACCATCAAGAACAGGTACCTGTTACCCAGAATAGACGACCTATTTGACCAGTTAATGGATGCCAAGTATTTCTCCATGATAGATATGAGATCAGGCTACTATCAATTGAAGATTTGGCTTAGTGATATACCAAAGCCCACATCCGTGACCTGCTATGGACATTATGAGTTCACCGTGATGCCATTTGGACTAACCAATGCCCCAGCATATTTCATGAACCTGATGAACAAGGTGTTCATGGAAGAGCTAGATAAGTTTATAGTAGTATTCATCGACGACGTTCTCATCTATTCAAGAAGTGCCGAAGAACATCAACAACATTTGAGAGCAATTTTAAACAAGCTATGAGCACATGAGTTGTATGCCTAGTTCAGTAAATGTGAGTTTTGGCTACACGAAGTCACCTTCCTAGGACACATTATCACCGCAGAAGGAGTAAAAGTAGACCCAGAGAAAGTTAAGGCCGTATCAGAATGGAAGCAGCCAACCAATGTTACAGAAGTTCGCAGTTTCATTGGACTAGCTGGATACTACCAAAGATTTATTGAAGGATTTTTGAAGATCACAAGACCCATGACAGCCCTAACACAGAAAAGGAAAAGAATTCAAGTGGACAAAAGCATGTGAGAGGAGTTTTCAAGAGTTGAAGACCCGGTTAACCATAGCCCCGATACTCACACTACTAGATATACACAGAAGCTTTGTAGTATATTGTGATGCATCACGACAAGGACTAGGATGTGTCCTAATGCAGGATGATAAAGTAGTTGCCTACGCCTCCCGGCAACTAAAGAAACATGAAGAAAAATATCCAACGCATGATCTGGAGCTAGCAGCCGTGGTACATGCATTGAAGATATGGAGACACTATCTCATTGGAATCAAATGCAAGATATTTACAGACCACAAAAGTCTGAAGTATATTTTCACACAGCCTAATTTGAACCTACGAGAAAGAAAATGGTTGGAACTTATCAAGGATTATGATCTAAGTGTACAATATCACCTAGAAAAAGCTAATGTAGTAGCAAATGCATTGAGCAAAAAAGTATATTGTCACTACATGACTACCTTAAATCGAAGACTAGAGTTGGCATAGGAAGTTCGCCAACTAAATTTGCAAGTCACACCGCAAGGCACCCTAAATATGCTACAAGTACGATCAACCTTGGAAGATCGGATAAAGCAAGCCCAAGACAAGGATGAAGAAATACAATAGTTCAAGGAGAAAAGTAGTAGGAAGGAACTTCTAGGATTCTGAGTCAATGAGCAAGGGAAGTTATGGTACGAGGACTGGATATGCGTACCAAAGGATGAAGCACTCCAAAGATTAATAATGGACGAAGCACACCATTCAACCTACTCTATTCACCCAGGATCAACCAAGATGTATATGGACCTTAGAAAAAATACTGGTGGACTAGAATGAAAGGAGATATCGCATAATATGTCGCCCAATGCGATACCTATAGAAGAGTTAAGGCAGAACATCAATGACCAGTAGGACTACTATAGCCATTGCATATTCCAATATGGAAATGGGATGAAATCAGCATGGATTTCATAGTAGGACTACCCAAGACATCAACTGGACACGACTCCATATGGGTTATAGTAGACCAACTGATGAAAGTAGCTCATTTTATTCTAGTAAAGATTGACTACAAGGGTAACAAGCTAGCACAACTCTACATCGACAACATTCTTAGATTACATGGGGTACCAAGCCGAATAGTCTCAGATAGAGGAACTCGGTTCACTGCCCGATTTTGGAAAAGCTTACATAAAGCCTTAGGAACATGACTGGACTATAGCTCTGCCTACCACCCGTAGACCGATGGACAAACGGAAAGAGTGAACCAGATATTGGAAGACATGTTATGAGCTTGCGTATTGACCTTTGGAAAAGACTAGGAAAAGAGCCTATCGTTCGCATAATTCTCTTACAACAATAGTTATCAAGCTAGCCTAAAGATGTCACCATTTGAAGCCTTGTATGGAAGAAAATGCCAAGCCCCATTAATCTGGTCTAAAGTTGGAGAAAGAAGCATGTTTGGCCCTGACATGATCAAGGAAGCTAATGAACAAGTGGCCAAGGTTCAGGAGAATTTAAAGGCAGCCCAAAGTAGATAAAAGAGCTATGTAGACACTTGGAGAAGACCGTTAGAACTCCAACCCAGAGATTTTGACTACTTGAAAGTATCACCCATCAGGGGTACTCGAAGATTTCAAGTTAAAGGGAAGTTATCCCCGTGACGTATTTCATGTATCACAGCTAAAGAAATGTCTAAGGGTACCAGAAGAGCAAGTGCCTATAGAAACCCTGGACTTACAAACAGATTTACAGTATCAGGAAAGACCAGTTAAGATATTAGATATAGTCACCCGACAAACTGGAAGGATAGCAGTGAGGTTCTATCGAGTAGAATGGAGTAACCATACAGAGGCAGAAGCCACAAGGGAAAGAGAAGATGATCTTAAAAAGGAATTTTCCTATCTATTCAAGGATTAGCTCAAATCTCAAGGACGAGATACTTTTTAAGGGGGGGGGGTAGGTTTGTAACACCCTAAAAATTTGACCTAGTTTTAAAAATCACTAAAAATTTGAACTTTTAAAAATTTGCATAGGAAATAATATATATATGGCCAACCTAAACAATTTTTACAAATAAAATAAAACAAGAACATAAAAATTTATGTGTGCAACTTTGTGTGCGAATGTTTGCTTGGCTTGTTGAACTTATGGTGGCACCCTTTTACACATCCATGCATTCAAATTCAAATTTGAAATCATTTAAACATATGCATATAAGGATAGGAAATAGAAAATAGGAAAAGCCACTTGGGCTCATTTCCTCCCCTCCCTCCTTTTTGGCCTGCAACAACCCACTCCCTCCCTTCCCTTCTCCCCTACTCCTCCCGCGCGAGCCGACCCAGGAGGGTCACAGTGGCCGCGGCCTAGTGCCCGGCCCAGCTCGCCTCCCCCTCACTCTCTCTCTCTCCATCTCACTAACGGATGGGCCCCGCCCGTCAGCTCCATCGTCCACCTCCATGCTGGCAGCCATACGCGGCACAGCCGCGGCGTCAACGCCCGCTAGTGCCACCCCGGTGCAAGCTGGCGTCAATGGCGACACGATGACATGGCCAGACCCATGGGGCCCTCCTTTTGCCCTCTCCTCCCCTCCCCAATTCAATGGTCGGCGCTATGGTTGCCGCCGTGTAGAGCCACCGGGACACCGGCTTAGATGGCCTATAAATAGGCCAAGTCAGTGACACTCATGCCTCGCCCTCTCCACCACCAACTCCACCAAGGGCGGGAACACCCCCTCTCCCCCTCCTCTTCCCGTTTCCCCTCGTCTTTCCCCTCTTTTTCCACTTCCCTTTCAGGAGTTCACCGGCGCCATCAGCTCCGCCATCTCCTTCCTTCTTCCCCACTGTGTCTTTCACCGATTAGAGTGACCGGTGAGTCTTTGAGCTTCCCTTCTTTCTTTTGCTGTAGTTGCTAGGTAGTATAGGTCTCTGTGTAGCGCTTCCCGCATGAGACCTGCTCTGCCGAGCCATCGTGGCAGTCGGTCATCACCGGCGAGGATGCCCCAGGGCACACCGTCACCCCCACTGCACTTCTCACACACCCGCACACATGTTCATGTAGATAGTTGAGTAGATTAGGGCCTCTAAGGCCGAGTCTAGTACACTGCACCGTCGTGACCTCTCCGGTGAGCCGCCGCCACCGACACAGGCACTCGCTGCCGACGGTGACCCTGCCACCAGCTGCGGCATCACCCAACGGACCCTGTCCACCCCTCCACCACTCCCAAGGACTAACGCCACCGGTGTAAGCTGCTTCAGCGAGCCCCGCTCCTCCTCTCCTGTTCCGACGCCAGCACGGTCACCTCCGCCCGCCGTCATCCCCCTCTCTCCCCCTTCTCTGTCCCCGCTAGGTGGGACCAGACAAAAATGGCATCGCCGATCCCCTCTATCCCCGCCAGGTGGGACCAGAAGGATACTACATTGCCGTTCCCCTCCGTCCTCGTCCGTCGCCCCTCTCTCTCAATTTCCCTCACTAACATATGGACCCACGGCCTTAACGCCGATGCCGCCATCAGTACTGATGTAAGCAAGGAGCCCACCTGTCAGACACACTTTAAACCACAACTTCGTTTCACATGAAACCATTTATAAAATTCATCTAAAATCAAACCCTACCATATGCACATAGTGCCACCATATAGTTCTTTGTTGCTTGTGCCTTTTATTTTGTGGATAGCGGTAGTCTTATTAGACCGGTACGTCCGACACACAACGATAATCGTCAGGAGGATGAAGACCCAAGTTGCATAGACATGCCAGAAGGTGACAACGACAAAGGCAAGTCCTATCTCCCCTCCCTACCATCTTGCTTTAAACCACCATAATGCTAAAACATGACTATGAGATTATTACCCTAGAAAATGTGCTCGGTTAATATGATATAATTAAGATAAATGGTTATCTTGTTATTTTATGAGCTCCACACCTTGACTAGATATAGGGATAATAATGGAACTTAAAACTTGCTAAACCTGAACTAAACCCCGACTTGGTAAACTATGGAGGTAGTTTATCATGGTAGGGATGCCTGTATAGGGTTCCTGTGGAGATACTCGCCTCAGTCACATATGGACCGATTTGTAGTCCCTCTCGCCTAGTGAGATATTTTTGTACAACCACATGTCTATATGGGTAGGCTTGATCCCACACCCCGTTAGATAGAAGTATAGTGTCTACTAGGAAGCAGGTGTAGGCAGCAGAATATCAGGAGCCGATACGAGGTATAGGTTTTCTTTCGTGTCCGGTTGGCATGGATGCTATGTGATCTTCCATGATAACCTTTAGGTTTTTAGGCCGTGTTCAAGCCACTGTTTTTTTGGCCGTGTCCGAGCCATGTTCTCTTTTGTGATGATTTGGTATCACCATGTTTTGGGAGGATTTGGTATCTTCCCGGTTTTGTGTCTTCAACCCCTGAGGAACCATGGTAGAGATTATATGGAAATCTAGGTTAGCTTCCAAGCGGGTACGGGATCTCGTTAGGTCTATTTTTTCCACTGATCATGGATGAGGTTGCACCTATCGTGTGGGGAAATTTGTACACCTCTGTAGAGTTTATTAAATCTATTTGAATGGCCACGCCCTTGGAATGGACAAATGCTAGGATGCGATACTATGATTAGCTTTACTTTTATGTGTAATGAAACTGGTAATGGAATTGATGCTAACCCAGGTACCAGTGGGAATGGTAATACTACGCTAGGACCTAACCTATAATTATAACCACCACTAAACTTCTATTTCCACCCTATGGTTGGGACTTGCTGAGTACGTATGTACTCACCCATTGTTGACTCACTGACCTTGGCACAGAAGAAGACTATGACTTCAAAGATGAAGCATACCACAAGGATTAGGTTTCCCGTAAGGAGATACAATCGTAGGAATGTGACCTTGAGGCTAGGGTTTCGTCCGTGCTCAAGTTGCCTATGGAATAGGATGTCGTTTCGTTGTATTATAATCTCGCTTTAGAGAGCATCAATAATGTTGTTTCATGGCCGAAGCCTCCCACTTGCTATGTAGCCTATGACTAAGCCCCTTGGGCCACTATTGTGGACCTTATTTTAGATATCAATAAAACTCGGAACCTTTTATTATATATCTGGATACCGTCCCTATGATTAGTGGTTTTTGTGCGTGATCCTATTACAAATACTGATGCACTAAGGACTCTCAAATTGAGGGGCCAATAGGGGGCTAGTGAAAATACTGACCTAGAAACACGGATTCAAAGAGGACCAAAACATGTACAAGAAACATGGCAGAGACCGAGAGTCTAATCTTGAGCTCACCATGAAGGCTCTAGTTGTGAAGGCCCTAGAGGAGCAAGGACTTTCTATGGAGCCAAGGACAATAATGGCACTGTCTAGAGATCTGGCAGTAGTTGGTAGCCCTCTAGAAGTTCCTAGTAGCCAAGGTTCCACTGTAGCCACAACCCTCGTCGATCGCATATGGGAACTAACTACTTGCACGTTGGTGGTTCTCATTGGTAGGCAGAACACTATGATAGAGGTGGCAACGGGTGTGGCACATCCTCCTGGTGGCTTGCATCACAATAATAGGATCATGCCGGACTACACTAGGGTCGAGGTGAATACCATGAAGCCTGAGTTCATGCAGTGGCTCATAGACTACCCAACTGCTGATGGACAGCAGTTACTCGGAGAAGTAATGAACCAGTTCATCCTCGGGCACAAACAGGACATTGTATTGACTGCTTCTTCACCGCTGGTTCAACATTTGGAGGGAGTTGAGGAGGGGGGAGGTACTTTTACCGTCTCATGACTGCCACTTGCTTGAGCTACCACATTCTTCCCCACCTCCTAGCGAGCACATGCATGAGATGCCATAGCCTATGCCACAGTCTTCCCCGTCTCCTACCGAGCATGTGCCTGAGATGCCACAGCCTTCTCCGCCTCATAAGGAGCAAGGGCCTGATATGGACCTAATACATGAACAACAAGGGCCTCCTGAAGAAGTGCATGCATAAGAGGGTTGGGATAAGGAGCTAGAAATTCAAAAATTGCATCCAATCACCATAAGGCCAATTTTTAAGTCGATGAGAGATGTCACGTCTACGGTCAAGTGGTACGCCCATGACAAGTTCAAGCCTAAAAAACAAGTTAAAGAAGTCCCAGCATGGGCTTCTAAGGAGTCCATCACCAGCAAACAACAACCGGCAAAAAAGTATCCAAATGTTGATTCCATCAAATGCTTAAATGATTGCCCAAAAACATCTAAAAGAGGCAAGCCCTTCCTTCCAAACCGGGACATCAAGCGCCAACTACTTGGAATGAGAAGATTCCATGACTGGTACTTGCGTGTTATCCCAACGACCATAGATCTCATACAAGCATGCTTCCCTGTCGGCACATTTGGAGGCCCAAACGGGAAAATCATCTTTGACTTTAATGACGTGCTAATATGCTTTCACCTCGGAGCAATGGAAACGAATCTAATCTGCATGTAGTGCGGGTAAGTCCTTGCCTTCTCGATATGATACTATTGTAATCTTTGAATTTTGTTGATACTAAGTTACTAACCGACGCCTATAATTCAATGGGTAATTCACAAGAACATATATAATTCATCGTTACATAGACATAATTCACAAGTCCAATCCGTTCCACAATTCCAAACCATTCCCCAAGATAAGACCAATGTCACATTCCATACACATCGTTATCAATGGCCTAGTGCTAGCCTTTCCGTCTCACGAAGATGTTGGTACTGAGGAAATATGAAGGCGCAAAGGTCACAAAGGCTAGCACTAGATTATACACGTAGGAGGCAATTATTTTGACCGAAAATCTAGTCCAATATGAAGGCGCAAAGGTCACTGACGAGCTCCAAGAGGTTGTCATCTTTGTGTGGGTCAGCTCTCATTCCTTTCTCTTCTTGCCACTACAATTAAACAAGTGATCATATGTAAAAATAGTGAGGATATATAAACACAATTAAAGAGGCTGAAGAGGTTCAAACTTAGCCTATAGGGGTGTCTCCTGTAGCTACCGGTGTTACACATCAAAGTGCATATGTAATATCCACAGTGTAGACTCCCAGGCTTCTGCTTGGCACACTGTGTGTTTCACATATAAAAATGTTAAGTAATGCTTTTGACACCAACATAATGGAGTACTAAAGTAAGTTACACTTACCGGACATAGTGTTTTAACACACAGGCTAGGCCCTCTGGATTATGCCTCCCTTTATATTCATTAACGTAGAACCTATACGCCCTGTTCGAATGAATTTAACAAATGCAACTTGTTAGTATCCAAAACTAAATGTTACAAGTATGTATACAAACATATTAGCTAATGAGGATTGTGAATATGTATACGTCTTGAGAATCGATACAAAGTCTTTGTCTGTCACCGAGTCCTTATCTATTGAATCGAAGACCCACTCCATGCCATGGCCGACATCGACTACTATACACATCCAGTGGTTGCTGCATGAATTTAATCATAAAATGGATAAGCTCTTTTGCATCGAACAAAATATATCGAACAAAGCTTTAAGTTGAACTTACTCGGAGTTGTATGGCAGCCATATAACAGAGCAATTTTGATGATTTTTAAAAGCTAGGGCAATGTCTACCGCAACCTTAAGGGCCGCTTGACGTATTTTCTTGTTTCGAATTTTCTCTTTCTCCTCAATAGTCTTTCCAGCAGCTAGCTCTTTGCCATCCAATTTCCATTCCTTGGCGTAATTAAAACATGTTGCTGCTATACATTGAGGGTCTACGTATCCAGCTTGCACACTTGGCATTTGTTTTGAAAGGTGCACTTGCATTCTACAAAGGTTGGCGTGGGTTAGTAACTTAGTATCATCAAAAATCAAAGATTACATATCGAGAAGGCAAGGGCTTACATGCACCACATGTGAATTAGATTCATTTGCATTGCTCCGAGGTGAAAGCATGTCTGGACGTCATTAAAGTCAAAGATAATTTTCCCTCTAGGCCTCCAAATGTGCCGGCAGGGAAGCGTGCTTGTATGAGATCTATGGTCGTTGGGATAACACGTAAGTACCAATCATGGAACCTTCTCATTCCAAGTGGTTGGAGCTAGATGTCCTGGTTTGGTAGGAAGGGCTTGCCTCTTTCATATGTTTTCGGGCAATCATTTGACCATTTGATGGCATCAACATTTGGATACTTCTTTGCCGGTTGTTGTTTGCTGGTGATGGTGTCCTCAGAAGCCCGTGCTGGGACTTCTTTAACTTGGTTCTCAAGCTTGAATTAGTCATGGGCATACCACTTAGCCGTCGATGTGACGTCTCTCATCGACTTAAAAATTGGCCTTATGGTGATTGGATACAATTTTCAAATTTCTGGCTGCTTATCCCAACCCTCTTATGCATGCACTTCTTTAGGAAGCCCTTGTTCATGTATTGGGTCCATATCAGGCCATTGCTCCTTATGAGGCAGAGAAGGCTGTGGCATCTTAGGCACGTGCTCGGTAGGAGGCGGGGAAGATTATGGCATAGGCTGTGGCATCTCATGCACGTGCTTGCTAGGACGCAGGGAAGAATGTGGCAGCTCAGGCAAGTGGTGGTCACAATAATGTAAAAGTACCTCCCCCTCCTCAACAACTCCCTCCAAACATTGAACAGGAGGCGAAGAAGCAGTCAATACAATGTCCTATTTGTGCCAGAGGATGAACTGGTTCATTACTTCTCCAAGTAATTGTTGTCCGTCGGGAGTTGGGTAGTCTATGCACCACTGCATGAACTCAGGCTTTATGGTATGCACCTTGACCCTAGTGTATTGTTGTGATGCAAGCCGCTAGAAGGATGTGCCACACCCGTTGCCACCAACATCATAGTGTTCTGCCTGCCGATGAGAACTACCAAGGTGGAAGTAGTTGGTTCCCGTATATGATCGACGGGGGTTGTGGCTGCAGTAGAACCTTGGCTGTTAGGAACATCCAGAGGGCTGCCAACTACTACTAGTTCTCCAGGCAGCGCCATTACTATCCTTGGCGCCCGTATGTTCATCACTAAACAAGTGTGATTTCTCTTTTTAATCTTTGGCTAAAACTTATAACTAGTCTTTCTCCCTCATAATAACACCAAATGTGATGGTTTTTTCCTAAAATTTTCTTAAATAATGCTCTATCAAATTGTTGTGGTCATCTTCTCATGTGACTTTGTTTGAAAAAAATCAAATTTTGAATTTCAAAAATATGGAAACATGGAACAACATATTGAAGAAGCATATGGTTTCAAATGAAAAATTCATGAACATAAAAGTTATAGAACTCATCAACCTCTACAACTTTTGTTTTGGTTATATTTTCATGTGACTAAATTTGAACAATTCAAATTTTGAATCTGAATAAATGATACATTCAAACAAAATTTTGACACACCAAATGATTTGAACTCAAAAAGTCTTGAACATAAAAGTTGTAGAACTCATCAAGACCTATAACTTTTATTTTGGTTATTTCTTCACCCGACAAAGTGATAGTAACATTGTTCACAAAATTTACATATCCCTCATATAGTTTATGAAACCATATGAGAGATGTAAATTTTGTGAATAATGTTTTTATCACTTTGTTGGATGAACAAATGACTAAAATAAAAATTTTAGATCTTGATGAGTTATACAACTTTTATATTCATGACTTTTCCAGCTGAAATCATTTACTCTTTGAAAATGGTGTTTGATGTTGCCATTTTATAAAATTCAAAATTTGAACTTTTCAAACTAAGTCACATGAAAAGATGACCAAAATGAAAGTTGTAAATCTTGATGAGCTTTACAACTTTGATGTTTACAACATTTTCATTTTAGGTCATTTTCTATCTTAAAATTTAATTCGAACTTCACAAATTCAAATTTTCAATTTTTAAATATAACTTTTTATTTTAAAAAAAATAAAATGTATCATTATATATATATATACCCAGCAAGTTGTTTTTTATGTGTACATGCAAATATAGCAAATTGTTTTTAATACATTTATAAAAAATATGCAGAACTATTATTTAAAAATACAAAAATATTTGTAGGAGCAAATGTGAGTAAGGCTCGGTCTCATGGGTCCCCATTTGTAGGGCGGCTCAGATCACTAACCGCTGCATCCCATTTTTAGGGCGGGGTCTCATGGGTCCCGAGCAGGCGCCGCCCATCACCAAATCGTCCCTATAAAAAATTGTCCCGTTGCTACAAACGCTTTCTGTAGTAGTGTCTACCAATATTGTTAGATTAAAAAATAGACAAATATATCTAGGGTGCTACGTCCATGGTTGGTTATTACACTACCGGAAACAACAGATTTGCCGAGTGCCAACAGATTTATCGAGTGCATTGTATCGGGCAGTCGGCAAAAAAGTTATTTTCCGAGTGCTTCAGAAACCACACTCGGCAAAATAATGGCACTCGACATACCAATATCTTTGCCAAGTACTAAAAAAGACCACTCAGCAAATTAGGAAAAAACACGCAGCAAAACAGAGACACTCGGTAAAAAACCGCCACGTTGGCATGCGTCAGTTAGTGTGCCGGCCGTTAGGAGCTTGCTGAGTGTCCGTTAGTGGTACTCGGCAAAGAAGTAAGTTTGTCGAGCGTTTTTCTTTAGCACTCGGTAAAGAAATAATTTTGCTGGGTGTTTTTTTGGCACTCAGCAAATAAAAAAGTTTTTTTTTCTCCTCTAACCTTGAAACTTTTTCTACTGTACACATACAACATGTGGTACTCCATGTTAAGATTTGGTATATTTCTAGATCTGTTTGCTATATTTAATTAATTTATTGCATTTCAAGGAATTTTTTGGTATAAGTCAAATTTGAACTGCAAGTGATTCAAATAATAGAATAAAATGAGTATAAAAATGATATTCATGTTATTGAGCCGGTGTGAGGCCTTACCCAGGAAATGAAAAAAAAATCAAACATCTTGTTCAGGAAACACGACCACGAACATGTGGCCGAATGGTTTTTAAATTCTAAAAAAGCAAACGAAGTCTGAAAATCATGAGATTTGTCAAGATCTCGTGATATCATACGTGGAGGCCATGGTAAAAAATTGAGAAGGTTTCGTACAATCTGTCACGTACGATGTTTACAAACCGAAGTATCTTAGAAGAAGAATCGTAGCGTTGAGGAGGATTCGGTAAGATTTAGAGTCAAAGTGATGGTCGAATTGGGGTTTGACTTCAAAACTTTTTGTATAGGCAATAGAGAATATAGATTGATTCATGTGTAATTTTCGTATTTTTTTGGATCCATTTGATAATTTTATTTATTAAGTGCAATTATAGAATTTTAGTTGATATAAATTGAATTTGAGCTATAACTGCATGAAATAATGGAATAATATTCCTAGAAAAATCAAATATATATTGTTTAGTGAATTAGAGAAGGTATTTTCAAAGTATATCGGAACAAATTGAGGAAAACACGTTATGGAAAAGAAGGAAAATGAAAAAAAATAGTTTGCGAAGTTTCCCGAGTGTCCCTGATACGGCACTCAACAAACATAGGGATTTGCCGAGTGTCAGACCTAGGACACTCGGCAACCTGCTTCATCGAGCCCCACACACGTGTAGTAGTTTAGGATTTCGAAATGGGAAAAAAACAAAACGGGATTCCCGAGTGCCCACGATCTAGCACTGGGCAAACCTAGGGTTTCTCGAGTGTCAGACCTAGGACACTCGGCAAACAGCTTCACGGGCCCCACACACGCGTAGTAGTTTAGGATTTGGAAATGGGGAAAAAAAATAAAATAGGTTTGTCAAGTCCCCGCGATCTACCACTCGACAGTTTGTCGAGTGTTAGAACTAGGACATTCGGCAAACAGCTTTATGGGCCCCACACACGCATAGTAGTTTAGGTTTTGAAAATGAAAAAAACAAAACAGAGGTTTGCCGAGTGCTAGATCGTGGGCACTCGACAAACCTCCCTCGTAACCACCCCTAGTCCTGTACCTGACCGCACACACTCACACACACAGCCGTGCCCACACCAGCCCACGCCGTCGGTCCTGCCGCTGGCCCCACCCCCGGCCTCCTACGCCACCGTCGGCCCCCACCCCCGGCCCCCGCGTAGGCTCTAGCGCCCATGCCCTCCTGTCGGCTTCTATGCCTACGCCACGCCACCGAAGTTGCAGTTTAGAGGTACATGCTAAGAATTTTTATTGCCTAGATTCATGTATTTCTATCAACCTTAGAGAGTTTCAACACTGATTGCTATATAAAAATGTGCAAAAACTGGGTTAAATGCCTTGCCATGCTAGTTTGTGTGTGCCTGCCTTTCTTCTGCTGCTGTGATCAATGGAATGGAAATGGAATGCATCATGCATGGTCGCATGGATGGTAGAGCTTCTACTCCACACCTTGGCATGGCATGCTAGTGGAATACAATATTGTCAACTATAGCAGTGCGACATTTATCTCTGCCTGCCTTGATGTATGTGGTTGTCGGCCATCGTGCCATTGGTTTGGTGTGTATGTGGTTGTCGGCCATCGTGCCATTGGTTTGTTGTAGGTTTTGGTTACCTCACCATGCAGGCAGGTGCTGCCGAAATTTACAATTGACAACATTATGTTCCTTTGTTGCAGGAGAGGCTATTGCAAAGATCATTCCCCACTGTCCTTGACATGTCACTTTGCAGGACAGCAAGGTGAGGCATCCTACACCCCTCTCTCCTTATGTTGTTCGTATATCACGTAACCTAGCTAGGCGTCTCCTGTTCGAAAGAGACACGGTTGGAAATATGAAGATCTTTGCATATCTATAACCGTATCTATTTTGAATTATCCACGTTTTTTGGACAGCTCGAATATATGTAGATGGGGTTAGTTTCCATGCTCTACTCCAATCCGAGATAGAGTTTCTGTGGCATCTCCCTGTTGTTCTCTGGATACACAATCTCCCTGCTAGGACGTGTATTTAGAGAACAGCAGGGAGGTGTTGCCTAAATTTTGTCTCAGATAGGAGTAGAGCATGGAAACTAAACCCATCTACACATCCTCGGGTCGGATTAGGACGTATCTTCACCTATTAGACCGCCACATAGGAACCTGTAGATGCAATTGATTTTTATATTACTTGTTGATATGTTAGAGGATGGATGACCGTGAGTGGATGTACACAGGCAGCTCTAGTCAGGGTTCGTTCACCGATGAATGGATTGAAAAGATCGATGCTTTCTTGGAACTAGCATTTACAAGGGTTAAAGGAGCGCGTGCCACTTGGTGTCCCTGCAGCATTTGTGCAAACATGCGTCGACAAACAAAGGTGGTCATAGGTAAACATCTTTGCAAGAATAGATTTATGGCTGACTATACCTGGTGAATCTACCATGGTGAATCCGATCGTGTGAGAAACAAGGTCGTGAGACAACGCATCGAGGATTATGATGCCGATGCCGGGGTAGGAGACATGTTAAATGACTATCATGAAGCACACTTCGATGAAGGAAGTAAGGAGGAGGAGCCAGAGGCAACCACAAAGGCGTATTACTATATGTTGTCTGTGGCACAGCAACCCCTTCATGGGCATACCAAGGTTTCTCAACTGGATGCCATTGCACGCCTAATGGCTGTAAAGTCCCAATTTAGCTTGAGTCGAGAAGCCTTCGATGTTATGCTGACTATTGTTGGTAGCCTGCTCCTGGATGGTCACATCCTACCAAAGAGCATGTATGGGGCACAAAAACTCCTTCGTGCACTTAAGATGCCATATGAGTAGATACATGCTTGTCCAAAGGGATGCATCTTATTTAGGAAAGAACATGCGGAAGCAAAGTACTATGTGAAGTGTAAATAATCTAGGTTCTTGGAGGTAGACTCTGGTGATGGTCAGAAGAGGAAGCTCGCCATCCCCGTGAAGATCCTATGGTACCTTCCATTCATATCAAGGATCCAACGGCTTTATATGACTGAGGAATTTGCGAAACAGATGACATGGCTCAAATACGGACGTCGATACAATCCTGAGAAGCTAGTGCATCCATCCGATGGTGAAGCATGGACAAGGTTTGATATGATTCATCGTGAGAAAGCTTTAGAGGCTCGTAATGTACGTGTTGCACGGGCAATAGATGGGTTCAATCCTTATGGAATGGCGGTTGCTCATACACTTGTTGGCCCATGTTCGTTATTAATCTCAATCTCCCCCTGGCTTCCTCTTTCAATGACAGAACATATTATTGTCGTTGATAATTCCTAAACAACCGAGGAATAATATGAGTGTGTACATGGAGCCTCTAATTGATGATTTGGTCCGTGCTTGGGAGGAAGGGGTATGGACATACGACCGAGCTACAAAGACAAACTTCAAAATGCATGATTGGTATCAGTACTCTCTGCATGACTTTCCAGCGTATGGGATATTCTATGGCTGGTGTGTTCATGGGATGTTCTCATGCCCAGTACGCAAGGCGTCTCTGATGTTCATTTGGTTGATGAAGGGTGGAAAGTATTCTTCGTTTGACAAACATCGACAATTCCTCCCTCTTGACCATCCATTGAGATGAGACATCAAGAACTTTACAAAAGATGTAGTAGTTGAAGGCCCTGCATCCCAAATGATGATTGGTGCCATGGCTCATGCTCAGTTAGAAGCTCTTGAGGTCAATGACCAAGGAGATCATTTTCTGGGATATGGTGAGCAACATGCATGGACTCACAAGTAGTGCTTGTGAAACCTCCCCTATTTTGATGACCTTCTACTTCCACATAACATTGATGTAATGCACACTAAAAAGAATGTCACCGAGGCAATTTTTGGTACAATCATGGACATTCTTGATAAGACAAAGGATAATGTTAAGGCTAGAGTGGATCAAGCGAGGTTATGCAATAGACCAAAGCTAGACATGGTGCCTCCTGGAGGCGGGAAGTCATGGAGAAAGCCTAAGGCCGATTTCATTCTAATGAGGGCCCAAAGGAGGGAAGTACTAGAATGGTTCCAAACGTTAATGTTCCCTGATGGGTATGCAACAAATCTAAAGAGGGGAGTGAACTTAGCTACTTTGCGAAAATCAACGGGCTAAAGAGTCATGACTACCACATATGGCTTGAGCGGCTACTACCGATGATGGTTCGAGGCTATGTCCCTGAGCACGTCTGGATAGTGCTGGCGGAGTTGAGCAATTTCTTCCGCTAGCTTTGTGCTAAGGAGTTATCTTATACCGTGGTTGCAGACATGGAAAGAATGGCGCCTGTGTTGCTCTGCAGGTTGGAGAAGATCTTTCCACCTAGCTTCTTCAATTTGATGCAACATTTGATTTTGCACCTCCCATATGAGGCACAAATGGGGGGGCTGTGCAGGGCCGTTGGTGCTATTCAATTGAGAGATTTCAAAGCGTTCTTCGAACTAAATGTAAAAATAAATACAAAATTGAAGCATCCATAACATAGGCATATATTTTGGAGGAGGTGTCAAACTTCACAACAAAATACTATGCTGACAACCTTCCTAGTGTGCATAATCCACCTCCTCGTTACAATGCAGACGAAGATGAATCGAACCTTAGCATTTTCCGAGGGCAACTAGGAAGTGCAAGTGGTTCGACTAACAAGACCTTGAAACATGAAGAGTGGCGCACTATTATGCTATATGTGTTGACCAACCTATCCAAAGTGGAGCCGTACATGCTGTAAGTTCTCAATAAACTTTTTCTCAAGTAAACACAATTCTATACTAACTCCCTTGTTTCTCGTTGGTATAGGGAATTTCATGAACAATTTTGGCGTGAATCGAGGGAACCTACCCCGCAGGAAACTTTGACCCTTCTTAGAGAGGGTGCGGGAAATGGAATGCCCTATTTCATTTCTTGGTTCAAACAGAAGGTACTATCCAATTTGGCTCGTACTTAGTTTGACATTACAAGTTGCTCGTACGTGCGGCTAATATAACGAACTACCCTGCTTGAACTTGTAGGGACAAACCGATGCATCTATGAGTGCCGAGTTGAGATAGGTTGCCGATGGTTGTGCCTATAGGGTCAGGTCATTTACCGGTTATGACGTGAATGGATATCGCTTTCATACAACAAGCCAAGTGCAGAGTCGGCCCAATCAAAGAACCACAAATACTGGAGTTTAAACGCAAGGCATAGATGGGATTGAGTATTACGGAAGAATTGAAGAAATATAAGAACTCATGTTTCATGGTTGCAAACCTCTTAATCCTGTTATATTCAAATGCCATTGGTTTGATCCTAAAGTAGTGAGGTGGACCCCTAATCTTGGGCTAGTCGAAATTCGACAATCATCCGTCTTACTAGGAGACAATGTCTACATTGTGGCTCAACAGGCCACGCAAGTTTATTTTCTCTCATACCCATGCCAAACTGTAGACCGTCTTAAGGGTTGGGATGTTGTGTACAAGGTATCGCCACATGGTAAACTACTTGTCCCAAACAATCAAGATTACAACATAGACCCCAACACATATGATGGAGAGTTCTTTCAAGAAGATGGGCTCAAAGGGAGTTTTGAGATAGACTTAACCGAAGCTCTGGGTATGGAAGTAGATAATGAAAGTGGTGCTGACGAGGACGCCAGAGACAAGATTCAGAATGTGAAGGACTTAGAATTACTTCAACGATTACATCTAAGCAATGACGGTGATGACGACATTCCTCCTTCGAACACGGGATGATTATATCAACATGCGTGATAGTGATGATGAGACTTATGATCCAGCTAATCCCGATCATGATGATTATTTGTAATACATGTATGATCCGTGCTAATTGATTTATTATTTGTTATACCATGTTATTTTCTAAGTATGTTTTATTTATTTTGCATCTATTTTGATGTATTATCTGTGCTAATTGGTTTACTCTTTTTAATTGAAGGTGATTAAACAATGGTGGGTGGTATGAAGAGGATAACGTCGCTTTACTCAAAAGCGATAGCGACGAGTAAAGGGTCCGATGCAGCTGAGGGGTCCGGGAAGAGACCTAGGGGTCGACGGAAGGGTAGAGGCAAGACGAGGCCACCGTCGCATGTACCTTCATCGCCGTCTGAGTTACCTTTCACTCACTCATCCTCTAAGCAGGAGGAGCTATAGGTGCAGGAGGAGGCAGGGGTGGAGGAGGAGACAGGGGGTACCTCTTCCTCTACTTCGTCGTATGTGTGGTTGCGAGGTCCCTTGACCCTCCCGAGGCGACCGATACCTCTTGAGAGACGCTCGCTGATTCGACCCGACGGAGACAAGTAACTTTATATGTTATCAATAATTTGTCATTTGATATGTTCAAAATTACAATAGAAACTAATAATTTATCTTAATCACTTGGGCAGGGGGCGGAGGAAGGTCGGTGGGGGTGATCACGCGTGCCATGTGAACGACATCCTTGGTCTTTTGATCAAGGAAATGTTCCTTGGCCTAGTGCAGTTTGGCAAAACTATCGAGCTAGCCTACACGTGGGCCTACTATGCCGCCATCTCCAACGCCCCTGATCGGGATGGCAGGGAATTCACCGACAAGGCACAGCATGTCAAGGCCAAGCTTTGGGTAAGTCTTTCTCGCACTACATTGCTCAATACATCGCATTGATTGGACATTCTTGAAATAATGACTAGATACATCATGTCGATATGCTGGATTTCTTTAGATGCGAGGAGGGATACGAGGCCAAGGCAGATGTTGTGGCTGACAAAGCCACCAAGAAACTCATCAAGGACATGCACTACGAGCCACACAACCAGGCCGTTATCCAATACCATGCGGAAATTCTTAGAGTGAGGCTCCCTAGAAGTGCAGCAAGAATCGTGAGGCTGACCCCGGAACAATACCTGAAGGTAAATATAGAACATTAATACTTATTTTTTCTGAGATTAATTACGCTTAATTTCATCATCTTATATGTCATATACTTGATGATGTAGGTGCCTCCGTGGTGGTGCGCATATGATCTGCAGTGCTGGGCCCGGATGGTGGATAGGTGGTGCGACCCCGCGTAGGAGGAGAATCACAACGCTTGCCGGGAGCGGCGTTTCCTGATGCCGGGTGCACCACACCATCAAGGCAACCTCAACCTCTCAGAATACGCAGCTAGATGGGTACGCGAATTCATTTCTTTATTCTAACGCTCAATTCTGCATAATTTCTAGTCATATTGCTTTTTTTGTAGTCGGTGGCACATGGTGGCGAGCCTTGCTCCCAGTTCATGGCATATGCTTTGGGCCACAAGGGCATGGCGACGACCGGCGTCGCCTACAACCCGGAGGACCCACCCTCGGCGTACAACAACAAGTCCGTCCATAGCCGCCTCGATGGATACACATCGATGGCAAGGGTGGTCTATGGCCCAGAGTACAATTCGAGCGCCCATGACCTTGATGGAGAAGTGGTCATGAGGGCGGGAGGAGGCAAGAAGCATGGCCAGTTCTGGATTGGCGACGACACAATCGACACGGCCAGTACTCCCACTCTCTCCCATATTCGAGCACGGAGCACTAGTTCTAGCCCGACGATACGCCCACAGCCAGACTCTACACGGTTCTAGATGAATGCACTCCAGGTTATTTCTGTTTTATTCATCGTTCATTAATTTTTACATACTTTTGCATTGCATTGTAACATTGGGATGAAATATTGTAGGCTCAGCTAGAACCAGAAACGAGGTGCCAGGAGGAGCTAGAGGTGAAGATGGAGGCAGAGCAGGCAGAGGGCGGAGGCAGAGCGGCAGAGAATGGAGGTAGAGCGGCTGTAGATGTTTGAATATATGAGGGGTGTTTACACTGCAATCGGTCAACCTCCGCCACCGATGCTAGTCCCTCCTCAACCTGCTCCAAATACTGTTTCAGACACTGTAAGTCACTTTACAACCTTATAATCACCGTTTCTAGTTTATGCAGAATCAATCTTACAAAGATGCCCAGGCACTATAAACTTAGTGACTAATGTTATATGTTTGTTACCAACTAGTACTTAAACAATCATACTAGAGCACAATGCAACTGAGAAGATACTGTTGATAGTTGCAAGGGTTATACTAGTTAGGCAGCAGAGAGACCATATGTGTTGTTCAATCTTGTCTCACACATGTAATCTCTTCTCCTTTGTGTAGAATCAATCGGCGGCATCGAATGAGCCTCATGACCCAGCGTGGTCGCAGTGGAACCCGTGGCCTAAGTGACTACTTATGATTTTATTTGCATTTGCATTTGTGGATTACCTGTGACTACTTGTGGTTGTGAATGAACCTACTAGTGAATCTGAAGTTTATTTGCATTTATGTGTTGTCGATATATCTATATGAACCGCCTGGGATGCTTATTATGAACTATGTGTGATGCCTATAATGTTTATTTGAGTGGGGTATGTTATACGTGAGCGAACAATAAAAACAGAAAATATATGGTCGCTTTGCCTAGTGTTACACTCGGCAAAGAGGCCTTTTGCCGAGTGCCAGGGTAAAAACACTCTGCAAAGCGGACACGTGGCAAATTTCTGTGTATTCTGGGACTAAAATGGCTTCTTTGCCGAGTGTCTGCGCTGTGACACTCGGCAAAGTAGCCAACATTTGTACATTCTAGGCCAGTCTTTGCCGAGTGTCCGGTATTTGACACTCGGCAAAGAAGGCAGGTTTGCCGAGTGTCTGGGAGTTGACACTCAGCAAAGGAGGCAGGTTGGCCGAGTGTCAGGTCCGGAACACTCGGCACACGCGCCGAGACCGTCTCGGCACCGTCACGTTACTTTTTTTCGCTGAGCGTCGATTTAGCTCTCAGCAAAGTATTTGTCGAGTGCCCGATAGAAAACACTCGGCAAAGAGACATTTGCCGGCACTGTAGATGCCATGTGCTGTTTGCCGAGTGTTACACTCGGCAAAGCCTTTGCCGAGTGTTTTTTGATCTTTGTCGAGTGCCTGTGGCATACGGTAAAGCCACTGTTTCCGGTAGTGTTACGTTCATGCCAACAAATCCATCTAACAGAGAACTAAATGTATTAACAAAAATTTCCGTCAAAAAATGTATTAACAAAAATTCTTGATAAAAGATATCGAAGGCAATCTATCGACACCAAAAAAACAGATACGTGTCTACCGGACTCCCATTATAAATTTTGTCATCAACCACGTACAAATAGGGCATACGTACAAATAGGAACCCATCTAGCCGATCTAGACTGCCTTTACATATTTTGTCAACCACCCGCAAATAACAAGAGTCCATCTATTCACCGCTGGAATCCATCTATTCACACACTGTTCGTCCGGTTGTTTCCATCATCTCCATCCATCTATTTCATTCGGTTGTTTCCAACATCACCAATCAAAGGTCTATTGTTTGCATCATTCACCAACCAAAGGTATCGTTGCCTTGCTTAATCCATTTATAATATAATCTGTCTCCTGCAATCTACATGAATCATTATTATGTTTTTCAGTTTACAAGTTGCAATGGTTAGCAAAACCTTAAGGGCACGTTCGGATAGCATGGAATCAAGCCCAGGAATTGATCCGGCTAGGAACGTAGCTCTATTTTATACAGCAGAGCAGCAGCAGGAACAGTTCCGGCCAGGATTAAGGCTAAACGAATGGGCCCTAAGTGAGATTAGGCCAGGAAAGGAATTGTGGAAAATCAAAGCACGGATCACTAGAATGTGGGATGCAATCTTGCTAACTAGGTGCCGAACAAATCAGCCTCGATATGATCCTTATTGACCATCAGGTATATCACTGTGTCTGTAATGGCCTCAAATTACTTCCAGTTTACATGCTAACGATAATAAAAAAAATAGGGGGACCAAGATGCATGGAGTTTTCAATAAGGCATGTATGGAAAACTTCAAAACACTGACCGAAGAAGGTAAAGTTTAAATCATTGCAAATGTCAGAGTCACAACAGCTATACAAAAATATCGACTAGTGGAGAATGATAAGGTACTCAACTTCTTGCTAACAACTAATATAAAGAAGATCAAAGATACACAATACATTCCAAAGTATAGTTTCCAGTTCTTTGGTACAGATGACATGCTTTCTAATAGAGTAAATAACGACATGTACCTCTCAGGTAAACTACTACTAATGTTATAATTGTTTATGTTTTTCCTCATTTAATCACTATTTGATAATAAGAACCCATATTTATGTAATAGATATATATTATAGGAGTTGCGGCACACACTGGACCGATTGAAGAAACTAGGACAGGAGCGAGTGACCAAAATCCGTGATATTGTGCTCCTGATCAAGTAGGATTTTTTTCCTTACCAAATGCTACTGCAGCAACAATGATGAAGTGAAGATATTTCCTTATTGTTTTCCACATGTTAAATTAGACTATTTTCCCTAATGTTTTGGCACATCTTAAATTACATTATTTTTCATTTCGAAATTTGCAGTGGAGAAGAAGTTAAAGTTTGATTTTTTTTTTTTTGGGGGGGGGGGCAAAATTGAGCAAACTAATGAGAGCGCAAAATCTAATGTCATTGCAATAACGTCTACAACCATGACAAAAATTGGCAGTAAGTCTTCATTTAATATCAATAATTCAATAATGTTAGCCATTCAGCAAGCCTCTAATTAAGGAAAGTAAATAATTCTTATTTTTGCAGAATATTCTTTGTTATCAACCAATGCAACAAAAGTTTTGTAGATTTACCAATTCCTGAAGCTATGAATGCACGTGACAGGTAAATCAAATTAAAATAGTGGTATTTCTATTTTTGTATATGAAGCTCACTCTAACATGGTAAAATTTATTTGTATAAAAAAGCGTATCTTCAAGTGGTATAGAAGAGATTCATATTGATGACCATTTAAAAGGGAAATTGGAGGAGCAAATGCAGT
The DNA here is from genome assembly GCA_904845875.1 of Miscanthus lutarioriparius. NCBI lineage: Eukaryota > Viridiplantae > Streptophyta > Magnoliopsida > Poales > Poaceae > Miscanthus > Miscanthus lutarioriparius. The sequence goes on from CAJGYO010000014.1 coordinate 7,099,338, forward strand.
ACAATAGAAGAACTTTAGAAGAATTAGGTTTGATTTTGTATGACTCATCAATTAATAATAATATTTTTCGCTTAACAGCTTCCATGACACACTAGGAAAGCTAAATCCTAAAAATTATGAATATTAGCCATATGATATATTATGTTTTATAAGAAAAAGAATCAGGTATGTTAAATATGACTATACCAATATGAACTACAATTCATAATAATCCTTAAATTTGTATCTAAATTATCCACATCTGTTATTAATAAAGATAACAATCTTTTAATATTGGTATACACACGATTCAATTACTAAAGGGAGATATCCAACACATCCGAATAATGTACAAAGTCAGTTGAGGCACAAAACAAAAGAAGGAAAAGAAAATATCCAACCGTGGAATCAAATTAATGAACACTACTATTAGCAATGCACGATGATCTCTCTCAGACATACCAATGCCAATTCTAAACATTTGTGTAAGTTTGGATTCAAATAGAAGTTAACTGAATGAAGTTTTTTTTATTGAAACATATATTAAACATGGTTTTCTATTGCTTAAGTTTCTCAAAGTTAGCCCGTATGGAAGAATGTAACCCATAAGACAGCACGGGTTGGTGGACTAGTGTATAGCTAATAGCAATAGCTGATCAAAAGGCATCATTGGCATCCCAGGCCGTCTCCTCGGCTCTCTACCTCCTCCTCACAGCGTTCGTTGCCGGTGCCAGTGCGGCCACCTTTAGCATAAGCAACAGCTGTAGCTTCACAGTGTGGCCGGCGGGCATCCTAGTCGGCGGCGGCTCTCACGGCTCGACCCGGGCAAGACGTGGCCGCTCGACGTGTGTGCCGGCACCAGCCCCGGCAGGATCTGGGGCCGTACAGGCTGTTCCTTCAGTGGCCGCTGACGTGGCCACTGCGAAACCAGCAGCTGTGTCGGCGCACTCACTACTATAAAAACGTTTATAGCAACGGGACAAATTTTTTGTAGGGGCAGCTGGTGATGGAGCTGCCCCTACAGTGGCATGCTCGGGAACCACGAGATCAGCCGCCCCTACAAATAGAACAGTAGGGGTGGCTGGTGATACGAGCCGCCCCTACAAATGGGTCGGATTTGTAGGGGCGGCTCACTCACCAACCGCCCCTGCCCATGTATAAAAACCTACAATTTGTAGGGCGGCTCAATCACCAGTCGCCCCTATAAATGACCTACGTATAAAAAACAGCAGCCCCTTCTTCCTCCTTGGGTCACTCACTCCAATCCGTGAAAGAAAGGTGGGGAGGCCTTGGGCACATCTCAAAAATTGCTCTACTAAGGGAGAAGGTTTTGGTCTCAAATCCTTTCGTGGAGAGGTTGTAGAAGGTAAGAAAATGCTACTCCACACTTTTTTTTGAAGTTTTAATGGTTGGTTAGTGAGTAATTAGAGTTTTGCTTTTCTCTCTCTTCTATGGTGCTTGAGCTACTTATGAAGCAAATTAGACCCAAGTTTTGAATATACTAGGGTAAATTAGGTAGGGAAACAAGATCATACCCTTATTTGGTTCATGTTTCTTGATTTTAGTGAACAATTAGTTAGTTTTTTTTATTAATTTTGTTTTTGTAAATTTATGTTTGATGAAATTGGACTAGGGTTTGCATGAAAGATATTGGGTAAAATATAATTGTTGTTAATTATTGTCTTTGAAATTGTTTATTGTAATCAACAAATATGTATTTTAATTATTTATAGATAAATGCGCCATTAATTAATTTTCCTCTACCATGGTGTGTTTGTATGCTTCATGTAATTATATTTTATTTATATTCATATATATCTGAAGTATATACAACTATTCTCAAGTAATTATTAATTTGATTCATTTATATATATATATATATGAATAAGTAGTCCTTTAATGTTTGTTTTGTTGTTGTTGTAAAAGATGTAGTACAGGAACTCTTGGATGTATGGTTCGTTAAGGTTCAAGGCAGGTTTCTGTGTAGAGGTGGATAAATTTATTGAAGCCGCAAAGAAGCATGCAACGACGTTGACAGAGAATAAGGATACAATTATTTGTCCCTATAAGGATTGCAAGAACCGTATGGCATGGACAGATATGACTATCATCAGATCATATTTGATTATGCGAGGATTTATTGAGGACTACACAGTGTGGATTCATCATGGTGAAACGGTTATTGTTAATGACAAGGATGAGGAGGAATACGACGACGAAACCATAGAATCCATGTCCCAATATTCAGCAGAGCTTGATGCACGAATGGATCTCGAGTTTGGCAATGAACAAGGTGGTGGTGCTGGTGGTTGGGATGGTAACGACGAAGGTGGTGCCAATAATGATGGTGGAGCACGTGTCAGGGATGAAGATGATTTGGAGGACATCATTCGAGTCCTTGGACCAGAGATTTTACTAAAGAGCCTAAAAGGTCTAGAAAATTTAGAAAGGGTGAAAAAAGCATCGAAGTAGACTATGTATGGTGTTGAAAAGGGCTGTCCGACACATTGGACATTGCTATGTTTTGTGCTTTAGCTACTCATCCTGAAGGTTAAGTACGGCTAGTCAAATTATAGTTTCAATGATCTATTGCGTCTCCTGTCATGGGTGCTACCACAACCAAACTCAATTCCCACCCACATACAAAGCGAAGAAGGTCATAAGTCCATTGACAATGGGGTTGAAAAAATCCATGCATGCCCCAACCACTATATACTTTTTCGTGGCGAAATGTTCAAGTCACTAGATAAATGTCCTCGGTATGGGGCCAGCCGGTACAAGAACAATGACCTTTATGGTGGGGACGAAGCCTCCACGTGGAAAAAGAGGAATAAGAAGGGTACCAAAAAGGTGGTACGAGAATCTCAGCCCCCATAGGACACTCCATTAGGCAACGATGCAAGGCAGAGAAGAATTCCTGCCTTGGTAATGTGGTACCTGCCAGTGACTGACCGCTTGAGACATATCTTCCTAAACCCTAAAGAAGTCGTACTCATGACATGGTGGGATGATGAGCGCAATGTGGATGATGATAAGATTGCACACCCGACTGATTGTAGTCAGTGGCAAAGGATCGATGAGAAGCACAAAGAATTCAGCGATGACCCAAGGAATGTACGGTTTGGCTTGAGCACCGATGGACTGAATCCCTTCAATGAGAGGATGGGTGACCATAGCACTTGGCCAGTGATCTTGACCATGTACAACATCCCAACATGGTTGTGTCAGAAGAGAAAGTAATTTCTCCACACTATTCTTATTTCTGGCCCTAAACAACCAAACATTGATATAGACGTGTTCCTTGTGCCTTTGATGCAAGAAATGGAGAGGCTATGGAGGCATGAGCAGCCGATGTACGATGCATTCCAAAAGGAGGACTTCATATGTAGAGCAATAATATTTGTTACTACCAATGATTACCCCACGCTGTTTGCTTTATCTGGATAGATCAAAGGGAAGACGGGATGCTTGGTTTTCTTGGATGGTACTACATGGGTGTTCCTAAGTGCATCTAGGAAGATAGTTTACCTAAGGAACCGACGCTTCTTAAAGACAAGTCACAAGTACCGTAGCAAATTATTCTTTAGATTTTATAACAGCACCCTGAAGATTGAACCCCCTCTGGAGAGACGTCATAACGGAGAACACTTGTACAGAATGGTGAAAAACATACGCATCGTCTATGGAAAGAAGAATACGGATGGGACGAACAGAGATAGAAGCACACCTCCTCTCGAAGGCATACCTTTCAAGAAACAATCGATCTTCTTTCAGTATATGCCTTATTGGCCAGACTTGGAGGTCCCCCATGCCATTGATGCTATGCACGTGTAGAAGAATGTCTTTGAGAGTCTCATTGCTACCTTGATGGACACAGGCAAGTCAAAGGATGGTCTGAAATCACGGAAAGACACGGTGCAGCTAAACGTGATGCCACAGCTTCACCCGGTACCTGAGGCTAATGGAAAATACACTCTGCCCACGGCGTGCTTCAACCTAACACTAGATGAGAAGAGAGCTATATGCACTTTCCTGAGGGGGGTCAAAGTCCCGACTTGGTTTTTAGCGAATGTGAAGAAGCTAGTGTCGATGAAGAACTTGTCAATAACACACTGCAAGGCTCACGATTGTCATGTGATGCTGATAGTGTTTCTACCTATTGTAATCAGGGCTATAAAGCCAGAGTTCTTGAAAATGGCCATCACCCGCATGTACTACTTCTTTTCGAAGATCTCACAGAAGACGATTGGCAAGCAAGAGCTGAGTGACCTACATGAATTTGTGGTGGAGACACAAAACCAACTAGAGATGTGTTTACCTCCTGCTTTTTTTGATATAATGCCACATCTCATGATTCACATGTTTCATCAGATACAGGCGCTGGACCCTTGCTACTTGCATGAAATGTTGTCCTATGAGCGGTTCATGTCGGTTCTAAGTCGATACGTGCATAATCGAGCATACCTAGAGGGCTCCATGATAGAGGGTTACAGTACTGAAGAAGTCGTCGAGTGCTGTCAAGAGTACCTAAAAGTACAAAAAGGGATTGGTAAACCCAATTCTCATGATAAGGGTAGGCTGGCTAGGAAGGGCACCAGTGGTAGAAAAATGTTCATCGACCATGATTACAAAGAGGTGAGTCAGGGCGCATTACAGTGTCTTGCAGAGTACACAATTGATGCAACCATACATTGATGAACACTTGGCTATCATTATGGCGGAGAGAAATGGTCATTCAGATGATTGGGTCATCAAACAACACAAGCAACGACTAACTACATGGTTGAAGGACCAAAACATACCGCCTGGAGAAACCGTGGACTCTATTATCATCAGTAGGTTGGCGAAGGGGCCATCGAGACAAGTGACATCTTGGAATGCTTATGACATCAATGTGTATACGTACTATACCCACGCAAAGGATAGTAAATATGTGAACCAAAATAGCGGCGTTTGAATAGAAGCTCTTGATAGAGTGGGGCAAAAGATCCAATACTTTGGCACCATTGAAGAGATTTGGAAACTTGACAATGGAATGGATATAACGGTGGTCCTGTGTCGATGCCGCTTGATCAAACAACACCAACTGAATGAGATTGGATTGAGAGTCCTGGACCTCGAGAATCTAGGCTACCAAGATGACCCTTGGGTTCTCGCTTCACGTGTCGCAAAAGTTTCCTATATGCCTGACCCACAAAGTAACCTCCCCCCGAAGAAGAAGACAAAGCACGTGGTTGCCTCTAGGAAGCAGCACATTATCGGAGTTGATGGTGTGGACAATGTTGAAGCTTACAATAACTACGATGAGATGCCGCTATTTACAGACTTTCCTAAGAAGATCAGTGTTGTGGAAAAGAACCTGTCCAAAGACATATTGCTATGGGAACGAAAAGGTGTCAAGGGAAAAGTTGTTACAGTAGGCTAGCAAGTTGTTGAACATGGAGTGTTTGTGTAAGTGTGTGTGTTTATAAGACTTCATTTATGCATGTGTGTGAGACTATATATTTATGTATGTGTGCGAGACTATAGATTTATAGTTGAAAACATTTAAGGTTTCAAAATCTTGTTTGAAGTTGCCATTTATTAAAATTCAAAATTTGAACTGACCAAATTTGGTCAAATGAAAAGATGACCAAAATAAAAGTTGTAGATAGTGATGTGTTCAACAACTTCTATGTTCATGACTTTCTTATTTGAAACCATTTAAGGTTTCAAAATCTTATTTGAAGTTGACATTTATTGAAATTCAAAATTTGAACTATTCAAATTTAGTCAAATGAAAAGATGACCAAAATATAAGTTGGAGATCTTGATGAGTTATACAACTTTAGTATTCATCGCCCTTACAGTTGAAATCATTTAATGGTTGAAAAACAGGTTTGAAGTTGTCATTTTCAGAATTTGAAAATTTGAATTGTCCAAAATTAGTGACAAAGATAGATGACCAGACTATAATGATAGAGCATGATTTTAAAAAATTTTAGAAAAAAAACCATCACATTTAGAGTTAGTATGAGGGAGAAAAACTAGTTACAGTTTCAGCCACAGATTAAAAAGAGAAATCACACTTGTTCATCATTAATCATCATGGACAGTTGTCATTTTTCTTTTTAATCTTTGGGTAAAATTTATAACTAGTCTTTCTCCCTCATACTAACTCCAAATGTGATGATTTTTTTTCCTAAATTTTTCTAAAATCATCCCCCATTAAGTTATTATGTTGATTTGGTCATTCTTTTCATTTGACAAAGTTTGAGCAATTCAAAATTTCAAATTTTAAAAAAATGATAAGTTCTAACGAGATTTTCAACCATTAAATGATTTCAGCTCAAAAAGTGATGAATACCAAAGTTGTATAACTCATCAAGATCTACAACTTTTATTTTGATCATTTCTTCATCTGATAAAGTGATAGTAAACATTGTTTACAAATCAACATGTCTCTCGTATAGTTCATAAACCTATGAGTCATATATGAATTTGTGAACAATGTTTACTAATACTTTGTCATATGAAGAAGTCACCAAAATAAAAGTTGTAGATACTGATGAGTTCAGCAACTTTTATGTTCACGATTTTTATAGTTGAAATTATTTAAGGTTTCAAAATCTTGTTTGAAGTTGCCATTTATTAAAATTCAAAATTTGAACTGCTCAAATTTGGTCAAATGAAAATATGATCAAAATAAAAGTTGTAGATAGTGATGTGTTCAACAACTTTTATGTTCATGACCTTCTTATTTGAAACCATTTAAGGTTAAAAATCTTATTTGAAGTTGACATTTATTGAAATTCAAAATTTGAACTGTTCAAATTTGGTCAAATGAAAAGATGACCAAAATATAAGTTGTACATCTTGATGAGTTCTACAACTTTGATGTTTATAAAATTTTCATTTGAGGTCATTTAGTGTCCTAAAATTCTATTAGTTATTTTGAAATTCAAATTTTAAAATTTTAAAATATTATTTTTGTAATGAAGAAAATATAAAATTATATCTATATATATAATAAAATTGTTTATATATACATATATTTATATATATAGAATAATAAACAAACTAATATATAAATTTACATGCTCTTTATATATGAATGAATTACAGAATTAGTGATTAAAATAAATTGAAAAATATTTATAGGGGCGGCTAACTCAGGAACCGGCCCTAAAAATTGATTTATAGGAGCGACTAACTCAGGAGCCGCCCCTACAAATGCCCTCCAGTATATAAGCCAGAGCCCCCAAAATATTCTAAGTCAGGGCGCAATTCTTCCTTTCAGACGCCGTCAGGCTGTCGAACCCGCCGCCGCTGCCACCGTGCCCGTGCGCGCTTCCTCTCACCTCTGTCGGCCCATGCGCACCCGGCCGAGCACTTCCTCTCACCTCCGCTTCGTTCGCCGCTGGGACCCGCTACGGAACCCTAGCCATGGGCGACACCGTTCCTCCGCGGAACCCTAACTACTGGGACCTGCTTCGACTGCTTCCTCCACGGCGGCACGCTCCACCGCTTTGAGTACGGCGTCCCCCGCGTCCCATATCTCGCCATCGACGTTAGCACCGAAGGAACGAGGTGCGGTCCCCGGTGTCCTCTCCCCCTTCATCATCGTCAGTGCCCGAGGAGACAAGGCGCGGGCCCCCGCGTCCCCACCCTCCACCTACGCCAGCTGCCTAGTTCCTTGTCGTGTCCTTCACCGGCGACGAGCACCCACCAGGTATGCGCGCCCCTTCTCTCCCTTGCTGTTGCGGCTAATGTCCTATTGATCCTGCCCTAGGGTTCGGTCAATTGCTCTTGTGTTAGATTTTTTGTTTCCTTAGATGCGATGGTGGTATGAATCCTCTGATTTGCTCCGATTTTGGTTCCTGCGTTTGCTGGTTTTGTTGAGGATGATAATGATGAGTAGGGTGTCGAATTGGTAGCAAAATATTTGTTACTTGGTGTCTATATGTATTCTGTAATGCATTGATCTGCCCCCGGGTTCGATTGTTGAAATTGGAACTAGGATGCCTAGACACAGGCCATGCTTCGCATAAGTTAGCTCCTGTGGCACATATATGTGCAGCTTGATGATTTCTTCACCATGGTTTTATGTCATGTTTGGTTAGGTAGCTCTTGAAGTGAGCCGAGGTGAGAGTATGTGCAGATGAAACATGCTTCCTAAGTGTCTTATAATGTGCTATTTGGTTGATGTGTGCTTCTATTTCTGATTACCAACACCTGCAGTTTAGATGAAATGACAAAACATTCAGTTGATAAGTGTTGCCAAGCCAAATGTGTTTTAACTAGTTTGCTTCGGATTGTTTTTATCTTGTAGCTTGAAAGTTCAAACAAGTTAAAACTTTTCCATGGTGATCTAATTAATCTATTATGCTTTCTGGCCTAAACTTTCAAAGACTTACTTAAAAGGCATTGTTGTCAGTTGTGCGGTTTTCAAGTTTTGCATGTAATTAGGGTCCTGATCTTCAGTCTCTACGTGGTCTTGTAGCTTGAAATCTGCTTAGTAGTTTAGCCATTTCTATCTGATTGATCGTAAACAAATCTAATGTCCTATTGATCCTGCCCTAACATGGATTCTTAAAGTAGTGTTTTTGTTGGGAAATTCACACCCTGTACAGATTCTTTTGGGCCAACTTCATAAGCTTGCCAACTAAAATTCACACCCTGTACTGTTGCCTAGATGTGAACTCAATTTTATTATCTTTTATCTAAGTTAAGTGCTTGTTTAGTTTCCAAAATGCATAACAGATGTTAGAAGTATCCAGAAGCTATGAACTTAATTTTATTAGCTTTCTCTTGATGAGTTCTACCTGAGAAAAATATGTATCATGCTATTCCACAAACTTTTTATGTGCAGTTCTATTAATCCTAGATAAAATGCTTGTTAGCTTATCATTTTTATGTACAGTTCTACTAATCTGATGTGGGATACGATTATTTTAGGAGGAAACCTCCAAACTGATTCAGAGCCCTTTGTCGGTGATGTTTTTTATACTACTACTACTTGTACTGAGCACAAGCCCTTTGTCGGTGATGTTTTTTTACTAATTTGCGAGCACCTCCCAAAAATTGCTTCTACAACTTCTAGTTCGGCAAATGAGTTGTCTTTTAATTTGTTTTAGTTTGGGGGCAGGACCTAGTAGTCCTGGAGCCAACTAAGAATTTTTTTCTGGAACCTTCCTCCCTCCCTCTCGCTCATCTCTATCTTTCTTTCTTTCTCCTATCTACTCATGAGATGAATAATGTGACTTCAAAACTGAGGCAAAGGGCTTTCGTGCAATGATGTCTTTGGTCTCCGTTTTGGATTCGATTGGTTTTGTGAAGATTTGGTTCATGTCTTTGGTTTGAGAGTTTTTGGAATTGTTTGTAGTGTGAAATTCAGTACTGTTTTCAGTGCTTACTTGTGATTCTTAGTTCATTTGCGACTCACAATAATTGTAGAAAATAAAACTTGGTCCTTTACCATTTTGGTGGGTTACTCAAAAATAAAACTTGGTCCTTTACCATTTTCAGAACTGTTTTTTATTCATGTATGTATGTACCAACCTTCATAAATGGCTTGACGCTGTGCACTGTTCGATCAGTTCCAATGTTTTTTTTTCCGTAACATTGCTGAACTGGGATGCCTGGTGCTACGTACTACTCTTCATCTGCGTGTTGCATCTGCGTGCATTCTTCGCTACATCGTCGGTACATCTACGTGCATTCTTAGCTGCATCGTCAGTACACCTGCGTCTCCCAATTTCCACTCGATCTCTCCTTCCCTATGTCTCCGAATTTCCACTCGATCCATTTCCCCGCCTTCAATTGTTCTCTGTTTGTGTTCCATCTATGTACCTCCTGTTCGTGCCCCTATGTCTCCCAATTTCCACTCGATCTCTCCTTCCCTCATGTGAACCTAGCTAATATAAAGCACAAAAACATCTCTCCAACACACGCCAGCAGAGAGCAGCAGAACATGGTTACACCCATTCACTAATCACGTTTCATCAAGTGCCTAACTTAATTTTCTAGCTCTTTGTACGTATTTATCTATTTTCGCATGTTTTGCATATTCCGATCCTATTTATTACCTAGGCTTTTCTGAACCCAATCATGTTTCTACCAAAAAGAATTATAGAAACAGAAACTGGAGAGATGTTTTTCCCATATGTTTCCTTCCGCTTCGGCCCTAGTTATGTATATAAGATAGAAAAGACCTGAGTTGAGCTTGTCTCACACTTAGCCACTGGTAGAGAACCTGTAGGGACCTCAACTGGTCTCTCAGTTGTTCTTTGTCATGTAAGCACAATATTTACTCTTTGCTAATTTGCTTATAGACTAGCCATACGATAATTACTCTTTGCTAGTTTGCTATAAAACCATCCACCACTGTGCAACTTACACGATGGATGAGATTTATCTCTTTTGGGGAACAACCCGAGAATAGTGTACAGTTTGGTGTGTGCTACTGCCTACCGGCCCATCCGATATTAGCAACCCGAGAATATCGGACCTCAGGTATTGACAGGGTGCACCATAAGATTCTCGATCTATTTTATGATTTGAATATTGTGTGACCATATTTTTGCACACTCTGGAAAGGCTCCACAAGGCCAAGTTGAATATGTTTAGTTGCCTGGACATGCCTTCTGGCCAAGTTGAATATGTTTAGTTGCCTGCATTGTTCTTTGTTTGTGAGTGGAAATTGGGAGACATAGGTACACCTGCAGCTTCTGACTGATCCATTTCCCCTCCTTCAATTGTTCTCTATTTGTGTTCACTGGGTCCCTATAGTTTCATTTACTGCTCGCGTGTCTTCTTCACTGCTTGCTTGGGGAACTGTCGGTTGTGGACCAGATGAAAATATCTTTTGCGCAAAATTTCCCCGTGCAGGTTAGTGTGATATTTGACACTTGGTTCCCTTGGAAAGCTGCATATTGCTCTCTGTTTCTCTCTTTTTTTCCCTTCTTCTTCTACTTCTAGTGCTTCCAACGTTCTATTTTTTTGGTTCCTGAAAGCAGGCTTCCCAAGCACTAGTACTATCTCCAAGAACATCTTCATTAGTTAAGTGATAACCAAGTAAGCAAATGCTGCAATCCTTAGCGATATGCAGTCTTTTAATTTTCACTCTCTTGATTGACTGGATATACAATAATTGTGATTCTCAGTTTTTTTTCCTGCTTTCTAGTCTATCTGTATGGCTGTATCTTGAAGTGTTCCTCTCACTATATTGTTCTCTTTAGCATTTTTGAGTAATAAGTTAAAAAGATTAATGCAAGTTTTTTCATGAGATGGTCTAAGAAAAATCTAAGCTTTCCTCACAATAGCTATAGGTTGTTAGCTTATGACAGCCCTTGACTTTTATTTTAGGGCATATATGAAACTTCACTCTGAAATAATTGTGTATGCTAACCATTCCTCTAAAATAATTGTATATGAAACTTCACCAGTTCATGATATGAAATTACAATCCTTGTTTCATTGTTAGTGCTAGTTTAAGCTATGTGTTGCTAAATTGAACAAGCTACGCAGGTACATTGTTAGTGCTAGTTTAGTTTTGTGGGTGCATGTGTTCATATACCGAGCAGTCTTGTTCAGAGCTGAGTTTCTATCTTGTTTCTATTTGTCATGGTAAACATTGATATTGGTGCTACATAGACAGCAGTACCATTATTTTGATATTTGTTATTTTTCGGCTAGCTAAGACAGTTGAGTCGCTGACATGTTTCTAATAGCCACCATAAACTTTGATATTTAGTAATTGTATATTTTGGTTCCCAATTGATGATTCAGTGTAATCACTGATAGTAGTATCAACCCATTTAACTTGGTTGTGCATGGTAAAGCTAAGCAGTTATCCATACCTTTGGATTTTGCATCTGAATTCTAGTCCTCCTGCTTGCCATCCCTATTTCTAGGACAAGGCTCTATTCTAGTCCTGCTGCGCAACAGGACCAAAATTGGCATGATGATCGAATGGCTCCCTACTTATAAGCAGCTGTTGTTTTTTTGCCACCTTTCCTATCCTCTATGTTTGGGAAGCAGCAGCTGCTTTTTTACGCCTTTTCCTCTCTATTTTTGTTAAGCAACTGTTGCTTTTTTTTGTCAAATCTCCCCTCTCTTCACCTCTCTTTTGTTTTGTCGATGATGAAATTGTCCAAGTCCATACATTATATGGAATATGAGCTGATGATCAAGAACTTATGAGGAACTAGGCATCATTACCAGCCGCCCCAACATTACCTTCTCCTCTCTTCTCTGTTATGATGCCTTGATGCTCCAAGTTCATGATCAAATAATGATTCACATGTTTTTGAGGCCTCTACTACTGCTACTACTCGTTTTTCTGATATATTGTTGTTTTATATGACTATTTTGGTTTATAGACCTTTTTGATTTCTTATACTTTCTCACATACCTAAAGCACACTTTCTTGTATCTATTAGAACAAAGCGCAAAATAATATCGCGGACACAAGACAGTGCAGCCCGATGCCCCGAGCATGATGAGCAGCCAACCTATGAGGAACAAGCACTAGAGGACCAGCTTACTCAGGAGCAGTTCGATAACGAGTTAGAAAAGGATCTAGAAGTGATGCTTACTCAGGAGCAGTGTGACGAGGAGGAAGGGGGAGCAGAAGGAAGAGCAGGAGAGGCTGCTGAAGGCGAAAAAGAAGAAGATGAGGAGGAGGACTCGGAAGAGGGATATGTAAGTCCCGAGGATCCTTTCCCATGTGAATTTAGAAGGAGGCCAATAGAGGAAGATTTGGATAAGGATTTTGACCCGAACGAGGAGGTAGGGAAAAAACCTTAGCTTGTAAATTTTGCTAAACCTTTGGCTATGTTACCTCTACTAACACTTTGACCTATCGTATATACAGGTCCCTCCTGAAACTCAGAAAAGACGACGTCGACGTCCGCGACATCTCGTTGGACAAGACGGAGTAGAGGAAAGGAGAGCATACTCAACAACCACAGAGACGGACATTGAGGCCTCTGCTCCACAACCTCAAGACACAACCAGGACTACCAAGCCAAAGAGGAAACAAGGGGATAGAAAAGCAAATCAATATCCATATAAGGCATGCTATGTGATAAAGGAGGTTGGGCCAGCAGGGGAGATCCTTGAGCCGAAGGAATTCAGAGGATGATTCTGTAATGCGATCGGGGCCCTAGTAAGAGATAAATTGAACCCAGCAATCTCTAACTGGAAAGAGGTACCAAAGAAGAAAAAGGATGAACTATGGGATAAGCAGCTGAAGCTCAATTTTAGATTTCCGGAGGGTAAGCACGAACTGGTAAAAAAATGCTTTCAGGATCATGGGAGAGTCATTCCGACGTTGGAGGTCGGAGCTCAACAAGAAGTATATCCAAAAGGGGTTAACTCCCTTCAACGAGTTCGGCAACATAACTCCTAGTCAATGGGAGGAGCTCATGGCTTAGAAGTCTTCACCGGAGGCATTGGAGCTCAGTGCCTGTAACATCGAGCTGGCGAAGAGGAACAAACACCACCATCATCTAGGCCTCGATGGCTACTATGCCAAGGAAGAGTAGTTTAGGAAGATGGACGAAGAGGCCGCAGCTGCTGGGAATATCGATGTGGAGAATTTGATGGTACGCTCAAGGAATTGGATATATGCAAGGAGTACAGAATCATCCGACGGTAATCTTAAGTTTGATAAGACGAAGACCCAAGAGGCAGTATCAAGGATACTGAAATATGCTAAAGACAAGGACAAGGGCTCATTCAATCCTTCTAGAGAGAGGGGAGAGCTTAGCCTTGGCTTGGGAAACAAGGAGCACACAGGCCGCACCGGGGGCTAGGGAAAAGGATGACCTGGAAGCACGGATTCAAAGAGGATAGGCACATGTACAAGAAACATGGCAGAGACCGGGAGACTAATCTTGAGCACCAAGTAAAGGCTCTAGTTGTGAAGGCGCTAGAGGAGCAAGGACTATCTACAGAGCCACGGACATTAATGACGCCGCTGGGGGAACTGACATTAGTTGGTAGCCCTCTAAAAGTTCCTAGCAGCTAAGGTTCCACTGCAGCCACAACCCCCATCGATTGCATTCAGGAACCAACTGGTTGCACCTTGGTGTTTCTCAGCGGACGGCAGAACATTGTGATGGAGGTGGCAATGGGTGTGACACATCCTCCCGGTGGCTTACACCACAATAATAAGATATTGCCGAACTACACTAGGGTCGAGGTGCATACCATGAAGCCTGAGTTCATGCAGTGGAGGATAGACTACGCAACTCCCGAGGGGCTAGTGTTACTCGGAGACGTAATGGGGCAGTTCATCCTCTAGCACAAATGGGACATTATATTGACTGCTTCTTCGCCGCCTCCCCCTCTCCCAAATTTAGAGCGAGTTGTTGAGGACGGGGTGATATTTTCACCATCTCGTGACCACCACATTCCTAAGATGCCACATTCTTCCCCGCCTCCTAGCGAGCATGTGCCTGATAAGCCACAACCTTCTCTAGCTCGTACCGAGCAAGTGCATAATTAGATGCCACAGTCTTCTCAACAAGCACAGCCGATACATGAACAACGAATGCCTCCTGAAGAAGGTGATGCACAAGAAGATGAGGATGTGCCTAAATGGGATCTTTGAAAGAAGCATCCAATCACCATAAGACCAATTTATGTTCCGATGAAAGACGTCTCATCGGTGCACAAGTGGTATTCCCATGACCAGTTCAAGCCTGAGAACCATCTTAAAAAAGTCTCATCACAGGATTCTGAGGAGGCTATCACTAGCAAACTCCACCAAACAGCAAAGCAGTATCCAAATGTTGATGCCATCAAATGGTCAAAGGATTGCCTGAAAATGTATGAAAGAGGCAAGCCCTTCCTACCAAACCAGGACATCCAGCGCCTACCACTTGGAATGAGAAGGTTCCATGATTGGTACTTGCGTGTTCTACTAATGAGCATAGACCTCGTACAAGCATGCTTCCCCACCGGCACATTTGGAAGCCCAGCCAGGAAAATTGTCTTTGATTTCAATGACATGCAGACATGCTTTCACCTCGGAGCAATAGAGATGAATCTAATTCTCACGTGGTGCCTGTAAGTCCTTGTCCTCCGGATATGATATGAATATAATCTTTGAATTTTGTTGTAACTAACCCACGCCGTGATTTGTAGAATGCAAGTGCACATTGTAAAACAAATACCAAGTGTGAAAGCCAGGTATATAAACCCTCAAGCTATAGCACAAACAAATTTTAATTACCCTAAACAGTGGAAACTGGATGACAAAGAGCTAGCTGCTGGAAAGACCCTTCGGGAGAAAGAGGACATCCGTACGAAGAAACTAAGGCAAGAGTCCCTTAAGGTTTCGCCATACATTGCCCTAGCTTTTAAAAATCTCCAACAGCACTCTACTATATGGCTACCATACAACTTCGAGTAAGTTCAACTCTATACTTAAAGCTTTGTTCGATATATTTTATTCGATGCAAAAGAGCTTATCTAGTTCTATGATTAAATCCATGCAGTAACCACTGTATTTGTATAGGCGTCGATGTGGGGAGGAGCATGGCATGGGTCTTTGATTCAATAGATAGGGACCCGGTGACATACAAAGACTTCATATCGATTCTCAAGACGTATAACGTTCACTTTTGGATACTAATAAGTTGTATTTGCTAAAATAATTCGAACAGGGCATTTAGGTTCTATGTCACTAAACATCACGGAAGGCATGAACCAGTAAGGAAGAAAAAACTGGCTATAAAAACACTATGTACGGTAAGTGTGACTTACTTCTTCAGTACTTCATTACATGGTTATCAAAAGCATTACTTAACATTTCCATATGCAAAACACACAGTGCCCCAAGCAGAAGCCTAGGAGTGTACATTGTGGATACTATGTATGTTCTATAATAAGTAACACCGGTGCCTACAGGAGACACCCCTTAAGGTTAAGTTTGAACCTCTTCATCCGTAGTATAAAAACTTCGTACATGGTATGAAATACTCAACCGAAACTTGTTCTCTTGTAGTGAAAAGAAGAAAAAGAAATGAAAAGAGACCCATACAAGGATGACCAACTCTGAGAGCTCGTCGGCGACCTTTGCAACTTCATATTGGACCAGATTGTACACATCAAAGGCACTTACCATGACCGAGAGTCTGACTTAGGAAGTAATCCTCAGTACCAACACCTTCGTGAGATTGAAAGGCTAGCTCTAGGTCGTTGATACAATGTGTATGGAATTTGACATTGGTTTTACCTTGTGAATTATGTCTATTTAATGATGGATTGTATATATTCTTGTGAATTGGACTTGTAATTGTAGTTTATATAATACTCTTGTGCTTGTAGTTTATATAATACTCTTGAGCAAACGCGGTTCGGAGGCTGCGTTTTGCGAATCGCGGGTCGTAGTTAAGTTTCGCGCGTTCCATGCCACGGGCGATTCCCGGTCGCGCGTTGGTCGCAGGGCGTTCGGCGGGATTATCTCGCTTTCCTCGCTTACTCGCAACGCGAACGCGGGAATACGCGGAAACAAACAGAGCCATATGTATGTTCTGGTCGAATTTGAATCGTAAATTTGATTTTTTTTTTGTCGGGAAAATGTACTGTAGGGGCAGTTATAGACTGAACCGCCCCTACAAACATGTATTATAGGGACGGCTGGTACTATAGCTGCCCCTACAAATCGATTTGTAGGGGCGGTCTGGGAACCGCCCCAACAAATGCATGATTTGTAGAGACGGTTTGGTAGGGGCGGCTGGCCAAACCGCCCCTACAAATGGTCTTGAGACGCCCCTACAAACCCTGTGTGACATAGGGACTCTCCTGCAACGTCTCGGGGCAGCCGCCGGTGATGCTGGCCGAGTTCAGCATAGGCAACGGTGGTGGCGCCAAGGAACTACGATATCTCACTGATTGACGGCTTCAACCTGGCCATGAACTTCTCCTGCAGCACAGGCGTCGCCCTGCAGTGCAACGATCCCAACTGCCTTGAACTGTACCACTATCCAAGAGCCCTCCCCAGCTGCAAAGGCAACAGCAACTACCAGTACCAGGTCATCTTCTGCCCTTGATAGAGGGAACAATGCATGCACTGCACGGCACAAAGAAATAGCTAGTACAAGTATGGAATACATATATAGGAGTGGGAGATTGAATAAAAATAGGTTGACAATAAGACGATACATGGTGAATCGTCCATGGCTGCAGGTGTGAGTTTTCCAGCTAGTTCTAATATCTAGTGAAAATGCGCATTGTATTTTCGATCGAGCTTGGTATCCATACAAATTACTAGAATGCATCCCTTACAAAATGAAAACGACTAAAATAACAATTGATTGACATAATAACCTCGTGAGTGCTAAGTTGGGAGATATGTATAGCATTAGCACAATATAAGGAATACGAGAGATACCAATAGCTAGCTTTGGAAAAGTCATATTTATGTGTACGTGTCTGGCTATAGATGGTGGTCAACACTACATCACGTGCATGCCTTGGAATTCCAGGTATCCTTGGAAGTTTGGCATAATATTAGTCGCCTGAAGAAATTATGTTTGGTATGCAGTCCGACAGTGCAACTTCCTGTGCTTTGCCACATCGTAAAACCACTAAATAATTTACTTTACAAGATTAACTACAACTTAAAATTTCCTTCTTTGAATTATTATGTGCAAAATACGTTTTGAAGACATATTTTAAACACTAATTATATGTCGCCATACTATGCATTTATGTGTGCTTTGTGATTTCTTGTGAACCTTTGCATTGGTGGCACCGAAACCTTCTTTTCAAGACGATATATAGTTAGTAAATCCATTCGTGCATGCATCGCGTGTTTGTACTTGGGTATATGAACTATGAAGACCCTTCAGTTTTTGGTGTTCTTGAATGTTGGATTTTGATGAAGTCTTCAATCGCTTTATTGGTCAATGCAAGGATTGCACAAGCTGATATTATGGAGTTTTTCTTGCACAAACTATACTAACCACATTGGCCATATTAAAGCAAGCCATATTGGGGGCAAGGGGTGCTCTCATCCATTGATTTAAAAATTTCACTCATTCCCTCTCCGCTCTCCCAATCCATCACTCCCGACCCGCATTATTTTCAGGTTTGAACTCTCCATGCAACTACCAAGATGGTGGAGTTCTCCTAGTGCACTCAGTAGTAATAATAAAACTACCAAGATGGTGGAATCCTCACTATGAGTCATTTGGTAGGAAAAAACTTATACTAAATGTTGAATGCTAAACACTAGGGGAACCCCACATCAGTATGAGGAGCTACAGATTCTGAGGGTCTCACTGCAATAGTCATCTTGCAAGGATTAAAATTGCTTGGTCGGTGCCCCAATGTATAAGCATATTGTTGCTAGATTTGACTACATATATGCATCAATGTAGCGTGTAAGCTGATATAAAGTTGGCGCATACGTGAATACTGATAGATAGAGTTTTCAAAATAGGAGGAAAATTTGAGGAATTCCAGGGCAGATTGCTGACTTGCTTGTAGTTTTTTTTCATTTAACTGCAGCTGTACATACACTATGTATACCTCTATGAAATTTCAAAGAGCTATAAGAAATTATTTATGGCATGCCAGTACAGTTCGAAGATTGTATTGGTCCACAATAGTACAAGCAAGACATCAAGGGCTACTGCAGTCAAACGCCAATAAATACACAGCCATGCCCCCAGCTCTACCCATAGGCTTCATAGCTCTCACCCACCAGGAGAAAACTGCAGCAGCACTTGACTACTGCATCCATGGCGTCCACTTCCTTGTCCTCGGTCCTCTTCCTCCTCCTGGCTACCTATGCCGCCGGTGCCAGTGCCGCCATCTTCACCGTCAAAAACAACTGCAGTTACACGGTGTGGCCAGCAGCCATCCCAGTTGGCGGGGGCACCCAGCTGGACCCAGGCCAGGCGTGGACCGTCGAGGTGCCCGCTGGAACCACCGGCAGGTTCTGGGGGCGCACCAACTGTTCCTTCAGTGGCGGAAGCGGCCACTGTGATACCGGCGACTGCGCTGGCGCCCTCAACTGCACCGTCTCCGGGCAGCCAGCCACGACGCTGGCTGAGTTCAGCATCGGTGGCGGCGCCGGCACCCGAGACTTCTACGACATGTCGGTGATTGACGGCTACAACCTGCCCATGGCCTTCTCCTGCAGCACAGGCGTTGGTCTGGTGTGCACGAGCCCAACCTGCCCTACAGCGTGCCTGTTTGTGAACGATGATTGCCGGACCCATGCGTGCAGCAGCAACAGCAACTACCAGGTGACCTTCTGTCCGTGAGATTGCGGATTTGGTGCATGGTTACGTACATCCAAGGATGGTGTGGATTTCAAATAAAACGGCGCCATGATGAGCTACCTGCGCTGCTTTACGGGCTGCCTGGTTTGGGTGCTCTTGATTTAATATTATGTATTAATAACATTTTCCAGAATGAGTACCGTGTTTAGGGTGTTCTTGAATCTTGATTGCTGACATCAAGTCCCTGATTGGTCCAGGCTTACAATAAACACGACTTTGTCTTTTCATCCAAAATGATGGTCAGTGTAAATTTGTCTTTTCATCCAAAAGTTAACACCGTTAAGAGGACTTTACAGAATAGATGGAATCTTCTTTCAGTTTCAAAACATAGGGTTAAAATTACAAAGTTAAAAAAATAAGGACAAAATCATCATTTCCCTTCAAAACAAAGGCATGAAAGCCAAAGATCCTATTTTAAATGCATCAGACATCCTATTATGGGTGATCCACACTAGCTAGAAGGGTGTAGCATCCGGTTTTAAGAACAAAACCAGATACACATCATATGTGAATCCAGGAAGTCAAATCCCACATATAGCTACAAATAAGGGTAGTATCGAAAGACAATGCTTAATATATATAACGTACTTAATATAAAGGATATAACCTTAGACAACAAACAGCGGAAAGACAACTTCGATCTTCGGGTGAAGACTCCAATTTCACAGGGACAACTGACTGGTTGATCACAAGCCTAATTCCTCTAAACTCTACCAACCTGGTACCCATCCGGGATTTTTTTTCAAAATATGTGAAAAATAAAGCAAACGTAAATACATGTCGTACTCAACAAATATAACATGGGGTTCATGAGGCTCAAAAGGCTGACACTGGTTAACTGCGATTAGCTTTTAATGGTCACAATTTTAGCATAGGAGTAGTAACAAGTTTATCACAAGTCCATATAAACACATGATCAGGTAAACATGAATGATGAATAGTATAAATAGTAATCATTAGTGAGCATCTTCATCATCAGTATCATCAGTGTTCATCATAATTAACCATTAATGATCATCTATTCCGTAAGGGTTCCAAGGCCGCTCATGACCATGAGCACGGCTGATATACCAGTTTTACACTCTACAGAGGATGTACACTTTTACTGTGAGTCGTGATTTACCCTTTCGCCCGAGGTAGCTAATATCTTGACCCACTTCTAAGGAAGGTCGGTAGGGTTCACTATGAAGCCTTTCAAAGGTTCGTCTAACAAGTTAGGGCCATTAGATTCACTCGGCAAACAGATGTAGGAACCCCCCTTCCTGATGCCACAATGACACGCAGCCTATACACAAGGGGACAGAGGTTGTTCTATACCCGATTCGTCAAGCCATTCTTACACCAATAAATGTAACCTATAACAAGCTAGAAAAAGTCCTCATACTAAGCTAAAGCCAGACCCATGTAGCCCTCACAGCTGTGCTGTAAGTCCTGGATGATCACTTATAGATAAGTCCTTAGGGAGAGGAATCTAGAGCACCATAAAAATAGCCCAATGCTCTAGCCCCCTTGTTCCATGTTGCTAAAAAGCATCTTTTAGTGTCTATTGCATAGTACATTAGTCAAGTTACAAGATCATGGTTGTAGTTGAGCACTAGCGTCATACTACCCAATGCATATCCCATAGGAATGAAGGAATCCAGGATATCAAATAGCTAGGAAAATTACTACGGTTGCCAAGGTAGACACATGCATATGATTAAAATGATATTAAGGTGAATAGGGCAACAAGGATGATGCCATGCTATACTTGCCTTAAAACTCATATCCTTCTTTTACTGAATTATAACCTCCAAAAGACTTCTTCTGGATCACCAACTTCTTCTATTTCATCAACGTACTTCTCACCAACTGGACAAGATCATAAAGCACCACATAAGCATCCAAGCAATCATACACGAAGCAAACAATAGATCTAAATTATAACAGTACACCAAACATAAAATCAACATGAAAAGTTTGTAAAACGAATCTACGTCTCGCTACGAACACACAGACGTGAAAAGCACTCTAATCGGACCTATAACGAAAAAGTTATGAATTAAACAAGATTTCCTTTGATAAAATAATAGATTAAATCTAACCTTGAATTTAAAAAGTTGAAAATATATTTAACAGTAGGATGAACATGTAGATTACTCAATTACGAATCTAACGCAACTTGAACGGGTCAAATCGGAGTTAAAACGAAGATTTTATGGCTAAAACGAGATCAGTAACATTTTTGTAAATAAACAGAACTCAATTTTGATTTAAAATAAATAAAATCAGATTTTGAATTCGGGCCAGGGATTGCGGGCATGATAAAGAAGAAGTACATGCGTTCTTTAGAAAAAGTGCAGGGACGGCGGGTTCTATATTAAAAAAACATGGGACTCTTTAATTAGCAAAACTTCCATGCGAAGGGGTATCGATGGATCTGGGCTGTTAGATTAGATCTGGACGGTGGATTCATTTTCAAAGCCATTTTCAAAGCCATTTTCAAAAGCATTTTGAATTCATTTTGAATTTTGGATTCAACCACTCATTGCAATAAATCAAATGCACCGGCATGTATGCACATCCAAGTTTCTACTCCTTATGATGAATTTTAATATAATGAAAAATATTATTTTTCTATATTTCATGTGCACAAAAATTCATAAATAAATCATTTTAATCATATTCTCAAAAGTATAAATTTTAGGGTGTTACAAAGGGATAACACAACCATTTCTCTGTTTTTTTTAAAAGTAGTTGAACAATTATGACTCAAGCATTCCAATAAAAACCAACATAAATATGACATCGAAGCATGTAGTGATAATAATTTTTGTCAGCCTTTGAACGATTTCGTCATAAACTTCTATCACCTCCAACAAAAACATCATAAAGGAAGCCAATTTGTGAGAAATATGTGCTTTGTCATTCTCAAAATGTTATACAAGGCTAAATTTCTTGTTGTGTCATCACTAACTGGACTCCCTAAGTAGTTCATTGGTACTATTCCCGTTTTACAACCGAGCATGTTGGCTATGTGAATTTTTTAGACTCATCTAGTCCATAGATCAGAGCCAAACATGTATGGACAATTTATATATTGCACACCATTGCAGTAATATATATTGCAAACCATTACCCTCCAATTATGTAGCACCAGGTTTTAAGGACAAAACCAGATACACACCATATGTGTGCCCAGGAATTCAATTCACACATATAGTTACAAATGAAGGGGTAATATCAAAGTTAATGCATTTATTACATAGCGCATAAATATTCACTACAAAAGACATAATCTTACTTTACAGTATATACTATAACTCTATTCTTCTAGCAAAGCCTCCAACACCACAGGAATCGTCAATTGGTTGATCACAAGCCTAACACCTCTTGGAAAACTCCACTGAAGAACCTCCATCTGGTGCCCATCTAGGATTTTGCCAAAGTATTGAAATAAAACAAGCGTAAGCTACTACCGCTTAGCAAGCATAACATGAGGAGATGCAGGCTCAAAAGGCTTGACATGGCTGAACTACGGTAAGCACTTTTAGTTGGTCATATTTTATTATTAATCATAAGTTATTAAGTTTTGTTTAGGCTCCTAAATATGAATAATTAGAGATATCAATAATTTTAATCATAACCCAAATTATTCGAGTAACCAACTACTTAGTAAGTACCCATGCCGCTCGTGTCCGTGAGCACGGCTGATATACCAGTTTTAGAGGTTATACACTTTCACCATGAGTCGTGTTGCCCATATGCCTGGGTTAATTACTCCCAAAACACTTCCGAAGTGAGAAGGCAGGGTACACTATGAAGCTTTTCCTCAATCGTTCTAATAAGGAGCAGTCGCTAAGGATTCCATCTCCCAAGTGTTATAGAGTCATTTCCAGAAATGGCACTAATACTCGTAGCATAATACACACCCTAGGGATGAGGCCCATACCCAGCCTGGTATGCCCCTCTTGCCCTTTCGATAAACTGCTACAAACTAGAAAGACCAAGGTGCTGGACTAAGACCAGACCTATGTGGTCCTCATAGTTGTTCTGTAAGTCCTGGGTTGCCACTTAAAGATGAGTCCTTATACAGAGAAACTAGAGCACCCTAGGAAAAGGCCCAATGCTCTAGCCCCCTTAGTTCCATGTTGCTAAAAAGCATCTTTTAATACCATGTTGCATATATCTTTAATTGTATTCTTTAATCAACATTAGTTGGAGCAAACTGAGCATACTACCCACATGCAAAACCCATAGGCAACTCAAGGACAGGATAATCAATATCAAGGTAAATAGACTAAAAGCGGTTCATTAACATATGCATATGAATTGAGATTGCATTAAAGTGAATAGGTAGCAAGGAGCCTCATATTATACTTGCCTTAATTCAATGTATCGCTGCTGGTCTTGATCTTCAAAGAGTTACTCTAGATCACCAACACAAAACTCACTCGCTACTAAGATCAAAGAGCACCACACAGGCATCCATACATGCATGCATAGCAGCCAAATATAAGCTAGTTAGAACAGTACACCAAACATTATAAAAAATTTAAAAGGTTTTAAAACTGTTCTACGTGATGCTACGAACACGCAGACGCGAGAATCACTCAAATAGGAGTTAAAACAAAAAAGTTATGAATTAAACAAGATTTCCTTTAGTAAAATAATAGATTAAATCTAACCTTGAATTTTAAAAGTTGAAAATATATGTAACAGTAGTATGAACATGTAGATTACTCAATTACGATCCTAACGCAACTTGAACGGATCAAATCGGAGTTAAAACGAAGATTTTATGGCCTACAGAAGATAGTGGCAGTTTTGTAGTTTTTAAAATGGACCTATACGTAATTTTGATTATAAACATGAGGGCTATCCTAGAAAACTACCTCTGTGGACTGCGACTCCTATTTCCATAAAGTACAGGGCTTAAAATGGAAGAAAAAGGACTTAATTTGAATTACTTTTGAAAGAGAGTGGACTACGGGTTTATTCTATAAAAGGTGAGGGGCTCTTTAGCAAAACGTGCTGCGCGAAGGGGTAAGTTCTAATCTGAGCCGTAGATCTGCGGATGGATGGTCGAGGCAAGTTGGGAAGGTTGGCCGGCCGGAACAGAACTCCGCTGCAGTGGTCCTCCATGGACGGCGGCGGTTACCTCACCGGAATCGGGTTTTCGAGCTTGGTTCGCTTCGGTAAGGGCACAGGGAGGTCCAGCGGGCGATGGCGAACTCACCTAGACACTTCTCTTGGGCGGAGATGGCTCGGTGACGGCGTAGGGCATGGCGGGACGGACGGTGATTCCTGTGACAATTCGGCGGCGAAAAGTGAGCAACAGAGGGAGGGAAAAAGAGAGAAAAAGGCACCGGAAGCTTCACTACCACGTGGAGTCGCTCGGCCGCTAGCTCGGATCTACAGAGAAATGGAGGAGCGGGGGACCTTCGCTCGGCTGCGGCAGCTAGGGTTGCGGCGGGATCCCGAGAGGGCGACGGTGCTGGAAGCTCGGCGAGACGACTACTCTTGGGTCGGATGCGGGCGACTTGGCATGGCGCGCTATTTATGGGGCGGACGGCGTGGGCAGCACACCAAGCGCGGCGTGGTGGAGGCGGACTAGGCGGCGGTAGAGTCCGTCGCAGCGATGGGAGGAGGAAGACGTGTCTGACGAGCGGGGCCACTCCGTCAGTCACAGCGAGAGGGAGAGCGCGGGCGGCTGCGCGGCTTGGCCTGCTGGGCTGCGGCCTAGCTGGGCCGGCTCGCTGGGCCGCGGAGAAGAGGGAAACGGGCCACACGGGGAGGAGAAGGAAGCAGGCCATGGGTCGAGGCCGGCGCCAAGGAGAGAGGGGAAAACGGGCTGGAGCTGGGCTGCTCGGGCCAGATTCAAGTGAGAGAAGGAAAAATCCTTTTTCTTTTTCTAAACTAGTTTTCCAAACCAATTTTGAGCACAAATTTAAATCAATTTGAAATTTGATTTCGAACCACACAATACAAAAATAATATGCAGCAGCATGAATGTACAACCATGTTGCTAAATTTATGATGAATTTTAATTTCAATAAAAATTATTATTTTCCCTAGGTTTAAATGTACACAAAAATACATAATTAGATGAATTTAACTCTTTTTGAAGAAAAGCAAATTTTAGGGTGTTACAAATTAGAACGCCATGAACACCATTACATTAATTATTTATCTCTCCTTTGATGATAGACAATTAGAAGATTAAGGACGACCTTCCAGTCATCGATGTTCGAGCGAGGCTATGTCTATGGTAGGCATACAGGGTTGCATGCCGGGCACACAAACTGACAGGCAGCCAATCAGCATGTTCGCTTGCTCGTAAACGATCGTAAATTTCCAGTCGGGAATAGTGTTTTTCTCTCACACTAAACCAGCCAGCAGTAAATAATCCACGATACGATACGGCCTTCCGAACAGCCTGAATGTCGTGTAGCAAACAATTGGCCTTAGGTTCAAACAGCAATAGCAGTCATCCTTCCCACATGCTCTGAGAATACAGAATTTAAGGCTGATATTGGTCTCGGGCGCCGGTGTGTTCCAGAGCTCAAAAGCTTTTTATTTTCTGTTGGTAGGAGTAGGACTATTTCGGTAGGTTTCTGTATCTCCGACCTTAGAGAGTGCATGACTACCTACTGAACATTTTTCATCAGTAAATCAAATCAAGAGATAACGCACATACACGCATAAACGTTAACCCAAAGATAAGATGGTGATGTAAACTTACAAGGGAAATGTAGGCACCCAAAAAGAATGAAGGACAAGATTACCATCACAGAGAAAAGGTTGGCGCAGCAGCTCTTCATGTTGTATCTCTATGTATTTTTCAATCAACTTAACCTTATATTTAGGGTCTAAAGTGCCTTGGTTCCCATGACCGTTGATATATACAGAGAGGTAAATTGTCCCCTATGAGATATCTTGATTCATTTAATTTGAATGTATAATAGATATGATATAGTTGTGTTTCACACTTTTGCATTGAATTTGACAATTATTAATGTATCCCTTGCTCTCTAGTAGTATTCAAAGCTAGCCTCAAATAGACTGTATAATTCTATATTTCAGTTTAAGGAATTGTAAATTTATTCTTAATGCTTGCGCAAAAAAAAAATTCTTAATGCAATCCAAGTTTTCTATTAAGAATGACTGGTGGTAACTAACCTTTGCTAAATTTATGTGCTGGAATTTGGGATCCATTAGATCTACTACTTTAGTTATTGGCACATACAAGAAGGTAGCAATCAATGATGATTCTTCTCACATCTTATACTATTTTTAAAACTATGGTGTATGACATGACTGATAGGAAGCATCACCAAGGATAAATCCAGACAAGTGGATACAGGGTGGGTTGTGCAGCTACATGAAGTCCACCGTTTACAACAGTGGTCATCATCTTCTTGTTGTATGAGTTAGCTAGAAATCCATATCCTACACTACACCTAGGATCAGGATGTAAGTATTGGTCACTAAACCTGATTTATACATCGCTGCTGGGTCTAAACCCGGCATCACCGCCGGAATCAGATCTGGTAGAGGGCAATCAGCACTGATGGTGAAGCCTTATCATTGTCGGTTCTAGACCAGGCAGTGACAGGACGACATCACTATCAAGTCTAGCCACGAACTGACAAAAAAATATGTTTTTCTCGGATTCAAACTCATAATAACCTCAACGTTCTCTCAAGCATCCGCAAAATCCTACCCATTTATGAATATTATATTCTATAATTAAAACATAATGTTATATTGTGTTTTTGGATCAGGAACTATTTTTATTCATCTGTGCCTTGCATTTTCTATATAGCTGGTCAACACTACACGAGCGTGCCTTGGAATTCCACATATCCTTGGAGTTTCATTAGCAGGAAGTTTGGCATCAGTCGCCCGAAGAAAGTTTGGCAGCCTGAGATTGTAACGTCATGTGTTTTGCCTCATCGTAAAACCACTAAAAGTTTAACTTTACAAAATTCACTACATCTTAAATTTGTTTCTTTTGAATTATAAAGGTGTGAATTTTCAATGATGAGTATCTCTGTTTCTCTTGTTCTGGATTGTTGACTTGGACTTCAAATCTTCAAGTCGTTTGCTGGTCCAGGTTTACACAAGCTGTTATTATATAATTATGATGCACCAACTATACTTGGACATATAAGTTCAAACTATTTATCTGGTAAATTGTACTATTTGTTTAATTAATAGAAGTTATATGTACCATGGGTTCTTCGAATAATAAGCTAAAACTAATATGGAAAATATACACATGTGGAAAACAATGCCACTGCACTCTTGCACCTTCATTGGTCTAAAAACCAAACTGAGTGCATATATTACTTTTACTATAAATCTAGATATATTGTACCAAATATGATACTCCCTCTGCTTCAAATTATATGAACCAAAGATGATACTCCTTTTTCTAGATATATAAGCTCTGCTTTTACAGAAACTATAGAGTGGCTGCTGGGAAAACCAGCTTACAGTCTAGCACTTCTTAAACTCTCCTATCTTAAACGATGAATACCTAACTATATATGCGACCTAAGAAGTTCCCTCTACATTATATGAAAACAGAAAAAATCTATTGACTTGTCCACCCTTCGTTCTACCGGAACACCAATAAATCCACGGCCATGCCCCCCAGCTCTACTCACACTCTTCGTCACTCTCACCGACGAGGAGAAAATTGCAGCAGCAAATAATTGACTACTGCATCCATGGCGTCCACTTCCATGTCCTCGGTTCTCTTCCTCATCCTCGCAACCTTCGCTGCCAGTACCAGCGCGGCTACCTTCGCCTTAAAAAACAACTGCAGCTACACGGTGTGGCCGGCAGCCATCCCGATCAGCAGAGGCACGCAGCTGGACCCAGGATGGACGTGGACCGTCGAGGTGCCCGCCGGCACCACCAGCAGGTTCTAGGGCCGCACCAGCTGTTCCTTCAACGGCGGAGCAGCAGCCACTGCGACACTGGCGACTGTGCTGGCTCCCTCAACTGCAACATCTCTGGGCAGCACCCACGACGCTGGCCAAGTTAAGCATCGGCGGTACCGAGGATTTCTACGACATCTCCGTGATTGATGTCTACAACCTGCCCATGGCCTTCACCTGCAGCACCGGCGCTGGTCTGGCGTGCACGAGACTCACCTGCCCGGAGGCGTACCGGTTTCCGAACGATGATTCCAAGACCCCTGGGTGCAGCGGCAACAGTAACTACCAGCTCACCATCTGTCCATGAGACAGCAGGCGGATGGTGGACATGTACACCACAGATATGCATGGAATATCTGTGGAACACGAACGTGCAACCGTGTTATTAATGTTCTACCCGCCATCTACGAAAGATATAGTACATAAAAATCTTCTAAATAAATCTGAAAATGTTTTCAGCAAACAAAGGTGTGTATTTGCTAATAAAAGCTAGCGCCCCATGATTAGCTACATGGTTCGGGCGTTCTTGATTACAATATCAACAATATTTTCCAAGAATGAGTACTGTCTGTTTAAGGTGCTCTTGAATATTGTTGACTTCACATTTTTTTTCTTGAAAATATATTGTGAAAGATCTCTCTCTGCTATAAAGAAAATAAATGTTTTTTTTTGACAGAAGGAGTATGCTTGTGGCCGAGTGGATGGTGTTCTTTGTAGGTCAAATTTTGAAAGCTGTGAGGTCAATTTTTTCGGAGGAGTGAGTATACTCCATGCTAAAATCTGTTGAATATATACTGTATATGCTTGCAGGCGAAAGATATTGATCAAATTAAAGAATGCCAAAAGTCATATAGGTCTGCGCTTTGGATCAGACTAATATATGTCTTGTAATGTACGTGCCCGGCCAGAAAAGCCGGTCAACGGACTACAAATGCATGCATTGGAATTCCGCGTACCTTGGGAATTCCATGAACACGGATAAGAATTTGGTCTGTCTGTGGAAGAAAGTTTGGCAGGGTGAGAGCGACATTGCAGCAGGAGACTTGTCACACCCGATTTTAAGGATAAAATTGGATGCAAAATATTATGTGCGCCCAGAGATCAGTCACACACATAAGCCGATAAATTATAAATAGTATCATCATAAGTGTTTATTACATCACGAATACTAAAACAAAGTCTTCACATAATTATAGCGGAAGTATAAAGAAAAATCTCTCGAGAAAGCTCCATATCACAGGGACGTCAACTGGTTGACCACAAGTCTAGTAATCCTCAGAAAAGTCGTCATTATCATAGCCATCTGTTACCCATCCATGATTTTTATCTAAATAATAAAAATTAACAAGCATAAGTATGTGTCGTACTCAACAAGTGTAACATGGGGTTCATGAGGTTCAAAAGGCTTGACACAGGTTCAACAACATTCAGCTTTTAGTTGTCACCATTTTAGCATAAGAGTATCAACAAGTTGTTTACACATGATCGATGTAAACAAGAATAATGAATAGCATAAACAGATAATTCTTAGTGATCATCTATTCCATAAGGGTTCTAAGGCCGCTCGTGACCGTGAGCACGGCTGATATACTAGTTTTACACTCTGCAGAGGTTGTACACTTTCACTGTGAGTCGTGATACCCATATGCCCAGGTTAATTACTCCCAAAACACTTCCAAGGTGAGTAGGCAGGGGTCACTATAAAGCCTTTCAAAGGTTCATCTAACAAGTTAGGTCAACTATATTCACTCGACAAACAGATGTAGAGCCCCCCTTTCCGATGGCACATTGACACGCAGCCTATACACTTGGAAACAGAGGCCGCGCTATACCCAATTCGGCAAGCAATTCTTACACCAATAAAGGTAACCTCTAACAAGCTAGAAAAGGTCATCATACTGAGCTAAAGCCAGAGTCATGTAGCCCTTACAGCTGTACTGTAAGTCCCGGATGATCACTTATAGATAAGTCCTTAGGGAGAGAAATCTAAAGCATTTAGAAAGTAGCTAAACACTCTAGCCCCCTATTTCTAAGTTGCTAAAAAGACATGTTTTAATGTTTATTGCATATACCATTAGTTAAGTTACAAGATCATGGTTTAATTAGCACTAACAAAGCTACCCAATGCATATTCTATAGGAGACAGTGTATAAGTTCAATTCTAAAGAATCCCTGTCAAGGTGACACATGCAACATGAATTAAATGTATTAAAGTTGATAGGAAACAAGGATAATCCCATGCTATACTTGCCTTGAACAAAGTGCTCCTGCTGATCCTACTCGTCAAAGTAATACTCTTGGTCACCCACGAATTGTTCATCATCTATACTCGATAACCACAGCAACATACAAGCAGCCAGAAGCAATCATTCATAACAAATAAAAGTTGTAGATTAGAACAGTACACCAATCAGCATAAAATCCAGATGAAAAGTTTATAAAATAAATCTACGTCTCGCTATGAACACACAGACGCGAAGATCACAAAAATCGGAGCTAAAACAGAGAAGTTATGAATTAAACAAGATTTTATTTAACAAAATAATAGATTAAATCTAACCTTAAATTTTAAAAGTTGAAAACATACTGAATAGTAATATGAACATATAGATTACTCAATTACGAACCTAACGCAACTTGAACAGATCAAATCGGAGTTAAAACAAAGATTTTATGGCCTACAGAAGGTAGTGGCAGTTTTGTAAATAGATGAAACTTAATTTCTAAATTTAAAATAATTAAAACCTGATTTTAAATCTGCCTAAGGACTAAGGATACAATTTAAAGAAAAGGTAGGGGCTCTTTAGAATAAATGCAGGGATGATGGGTTAAAATCCAAATAATTATAAGAGCCTTTTTGCAAAACAACAGGCGAAGGGGTATGTTCTAATCTTGGCCCTTGATTTTGGATTGGACGGTTGCAAATAAACCGGAGAGAAAGCGGACCATGAGGCCGGCGGCGAGCTCCAACGGTGGCTCCATGGCCGGAGGCGGGCGCTGCACATTGGATATGACCTATGGACAATGGGGAAACAAATCGAAGGCACCGAGACAAAGAGGAGAGCAAGGCGAACTCGACTAAGTAGCATACTGCGGCGTGAAGCGAACGGGAGCGGCGTGGTGCTCGGTGAGGCAAGCATTGATGGCGGCGGTGCTAGGGTTGCGGCGACTGGCGAAATGCGAGGGCGGCGGCTGACGCTTTAAGGCTAGATCAGGGTGGCGCAACGTAGGGGCGCTATTTATGGGGCGAAAACAACTTGGAATGCAAGGCAAGGGAGGAGGCGTGGGCGGCGTGGAGTCGGCGGCGGCGGTCGTGACCGACGCGCATACGCACGGGAGGTTGAAGAACGGCGCTGACGAGTGCGGCCGGTTTGTCAGCGACTTCGAGTAGCGGAGAGGAACAGCACGCAGCAGGCCTCTTTGGGCATGCTAGAGAAGCAGAGAGCAGCAAGGGGGGGAAGTGGGTTGCGCAGGAAGCCAGGACGAGTTGGGCCATAATCTGAGAGAGGGAGAAGAAAATAAAATTCCCTTTTCTATTTTCTTAAACATATTTTCAAATCCAATTTCAAGTCAAATTCAAATTCTTTTAATTTCAATCAAACCAAAGCATCACAAAATAAATATGCAGCAGCATGGATACACATACATGTATGTAGACCTATATTTGATTTTATTTTTAACAAAGTTATTATTTTCCTAAATTCAAATGCTCACAAAATGCATAATTAATTTATTTTCTCCTATTTTAAAATCATACAAATTTTTAGGGTGTTACAAGACTAATCACCGAATTTTTATATAAATATATGTTTCCAAGGATTTGGGCTCAGGCCTCTCACAATGATAATGTCTTGGAGAGGCAGGT
Organism: Miscanthus lutarioriparius; assembly: GCA_904845875.1. Taxonomy (NCBI): domain Eukaryota; kingdom Viridiplantae; phylum Streptophyta; class Magnoliopsida; order Poales; family Poaceae; genus Miscanthus; species Miscanthus lutarioriparius. The sequence goes on from CAJGYO010000014.1 coordinate 7,131,398, forward strand.
TATCTGCAAACCCACAAATAGATTTAGTTTTTGCGGGTTATGCATGTAGCCCATAAAATGAAGCCCATTGCAGGTTCGCAGACAGCTCGTCTTGCATCCCTAGCACTGGTACAGAGACGGCCTTTACTCCCGGTGGGGAACCCCCTCTAGTCCTGGTTCCCCACCTAGGAGCAAGCATCCGGGACTAAAGGGGGGTCCTTTAGTCCCAGGTCAGGAATCGGGACTAAAGGGGACTTTTAGTCCTGGTGGATAACACCAACCGGGACTAAAGAGGCCTCCTGACATGCCACGAGGCCGGCACCCTTTAGTCGCTGTTGGTAATACGAACCAGGACTAAAGGTTTTTTTTCTTTTTTCTTTTCTTTTCATTTTTTTGTTTTCTTTTCAAAATAGGTTTTCGAAGTCGTTTTGTACGCTGCTAATAATACATTTATACGCGCGTATAGTATGTTTCGGTTCAAGCACAATGAACGTATTAAATCATACAATTCAAGCATACAAATATATATATATATATATGCATGCATGCATCATATATATATTTACATGCAAGCATGCATATGTGTATTTTACATTATATTATTTCATGTGCATATATTACAAAAGATTGCATTACAGTTGTTGTGATATAACAAGTTTTCTCTCATCCTCTAGCTTGGCTTCCATGGCAGTGTTGGGTCAAAGTAGAACTCGCCCTTGGAATCGATGACCTGGTCATTAAAAAATCCAGCTATAGACTCTTGAATTGCTTTGATTTGGTCTTGCCGTATGACCTTTTCCTCCAACCATCGAGCCTACAGGTTTGAATTAAAGGAAAATAAATTAATATATGTACATACATATATATATATAAAGACATAGTAACACAATCAATAATAATAATTAAATGAATATATAGTGTATTTTTAACGTACTTTGAGTCTCTCTGTAGGAGTTCTTTGGGAGACCTCCTTGATAAACTTGCAAACATAGTAACCACAGTAGTTGTTCCCCTGTTCCTGCCTCAGACACCACTTTACGGGAAAAAGATTTGTCATCCAATTTGGTGATCCGGTGAAAGCTATATGTTTAATTAATAAAGATGATGCGATTTAGGAGACTTACTTTCAAAGGGATTACATTCAGTGGCGCTTTGTATTTTCCCATGTGTTGCTTCTCAATAAAGGTTTTTCAAACACTACCCAATAAAAAATTTGCCACGTCATCAGATATAGTTAATCATCATGTTTGTGTGTATATATAGTTTCTAGAGATACCGAAATTACCTCTGGATAATATCTATCATATCTTGGTAGTCTTGTTGTGGTTTTCTCATCGAGTCATAGATTATCAAGTGACTTTTCACGAGATCGATGTCCATCAATATCCAATGATTGTTGCATGTGTTTATAGGATATAACGCATAACACTCATTAATTAACTAGAATCAACATATGAGCCATTAAGGATGATCGACATTATTAACACTCACTTGAAGTTGTAGGGAAAGAGTATATCCTTCTTGTGGCGTTGGTTCACTAAGTTCATGAGGTTACTCTCTGACTCAGACTTCCAATTAGGCTTTGGAGTAACTGGGTCTTTAAATACTATATGGGGATCAACAAAACCAATTTCATTGAAGCCTTCCTTTCTGCGCTCTGTCATTGTAAATCTGCATATATATAGTACTTGTTAGGATACTTTATATGCATATACACACATATGATGAGTTTAATAATAGATCAAAAGAATTATTACTTACAGGCAATAGCAGCTAATGATAACTTTATCTAGAGAGGTCAGGTGGCATAGTTGAGAAATTCTGCAAAGTCAACATACATAACATCATCGCCACGGAACCAATGTTCGTCTTTAATTCTAACACCAACGCAGAAGTCTCCACCGGTAGACGCCTGCATGTACCACTTGTTTAGCAGGTATATTTGCGTCCCCAGATCACCTAAGGCTTGAGGGTTGTATAGACTCTGGCCTAGTACAAATTTTTTCTTCCAAATATAAACCTCCACCGCACTCTCAATGTTTCCATCACCAAACATCTGGTAAAGGTCGAGACCAGTCTCTTGAATAAATTCACCAAGGTGATCCAAATCAACATCCAGAGGTATGTTTGCCTGATGCATTAATCCTAAATTGGAACCATATTCATTACCAACAACTAGCGGGGGACTGATTGGTGCGATTGTTGTTCGAGTTGTGCAACTCCTTTCCCTGCCCACTTCTTTTTCTGTGCCGCCTCAATTGACTTGGTGAGAGTGCGGTCATAGTCCGTTAACGTTGATTTGGACGGCTTACGAGATTCCCGCTGTTGTTGCTGGTAAGAAGCCACCTTTTTTCTTAGAATATCTGGAGCTATGAAGAAGTACGGTTTCTCCAGGTTTCTCCTTGCTTCTTGATCCTTTTTAAGTTTGTCATAGCATCTGGACATATCTTTTTTATATGCATCAGTTACTTCTTCCTTCTCTTCAGATATTATTTTGGGAATAGCCCTTGGTTTCACGGCGGCTTTCTTTACCGGCGGGGACTGGTTCTTTGTTTGCGGGGCTGGCCTCTTGCTAGGACTTGGCTTCTTGGTAGGCGGGGGCGGGGGAGGCGTTGGAGACCTCCTTGGAGGTGGTGGCAGCGGCGTTGGAGACCTCCTTGGAGGTGGCGGCTGTGGCGTTGGAGACCTCCTTGGAGATGGTGTGGATGCAGCCTCGCCTTCCAACACATTGTCATCGTACAGAGCACTATGATGATCTAGCGATTGAACAATTGGATTTAGGTTGGGGGAGGATCTGCTACAAAAAAAGGAATGACATATTATTATGAGCAGATTGTTAATTATTTAAGCCAATATAAATTAATGATGTAGTGTTTTCATCCGCACCTATGGTGAGGTAGTTCAGGAGGAGGTGGAGGCGACATCCCGGGAATGATGATGTAGCGCTTGCGCCATAGAATGAATGTCTTCTCTGCTTCTCCTAGAGTCTTCTCGCCATCACCTCCAGGAATGTCAAGAGGCAAATCACTAAAACCTTTTTCAGCTTTATCTACCGAGATGGTAGCATATCCTTCTTGGATTATATTCCCATGAATCCTTGGTGTCTTGGTTCGGTCGATAGGATTAACAAGACCGATAGCCACCTTGATTGTGGAATTCCCCTTCGGAATGTGTAGCTCACACGATGTACAAGGTTCAGTGACGTCATCCACAGGGAAGCGTAGTCCTGTGTCCCCTTGATTTGGTATCTCCGTGGAAGCACAACTGCTTTTCAACTAAATAGATTGGCTAATGTTGATTCCAGGCTCTGATGCCTGCTTGCTTGCACTCACTGCTATTTGCACTTGCCTTCTGATTTCCTCCTGCATTCTCGCTTCAAGGTTTTTTTCCCGCTCCTGCGCTTCACGCACCGCTTCCTCCAACCTCTGGAGCCGCTGTGCCTCTTCTTCCTTCTTTCTCTGGCAGCTTCTATAGGAAGGTCTGTCCTGAGGGAATCCATGCTCCCACGAGACACTTCCTTTGCCTCTAGTTCAGCCACCGTGTTCAATAGTCCCGATGGCGTATGTCAGTTCATCCTTCTCTCTGTTGGGCCTGAACGCACCACTAGCAATAGCTCTCTGAGCATAAAACAATCTTTCTGCTGCTTCTTGCAGTCTTCCGCCATAAACGCACTTCCCTGTCTCCTGGTCCAGTGTTCCCCCATGAGCGAAAAACCAATTCTTTGCACGCTCTCCCCACTCGAGTGATTCTGGTGTGATACCGTTGGCAAGAAGGTCTGCTTTCATTTTTATTCCACTTCTTAATGGCAGTCGGGTAGCCACCTGATCCCAAGTTATGGTGGTATGTCTTCTATTGGGCATTATGTTGGTTCTTTATCACCCGACTCATACCCTCTTCTGACGTCTTGTACTGTACAAACTCATCCCAATAGGGCCTCTGTTTTGAGATCGAGCTTGGGACAGTGAAATCTGGTGCTATGTTCTTCTTGACATACGTCGTGTCTAGGTGTTTCTTCCAAGTCTAAAACTAGGTGGCCATCTTCTTCATTGCCCAATCCCTAACTCGCTCCTTCAATTCATCACCATCTATTATATCATCATAACCATCTGTTTGGAGCGTGAAATGTACCAAGACATCTTTCCAAATTAACGTCTTGTCACGATCGGAGACAAAACTAATATGAGGAGCATTGGTCTTCTTCTACCATTCGCGGGTACTGATCGGGAGCCGGTCCCGTACAAGGTAACCACAGTGGTGCACGAATTTTGTTTTATTTGGCCCCCCCGGTTTGCCTATATCCACATTGAACTCCGAGATGATGAAGCGGCCCTCCAATGGCTTTTTGGGACCTCGAACATTTTTACTCTTTGTTGTAGTTGTTGATGTTGATCCAGAGGGCTACAAAACATAAACATTATTTTTAATGTCATGAGCACACATAAGACATATGATAATATATATAGCTAATAATAAAAAATATATACTTGGCCAATATGTTGTTGCACATTTTGTTCAAGAGCTAAGTACTGACTCCTGTCATCTGCATCCACTTGCACGTTATTTTTAGCACCATCATCGCCGGCAACTTGAGTGCTAGTGTTGATCAAATTCATCATCAACTCCTCCTCATCCATGTTTCTCGGGTCGGCCATCTAGCTTCAAGAAACAAAACCAATATATAGTATGTCAAATCTTTGCTATACATAAACGGCGAACTACGTCGGTACTAGGGTGAATTAGGGCTATACATAAACGACTGAGGGCGAATTGCGTCGGTGACTAGGGCGAACCACGTCGATCACATCAACAACGCGGTTCGCCCTAGTCACCAACGCAATTCGCCCTAGTGTGATTGTTTAGCGTTAACGATAACGATAATACGAATGTTGATCGACTAGGCCGCGAGAGAGGGCGGTGTGACGAGAGTGGCGGTACTCCACTCCACCGTATATACCCTAAACCCTAGGGTGAACGAGGGCGGAGGTGCTCCGCCGTATAAACCCTAAATCCTAGGGCGAACGAGGGCGGCGGTGCTCTGCCGTATACATAGAAACACATGGGCAAACGAGGGCGGCGGTGCTCCGCGACATATATATACATGCATATGAATACAAATGACATATATATACGTGTCGGCGTGGTGGCCGACGTGCTGACGACGATGACGTGAGGCGGGCCGAGGCGGTGTCGTTGCGGTGGAGGGCGTCGTCGACGCGGAGCGGCCCGGGCCGAGGCTGCGGTCAATGCGTTGGAGGGTGTGGCCCGCGCGTCGGGCCGGGGCTATGATCAAAAGGAGTATATTATATATCATGCATGCATGTCCACATGTTTTTTTTCTTTTTGCAAAAAACAGTACAAACGTCAATGTATAGCATTGCAAACCGGCAAAAAAATAAAAAAAAATTGCACAACATCGCGCGTCGGCCATCCCCCCATTCTCGGCCGTGAAACTCCATAGCCCGAGCAAGCCACGGCACCGCGCCATCATCCTCGCCACGGCCGGCCATGCGACCCCGCCCTGCCCATACTGCGGCACTAGGAGAGAGAAAGCCGAGAGAACTCACCTCGGGCGGGCGCGGTGGAGGGCCACATGAGGTCATCAGCGGCCGCACGAAGCGAGGCGCGGGCTCCGGTGTCATGGCGGCGGGCTGATGCGTTGGGGAAGACGAATCGGCGGCGGCGCGAGGAAGAAGAGAGAAAGGGCGGCGGTGTTCGACAAGGAAGAAGAGGAAGGGATCGATCTGCGCCAGGCACTGGCGCTTATATACCAGGGAGATTTACTCCCGGTGCCAGCCACCAGCCGGGAGTAAAGGTCCTTTACTCCCGGTGCGTGTTACCAACCGGGAGTAAAGGTATACCTTTACTCCCGGTTGGTAGCACGCACCAGGAGCAAAGGTTTTTTTGGCGGGCCACGAAACTGCAGCTCACCTTTACTCCCGAGTGGGCTTCCCACCCGGGAGTAAAGGTGGGCTGCAGTTTCGTTTCCCGCATGTTTTGAGCAAAAATTTTTAATAGAAATGCAATAGTCTTGTTGAATACATTGTAAATTAAATAAAAGGCATAAAATTATTTTGTTAAAAATATGGATTTTCTTTTTCTTCATTGCACATAGGAAAAAATTTATAACCTAACTTTTTTATTTTTTGTTATAATTATAAAACACAATGTAACTAATATTTATTATTTCGTTAATGCAAAAATGTAGTGTTTAATTAAAATTATTAAAACTATTGGTTTTGGACAGGAAATTTGTTTTCACATCATTTTAAGGTTAATATTTTAATTTTTCATCACTCAATATCCTAATTTAACTTTTCGAGAGAGAAATCCCACCAAATCAAACATTGATTTAATTTGAAACACGACATAATAAACATCTGAATTCATAATTATTACATAATATCTCAAACACACACTACATTAAATCACTATATCATCAAGTGGGAACAGTAGTGAACTTCTTCTTTACGTATGTCCCTTGGTTATGATCGCATCGTAACCATGGAGTGTCCTCATCATTTACCAAGATGTTAGAGTCTTTGTTCACTTTGAAGGGCGGAATTCGGTCATCCTTTTCATAATCTTCTGACATGTCCGACATGTCCTCAATTCCCACGATGACTCTTTTCCCTAAAAGAACTATGTGGCGCTTTGGCTCTTTGGTTGAGTCATTATCGTTTTTCCCTCTTTTTGGTTTGGTAGACATATCATTGACATAGAACACCTGAATCACATCCTTGGCAAGGACGAATGGTTCGTCTTTGTACCCAATATTACTAAGGTCTACTGTTGTCATTCCATACTCGTTGTCGACTGTTACCCCGCCTTCGATCACCTTGACCCATTGGCACTTGAACAATGGGATCTTCAAAGTAGGTGCATATTCTAGTTCCCATATTTCATCTATGCAGCCATAATATGTCTGCTTATTCCCATTCGGGTCTGTGGCATCTATGCGGACACCACTATTTTGGTTGGTACTCCTTTTATCTTGGGCTACTGTGTAGAATATGTTCCCATTTATCTCGTACCCTTTGTATGTGACAATATGTCATGATGGTTGCATAGCCAATAAATACAGTTGCTCATGGATGCTCTCATCACCTTGACATTTTTTTCGCAACCAACCGCCGAAAGTTTCCATGTGCTTACGCGTAATCCAAGCTTCAGTCTTCCCTAGAAACTCGGATCGTAAGAGATCCTTGTGCGTCTCAATATACGGATCTACCAAAGAGGAGTTCTGTAGAACTGTGTAGTGAGCTTTATTGAAATAATCATCCTCCGTACCAATATATGTTTTCCTCCCTAGTGTCCCTGTTCCGCTTAGTCTCCCCTCATGTCTCGATTCAGGAACACCAATCGAGTCAAGGTCGGGAATAAAGTCAACACAGAACTCAATGACCTCTTCTGTTCCATAGCCCTTGGTGATGCTTCCTTCTGGGCGAGCACGGTTGTGAACATATTTCTTCAAGACTCCCATGAATCTCTCTAAGGGGAACATGTTGTGTAGGAACATAGGACCGAGAATGAAAATCTCCTTGACTAGGTGAACTAGGAGGTGTGTCATGATATCAAAGAAGGAAGGAGGGAAAACCAACTCAAAGCTAACGAGACATTGAACCACATCATTCTGTAGTTTAGCTAGATCAATTGGATCAATTTCCTTCTGAGAAATTGCATTAAGGAATGCACATAGCTTCACGGTGGATAGACGTACATTTGGAGGTAGAATTCCTCTTAATGCAACTAGAAGTAATCACGTCATGAGAACGTGACAGTCATGGGACTTTAAGTTACAGAAATTCTTCTCTAGCACATTTATAATACCCTTTATATTCGAGGAGAATCCAGATGGTACCTTGATGTTGTTTAAGCATTCAAACATGATTTCCTTCTCCTCTTTGCTTAGAGTGTAGCTGGCAGGACGTAAGTAATGGCGTCCATCATCTGTCTTCTCTGGATGCAGGTTGTCTCTTTCTCTCAAACAACACAGGTCCTGTCGTGCTTCAAATGTGTCCTTAGGCTTTCCATACACACCCATGAAGCCTAGCAGGTTCACACAAAGATTCTTCGTCAGGTGCATCACGTCGATCGAGCTACGGACCTCTAGGACTTGCCAATAGGGTAGCTCTCAAAATATGGACTTCTTCTTCCACATGGGTCCATGACCGTTAGCGTTGTTCGCAACAGGTTGGCTGCCATGTCCTTTTCTAAAGACGACTTTCACATCATTGACCATATCAAGTACATCCTCACCGGTTTGGTTGCGAGGCTTGGTCAGGTGGTCTGCCTTCCCTTTAAAATGCTTGCCTTTCTTTCTTACGGGGTGATTTGCAGGAAGAAATCGACAATGGCCAAGGTACACGACCTTTCGACATTTTTTCAAGAATACACCTCTAATATCATCGAAGCAGTGTGTGCATGCATTATATCCCTTGTTTGACTGTCCTGAAAGATTACTTAGAGCAGGCCAATCATTGATTGTTACGAACAACAATGCTCGTAGATCAAAGTGTTCCTATTTGTACTCATCCCACACACGTACACCTTCTTTATTTCACAAAATGAGAAGTTCGTCAATAAGTGGTCTCAGGTACACATCGATGTCATTGCCAGGTTGCTTCGTGCCTTGGATGAGCACAGGCATCATAATGAACTTCTGCTTCATGCATAACCAAGGAGGAAGGTTGTAGATACTTAGAGTAATAGGCCAAATGTTATGACTACTGTTCTGCTCTCCAAAAGGATTGATACCATCTGTACTTAAAGCAAACCTTAAGTTTCTTGCATCATTTGCAAACTCCGAAAATTCTCTGTCGATTGCTCTCCACTGGGACCCACCAGCAGGGTGTCTCAACATATTGTCTACCTTACAGTCTTCTTTGTGCCATCGCAACAATTTTGCATGTTCTTTGTTTCTGAACAGACGTTTCAAGCGTGGTATTATAGGAGCATACCACATAACCTTGGCAGGGATTTTCTTCCACGGACGTTCGCCCCCAACATCACCAGGGTCATCTCGCCTAATCTTATACCGCGATGCATGGCATACCGGGCATGCATCCAATTTCTCGTACTCTTTGCCACAGTAGAGGATGCAGTCATTAGGACATGCATGTATCTTCTCAATTTCTAGCCCCATAGGACAGACAACTTGTTTTGCTTCGTATGTAGTGGTGGGCAATTCATTGTCCTTTGGAAGCATCTTCTTTTGGATTTTTAGTAACTCTCCAAATCCCTTGTCAGATACACCATTCTTTGCCTTCCATTGCAGCAATTCTAGTGTGGTTCCCAACTTTTTCTGCCCTACATCACAAGTTGGGTACAGCAATTTCTTGTGATCTTCAAGCATCCGCTCAAACTTGATCTTCTCCTTTTCACTTTCACATTCTCTTTGTGCATCACGAATGACCTGACAAAGATCATCAGCAGACTCATCTTCTGCGGCTACCTCTTCTTCAGCTTCTCCTATTGCAATATCATTGAAGCACGCACCATCGGGAATAATATCATTATCGTCCCATTGTTCTTCTTTACCTTCTTCCATTACAACGCCGGTTTCTCCGTGCTTCGTCCAACAAATATAGTTTGGCATGAAACCCGACTTGAACAAGTGTGAATGAAGAGTCCTTGAGCAAGGATATTCCACCGTATTCTTACATACGGCACATGGGCAGCACATGAAACCATCGCGTTTGTTTGCCTCGGCCGCACGTAACAAAGAATGCACGCCGTCCATGAACTCTTGGGAGCGACGATTAGCATTGTACATCCAATGCCGACTCATCTGCATTACATGACATAAATACCGTATTAAAACCTAGAACATAATTAGTTAATTATACAACATGCATACCACTACAAAAGCTATAAATTTAAGAAATCCTCGCTACAATGTAGACAATCCCAACTACCACTAAAAACACTAAAGCTAAAATACACTTCAGCAGCACAAGGATTTCGTGACCAATCCCAACTAAAATAGACAGATCCCCTGTTTGTTCAACATCTTTGGGCTTCTTCGGCTGGATCACTGCCTCATTAGCCGCCATATTTGCCTGTTGTGCAAGATATTTTTGCACGAGTTCAACATACTCTTCCTCCCAGTAGAAGCCTGAACATCCTGTGCCATCCCACTGAAATTAAAACAGAAAATTAGAACTTTAATCACAACCATCATAAAAATAGGTATAAACTAACCATAGTCATTAAATACGATAAAATAACTCACATTGCGATCCACACACTTGTAGAAAATGCGACCCTTGTTGGGACCCTCCTTCTTCACTCGGTACTCCATCACAATCTTCGTCTCATCACAACACTTGTCGCATGCAATGAGTGGGAGGCCCGGCTTAAGTCGCTTTGGAAACCCATGAGAGGCCGAGGACCCGAAAGCAGTTGCCATCTACTCTCTATACTCATTTTTTAATACACTATAAATTTCTCATTTTATAAACAAATAAAATTAAAAAAACTCTAAATTTTCTATATCTCTAAACAATGAAGTGTGCTATGCATGCTACAAATGAACGGTGAATACTAGTTTTTAATAGCTACTTTAACCTTCCTTCATGTAAATATGCAAGCTTGAAGTTTAAAGGTTTCCAGAGCGTTTAACACTACTCTGCTTGCCGAGAAAGTTGCTAGTGTTGTGTCATTGGCATTTTTCATGGCCGTGGCCATGGTCATTGTGTTCTCGTCTTTTACTGCGGTAGGTAAGTAATTCACATGATATTTCCACAAATTAACAGAAGAATGGGAGTGTACACACATAACAATCGATTATCATTTATATTTATATATATACTACGTTTGGGTATGGTGATTGATAGACTACTGCGACGATATCGGGACGTGTGAATAAATAACCATCCATACTAGTTGACCTTGCTTACGTGATCATCTCGGCGAGCATTTCTCCACCGGACGGCACTGTACTTGGCCACGGAAGAGCTCTGATTCTACGAGGAAGGGAACATGGTCTTCCACGACCGTTGCCGCTCTCCCTCGTAGAATCAAAGCTCCTCCTTAACGTCCGTTACCACTTGACAGAGAACATGCTCGCCGAGATGAACACGGTCCGCAAGTTCAACTAGTTACTTTAACATTCGTTCATGTAAATATGCAAGCTTGAAGTGATTTTGAGCTCAAATTGCTTACAAATGAAAAAAACCACAATAAAGAACCATATATATATAGTGAACAAAATGAGATAAGACAATGATGAAAAATGAGAGTATGAGATTGGTAACCTTTACAACTAAAGAATCAACGGAGGAATCGAAGAATGGATGGAGGAACAATGGAGGGAGGAAGCAAGAACACTAGTGCAGTGAGCTTCAAAATGTGCTGAGCTCGGGCTCGGGGAGGAAGAAGGAGACGAACGGGATATAAAGGGGGATCTTTAGTCCTGGTTGGTATCCAACCGGGACTAAAGGTCCCTGCCCAACGGCTACTGTGCCAGACAGAGGTGGCAGGGACCTTTACTCCCGGTTGGAGCCACCAACCGGGAGTAAAAGTCTACCTTTAGTCCCGGTTGGTGGCTCCAACCAGGACTAAAGGTCCCTGCCACCTCTGTCTGGCGCAGTAGTCGTTGGGCAGGGACCTTTAGTCCCGGTTGGAGCCACCAACCAGGACTAAAGGTATCTCTAGTCCCGGGCGCAAAAAAATCCAGGACTAGAGCCCATTTTGGCCGAGGATCAAAGGTCTGTTCTCTACTAGTGTAGGTACTATTCCCATTTATGTTAGTCTTATCACTGATGGGAATCCCTAAGTCTTATATTTAGTACTTTTCCAGTTTTACAATTGAGCACGCGTTGGCTATTTTGATTTGTTATAAGAATCGGCTAGCCCATAGATCAGAGCCTCACTTTTATGAACGATTTATATATTGCACTTCACATCATTGCAGTAACATATATCGCAAACCATCAGCCCACTGATCAGAACACCATGATTATATTTATTCAACACCATTACATCAACAACTATTTTCCCTCCATTAATAGACCGTTAGAAAGATTATGGACGGCCTTCCATCAATGCTGTTCGAGGCTGTGTCTATGGTGGGCAATGAGGGGCGCATGCGGGGCACTGAGCCTGACAATCAGCCCTTGTCCAGTAGCAAACATCATTCCCATCGTGCAAACAGCAATAGCAGTCACGGTTCCCATCACATGTATGTTAGCACAGAATGTAACAGTGAACTTGATCTCAGGAGGTACCGATGTGTTCCTGGCCAAAAAACCTTTTAATTTCTTGTTGGTAGGACTATTTTGGTAGGTTTGTGTATCTCCAGTCTTAGAGAGCGTGGGACTACCTATTGGAGAATTTTTTTCATCATTAAATCAGGAGATAATACACACACATACAAGTTAAACCAATTAACCAAAGATGAGATGGTGTGTAAACTTACAAGGGAAAGGAAGGCACACAAAAAGAACGAAGGGCAAGATTGTCATCACATACAAAAGGTTGGCACAGGAGCTCTTCATGTTGTATCTCTGTGTATTTTCCAATCAGACTCAACCTTATGTTTGGAGGGTTACACAGTTGAAATTTATAGCAAAATAATGTAGTCAAAATAAGTGCCATGGTTGAAATTTATAGAGAGGTAAATTCTTGCCTATTAATGTATAATAGATATCATCTATATAGTTGTATTTCACACTTCCAGTGAATTTGGCAATTATTAATGTATACTTTGCTCTCTGATAACAATGATGGCTATCCTCAAATAGATTGTATAATTCTATATTTCAGTTTAAGGAACTGCAAAATTCTTAATGCAGTCCAAATTCTTACTGCAAAATTCTATATTTCAGTTAGAAACCCATATCGTGCACTATCAAGGATCTGGTAGTATAGTATTGGTCACGGCACCAGACTCATACATCACTGCCGGGTCTAAACGTGACATCATTGCCGGAATCAGATCTTGTAGAGGGAGCCAGCAGGGATTAAGAAAAAAAAGAAAATATGTGTTTTCTGTGATTCAAACTCAGGACATCAATGTTCTCTCCACCGTCCATATCATTGGAGCTATACAACGCCTGTGACTATATAATGGATGCTATTTTTTAACTACACATTTATAAGTCTTATGTTATATATTTAACACTCTAAATTATCTCAAATAAAAAGGTTGTTAAATGCAAAGTTGTAGAACTCATCGAGTACTACAACTTTGATGTTAACTTTGTCTCCATTTGACATTGTCTACCATCTCAAATCTGGTCCAAGAACTTAGATTACATATTTGTATATATAAACCATATCATATTAGAAAGTATTCAACCACAAAGTTTTAGATCTCTTTGGACTCTATAATTTTAGTATAGAATTTGTCTTGATCTGATTTCATATAAAAAAGTTATGAATTTTCTATGTGTAAAACTTCCTATGGCTACTGGTTAAATTATGAATTTTTTGTTTGTAAAACAGCCGATGACTACTGGTTATAGCCACAAACAAACAATGATAACAAAGTTTTCACTGTCGATTCATGGCTATAATCAGCAATGATATATCATTATATATCGTTATGGCCACGAACCAGTAGTGAAAGTCTACCTATCATAGCCGCTCACACTATCATTGCCAGTTGTACCCATGCATGAACCGACAAATGCTACATCATCACAACTGGTTCTAAAACAATCGGAAGTGATATTCCCTCTTCTATAGAAGTGGGCAGTCATTATCTATAATATGTCGACCCCCAACATGCCAAGAAATGTACGTATGCAAAAAAAATACAACATTGAAAACTAGGCCTATATACTAACGAATTTCATTAGTTTGGGTGTTTCAATTCCTATTGTTTTGAATTACATACCCAAAAGTATGCAAGAAATGATACTATATAAACATTTTACAAGTTTGGTGGAAATGGGATGTGAAAAGAGATTCAACAAATCACACGTCGCAAATAATCTCAAATGACAATTTTAAGCAAACCATTGCAAAGAGCTCATTGAAATGATCTAGATGTGGGTGTATAATTCTCTATATCTGGAGTTTGGAGGAAAAAGATATTAAAATTTTCAATTTAGGGTGTGTTTGGTAGAACTCCTGCCCTAGCCAAAACAACTTCAGTTATGGCTTCTACGATGGAGCAACTCTTTAGAGCTTCACCTTCTGTAGTTAGAAAAATATTTGGTAAAACAACTTCTGGTAGATAAAGGTAGTAAAATATCTACAGTACCCTTCTTTTTTTCTTTTTTCTTTTCTAGTTTCTTCCTTTATTTATTTTCATTTCTTCTCTCCTCTTTCTCGTTTCCATGCTTCTCTCTCCCCTATCAATCCTCACCAGGTCTCCTCCACGCAAGGCCTCCCAGACCGTCACCACCCTCGCCGTTGGGCCTCCTCCACCGCACACCCCTCACTGACCTCCACTGCACTCCTCCCCGGCTGTTGCTGCCCTCCACACCGTCCATGGCCTCCACCACGCGCACCTTCCCAGTCGCCACCAACCACCACTACGCCAGATTTGCACATCACTGTCGGCCTCATCACTGCCGGATTTGTGAGAACCGGCAGTGATGTACCTTCACTGTCGGTTATGAGCTTTAATCGGCAGTGAAGGACCACATCACTGCCGGTTTGTGGCTTGAACCGGCAGTGTTTTGGCAGTCACTCATCACTGCTGGTTTAAGCCAAGAGCCGACAGTGATTGGGCACTATCACTGTCGGTTCTTGCCAAGAACCGACGGTGATAAGCCTACAACACAAAAAGGCCGCAGCCATCCTCTCCTTCCTCCTCTCTTCCATCCCGAGAACAGAGGCGCGCGTTTGGACCCTTCCCTCCATTGTTGCAGCTGCTCTTCACCATGAAGCTAGTGCTTGGATTTTGAAGAATGGCTTGATCTTTTTGCTTTAAGGTTAGTAATAAACATCCACTCCTTTGATTTTGTTGCTTAATTAGCTTCGTTTTGTTGGCTACATTGCTTGATTCTCATTCTAGTTCTTTCTTCATTCTAGAGAGCACTTTTCCAATTGAACATTTGTGCAAGGCTTAAATTGTGGTGAATCCATCATCCAAAAGGTTGGTGTCTATGAACACATTTAAATTCCTAGCTAATTATTCCAAGGTGGTCAAGATCATCATTGTTAGTATGTGATGCTGTAATTAGTTGTTTTCTAAAAAGGGTACTTTCGAGCTACAATTGTTGTTCATGAAGCTTGATTTCTTATTAATTCTTTGTAATTACTGTCTCAGCATTTTTTTGTGCAGAGATGGATCGAGAGTGGATGCATCTGTCCTGAACGGACCAGCGGTACATGCATGGCATCAGCCAGTTTATCACCGATGCCAAAGCTCATGCTGGGAATGGGAACCCTGTCTTCTACCCATACAAAGATTGCAAGAATCATAGGAACTTTAATCAAATTGAGTCTATACGATCGCACTTGATTACCAGGGGGGTCATGCCAAACTATACGATATGGACTATGCATGGCGAGGTTGGTGTGAATGTTCTGCTGGGAAACGATGATGATGTGGACATGCCTGACGTAGCCATCCACGATGCTGACGAGGAACCTGGTGTCAACACGGAACCTATGGCCACAGTTAATAATGTGTTTAGGAACACGCTAGCTGACGACACCGAGGATAACGATGACATTTCTCAGCTGCTACGTAATGTAGAGACCGGATGTCTTAGTGAAAGACAACTGAGAAAGCTAGAGAAAATAAGACAAGATGGCAAAACACCATTATATAGGAATTGTCCAATGAGCAAACTGAAAGCCGACATCATGCTGTTAGAGTTCAAATCGATAAACGGATTGAGCAATAAAGGCTTCGATGAGTTGTTACGTATAATAAGGAAAATGCTCCTAGAAAAAAATGAGTTGCCAGAAAAGACATACTCAGCTAAGCAAATGATCTGCCCCATCGGCCTCGACGTTGAAAAAATCCACGCGTGTTCCAATGATTGCATATTGTACCATGGAGAAAAATACAAAGACTTGGACAAGTGCCCCAAGTGTGAAGCTCCATGGTACAAGGAAGGGCCGTCAAATGAGGGTACCAAGACCAGAGGAGGTCCCATAAAGGTCGTTTGGTATTTCCCTATAGCTCCCTGGGTGCATAGGTTGTTTGCATGTGCAAAGTCAGCCAAGCTATTGCGCTGGCATGGCGAAGAGTGTAAGAAAGATACAATGATGAGGCACCCCGCCGATGGGCATGACTGGAGGACTATCAATACTATGTTCTATAAGGACATCGGTGGAGAGGTAAGGCACCTTTGGTTTGCTTTGAGCACAGATGGGATGAATCCTTTCGACTAGGTTAGAAGCAATCATAGCACCTAGCCAGTCACACTCTGTATATACAACCTTCCACCTTGGGTCTGTATGAAGCGGTCGTACATCCAGATGCCACTACTGATCCAAGGGCCAAGATAGCTTGGGAATGACATCAATGTGTTTCTGGAACCAGTGATCGATGAACTAATGTAGATGTTTGAAAAGGGTGTGCCAGATGTTTGGGACGAGTACAAAAAGGAACATGTCACGATCAAGGGAGTACTTATCGCTACAGTCACTAACCTGCCAGGTCGAGGTTCGTTGTCCGGAGAGAAGACAAAAGGCTATACTGGATGTGTTGAGTGCTTGGACGACACCAATGCGGTAAATCTGCCAAATAACTCAAACATAGTTTATATGGGACACCGTAGGTTCCTACCTAAGGATCACCCTTACCATAGGAATAGAAAAGATTTCAACGGTACTATTGAGAAACACTTAGCTCCAAAATATCGAGACGGGCCTGCGATACTTTGAGAACTCAACAAACTGGAGGTTGTCCTTAGGAAGGGGGACAATGCAGTAGCAGCACCTGATGAGAGCGTTTGGAAGAAAAAATTGGTTTTTTGGAAACTACCTTACTGGTCATTTCTGAGTGAACGCCACTATCTTGATCCCATGCACATCACTAAAAATGTGTGCGCTAACACTCTTAACACCTTGATGGACACTAGGGGCACATCGAAGGATTCACTAGCCACACGCCTGGACATGCAACACTTGGGAATCAGGAAGGAGCTGCATCCCGTGGAGCTAGAGAATGGCTAGTTCAAACTTCCGGTTGTGTCATGGACATTGAAGAAGGAAGAAAAGTGTGCGCTTATTTTTTTCTTCAATGAACTCAAAGTCCCGACGGGCTGCTGTGCGAACCCGAAGAGGCTAGTGAACATGAGAGAACTCAAGTTCAACTATGGCCCTATGAAGGCCCATGACTGTCATGTCATTATGACTCAGCTGCTCCCTGTTGCCCTACGTGGTATCCTCCCCCCAAAGGTCCGTGCCCCAATCATAAAGCTTTGCTCGTTCTTCAATGCGATCTCAAAAAAGGTCATTGATGTGTCCATGCTAGAGCAGCTGCAGCGGGACATGGTCGAAACTCTCATTAGGCTTGAGATGCATTTCCCGCCGACTTACTTTGATATCTCATTGCATCTGTTCATTCATCTTGTTCACCAAATTAGAGCCCTTGACCCAATGTACCTGCATCAGATGTTTCCTTTCAAAAGATTGATGAAAGTTTTCAGATGGTATGTTAGGAACAGATTCAGGCTAGAAGGGGGCATGGTTGAAGGATGGTCAACGGAGAAGGCCATTGAGTTCTGCACATATTATCTGGACATCAAAAGGGTCGGAGTCCCAGAATCTCGTCATGAGGGAAGACTACATGGCAAATGAACGATCGGGGAGAAATCTGTTATAGTAGACGACCCTGTTTCTTTCAGACAGGCACAGTTGAGGGTGTGATGTCATACATTGATGAGCATAGGCAATCGCTGCAAACTCTGTATCCGAGCAGGTCACAGGCTTGGATGGATAAGAAACATAAGGAGGAATTTGTTAGCTGGTTGCGACGTCGCTTGCTTGGAATAAAGTTGGGTCCTTAGCCAAGGGACCTTTGAGTACATATCTTAAGTACCAAGGGTATGAAATCAATGGATTCACATTTTACATAAAAAAGCAAGATGGAAAGAGCACATACCAAAATTGTGTTGTTCATTTTGATGCCCACGACGAGAACAGCAACGTGCAGACGACATACTATGGTTTCATAGAGGAGATATGGGAGCTAGCCTACGGTCCGTTGAAGGCAGCTCTTTTTCGCTGCCAGTGGGTCCGGCTCGAGGAAATCAACACTGACAGCGAAGGGTTCACTACCGTTGATCTCACTAAGACCGCATACAGAGACGACCCCTTCGTCCTTGCAAGAGATGTTATGCAAGTCTTCTATGCAAGGGACAACAAGACTAAAGGAAGGCTAAAAGTAGTCCTAGAAGGGAAAAGTAAGATTGTCGGTGTCGATGAAGTGACGGACAAAGAATACTACAGGGACTATCAGGAAATGCCTTCATTCAGGTCGAACGTACCCCTACCTATCCTTCAAGAGGGTGATGAACCTGCTTATGTACGAATTGATCACAATGAGGCCCTCATTGTTAATGCACCTAAAGATAGTTAGATTATTATTAACTATGTAATCATCATGCAGACGTTGTATCAGTAATTCGCACTGAATATTTAATTTATATTTTGTGCGCATCTCTACAATTTAATTATTGACTATGTAATAAAATATTAAGATGATGTTCACAAACACTATTATTTGATAATTATAGACCATTAATTAATTATCATAGAATTAGATAATCAAGACACAAATTTTTATGTTATTTTAGAATATAAACTAACTACATTATTTCTATTAATAAATAAATAAAGAAAAGCAAACTAAGCTAACTCCCTATCCTAGCTCAGCGGTTAAGGCCACGCACTTTGTACTCTGAGACCTGCGCTCGAATCCTAGGCGGGCCAAACTTTTTTGATTTTGCATTTATTATTTAGTAGTGCATTACAATGGGATAAAAGAAAAAAATAAAACCATTCTACCGAACTCCCTATCCTAACTCAGAGGTTAAGGCCGCACACTCTCGACCCCGTGACCCGCGCTCAAATCTCAGGCGGGCCAAAATTTTTATATTTTTTACAAAAAGGCTGCGATGGCAGGCTCCAAACCGACAATGTTTTTTTATATTTTTTTACTAAAAGTTGGCGGCAGAACCCTTCACTGCCGGTTTTGGTTTTAAAACCGGCAGTGAAAGCTTCTATCACTATCGGTTGCTCCAACTGACATAGAAGGGTCCATTCACTGTCGGTTTTTAAACTAGAAAAATGCTACTGAGCTGGTTAAATTATAATGTATTGATACACCTTGATGGTAACATTGACCTATATGCAAATAGGTCTTTGTTATCGTATATGGAATTTTAGTGTAAGGTCTTTGTTATCGTATATGTAACTTATTTCTAATTTTTTGTAATTTTTTGATGTATTTCATTACTATCTAAATAAATATATCGTTCTTGTTAAAACTTTCCCACTATAGTATCTAAATAAATATATCCTTTACATATATGCACCTTCACTGTCGGTTCTATTTAGAAACCGGCAGTGATAGCCACCTTCACTGTCGGTTCTATTTAAAAACCGGCAGTGATGTCCATGCCCCCCTATATAAAACAAACTACCGGCCACATACATCGATCCCACCCACCCACGAACTCTCTCAGTCTCATTTCTCACGTTTCACTCTTACTTATCAAGACATTCACTCTCTCTCTACGTGATTTGGCCATGGCTCCTGCTTTTTTCAATGGTATTGATATGTTGTCTTCTCTAATATTCTATCTATATTCATTTGATCTATATTTATATTCATGTTTCTTTGCATTCTACATTTATATATATTCTTATTCCTTGCATTTGATCTATATTTAATTATGTTGCCACATTTTACTTGGAAGAATTTTTTCATGCATATATTTTATGTTCATATTTTTTTCATTTTATCGATCAGGTGGTATGAACAACGGACCCCCCCCCCACCACAAGAACCAGGTTTCCAGGCGATGAGCCATTCGCTCCTAATGTGGCCATTCCACAATTCCCTGTTATAGGAATTGTACGAAATATTTTCCAACATCTTTTGTTTTTTATGCTAACAAATAAGTGTAATTAGTTTAATATCATTGTTGCATGCATATATGTAGCAGACTATATCCCCAATAGATTGGCTGCGAACAACACTTAGCTGGTTCTTTATCTTGGACATCGTCGGGAACACGGCATCTAATACAAGTGGTCCGGCTATGGTCGTGTGAACTCAGTTTTTTCATCCCTCTGAGGTGTTCAAATCATCGAAACCATATCCACGGGACGGGAATACAGAGCCTGGACGTGATAAGCGTCCAATTAAGTGTTGTGCGCATCTATTTAGAGGCACTTCGACGTATTTGCTATGATGTGCCTGATTTCTCGCACTTCAAGGCACTTGCTTTGAATGCTGGTGATATCCCCGTCCCGCAAGCAAGCGAATGGTTTGCGAGCTACAACCATGCAGATGTGGTAAAATGGTCACTTATACCTAAGTCGTGGTTATTTGTTGTTTATTATTGTAATAACCTTCTCTAATTTTTTTTTTTTTTCTCCACATGCAGATTGCGCTACAGGACCTTACCTATGCTACATGTGGCTTGTGGGCCATTCTAGACCAAGCTATAGAGCAACTCGGGTACGATTGGGACTTCTACAATAGAAACATCGGCCAGCTCACTATAGAAGTACACCAGTACTGCATAAGGATTACTAACAGGGGTAGTGGTCGTTCAATAGGTTACATCTATGGCCGACCATTCTTTCGGTATTGTGAGGCACGAGAGAGTGCACTCATACGAGCATTGGACTTTATCGATACAAGCTGATACATAATCCGTAACATCAATTACCATATATGGCTACAGAGGCATGTTAGTGTGCGTGGCCCGATCGATCCCGGCAGTGATTCCAATAGTAATTAATGTTTATTTAGCTATGTTTTCAAGGTCGTAGTTTAATTGGATTCTAATTTTAATATGTACGGCTTTGTGTGTTTAATTATTGTCATGCATGTAATTCGTGTAACATTTGTTGGGCAACTAGAAATATACATTCCGGTGTCGTATTGGTCTCAAAATTATTGTCAGGCTTGCACGTGCCACGTGTGAATGAAACACCATGTTTGGGATTTTCCGGAGATGGTTTGCTACTTTTTGAGGTTTAATTGAATTTCCGCGCGACGACACCTATTAATTATAGGTTGAACTGAGTCTACCCACAAAAAGATCTGGAATGATGCCAAACTTTTACATAGGCTCTAATGTGTCCTAGGGATAAGAATTTTGTGGAGGTGGATGAAAAAATCTATTGGGTCCAAGATGAAATTCACCCTCTTTTGTCTCATTTGGCACAGAGAAAAATATAATAAATAAAAAAATGATCAGAAAATCCTAAGATCCTGTGTGGGTCTTAATTTTGGTGTACATGCTTGCCAAAAAAATTTCAAGCCATTTCGACATAGGCAGAGTATACATGCTTTATAGAGGTACATGTGCCCTTTCATCGAACCATGACTATACACATAGGTTATCAAGGTTTGTGTGGTTCATAGGCATTCCGGTGTCGTATTGGTCTCAAACTTTTTCTTAGGCTTGCACGTGCCACGTGTGAAGGAAACACCAAGTTTGGGATTTCCCGGAGATGGTTTGCTAGTTTCTGAGGTTTAATTGAATTTCCGCGCGACGACACCTATTAATTATAGGTTGAACTGAGTCTACCCACGAAAAGATCCGAAATAGTGCCAAACTTTTACACAGGCTCTAATGTGCCCTAGGGATAAGAATTTTGTGGAGGTGGATGAAAAAATCTATTGGGTCCAAGATGAAATTCACCCTCTTTTGTCTCATTCAGCACACAGAAAAATATAATTAATAAAAAATGATTAGAAAAACCTAAGATCCTGTGTGGGATCTTAATTTGGGTGTACAAGCTTGCCAAAAAATTTCAAGCCATTTCGACATAGGATTACATATGCTTCTATTTATTTAGTATATAAAAGATTTTTTTAATATATATAAACATCACTGTCGGTTTCAAAAAACCAGCACTGATGAGAAGAAACCACCGGTGATGCTTGTTATCACTGTTAGTTTATTTTGAAAACCGGCAGTGATATGTAAAAAATGAAAAAAATTTGTGCCAGCCCTCGGGTTTGAGCTCGGGTCTCGGGCTACAGAGTTCATACACTTAACCGCTGCACTAGTATAGGATGTGTGCCAAGGTTTATTTGTTTTATCTTTTTGACCTTTAGACCGCTTAATAAATTATAAAAATCGGGCCGCCCGGGATTCGAACACGACAATCACTGCCGGTTTAAAGAATGGCCCGACAGTGATGTATCCCCATGACTGTCGGTTTCTACTTACAACCGACAGTGATGTACCCCCAGCACTGTCGGTTTCTACTTACAACCGGCAGTGATGTACCCCCATCACTATCGGTTTCTAATTAGAACCGACAGTGATGAGGTCTGGTATAAAAGCCCGCCGTGGGTTGAAAAATTTCAATGCCACGCCAACCGTTCCCAGCCCCGTGCTCTTCTTCTTCGACGCCGACGCCCGTGCACCGCCCCACGCCAGAGCACCCGTCCACCGCCCCCCCCCACGCCGCCGTTCCTAGCCCCGCGCTCCTCTTCTTCGACGCCGAGGCCCGTGCACCGCCCCACACCGGAGCACCCATCCACCGCCCCAGCGCCGCCCGTTCCCATTTCACGCTCCTCTTTCTTAGACGCCGACGCCTGCAGTACCGCCTGCACGCCGGAGCACTCCCCACGCCGTCCACCGCCCGACACTGGAGCACCACCGAGGCCTTCAGGAGCACGCGCAGACAGCTGCTTTCCCACCCCCACGGTGAGTGCGTGGCTCACTGCCTGCTAAGTGTTCGATAAAATGCCCCACGGTTGTTGTCTTCCCAATAGCAGCCGATTCCTATTCGATTGAGTTACATGCTGTTACTCCTTGGTATAGCTATCCTTATATGTACATGCTGTTACATAAACAAGTTAGTTTTTCCCTGAAGAGATTATGCTACCTACTGATTTGTTGAGGACCTAGTAATCATGGCCCTAAACTGTTTAAGAACCATTGGTGTTATTTGCATGTTGTCGCAACAAGTTATTCCCTTGAGTCATAGCTAAGTGACCTTTTGCGCTGTGTGCAGTCTAAGTATTTAAACATTGATCATCAACACCTCTTGACATAGTTAGATTGAATATGTGACAATGATATGAGCATATCTGTCTCGAATAGTAGTTGCATAATGTTATGATATCTATGTACTTTGTAATTATTGCAAGCAATGGAAACTAGCAGTCAATGGAAACTTACCACATGCCTAATTTACTTAAATGTATAGGCAACCATGGCATGGTATGTAGTGCATGTTGGTCACATGCCTGGGATTTATCGAACCTAGGAAGATTGCTATGCTCAAGTCAATCGCTACCCTCGTAATTTGTACAAAAAATACAACACAGAAGCTAAAGCTTTGAGGGCCTACTATAGTCATCCAGCCTACCTTGCAAACCATGGGCAACCGGCCTACTATGGTCCAATGAATGCAAACCATGGCCATCCACTAGCACTAGAGATCGAAGAGAAGCCACCCGCCGGAGATGTGAAGATTAGGAGAATTGCTCCTTGGTCTTGGAAAGATGTCATGCTTTTATTTATGGCTATGGTCATCGCTTTTCTTATTTGGAAGTTGATGTAGGCTTAGTTTCGTAGAAGAGTAGGTGGACTTTGTTGTATGTGGTCAATCAAACAATGAATTTGTTCTAGGTGAACATATGCCATTATTTGACTTTGTTGTATGTGGACTTATTATTAGACTTTGCATTAAACATATTATATATATATATATGAACATATGCTATTAGTAGTTGTCCGTGGCCAAAACTAACCACGATCGTGTCACAGCCATGACTCATCATCGCCTGTTACCCCGTCGCCGAAGAACTGATCGGCAACAAGAAGCGGCTGATATCACTGAGTCGGGAGAGCCGCATGATCCGACAAACGGTGACGGTGTCAATTAGGTCGGTGAGAACGAGCAGCCATGGACCCCGTCCGGCCTGCTCGATCTGGGTCAAAATGACCAAGATGGCCAGGTAACTTTGGTATCATGTTAGTATGTAGCCACATACACTAATCAATTGAGAGGGTCATAGCTTACTCGGTGTCTCTAGCAGGAGCCTCCGCTGGCCGAGGAGCCAGAGGGTTTGGGTAACAGGAAGGCCAGATCCAAGCGAGTCGTGTCAAAGATTCCTGTTGGTAGGAATGCACACTGGCACATTACTGAGTTCGATGAATTTGGGGATCCACTCTCACCGCCTATAGCTTTGACCAAATACAAGACTATCCTTGGGTTACTTGTTAGGGAGTTCATCCCGATTAAGTGCAGAAAGTGGATTGGGAAAGATGATGACTGGTGGAGGGTTCCCGAAAGCGAGAAGGCTTACATATGGGATGTCAAGATCCCAGAGTATTTCACTTTCCCAACTGAGTATGATAGGGAGTTAGTCAAGAAAAAAGCAAAAGAAATCATGGGGACATGCTTCAAGAATTTCAAGGGGACATTGTACAAGAATTTTGTCCTCCAAAATAAAGAGCCAGATTTTGATGGTGGACAGTTTAGCAAGCAGAAGGACTTCTGGCAGGATTTCAAGGAATACAGGTTATCCAAGGAGTACTTAGAACTGAGTAGGAAGAATAAGGAGAATTCGCAGAAAGCGACGAATCCTCATCATCTCGGCTCTCGTGGCTACGCCAAAAAGATGCCAGAATTTGAAGCAGAACTTTAAAAGATGGATCGCCTTGCTAAGGAAGGCGTTCAGGTTGAGACCGCCAATTGGGAGCCCAGATCAGTATTATACTATATGAGGAGAAATGTACGGCACGTCGAGGATGGGAGCTTTAGCTCCTCAAATCAACCCATGAGCGAACTCATCTAGAGGATCTCTCAGGTAATTGAGGAGGTGAGGCAAGGGACTCACACTTCTAATAGGGAGAAAGACGTGCTCACCCAAGCACTCAGAACAAAGGAGCACCCTGGTCACACTAGAGGAACCGGTGTTGTTCCTCGGAAACTAGCATTCCCCCAAGAATCTAACACTTATCGGAGCCGCTCGAGGGGTAGAGCGGAACATGAGGCAGAGTATTTGAGGAGACTAAAAGAGATGGAAGATAGAATGGAAGCACGGATTGAGGTGACCGTTGAAGCGCGAGTTGAGCAAATTTTGCTGTCCAAGGGGTTAGTAGTACCACAAAACCCTACTCCTAGTGCCTTTAGCCCACAGTTTAGGGGTCGCAGCAGCTGCGGATCGACCCCACTCGACGAAGAAGAGGCGAATGTGCCTCATCCGATGGATGACATCACTAAACCCATCAATGTTAGGTTGTACATCCGTCAGGAATGGACAAAGGACAAGGTGGCACTCGGCTAGGCCTGGCCTGCGGGAGACAAGACAATTAATGGCCGCCCAATTCCACTGGGGTACGCTTGCGTCACCATTGACAGAATACTTGATAAAAAGTATAACAAGATACCCATTGAGTACCCCGTAGCGGAAGACAGGCCGAAACTTGGTCAAAACAAGGGCTCTCAAGTGGCCTGGCGCAAGCGCTTCATTAAGCTTGACCATCAATTGTCCTCTAATGATGAGGACGACTACGAGTCTTCACCCACCCGCGATGATCACTCACCATCTCCCAACAGAGATCACTCCCCTTCTCATCCGGAGCCATCACCCCCGAGAAGACAGAGGTCTCCTTCTATTCCTCCTCATCTGACTCCATATTCATTACCCTCGAGAAAAGAGACTCCTCCTCCTCCTCCTCCATCTTCATCAGCGCTGGGAAAACAGAATTCTCATCTTCATCCTCCTCCTCCACCTCAGCCCAAAACAAGATCAAGGACATCCTCATAGTCGTAAAAAAGGTCCTTGAATTCGGTCGCTTATGCTACCAAAGTGGACCAATAGAAAAGAAAAGGTCGTTCAGTGGCAGCGTTACCACCTTGATGAAAGAAAAATTTACAGCACACATCTCGAAGGCAGATTGTGTTAGTTTCTTCAATCTATCTGCCTCACTGCCTCCGTTTTTGTTGAAGTCCGAATTCAAAAGGCAAACATAGAATAAATACGCTACAACAAGAGACGAAGAAATACATAATAAAGATTTAAGGAACATTATGAAGTTAGTCGAAGACAACACTGATTTAACCATAGAAGAGGCTGCGAACATCTATTATGATGTACAAGGGACGGGAACACCGCCAATGAAGTATGAAAGGGGCAATCTTTTGGTTCCCAATCATGAGTATAAAAATCTGACAACATATATGCGCCAGTTACATGAATATTACATGGCTCAAGCAACAGAGACGGACGACTTTGGTTTTGAGGTTATTATCCGTTCGCCACATGTTTTCCAATATCCTGAATAAGAGAAGTTCGATGTCGAGTGGGAGTGCTTGTTCCAGCTATACCAGAAATGCTCTCTCAATGTTCAAATGTTGATGCTGTGGACTATGTAAGTACCCTACACGTACGATATTACAATTAACTACTCTCTCGAGACACAAATTGTTAACTTTTGAGCACTTCCCATGATTTTATGTAGGTGTATAGCAAAATTTTGCATTCTAAAAAGCAAATGAGATTACATAGGCTTCTTGGACCCCATGCGAGTCAATGAGAGGACATGTCTAGGCCTCTATGGATGTGACGTGGAAGACCTAAAACAGAGATTGATTGCTGTTTTCGACGAATTCACGATGAAGAAGAAAATCCACATACTTCAAGCCTACAACTGCGAGTATGTGTTCTCGGCTTTTAATTTTATGCTTCTTTTTTCGTTAAGATTATTCGATAATTAGGATTCTATTATTGCAGCAACCATTTCGTCTTCATTTGTGTTAATCTTGCAAAAAATCTGCTCGAGGTGTGGGACTCGAAGAAAAAACCATTTCATCATCTGGATGCACTGGTGGCAGTGCTGAATTAGTAAGCGATCCTAATAACTATTATTTTCTAATCACACATACCGCTTTCTAATGTTTCTTCTTTTAATGTTGCTCAGTGTCCGAAGAAGACATATCGGTGGGACGCTGGTCCCATTCAAGGTTGTCGAAATGGAGGGGAAGTACCTATCACAGCCGGCGGGAAACAATGAATGCAGGTTTTATGTAATGTGGGCAATGCTTCGCTACATCGGCAAGAAATCGGAAGAAGCCGATAAGTTGATATGTATAATCCCCATTTCATTTATGTCTGTTAATAATTCAACAAAATGATTTTATGTTCCTCTTTAGATATCATCTTTTTTGAACGACATCGCAAGAAATATAAGCACGAAAGGCTGCTAGACATGGAGATCGTCGCACTATAATCGGAGCTAGCAAAATTCATCTTAGCCGAGGTATTGAAAAAAGATGGAGTATTTTCCATTGCACAATCCATGAAGTACAAGGACCAATATGCCCAGAGCGGCTCGCCAGATTATTGTAAGAAGTCCGAAAAGCATGTGTGAAGTCCAAGAACATTTCTTTTTTATTTTGAGGGATCGAGATGTGGACAAGAACATTTGAATTGTAATCGTAATATTTGTAATGTTTAATATTGATAGACATGTCATCTACGTAGCGTATATAAAGAGAAACCCGATTCCATGAAAAAATATAAATTAAAATAAATTATAAAACAATAAAATACGAACGGGCCATCACCGCCGGTTAGCAACAAACCGGCAGTGTTGTCGTAACCATCACTGTCGGTTAGAAGCAAACCGATAGTGTTGGCTTGCTCAACACTGCCGGCTTGAACCATGAACCGACACTGATATTTACTACAACACTGTCGGTTTGATCCATGAACCGATAGTGTAGGCTTGCTCAACACTGCTGGCTTGAGCCAAGAACCAACACTCTTGAAGCAACCTTCACTGTCGGTTGGCACTATAAACCGGCAGTGTTGTTCAACTGGACACTGTCGGGTGGAGCCAGGAACCGACACTGTTTCCTGTAGATCAGTGTCGGTTTTTAAGGACCGACAGTGATGTCAGCCCCCATCACTGCCGGTATGCCACTGTCGGTTCAAAATCCGACAGTGAAGTGGGTTTTTGAACCGGCAGTGATGTCTAGATCTGGGGTAGTGCACCCCGGCCTCCTCCATTGCATGCGCCTCCCCAGTCATCGCCACACTCACCACCCTCCTCTACCTCGCATGCGATAAGCCACTGCCAGCAAGGAGGGAGGCGTTCAACATGGGCATCCATATCATGTTCGCCCTGGGCCTGTGCGCACCTGGCCATGAAACTGGAGGAAGCTAGTTTTTTCAGCTCTGGTAGCACCCAGCACCTCCGGTCAGCAGGATTTCAGGGGTTATCACCCGGAGCAGTTTGGGGGCAGGCCGTTTGGTTGAGGAAGTCATAAAACGGCTTCTGAAGAGGTACCAAACACCCTCTTAGAAGGGTGCTCACGTCTTTCGTTGCATAATTCGTTAATGTCAACACTCAGAAGTCAATGCAGCAGCGACAAGCAGTGATACTTGGTGGCGGCTGGTGTAATGCTCATGCACACATCCCAATCCCAATGGACAGCTGCCACATGGCAGTCGAGCAGTGGTCGTGAGGTGGGCCTAGTCGCACGTGCGCGGGGGATTTTGCACGAAGAGCAAGATGTGGCCGCAGCGCGTTGCATGAGCCTGATCACCCATGTGGCGATGGGAGGCGGTCGGCCCGCGCTTGGGGCCATGTGGCATGTTATAGTAAGCCCAGGATTGTGTTTCCATTCTTACGAAGTAGATCAGTGCGCGATCTCTGATCAGCTGACCGCGCACGACGCGCATACTGCGCGCTCTTCACGGCACGGCCCAGGGCGTTGGGATGGCAGTGGCCGATCACGAGCGTGTTATGATCTTCTCGGTTCTTAGTTACCATGTAAAGATGCATATATTTCCTTTAAATAGAGATAGAAAGCAACTAGAAACGTTGCCGCTTTGCAGCAACAAATCATCATGTGTCCACTGTGATCGCGTGTGTTCATCATCTTCTTCCTCTCGCCGGTTCGGGATTCTGACATTTGGTACCAGAGCCAGGTCTCGACGTCGCCATGTCGCAGTCACCATCAAAGAACCTGCTGACTGGTGATGCCTCCGGCGAGAAGAAGGTCCAGCCGACGAAATCGCCGCCACGTCGCCATGGCCGCTGTCACAGTCGCCGTTCGCGCAACCGGGGCGCCGGGTCGCGCGTCGTCGAGCGCATCATTGAGCGACCATCAGTGAACGTCGCATGGCCGATGTTGACCCGGACAAACTATCCGGAATGGGCCCTAGTCATGGAGGTAAACTTCCAGACCCTCAGAGTCTGGGACGTCGTCCACCATGGCATCGCCGAGGACCCCGACGAAGATGAGTACCACGACGACCAACAGGCGATGGCTGGGCTCTTGCGTTCGGTACCCTCCAAGCTCTGGAGCACCCTCGCCGTCAAGCGCACGGTGAAAGAGGCGTGGGACGCGGTCAAGAACTTGCGGATCGGCGACGAACGCACGCGCGATGCCAGCACGCAGCAGCTCCGCCGAGAATTCGGTAACCTCTCCTTCAAGGAAGGGGAGAGCATCAACGAGTTCGGCATCCGCATCACCGCGCTCGCCACTAACCTCCGCTCCCTCGGCGACAACATCACCGACGCTGAGGTAGTGAAGAAACTACTGCAGGTGGTCCCTGAAAAGCTGAACCAAGCCGTTGTCTCCCTCGAGATGTTCCTTGATCTGAACAAGGTCACCATCGAGGAGGTGGTCGGACGGCTACGCGTGGTCGAGGAGCACGCCAAGCCCAAGGAGGTCACGGACGCCATAGGGCGCCTGATGCTCTGCGAGGAGGACTGGGAGGCCCGCCGTAAAGCGCGCCGTGATCAGGAGAACTCTAGTGGCAGTGGTGGCCCCAGCAGCCGCGGGAAGCGCCGAGGGCGCGGACGCGGTCGTGGCGGTGCAGGATCCTCGACGCGTGATGGCCGTGATGGCCAAAATGCAGTCACCGGCACCGTCAAGTTCGGGGACGGATCAGTGGTCGACATTTAGGGCAAGGGCACTGTGCTCTTCGCCTGCAAGTCCCACGAACACCATCAGTCTTGGCCAGATGGATGAGGACGGGTTCAAGGTCGACATTGAGTCGGGCATACTGCGCCTCTTCGACCTGGAGCGGCGACTGCTGGCGAAGGTGCACCGATCACCAAGCTGGCTCTACTTCCTCGACATGAACATCGCCGCACCGATGTGCCTCACCGCGCATGTCGGTGACGTGGCGTGGCGCTAGCATGAGCGGTATGGTCACCTCAACTTCTAGGCATTGCGCAAGCTCGGGCGTGCAGACATGGTGCGAGGACTACTGGCGATCGACCGCGTAGATCAAGTCTGCGAGGACTGCGTCCTGGCAAAGTAGAAGAGGACGCCGTTCCCCAAGGCCGCCAAGTACCGGGCTCAGGAGGAGCTTGAACTGGTCCATGGTGACCTTTGCGGCCCGATCTAGCCATCAACACTGGTCGGGAACGCCTACTTCTTGCTGCTCGTCGATGACATGAGCCGCTATATGTGGCTCACTCTTTTGCGCTCAAAGGCGGATGCACCGGCGGCGATCATGACGTTCCAAGCACGCGTTGAGCGTGAAACCGGCAAGAAATTGAAGGTGCTCCGCACCGACAACGGGGGTGAGTTCACCTCAGTTGAGTTCAATGA
This sequence comes from Miscanthus lutarioriparius, assembly GCA_904845875.1. Classification (NCBI taxonomy): domain Eukaryota; kingdom Viridiplantae; phylum Streptophyta; class Magnoliopsida; order Poales; family Poaceae; genus Miscanthus; species Miscanthus lutarioriparius. The sequence goes on from CAJGYO010000014.1 coordinate 7,162,073, forward strand.
GTACTGTGCAGGAGAGGGTGTCCAACGTCACCACTCGGCTCCATACGCGCCGTAGCAGAACGGCGTGGTGGAATGTCGAAACCAGATGGTTGTGGCGATGGCGAGGAGCATCCTGTGCGCGCGGGGCATGCCATGCCACTTCTGGGGCGACGCGGTGCACACCGCCGTGTTCCTCCTCAACCGGGCGCCCACCAGCGCGCTCGCCGGGATGACCCCGTACTAGGCGTGGTACGGGAAGAAGCCGCCCGTGCACTTCTTCAAAGTGTTCGGGTGCGTCACCTACATCAAGCGCCTGCGCCCGCATCTCAGCAAGCTCGACGATCGCGGACAGAAGGTTGTTTTCATCGGCTATCAAGACGGATCAAAGGCATAACGCTTGTACGTCCCCGTCACCGAGCATGTCCAAGTCTCCCGTGATGCCACTTTCGACGAGGGCACACACTGGGACTGGGGAGACGCCTCGGTCGCCATCAACGAGTAACCCTTCACCATCGCGAACGACTACGAACTGCGGCGCCAACGTGTCGAGGCGCCGGCCCAAGAGCCGATGTCTCCTGAGCAGCGCTCACCGGCTTCCTCACCACCGTCCACGTCGCGCTCGTCATCACCTGGTGCACCGAGCTCACCACCACCTGCATCGCCGTTCTCGACGCCACTAATGGCTGGGACACAGGTCGAGTTCGCGACACCACTCACCACTGACCCAAACCTTGATGCTGATGATGATGAGGAGGGGGAGCACCGGTACTAGACGCTGGACAACATCCTTGGCACGGATGCAGCACCCGGACTGGCACACCGCGACGCCGTGGAGGCTGAGCTACACGCAGTGAGCCACGTCGTGAGCGTGGAGGAGCCTAGGTCGCTGAAAGAAGCCAACGGCGACCCCAACTGGGTTGCTGCGATGGAGGACGATATGAAGTCGATCCGCGACAATGAAACATGGTCACTGGTCGAACTTCTGCGCGGACACCGAGCCATCGGGTTGAAATGGGTGTACAAAGTGAAGCGCGACGAGAACGGGAGCATCGTCAAGTACAAAGCCCGTCTTATCGCCAAGGGCTACGTGCTATGTCCTGGCATCGATTTTGAAGAGGTGTTCACTCCCATCGCTCGACTCGAGTCGGTGCGCCTGCTCCTCGCCATCGCAGCGCACTACGGCTGGGGCGTCCATCACATGGACGTCAAGTCGGCGTTCTTGAATGGAGAGCTCTAGGAGGAAGTCTACGTCCAGCAACCTCCTGGCTTCGTCGAGGATAAGCACAAGCACGAGGTGCTCCGGCTTCACAAGGCACTCTACGGCCTCCGTCAGGCTCCACGCGCATGGAACCAGAAGCTTGATGCCGAGCTGCTGTTGCTCGGGTTCACGCGCTGCGTCGACGAACACGGGATGTACACCCGTGGCAAAGGAGAAGGGCACTTGATCATGGGCGTGTACGTCGATGATCTTATCATCACTGGAGGTGATGCAGATGTCATGGGGAGGTTCAAGAAGCAGATGCTAAGCACCTTCCGCATGAGTGATCTTGGGCTCCTCTCCTACTACCTTGGCCTCAAGGTCACCCAAGGAGCTCATGGGATCACGCTGCGCCAAAGTGCCTACGCCACCAAGATCCTCGAGAAGGCTGGGCTGGCAGGTTGCAATGCGAGCGCCACGCCCATGGAGACGAAGCAGAAGCTTCTGAAGGAGGGCTCGACGCCAAGTGTGGACACCACCGAGTACCGCAGCCTCATTGGCAGTTTGAGGTACCTGTGCAATTCCAGGCTGGACCTGGCATACGCGGTGGGCTACCTCAGCCGGTTCATGGAGGCGCCGTGGCAAGAGCATCTGGCAACTGTGAAGCGCATCCTCCGGTACGTGGCGGGCACGGTGCACTGGGTTGTGCACTATCATCCGGGAGGAAAGAAGGGAGCAGTGCCTCGGCTGCTGGGCTACTCCGACAGCGACCTAGCAGGCAACGTTAATGATCGAAAAAGCACAAGTGGTCTCATCTTCTTCCTTGCCGGTGGGCCGATTGCAAGGCAGTCGGCGAAACAAAAGGTGGTTGCGCTGTCGCCCTGCGAGGCGGAATACATCGCGGCTGCTAGAGCTGCATGCGAGGCAGTTTGGCTGGCACACTTGCTGGCAGAGCTCGTCGGAGGAGCTGTTCTCGCACCCAAGCTCAAGGTGGACAACAAGTCCGCCATCGCGTTGATGAAGAATCCTGTGCACCATGACCGGAGTAAGCATATTGATGTGAAATTCCACTTCATCCGGGAGTGCTATGACAGGAAGCTGATCGACGTCGAGTTCGTTGGCACTGAACTGCAGCTGGGCGACATTCCCACTAAAGCGCTCGGGCGCGTTCGGTTCCAGGAGCTTCGTGGCGACATCGGCATGAAGAATTTAGTTTAGGTCTCCAGGGCTTAGGAGGAGATTGTTATAGTAAGCCCAGGATTGTGTTTCCATTCTTAGGAAGTAGATCAGTGCGCGATCTCTGATCAGCTGACCGCGCACTTCGCGCATACTGCGCGCTCTTCACGGCAAGGCCCAGGGCGCTGGGATGGCAGTGGCCAATCACGAGCGTGCCGTGATCTTCTTGGTTCTTAGTTACCATGTAAAGATGCATATGTTTCCTTTAAATAGAGATAGAAAGCAACTGGAAACGCTGCCGCTTTGCAGCAACAAATTATCGTGTGTCCACTGTGATCGCGTGTGTTCATCATCTTCTTCCTCACGCCGGTTCGGGATTCTGACATGCCAGAGTTCGGAAGCACTGGCAGAGCTGCGAGCCTCATGGAGGCGATACAACCCCCCCCCCACACACACACACACGTTCTGACTTTTGAGACATGCAAGCCTCTAAACATGCTTGAACGAGAAAGACTACGAGCTCATCCATATGCATAGTAGTATATCTTTTAGCTCTCCTATCACATCAATTTTATGCACCTTAGATGGCATGCTTGCTTTTTACCGTAGTTGCCGATACGTTGAGCCTAGAAAGAATAGCAGAGGCTTGTACAGGGCAGCAATTTATAGCTAATCTTTTTGTTGAAATGCATGCAATTTACTTCAGTTGTCCGCCCTTATTTTTTCCCCAGGCTCCGCCACTGGGAGGAAACCCGGTTTTCTAACAGGAACACTGGGATTTTCCCTGGTTTTGCAGCACAGAACCTGGTTTTTTACCCAGAAACGCGCAGCCAACAAATTTCCTTGGGTTTGGCTACAATTTAGGACACTAGCGAAAATAACATAAAGGAGACACCTTAATCATCAGTGATGTAGAATCGAAATGCATCACTAATATAAGATCATTTGTATAGACAACCAAGGATACAGTACAAGTATAAATAGGCTAATGTGCAACAACTATATTCATAATATGTTGATAGCCTAGTGTATGGGGCTTAGTGTGGAAGATTGAGGTTGCAAGTTTGAAACCCCATTATACATTGGGATTGGCACACTATTCTTTTTGACTTTCAACTTTGGGCCGAAGTGGACCACGTGGGCCAAAACCAGAAGAAGGGTGGATGACAAAAGTTGAAAAATGAAAGGGGATGAGGATGTGGGGTGATAGTAGACGGAAATGAAGATGCTTGTGAATTGGGCTTGTGTCAAGTTGGGGAATATGATAAGGTTTAATTTTTTGTAGGATATGATTCTCACTACGCCAGATTCTCACACTAAGAACAGAGGCATTTTTACTGTAGGGGCGGCTGAGGTTGGGGGCGCCCCTACAATGGGCGTCCTCGGGCCCCAGCAGCCCAGCCGCCCCTACAGATGGCACTGTAGGGGCGGCTGGTAACCTGAGCCGCCCCTACAGTTGGGGCTGATCTGTAGGGGCGGCTCAATCACCAGCTGCCTCTGCAGTGCCCATTTATAGGGGCGGCTGCCACCAGCCGCCCCTGCTGTTCGACTATATGGCCCACGCGTAAGTGAGGTGTGGCAAAAAGAAGGGCGCGAACGCAAGACGACGGGCGGGCGAGGTAAAAATTTCGCGACCTTATCCTATCACCTCACCTACCCGACTTCTCCCCATCCCCAAATTTCTTTTCTCTCTCTCTCTCTCTCTCTCTCTCTCTCTCTCTCTCTCTCTCTCTCTCTCGGGAGATGGCGGCGAGCACGGCGCGGCGCAGGCGAGGACGCCGCTGCCACCGCCGCGCGTCCTGGGATCCGGTGAGATGACGTCCTCTCATGGCTTCTGCCTTCCCTTCCTCTCTGTCTCTCACAGCTTCTCCCTTTCCTTCCCACTTAGGGTTGCCATCGCCGTCGCATCCCCAAGATCCAACGAGGTGAACTCCTCCCCGTGGAGAGCCACAGCGTGGCGGTGGCGCGGCTCTGCACGAGCCCCTCCTCCCCGCGCAGATCAATGGCGTGGCAGCATCGCGCGAGGCCCTAATCCTCCCTGCTCAAGTCCAAGGCATGTTGGCGCTGTAGGAGGTATGTACCCCAGCCATGGATGAGAAACTCAAGGCCTGGCAGATCCACATCTCACCACGAGCCTACGAGATTTGAATGTTTTTAGATTTTTTAGGTAATTTATTTACCTTTTCATGAAGGAGAAAAATGTTTTAGATTATTTTAGGCAATTTATTTACCCTTCCATCGAGGTGCTAGAACACTGAACGTGAACAATAGTCACTAAATTTTATTTTGGGCAGCTGCATTTTTCACTCATTTGCTGAACTGACATGCAGTCTATTTGTGCTTACTAAGTTGTGCGGCCCGTGCCCTATTACATACATATAGGATAATAGATTTGTTAACATTTGCGCGTCCATTTTTTGTCAATTTACATTGGGCAAGTACTCTGCATAGAAATCTGAGCACTTTTGTTTCTAAAAATATGCATGTACACTTTTGTTTTGGAAGATAGTTTTGCTTGGATGAAGTAGCATTGTTAAAATCTCATATGTTGATTCAGCTAAATATTCTACGATACATGTCAGCTGCTGATAATCTTTACAATTTTATAGAATTGTGCTTCTTTCTAATTCCAGCCTTTTTATGTTATACAAGAATGCAATACTATTATGAAAAAGGAATGTTCTTATGTGCATAAAAGCAAAATTTATAGTCAAAAGGAAGTATTTCGGACCTAGTTACATTCTTTTCTGAAAAATTACAACGTTTCAGTCAGTAGGCAACCATAGTGCTTAGTCAGTAGGCATGCTGACAATGAATTTTGGCATTTCCAGGCAGTGTTGACAGTGCTTGAAGGTAGTGGTGATTTGCGGCAATCATGTGAACTAACTAAGGGTGCGTGTTCGCATACTCTTTGTTCAAGAATATTTTCACTTATCACTACTAGCTGTTTAACTGGTCTATAAAAGAATTGTTTGAAACAAATGTGCAGATGTGGAACACTAACAATTAGTGTTGCCGGGTCCAGATGTGCAGTAGCAGGGCAGGTTGGTTGGCAGCTCCTAGATGTGCTACGGCAGCATGGCAGCTCAGGATGTGGTGCGGCAGCGCAGAGGCTCTGCACTGATAGCGTGTGCTGCAGCAAGGGTGGTGAGCATCACCCTATACCCTCCCATCCCCGGCTCTTCTTGCTTGTATCTGCAAGTTATAGAAACTCAGATCGTTCCAACTCAATGTTCTTGGCACTGATCCTACTAGAAGACAACTAGCTCTGCTCATCTGCTGTAGAAAATGACTTTGTTATCATGAGCTATTTGTGCAGGAAACACTTTTTGGGTTATTTGTTTCCATCTTCTTTCATGTCATTTAACATTGACCGAATAATTTCCAAGATTTAGTATGTCCACTTAGAAAAGAATGATTTCCAAAAACATTGACAGTATTATCTATTCACTCACAGAGGACATGACTTGTGATGATGTTCTAACTAATGGTCTTGTATTTGTGGATGTATATATGTATATTTGTGGCAGTCAGATTCGAATTTGAATTATATATATATATATATTGTCAGATTTGAATTTGAATTTTTTTTGCTGGAAAATTCACTGTAGGGGCGGTTCTTGATTGAACCGCCCTTACAAATACACACAGCAGGGGCGGCAGGTGATACAACCGCCTTTACAGAAGTCCACTACAGGGGCGGCTGATATTACTAGCCATCCCTACAGAGGGCACTGTAGGGGCAGCTGAAAACACCAGCCGCCCCTACAGAGGGCACTGCAGGGACGGTCAGGAAACCGCCTCTACAGAGACACCCTCTGTAGGAACATCCTAGGAAGGACGGCTGGCGCAGCCGCCCCTACAGAGGCTCTAGAGCCACCCCTACAGTTAACTTGTGTAGTAGTGTCTGAATAGATTTTAAATGAAATTTTAGTTTGGTTCGTATTCTAGTGCCATCATTGGTTCTCAAAGATTTTACCAAAATCAAAATGCCAATTTGATGATTTTTAAAAAATATTTTAAAATTACAAGGGCAAGTGTACACAAATTTTGACTAGGTTTTTGAATCATTAATGATTTATGATGAAGAAACACTTAAAATGAATATAATGATATTTTTAAAGCATGGGACTCCCATTATAGGTGGCCACGATTCCTAGCATGGATAACATAACTTTTTCTTTTTTTGAAAAAAATAATCAAACTATTAGGACACAATAATTATCATAAGACCCGTCATAAATTTGACATCGAGGTATATAGTGTTAATTTTGGGTTGTCCATCGTAAAAGCAAAAGGATTTTGTCATAAACATCTATCATCTCCTACAAAAAAATCATAATGAAGCCGGCTTGTGGCAAATATGTGCTTTTGTCCTTTGGAAAAAGTGATACAAGGCTAAATTTTTTTGTAGTTGCTATCACTAATGGGAGTCCCTACATACTTCATTTAGTACTATTCCCGTTTTACGAGTGAGCACGTTCACTACGTGAAAAATGATTTTTAGCAATGGGACAAATTTTTTGTAGGGGCGGCTGGTGATGGAGCCGCCCCTACAGTGGCGTGTTTGAGAGCCACGAGACCAACCGCCCCTACAAATAGAACAACAGGGGCGGCTGGTGATACGAGCCGCCTCTATAAATGGGTCGATTTGTTAAGACTCATATCTAGTCAATAGATCAGAGCCTCACTTTTATGGACAATTTATATATTGCACATCATTGCAGTAAATATATAATGGAAACCATCACCCCACAAATCACTACCCTAGATCTTAACATCACTGTCGGTTCAAAAAACCCCTTCACTGTCGGATTTTGAACCGGCAGTGGTATACCGATAGTGATGTGGGATTGACATCACTGTCGGTTCTTATGAACCGACAGTAATGTGAATCGACAGTGATGTGGTTCCTACGAAACCAAAAAATTTATTAAAAAATAGAGAAATTTTTTTGATACCGGGAGAGGACCCACCGAACAGCCACACGGTCGCGTGTCACAAGTCACGAGTCAAGCGATTTTTCGCCTGAAAAACGCATGCTTCGCGGCCACCGGCGCTCGAACTCCTATCATCCTGCTTCGCGTCTTTGGCCCCTAACCACTTCACATGCAAGCTGTTTGTGTCCAAATGAGATTTTGGTCCTAGCCATTTTATGTTTATCTAATTTTGAAATGAGTATTTAGGACCATAAACAAATTCAAATGAAAAAGTTGTCAACTATAAAGTTTTATAACTTCTTGAGATCTACAACTTTCATTTTGGTAGTTTCTCCATCCGAGGTCGTTTACAAAATTTAAATTTCAAATTTGAGAAATTCAAACGTAGTTTTCCATGACAAGATGATTTTATATCAAAAAGTTATCAACTACAAAGTTTCATAACTTTTTGAGATCTACAAATTTCGTTTTTACTGTTTGTCTATCCGAGGTCGTTTAAAAAATTCAAATTTCAAATTTTTTGAAATTCAAACATAGTTTTCCTTGAGAAGATCATTTCAAATCAAAAAGTTGTCAACTACAAACTTTCATAACTTATTGGGATCTACAACTTTCATTTTGGTAGTTTCTCCATCCGAGGTCGTTTACAAAATTTAAATTTTAAATTTTAGAAATTGAAACGTAATTTTCATTGACAAGATGATTTAAAATCAAAAAGTTGTCAACTACAGAGTTTCATAACTTTCTAAGATCTACAACTTATATTATGGTCATTTGATCATTTATTCATCCAACAAAGTGGTAGTAACATTGTTCACAAATGTTATATATCCCTCCTATTGTTTATTAAACTATAAGAGAGATATATAAATTTTGTGAACAATGTTATTACCACTTTATCGGATGAAAAAATGACTGAAATAAAAGTTGTATATCTTGATAAGTTCTACAACTTCTATGTTAATGATTTTTTCAGCTAAAATCATTTAGTGTTCCAAAATGACGTTTGAAGTTGCTATTTTTTTAAATTCAAAATTCAAATAGATAAAACACAGTCACATGAAAAGATGGATAAAATAATAGCGGTAACAACACAATAAATTGATAGAGCATGATTTTAGAATTTTTTTAAAAAAATCATCAAATTTGAAGTTAGTATGAGGGAGAAAGACTAGATACAAGTTTTAGCCAGAGGTTAAAAAGAGAAATCAGAGTTCTTCACCAATGTCAAATTTTAATTTCAAACAGTATTTTCAAGTAGTAATTGATCTCAAATGAAAAGGTTTTTCAACTACAAAGTTGCATAACTTTTCGAGATGTACAACATTTGTTTTGGACGTTTCTCCATCTAAGGCGGTTTGAAAAATTCAAATTTTAAATTTTAGAAATCAAACGTAATTTTCGTTAGATAGATTATTTCAAATATAAATATTTGGACATCCAAACGATCTAAAATTAAAAAAGTTTCAACTAGAAAGTTGTAGATCTCGTTGAGTACTATAACTTTGATATAAAGTTTGTCTTCATTGGACATCATATGACAAATTTATGAAGTTTTCATATCACTGTCGGTTCAAGCCACAAACCGACAATGATAGTATCAGTGTCGGTTTTTGGCTAAAACTGGCAGTGATGACCCAATATCACTGCCGGTTCTTGGTTAAAACCGACAGTGATATGAACCGATAGTGAATACCCGAATATCAGTGTCGGTTGGTCCTATCACTGTCGGTTTTAGCCAAAAACCAACAGTGATGGTCTATCACTGTCTATCACTGCCAGGTTTTTTAAATTCCGCGGTGATGAGACCGGCAGTGATGTCCAATTCTATAGTAGTGAATCAGAATACAGTGATTGTATATACTGAACACCAACACGTTAGTAATTATTTTCTCTCCATTAATGATAGACCATTACAAAGATTATGGATGACCTTCCATCATCGCTGTTCGTGGCTGTGGCTACGGTGGGCATTTAGGGTTGCATGCTGGGCAGTTAGCCATACAATCATCCCTTGTCTTGTAGCAATCATAACGGTTCAAACAGCAATAGCAGTCAAAGTCATAACATGAATGAGAATACAGAATTTAAGAGTGAACTTGGTCTCAGGTACTGTTATGTTCCTGAACACAAAAGCTTTTAACTTTCTGTTGGTAGCACTATTTCGGTCGGTCTTTGTATCTCCTGCCATAGAGAGCGCAGGCCTACCTATTGCAGAATTTTTTTCATCAGTAAATTGGAGATAATACATACAAGTTAACCCAAAGACAAGATGGTGATGTAAAATTACCTGGAAAAGGTAGGCACCCAAAAAGAACTAACGACAAGATTGCCATCACATGGAGAAGGTTGGCACGACAGCTTTTCATGTTGTATCTCTATGTATTTTTCAATTGGCTTAACCTTATGTTGGAAGGTTACGGTTGGACTTTAGAGCAAAATAATGTGGTCTAAAGTGCCATATATACAGAGAGAGAGAGAGAGAGAGAGAGAGAGAGATTTCTGGATTCATTTTGAATTTTATAAAAGCTCTTTTACAATGGTTCGGAAAGTACCTATGCTAGCTCTGGATACTTTCATTTTTTCTATTTTCCAGCTAATTAATTGAGGAAGATTATTTATAATAATAAATATCATATATTTCTATTTCACACATTCAACGAATTTGGTAAATATTAATGTATCCCTTGCTCTCCAATAACAATAATCACTAGTAACAAGTAGCCTCAAATATATAGCATAATTCCATATTTCAATTTAAGGAATTGTAAAATTCTTACTGCAATCCAAGTTTTCTATTAACAATGATTGGTAGTAACTTACCTTTGCCAAATCTATGTGCTGGAATTTGGGATCCATTACTCTACTACATTAATTTAGTTTTTGGCACATATAACAAGGTAGCAATCAATTGTAGTGACGAAGACTTCAGGATGACTTGTCACATCTTCTACTATTTTTGAAAGCCATCGTGGATCACATGACCAATAGGTACCAACAGAGGTCATCATTGTACTTGTTGTACGAGTTAGCTAGAAATAAACCTGCACGACCTAGGCACTGGATGTATACTGTTCCCTTTTGTTATGGGTAAGATTTTGACCACCAAGGCCTCGTTTAGATCACCTCCAAATTCCAAGTTTTTTCACTCTCTCCATCACATCAATTTTTAGCTGTTGTATGGAGCATTAAATGTAGGTAAAAAAATAACTAATTGCACAGTTTAGTTGAAAATCACGAGATGAATCTTTTGAGGTTGGTCCACGATTGGACAATATTTACCAAATAAGACGAAAGTGCTACTATTCATCGGGTTGAAATTTTTTGCAATCTAAACATGGCCTAACATGGCAAGAAATGACCGTATCAAAAAAATATTAACACAGAAAACTTGGCCTATACTAATTAATGAATTTCATGAGTTTTGGTGGTACGTAGAACATACCCAAAAATATGCAGGAAAAGATACAATAAACATATACAAGTTTGGTGGAGATTAACCTACACAGGGCCCTAGGATCCGATTTTTTCCTGACTTTCAATGCCAACACTCGAAGCACAGATTGTGCCAAAATGGTTGGTGCGACTTCAAGCATTGAGAAAGCTTCAACTAAACTCCTACTCCATCCTATAATATTCTGTGGAATCAAGAATGCATCTTCACTCCCACAAGGCACCTCATAGCACTATAAATAGCCCCTCACTCCCTTAATTTCATTCAACACACAAGAGAAGAAGAGAAGAATACACTACGGGACAGAGCATCTTTGCCGAGGGCCTGAGGATTTGCCGAGGGAAAATGCTTGGGCACTCGGTAAAGAGTCTTTGCCGAGGGCCTAGCCCTCGGCAAAGAACAGCCCTCGTCAAAGACTCTTTGCCGAGGGCCAGACCCTCGGCAAAGACAAGCACATGACAACAATAATTCTTTGCGGGCCGGCCCTCGGCAACACCGCCTGACACGACGTCCATCCCCTACCGTCAATCTTTGCCGAGGGCATCACCGTTAGGCCCTCGGCAAAGACTTTTTAACCGTTTTTGAAAATTTTCTTTTAAAAATTCTTTCTTAGAAAGTGCCAAGTCGGCACTCGCGGCAAATTTCAATTTTTTTGTTTTTTTGACCCCAAATTTTTCGTTGGGCCTGCCTACATTGTTTACAACTTCATGTTCAAATTTGGTGTTTTTTCTAGTTTTTTTGTTATATTTGGTTGATTAATTTGATTATGTTGAATTTTTATATATAATTCAAATTTGAACTGCAAGTGCATGGAATATTGTAATCTAGTGCTTTAAAAAATGTTATTCATGGTATTTGGTGTATGTTGAGTCTCTATCCACGAACTCGCATCAAATTTCGCGCATCTCCTTCACGTAACATGACGAGCCACTTGCCGGAAAAGTGTTTTAAAATTATATAAAGTCCATACGAAGTCTGAAAATCATGAAACTTGTCGAGGTGTCATGTTATCGCATGTGTACGCTGTGGTAAAAAATAGAGAATGTTTCGAGCAAGTTGCGATGTCAGACGCATAAAACTCGGACATCTCCACATGCCGCCCCGCCTCTGCGCCGCCCCACGCCTGGCCGCCCCTCCCCCGACCTCAGCTCCCACCGGCGGCCACCCCGCGCCCCAAGCCGGCCCCCCTCTTCCACCCCAGCCACCACCACCGGCGGCCCTGAGCTATGCCCGCCGCCCCTGCTCACCACCATGGCCGCCTGGCCCCACCACCCCCCTCCTCCCACACCACCACCGGCACCACCTCTGCCAAGCCACCCCGGCTCAACCGGCGGCCGCCCCGCGCCTGGCCGGCCCTCCTCCCTCCGTGCCAGCCCTCCTGCCCCCACGCCGGATCCCACCGCGCGGCCCCCTGTGCCCGGCCGCCCCGTCCCCACCGCCACCCCGAGGCCAGCCCTCAGCTCGGCCTGGTCGTCGGCTGGTGTTGGAGGGGACGAGGCAGAGGTGAATTAGGAGGAAGAGGAGAAGGAAAAGAGGAGAAGGAGGAAGGGGAAGAGAAGGAGAAGAAGAGGAAAAGGAGAGGAGAAGGAGAAGAAGAGGGAGGAGAGGAGGAGGAGGAGAAGCGGAGAAGAGAGAAGGGAGGGGGAGAGGAGTACTCCGGCGCCCTCGACCTTGCTTGGGAGAAAAAGCTGAAGCTCAGACATGACGCCTGACTCCGCCAGCAACACTAGGTAAAACTCTCGTAATTGGCCTTCGTGCCGTATGTTGTTGTGTGGGCCTTCGTGCTGTATGTCGTTGTCGGCCTTCGTGCCATTGTGAATGTCGGCCTTCGTGCCGTTCTTTTTTGCAGATTATGGAAACCTCACCGTGCAGGGGAGGTGCTACCGATTTTTTAACAAATACTAACATGTTGCCTTTTTATATTGTAGAGGATCCGTCGGAGGGGACTAGAGGACCCCAATCATCTTCGTGGGCGTTGCTTGTGCACTTTGCACCGCGTCACCCTCGCCATCTTCGCACCGACTCGACACCGCCCGCTTAGCCCCGACCTCACCGGCACCTTAGGTATAACCCCTCTATCCGTGTATCATGGTCGTAGGTCGCGTAAACCCGATTAGGCATCTCCGTCCAAAATAGATACGGTCGAGGTATGCGATCTTTGCATATCTCGGACCGTGTCTGCTTTGGATTGTCCACATTTTTTGATACCCATGGATGCATAGATGAGGTTAGTTTCCATGGTCCGCTCCGGTTCGAGGCGGACTTTCGACATCACCTCCTTGTTGTTCTCTGGATACACACTCTCCCTTGCGGGGTGTATCGGGAGAGAACGGGGGAGGTCTTCCAAATCTATCTCGGATAGGGAGCGGAGCATGGAAACTAACCTCATCTACGCATCCACGGGTGGGATTAGGACCTATCCTCACCTATTAGAGAGTAGGAACACCGCGTAGATGTAATTGATGGTTATATTACTATGTGTTGTATATGTGAAAGGATGGAAGACCGTCGATGGATGTACACGGGCGAAGAAGCGGGGAGTGACTTTGACATTGAGTGGGTGAATGGGACGATGCTTTCTTGGAACATGCATAGAGCTCGGGTGTAGCTAAAGGACATTCTAAACTTTGGTGTCCCTCAGAGCAAATGTGACAACAACAGAAGGGTAGACAAGGTGACCATGGGTAAACATCTTGTGTACAATGGTTATACGGCTGGCTACCACCGGTGGATCCACCATGGTGAAGCAGATCGTATAAGAGCGGAGGTGGTGAGACCATGCCTCGAGGCTTTTGATGATGATGCCATAGTAGCAGACATGCTAGATGACACTCACCAAGCTCACTTCGCAGAAGGACGTGAGAAGGAGGAGATGGAGGAAGCCGCTAAGGCCTTCTACGAAATGTTCGTGAGTCCTGGCATCAATCAAGGGATCCTACATCATAGGAACATGACACCCTTCTTTCTCGGGGTACGGGTGCGGGGAGGCCTGATTTCATTTCTTGGTTCAAATAAAAGGTAATGTCCAATTTATCTCCCACGTTCCATATTCCAAGTTTCTCGTTTGTTCGATTAATATAATGACCTATCATGCTTGAGCTTGCAGGCCCAGACTGACTCGTCCATGAGTGAGGAGTTGAGACAGGTTGCAGGTGGCTATGACGTTAGGGTGCAGTCATTTACCGGTCATGATGTGAACGGATATCGCTTCCACACAACAAGATATGAGCAGACTCGGCCCAAACGAAAAACCACAAATAGCGGAGTTTGTACGCCCGGCACTGATGGCCTCGACTATCATGGTAGAGTTGAGGAAATCTATGAACTCTCATTTCATGGTTACAAACATAAACCTGTCGTGTTCAAATGCCACTGGTTTAATCCTCGAGAAACGAGACAGACCCCTCATCTTGGACTAGTCGAGATTCGAGAAGATTCCGTCTATCCAGGAAAAGATGTCTACATTGTGGCTCAACAGGGCGTGCAGGTGTACTATACGTGATATGCCAACCAAGACAAAGCGGATCTTAAGGGTTGGGCTATTGTGCACCAGGTGTCTCCACACGGTAAACTACCTGCCCCAAACGATGACGATTACAACTTCAACGCAAACACATATGATGTATAGTTCTATCAAGAAGATGGGCTACCAGGCACGTTTGAGATAGTATTACCTGAAGCGATCGAAATGGAAGTAGACAACGAAACAGAGGATAACGAGGTTGATGGAGATGTGGTGCAAAATGCCAAGGACATAGAAATGCTTGAGCGATTAAGGCTAGGCAATGACGACGAAGATAACATAGAACCTTCAGATAGTGTTGCCCATTTGGATAATTTTGACAGTGTTGACGACACCTATGATCCTAATCATGAAGATTATTCCTAATACATGTAATACTACGTTTGTTTTAGTTTGTGTTTTCTTTATTTATTTTAAATCTATTTCTAATATATATACTAATAAGTCTTGTTCATTCTTTGTGATTGTAGGTGATGGCGAGCAGCCGTCCACGACGTGAGACGGCCTTCCTTTATGGGAGACCACGCCCTCCCATTTCAGACGAGGGGTTGGGGTCAGGGGTAGCGTCCATAGGAGGTAAGAGGAGGAGGACTAGGGTAAGTAGGAGGCAGCAGACTCCTTCCCCGCCACCTGTAGACGAGGTGATGGAGGAGGAGCACGTGACGGCCACGCCTGAGGACGAGGACGTCTGACAGACCGAGGACGAGGTGGCCGAGGACGAGGCCGCTGAGGGCGATAGTTCTTCTACCCCAACTGTCTACCAGCGAGGTCCCGCGAGCCTCCCTCAGCCTCCGCTTCCTCCCAACCAGGCACTGATTCGCCCTATGGCAAAGAGGTAAGTAACTATAGATGTTATCACAACTACTTCATATGATAATGTTGGAAATCAAAAGAGGAACTGATAAATTTTCTTAATCACTTGTGCAGGGCCTGGTTGGTTTTGTCGGGTACTCCTACACGCTCCCCCGCGAGCATCCTTGTTGTTTTGTGCAGGAAATGGTACCCTGGCCTTGTGAACGTGTCCGAGGATGTGTGGGAGCCGGCCTACACGTGGGACAGGTACCAGTTGGCCCCTGACGATAGGTACCGCAACAAGCAGGAGCGGGTACTGGTGGAGTTTTGGGTAAGTCTCTCCCGCACAACATTTTCATTGGGCAAGTCTTTTATTGAAATAATGAATGGATACATCGGTTTTGTATGCAGAGGTATTTCAAGCCGAAAGAAGGACTTGAGGCCCGGGCTGATGAGGCGGAGCCGCCTGTATGAAGTATGTCACCGACATGCACCACGAGGCATGCGTGCAGGCCCACAGAGACTACTACGCAGTGGTGTTGAAGCAGTCCATCATCAAGCCTGATGCAAGACAGGTGGAGCTATCTCGGGTCCAGTACCTTGAGGTAGACGAAAAACATTAATAATGATTCGTTTTGAGATTAAGTAGGGTTAATTTTATCTTTTTCTATGTCAAATAATCGATGACTTGTAGGTGATTCCCTAGTGGTGTCGATCCCACTCCGTGTGCTGGGAGATGATCGTGGACAGGTGGTTGTCCAACGACTTCGTTGAGAAGCACGCGAGGCAGCGGGACCAGCGTCTGCTGAGGCGAGGTGCCACTCACCATCAAGGCAGCCGCAGCCTCCCCGCCTACAAACAAGCATATGTAAGTGATTTCTTTTATCTTATTTGACGCTGAGTTCTGCCTTATTTCTCACCATCTTGCCGTCTTACTCGCAGGAGGCTGCACACCCGGGCGTGGAGGTCTCGGAGTTGTCTACGTGGGCTATGTCCCACATGGGCAGGGCATCTTCCTCTGTGTCCTTCGACCCGTCTACCCCGCACGAGGTGTACTCCGACCCGACCGTGCACACTAAGGTCCAAGAGTACACCTCAAAGGTGAGGGAGGTCCATGGGGAAGATTACGATGTGCGCACTGAGCCCATTGATGCAGAGACCATCATGAGGCTAGGAGGAGGCAAGAAGCATGGGCGGCTGTGGATTGTAGACGGCGCCATCGACTCCACCACTGTTCCCTCTCTCAACGTGCTCCGAGCACGGAGCACGAGCTCCAGCCAGCCCATACGCCCACGGCCTACTCCGTCACTATAGCGGGTCGACGCTCTCGAGGTACGTCCTGTTTTACTCGTTGTACGTTCATCTTTGCACACCTAAGTTACATTTGCATTACTGAAACATTGAAGTTTGTATTGCAGGCCGAGCTGCAGGCCCAGAAGCTCGTGGTTGAGGCTCAGAGCACGCAGCTGCAGGCCCGGAGGGAAGCGTTCGTGGCCTAGGAGAGGAGGATGCAAGAAATTGAGGCCTTCATGTGGAGTGTCCAGCAAGGGGGTGTACCTTTGCCGTTGGCAGCTCCTCCACCGCCTACTCCTACAGCCACTCCTGTAAGTATGAAAGTTCACTCTTACTAGATGCTTCCTTGACATACAACCATGGTTGACATACAAACTTACTAGATGCTTGACATACAAACTTACTACATGTTTGCACTAGTTATGGCATACAACCATGCTTGACATTCTCAATTTACTAGATGTTTGGCATAGAAACTTACTAGATGCTTGCACTAGCTATGACATACACCAATGCTTCACATATAAATTTACTAGATGAATCTCACACATGCAACCTCTTATCCTTTTTGCAGCTTCAGTCGGCGGGTTCGAATAACCCCGCTCATGCGTCACCGAATGATGGAGCCTTTGCTTCACCACCATGTCATAGGCCGCCTTTTTGAGGAGTTGTGCTTTGTCATGTGCTTGGACTTGAGCTTCACTTGTGGTTGTGACTTGTGCTTGGACTTGATGGACTGTGGTTGTGAAATTGTGACTTGTGGTTGTGATATTTGACTTGTGGTTGCGATATGTTGTTATTTGAGTTGTGGTTGTGATATAATGTGTGAAAATGGTTTCGTTGTGATATATATGTGATTATTGTGATGTTTGTGATATATATGTGACATGTGATATATATTTGAACTGTTTGTGTCAGTGGAATGCATAAAACAAAAAAAAATTGCAATTTCGGTTGATTTGCCGAGTGCAATGGTCATGGCACTCGGCAAAGCTGGGAAACTTTGCCGAGTGCCAGGACATTGCACTCGGCAAAGTTTTTTTTTAAAAAAAAACAAAAAATCTTTGTCGAGTGCCAAGCTGGGGAGGCACTCGGCAAAGAGCTTTTTAAAAAAATTAAAAAATGGCTTTGCCGAGTGCGCGCCGCCGTGGCACTCGGGAAAGAGTTTTTTTTAAAAAAATAAAAAATGTCTTTGCCGAGTTCCTTGCCGCCGCGGCACTCGGCAAAGAGTTTTTGAAAAAAAAAATATCTTTGCCAAGTGCCCTAACTGTCGGCACTCGGCGAAGGCGCCGTCAATGGAGCAGCGCCGTTGACGGCTGCTTTTCTTTGCCGAGTGCCGCCGTTGGCACTCGGAAAAGGATTTGCCGAGTGCCCGACAAATGGCCCTCGGCAAAGAGCCTCTTTGCCATTAAATTTTTTTCCGAGGGCTCTTTACCGAGGGCGGCACTCGGCAAAGCCTTTGCCGAGGGCTTTTGGGCCTTTGCCGAGTGCCCTGGGCCCTCGGTAAAGAGGGCGCCTCCAGTAGTGATAGAAGCGTGAACCTCAATGCTACCATTCGTATACTTAGAAAATAAATAGAGAGCCGAGGTATTTATATATTGAGCATTTTAAGAGTGGTGGGGAGAAGCTGGCACTGGTTGGCTTCTCCACCATTTGGTACCCCGATGAATACAAATCAACTTTGGGTAACATCTGAGTCTTGCCTGGTAGTGATCCATGAGTAGTGGGCTAGTGGCAGGTCACTCACTACCTCGGGAAATTTGGCACAATTCCAAAGTTGGACTGGCATATACTTCCTTTGGAAATAGATTCCCAAAGACTATTCATCGTATGCATTGACCTGGCTCACCTCGATAAACCATTTTCACAAGCGTCCAGATTTTGCTGTTGTGCCAGCTAGTGAATTTGTAATAAAAACTAATAATGGAAAACTGAACTTCTCACTTTGGATTCTAGAGAAAGTGGCATAATGCCGGTCAATGATGGGTGATAGTCGTTATCCATTACTATAGATAGTCATTATATAGTGACATGCATATATACCCGTCCGTTTAGTCACGTGCTTGATGACTAGTAAAGCGCCTGACCCTTGAGGTCATTATTGCCCATCATCATTGAGCATTTTAACTAGTGTTTGAATTTCAATATTTTTTATATGTTGTGACTGAAGGCTATAATAGAAACTTCTCCTGCATATTTGGTTTCATGAAGAATTTCCCTTCATCTTAGTTACTCAGTTATGAACATTTCTCATTGCTCGTTGGGTTTTCATATAAAAAAACATTAATGCACATTCGTTGTCTCGTACTCTAATATGTTTCACTCCACTCAAGAGTTAACACAACTTGCATTCGGCAATATATATAATGCATATCACTGTCAATTAGGATTTGGATTTGGACATCACCTAGATGAACGATGCTGTAAGTTAGAAACTGGTCGATGGCTAAATAATTCCATGCATGGAGTACCTCAGTGGGGAGACCGCAGTACTTCATGTCTGCACGATCGAGTTTTAGTAGGAGTTGCATTGTAATCTGACTAGTGGCGCACAGAGAGGAACTACAAGTGGATTTTACTATCCTAAGCAAGAGAATAATCCACTTTAATTAATTATCTACACTTACAGCTTTAATATGTTTTTATTGTTTTACAACTCCAGAACTTTACATTGATCTAGCATACCTGTATTTTTTTTTTTAAATTATGTTTTTATGTCTCTTCACAAATCCGAGGTTTGTTTTTAAATTCTGTATATTGTAATAGTTAACTTATTCATACCTTACCTCAAAAAAATTTACCAGATTTTCTCATGAACAGCATCGATATACTAGTGTAATAACGGAGATACAAAATATTCTTAAAGTATATTTTGGCGTGGGTTATATAATGTCATGTATAGCCCCATTATATTAATTAGTTCAAGTTCCCCATGTTGGCCGTCTATAAATAGGAATACTTCGTCCCCGATTCCTCTCACGCTTCATTCCTAGCTGAGCTAGCTCATCATAGGCAATCCACCATATACATGATCAGGATGGCACCATCCTCCGTCTTCTTCCTCCTGCTCGCTTGCTTGGCCACATGCAGCAGCGCCGCAACCTTCACCATAAGAAACAACTGCGGATTCACGGTGTGGCCAGCAGGCATCCCGATCATCAGCGGCACGCAGCTCAATCCGGGGTCGACGTGGGCCGGTCAGCGTGCGGCCCGGCACCAGCGGCGGCGGATCTGGGGCATAGCGGCTGGTCGTTCGATCAGCGGCGGCCGGGCCCACTTGCTGCACGACGGC
Organism: Miscanthus lutarioriparius; assembly: GCA_904845875.1. Classification (NCBI taxonomy): domain Eukaryota; kingdom Viridiplantae; phylum Streptophyta; class Magnoliopsida; order Poales; family Poaceae; genus Miscanthus; species Miscanthus lutarioriparius. The sequence continues at coordinate 7,181,720 of CAJGYO010000014.1, forward strand.
GATCGCGGGGTGCCTACTCCTGCTTGTTAGTTGATCTCCACCCATAGGCCCAACGGCCTATTGGGCCCTTGCCTCTGCGCCCTGATCGGGGGCACCCAACCCTAATCCGGTTGGTGGGCCCACACAAAGACACATAAAAAGGAAGGTGGGGTGAGGGCTCGAACTATGAGGTTCGCCCAGAGCCGCCATTCCCACCTACATAACCCTAATCCGATCTAAAGGCCGTCTTTGCCAGGCTGACAGGATGAGCCCCAACCACCGCCGTCGACCCACTGCGGGGTCACCACCGGACCACGCATTGTGTCTCCACCAGCCACCATCGACTTCACCGCCACCGTCTTTGGGCGTCTTCTACACTGCGGCACCGGCATCTACCCTTCTGATGCATCTCCAGAGAGAAGGCGAGGAGTCTACTTGGATCTACGGGTCACACAGAGGTACTAATCCTACGATCCTAACATTGGTACCAGAGCCAGGCTGCCTCTGTGTGACTCTAACCCTAATCGTAAAAAAGAAATGCAGAAAAGGACCAGGGGGTGGCGGAGGTCACTGGAACCCCGGTCACCACCGCCCACCATGTGGGAAAAGTGCCGCATCGACACGGCAAGAAAGAATAGATCCGTGTTCGGATCAGAGAAGAAGTAAAGGAAGGGGAAAAGAGGGATTCGGTACAAATAAGAAAAGAAAATAAATCAAAAACTGATCTGGATTCTTTCACTGTTTTCGGCCCAACTAAATCTGAGAGCTCTAATGGAGGAAGAATATCATTCTTAACTTGTCTTTCTATTCTCCCCCTCGAAATATGGCCTAATCGACAAAGGCCATAATTTCGATAACGCATCGTGAGCTCTCTTATGCCACCATTTCCGAGTAACACTGCAGTGACCAACCTGCTTTATCGGCTAAGTGGCATATGTCTTTGAAGAGCCATGAAACTGACTCTTTATTCTATCGAGGTATTCGGTGACCGTGTCACATTCTGGGATTGAGCCCACAATTACAGGTTCAATCATGTTCTTTATCACCGCCAAACATTTCTTGTTTGTAGTGACCCACTTCCTATGCTCAAAAGCCATAGGATATCTTTTGGGATTCAAAATCCCTTTCTTTAGTTGCCCAAGTGGCACCATTCACTTTTGTCTCCCTCACCGGTGCCACAATCTCAGTGGAACACGGTGAGGTGACTACCCAGTCCACCTTAGACAAGATGAAAATCAGGTCAAAACTTTTCTTAACATAAAATAACACCATTTGCATGCCTCGATTCCAACGTTGGTCAAAATCAAAACATACAACTATTCTTATACACTAATTCTACATCACCGCTAGGCGTAAAATAGAATTAATGCATAAATCTTTAACTTTCACAACTGTTCTTACACACTAATTCTACATCACCGTTGGGTAGAAGTAGAATTAATGCATAAATTATTAACTTTTTATAACTGTTCTCATGCACTAATTCTACATCACCGTTAGGCAGAAATAGAATTAATGCATAAATCATTGAAATTATCAACTTTTCTTATACACTAATTCTACATCACCGTTGGGCAGAAGTAGAATTAATGCATAAATCATTAAAATTATCAACTTTTTTTATACACTAATTCTACATCACCGTTGGGCAGAAGTAGAATTAATGCATAAATCATTAAAATTATTAACTTTTCTTATACACTAATTCTACATCACCGTTGGGCAGAAGTAGAATTAATGCATAAATCATTATAATTATGATATTGTTATTAACAACGTTAGTCAGAAAATAACAACATCATAATCATATTAAAACTCTTTTTCTCCAATTAAATACCACATTGGTTCAAAATAACTGGAGAATCAATATTTTCTTTAGCAACGGAAAAAATCTCTTTTTCTCCAATTAAATATCACATTGATTCAAAATAACTGGAGAATAAACAACTTCTTTAGCAGCGGAAAAATTTTCACTCAATTTCTTGAATTTTACCCACAAGGAAAAAATATTTTTTCTATTTTTCTTTTGAGCTATTTTTCATTTTCCATAAATTAGCAATTACTGGAAAAGAAAAAATCAAAAACTGATCTGGATTCTTTCACTGTTTTTGGCCCAACCGGCATAGCGGCCCACGGCCCACGTCCGCGCGTGAGCTGTCTCGCCTCCCCAAGCGCCTGAGGCCACAACTTTGGCTCGGGCCGGATTCCGCCCTCATGGCCTTCGCGCGCTTTGGACGTGGCCCACGATCTCGGCGCCGTTGAATCCAATCGGACGGCCGAGCGGGCGTTTCGGTCGGTCAAAACCCCAACGCCGCTCGGCTCCCCGCAACCCTAGCGCCATTCGCCCCCCGCCTTTCTCTCTCTTCTTTCTCTCTTCACCGCTTTCCTCTCCTCTCTCAGCCGTAGCGATGAAATCGAGCGAGAGCGAGCAAGGCGAATGAGTGGAGCAGTGAGCCCGGCGCCATCACCGGCCCCCTCGCCGGGCGTCTGCGTTCCCAATGGTGGCGAGCGCGCCCGCCGTCGAGCGGCTCAACTGCACGCGCCTCAGGCCCGGATCCCGTGACGGTGCCCGGCGCCGCCCTTTCTTTTCCCAAGCCGCGGCACGACGGCGGAGAGTAAGCCACCCCCTTCCCCTCTTCCCCTTTTGGTTTCTTTGGTTCTTGTGCTCGGATTTCATCCGATTTGGGGATTAGGGTTAGGGTTTGGGGATGGGGTTTCACTGTTTTCTTTTTCCCTTGTTCCCCAATCGGATTTAGATCTTGTTTGCTTTTCTTTGTTTGACCGATTGGGTGGGTTAGGGTTTCATTTTCTTTTGATTTCTTTTCCTTTTCGAAGTTCATCCGAATGGGTTCCTTCCCATCCGAAACGGTTCCTTTCCCCTTCTCCCTTTCTCCTTTCCCATCCCCTTCTTCTTTTCGATTTGGACTGTGTTCTTCTCTTTTCCGAACCAGCGGATGGGAATAGGGTTTAGATCTAGGGTTAGGTTTCGGTTTTCTTTTCATTTCTTTTCTTTTCTTATTTGTACCGAATCCCTCTTTCCCCTTCCTTTACTTCTTCTCTGATCCGAACACGAATCTGTTCTTTCTTGCCGTGTTAGTGCGGCACTTTTCCCGCGCGGTGGCGGTGGTGACTGGGGTTCTAGTGACCTCCGCCACCCCTAGGCCATATTTCGAGGGGGAGAATAGAAAGACAAGTTAAGAATGATATTCTTCCACCATTAGAGCTCTCAAATTTAGAACAATGCAGAGAATGCATAAAAGGAAAGTATGTAAAGAAGATTAAGAAAGATGCCAAATGAAGTGCAGGAGTTTTATAGATTATTCACACAGACATATGTGGTCAGTTTTCCTGTAAAGAGTGTGGATGGTAATGATTCGTTCATAGCATTCACATATGAGTACTCCCATTATGGCTAAATTTATCCAATCAAAGAAAGAAAAGATGTATTGGATAAATTTAAGATATTAAAGATTAAGATAGTCAGGTTTGACCGTGGAGGAGTACTACGGTCAGCATACCCTAAAAGAATTGCATAGTAGCCCAGTATTCTATACCGGGCAAACCTCAGCATAATAGAGTAGCTAAAAGAATCAATCGTACCCTGATGGATATGGTGGGCAGTATGATAAGTTACTCCACCTTACAGTTGAGCCTGTGAATCGAGGCGTTGAAAACGGCCATTCATATTCTTAATAAAGTATCAAGAAAGTCGGTGCCCAAAACACCGTATGAGTTGTGGACAGAAAGAGTACCCTCACTAAACACTTGAGTGTGTGGGGGAGCCCTGCTGAGGCTAAAGTATTTAACCCAAACATTGGAAAACTAGATTCCAAAATAGTAAGTTGCCATTTCATTGTCTACAAAGAAAAGTCAAAAGGTTTTCGTTTCTACTATCCACAGTGACATACAAAGTTTGTGGAAACGAGACACGCTATCTTCCTAGAGGACGAAAAGATGAGGGGGAGCATGGTAGCTCGAGAAATTGTCCTTGAAGTGAAGCGGGTGTATGCGCCCACTTCAATGATTCATGAGCCATTTTTCTCACTACCTGCTGTAGCTGCACCGACAGTGCTAGATACTGTGGTGCCAGCACCTATTGTTATCCCACCTATGGCAACAATGAATGACGATGAGGAACCTATTCTTCAAGATTCTATAGAACCTATTGCCACACATGAGGGGGAGCAACAACAGCCTCAAATAGAAGATGTGCCAAATGTGAAGGCCCCTAGTAGGTCTCAAAGAGTTAGAAAATCAGCTATTTCTGCTGATTATGAAGTGTATAACACTAAGGAATTCCAAATGGAAGATGAAATGAAATCGATGAATGTCAATAAAGTTTGGGATTTAGAAATAATTCCTAAAAGAGTCAAAACAGTAGGCTATAAATGGGTCTACAAGACTAAACATGACTCTCAAGGGAATATAGAGACATAAAGTGTGACTTGTGGCAAAAGGCTTTATGCAAAGAGAAGAGATTGATTACAATGAGACCTTTTCTCCAGTCTCATGTAAAGTTTCCTTCAGAATTATAATGGCATTAGTGGCACATTACGATTAAGAATTACATCATATGGATGTAAAGACGACATTTCTCAACAGAGACTTGGAGGAAAATGTTTACATGGCACAATCGAAAAGTTTTGTCATGGAAGGAAAAGAACGAATGGGATACCGTCTAACGAAATCCATTTATGGATTAAAGCAAGCTTCAAGACAGTGGTACTTGAAGTTTCATCGGTCAATAAAGAATTTTGGGTTTTAAAAGAGAATGTAGAGGACAATTGTGTCTATGCAAAGTTTAAGAATGGGAAGTTTATCTTCCTTGTCCTGTATGTAGATGATATCTTACTTGCTAGTAGTGATGTCAGTCTACTATAGGAGATAAAGAAGTTTTGTCCCCAAAACTTGATATGAAAGATCTTGACGAAGCCTCGTTCTTCTAGGGATCGAGATTCACCGAGATAGAAGAAAAGGGTATAATGACTGTCACAAAATACATACATGGAAAAGATCTTAAAGAAATTCAGTATGCACAAGTGTAGTCCCTCACCTGCTCCTATAGTCAAGGACGACAGATATGGGGATTTTCAATGCCCCAGGAACCAATATGAGCTCAATTGATAAAGTGAAAGTGGTTCCATATGCTTCAGCTGTCGGAAGCTGGCAATATGCTCAAGTATGTACATGCCCTGACTTGGCATTTGTTACCGGGTTTTTTCTTGGCAGATTCTAGAGCAATTCTGGAATAGAACACTGAAATTAGTATAGAAAGTCTTGCATTATTTGCAAGGAACGAAAGGCCTCATGATGACATATAGAAGATCTGATTCACTCCACATAGTGGGATATTCAGATTCTGATTATGCGAGAGTGAATGCATATCCAGACGTGGATTTTCTATCATCTCGCAAAGGAGAGCTATTTCATGGAAAAGCTCAAAGTAAACTGTCACTACATCGTCCACAATGTATGACAGTTTGTAGCGTGTTATGAGGCAATGGGCAGGTGAACTAACTAACGAAGTTCATACCCGGTTTGAAGGTGGTTGACGACATCTATAGACCACTAAAGTTATACTGTGATTATAATCTGGCAGTACAGGATGCTCACAACATAAGTCAAGTGGTGCTGCCAAACACATTGACATAGAGTATTATGTTGTGAAAGATAAAGTCCGGGATCAAGTCATAAGTCTTGAGCATATAAGAACAGAAAGGATGCTCGCGGATCCGCTTACAAAAGGCTTACCACCTAACATGTTCAGAGGATATGGTGTTCAGAGAACATGTAGCTAGCTTGGGTTTAAGGGAAAGCCTAAAATATTCCTGGACAAAAGAAGGCCCAAAGATAAGTATCTATTTCAGAACAGAGTAGTGAGTCAGAGTCATTAAGTCTATCGGCAATGGACCGTGATTTATGAGACATGCTCTATGAGCTAATCAGTAATGGAATGAACAAAAGTAAATGATATGAAAGTGAAAGATGGAATGAGATCAAGGGGGAGAATGTTAGTTGATCTCCACCCATAGGCCCAACGGCCTATTGGGCCCTTGCCTCTGCGCCCTGATCGGGGGCTTCCAACCCTAATCCGGTTGGTGGGCCCCTGTCGCACAGCACACATAAAAGGAAGGTGGGGGTGAGGGCTCAGACTATGAGGTTCGCCGTGAGCCGCCATTCCCACCTACAGTAACCCTAATCCGATCTAAAGGTCGTGCTGCCAGCGACGGGATGAGCCCCAACCACCGCCGTCGACCCACTGCAGGGTCACCACCGGACCACTGTCTCTCCACCAGCGCCACTGGACTTCACCGCCACCGCGCTGGACGTCTTCTACACTGCGGCACCGGCGTCTACCCGCTATGGTGCATCTCCAGAGAGAAGGCGAGGAGTCTACCTGGATCTACGGGTCACACAGAGGTACTAATCCTACGATCCTAACATTGCTACCTCTCCGGGCAGCCCCCGGCGACGCTGGCGGAGTTCACCATCGGCAGCAGTGGCAACCATGACTACTATGACATCTCGGTGATCGACGGCTACAACCTGCCCATGGACTTCTCATTCAGCACCGGCGCCGCCTCTAAGGTGCAGGGACTCGCTGCTGCCCGACGCGTACCACCAGCCCAATGACCCTAAGGTGGTGTTTGGATCATGGGTCCAAAGACTAAAGTTAAGTTTAGTCCCTAAAGTTTAGCCCATAAACTTTAGTTCTGTCGGGTGTTTGGATTCATGGGCTAAACTTTAGCGAATTTTAGGTGCATTCCAAACGCATCTAGACGGTGAATACCATTTTAAAGCAGCTAAGTCCCGCACTTCACCAACTTCAATAATCTGAATTCAATTGTGATAAATAATAACGAACAATGTAAGTACTCGATCATGATACGGAGAGCAGCAATAATAAACAAATGCCAACATTCAGTGAGGCCCACAAGCAATAAGAGTTGGGAGTGGAGCGCATACCGATCTAGTTGCAGGTGATACGGAGAACCGGCACCATCGTCCCCGGAGATGCCAGCTGCAGAACGTGAGGGAAGGACGAGATGGCTATCTCAGAAGTATGAATGAAAATGCATGATTGAACACAAAGCTCCAATGTTTTTACCGGCTTGCAATGGCTGCGTAGGTGGCGATGGAAACCTGGGGATCTGTCCCTTGACCGCCGCTTGTTCGGCGACATTGCCAAAGCAGCATCTTCCGTGATTGAAGGAGCAAGGAAAGGGATCTAACACTCACGCCAAATTCTTATCAGTAGGAACAGGGGCATTTTTATCAGGGCGGCTGGGGTTGGGCGCCCCTACAAGCATGCCCCTGCCCCAACAGCCCAGCCGCCTTGACAGATGTCACCAGTAGGCGGCTAGTAACCTGAACCGCCTACAGCTGGGGCTGATCTGTAGGGCGGCTCAATCACCACCGCCTCAAGCAGATATGTCACTATAGGGGCGGCTGGTAACCCCAGCCGCCTTTACAATTAGGGCTGATCTGTAGGCGGCTCAATCACCACCGCCCTGCAGTTCTCGATCAGAAGGGCGGCTGAATCACCAGCCGCCCCTACCGATGGCGCACTTAATAAATAGCAGCCACCCTCTTCTTCCACCTCGGACACACTCTTCTACACACAAAAAAAAAGGTTGGAAGGCCTTGGGCTCCTCCTAAAAATTGCTCTACTAAGAGGGGAGGTTTTGATCTCAAATCCTTTGGTGGAGAGGCTCTAAAAGGTTAGGAAATGCGTCTCCAACTCTTTATTTAAGTTTAATTCGTTGGTTAGTGAGTAATTTGATTTGAGGTTTTCTCTTTCTTCCATGGAGCTTGAGCTAGTTATGAGTGAAATTAGACCCTAATTTTCACTATACTAGGATAAATTAGGTAGGAAAGTAAGATTGCACCCTTTATTAGTACATCTTTGTTGATTTTAGTGTAGTATTAGTGAAGTTTGATGCATGTGTCATGAAACCCTATATCTAGATCTAGGATTTTGTTTTTTTTTCTTTTTCAATTTTTCCTTTATGTGACTAGGGTTTGCATGTAGGTGAATGTGTAAGATTTTAATTGTTGCTAATGTGTAAAATATCCTCTACCATGGCTACTAATTATCATTTAATATTTATTTTGATTCCTTTCTATAATGTGTGTTTTTAATTAGTTATGGATAAATAGGCCATTAATATTTAATATTTATTTTGATTCCTTTCTATAACGTGTGTCTCAGAGATTTGTGGGGAAGAATCGGATCGAGGCGATCTGGCTGGAAGGGAGCGAGGATGGCCGGATCGGTGGCGGCGCGCGAGCACGACCGGCGTGGCACCGACTCCAGCCCGCCCGCTCCACCCGTGCGCACGCCGTCGGGATCCCACGCTACGGCGCGCATGATTAGGGGAATTGGCAATTCGGCATGCATGCATGCATGCATGTCTTACTCCCAGCATTAGGGGATGTGGAGGATTTTATTTTGTTTTCCTATATTTTATTAATTTATTAAGTAATTTATAAAATATAAAAATCAATGGCTGAGATTGATTTAAAGTATTACCTTCTCAAAGATAAAGTTTGTACCTTAGCATTGCCCTTAAGAAAAATATCACGCTTCATATTTGCTACTATTAGTAGAGAAAATAAAACAACCATTTGGGAACCTTATCAAAATCACATGCATGTACAGGTAAAGAAGACAACAGGGTTACATGGTTACATGCTTGCTGCACCAACGCGAACGTTGGCCCCCGTCTTTTCTACTGTGGAGGAGGCGTGTGCGGTGTGTCCGTGCAGGAGTATCGAGCATCTCTGATACTGAAACATCACACATCTCGTCACGTTACCGCTGAAAAGAGCTCCAGTACCAGCAAGGCAGGAAGGGAGAAGGCCATACGGTGCAGTGCAGACTGCAGAAGATTTATTAAAATGAGCTCGGCGCCAAGATATACGATGCCGAGCTCTCGGCGTCAGCGCCTCGGCACCGAGCTGCCTGCCATGTCACCGCTACATCTGCTTGAGCCCAAGAGCTCGGCGTCGGGGACGCGTTGGCCCGAGATTTGTTAGCTCGGCGCCAGCATCGATGGCGCCGAGTTAAAATCCAAATTCTGAAATCTTTCCTCCAATAGCGTATTTGTGAAAAACTTTCAAACAAAGGGCTAAAAAATAAAAAAATTGGAAACTTTAGTCCTCTAATCTACAATGACTGTTTTCCCTCAATTAATTATCCATGCACGGCTATGCATGCTGGCCTGCTGGGCGTGCCGCTGCTGCTCGTCGGCGCTAGCTGCTCTGGCGTGCTGGGCGCTAGCTGGTGCTCGCCGGCCCTACCTGCTGCTGGCCTGCTGGATGCACAGGCAAGCATGAATGCATTTCGAAATATTTCACTTATTACACAACTGAGTCCATACAAGAAATCAAACACACTCTCTTTTCATTTATTTGAACAAACCATTGGCTATTTCATCACGGAATGCATTCGGCGTCCCTTGCTTGACGTGTTGGATGTTGATGCTTCAGGAGGAACATAGTTCTCATCACGATCACAACGATCAAGTCCTTGTCCACAATCTGACTCTCTCGAATAAAATTATGAAGTGTCATGCATGCTACAATTATTTCGCTTTGCTTTGACATTGGATAACTTGGCACTTTCAATAAAATCCTCCACTTCATCTTCAAAACTCCAAATGACCTTTCGACGACATATCTAAGGGATGAATGAGCAAAATTAAAGGTCTCTTTTATACCTTTTGGCATTGGCCCGTTTCGAAACTCTAGAAGATGGTACTTTGTTCCCTTGTAAGATGCAAGATAACCCGGACGATTCGGGTACCCAGAGTCCACTAGGTAAAACTTCCCTGCAGATGTGAACAAGTTAAACCAATTAACCAAAGATGAGATGGGGATGTAAACTTACAAGGAAAAGGAAGGCACACAAAAAGAACGAAGGGCAAGATTGCCATCACATACAAAAGACTGGCACAGCAGCTCTTCATGTTGTATATCTATGTATTTTTCAAACAGACTTAACCTTATGTTTGGAGGGTTACACAGTTGAAATTTATAGCAAAATAATGTAGTCTAAAAATTGCCATGGTTTAGAAGACCTCTGATATATAGAGAGAGGTAAATTCTTGCCAATTAATGTATAATAGATATCATTTATGTTAGATATTATGGGCTTGGCCCATTTATTTAATATCTCTATTAAACTCTATGGTCCTTACATGTGCATTAATGGTTTTTATACCATATGGGAATTTAATCGAGAGGCGACTCTACTTAAATACTTGATCATTGACCGATCTATTTGAAAAGTAAAAGTGAATCACCTGGATGCCACACGCGCGCGCGTGCGCCGCCGCCGCCGCCACCCGGCCCGGCCCGAGCCCGTGCGCGTGGCGAGGCAGGCAGGCAGCGGCGGCGAGCGAGCGGACGGGCGGGCGAGGCCTTTATTTTTGTCACTCAGTTTCCTTTGATGGAATTGATTGGAGGAGTTTCTGTTAACTCCTGTGACGAATTGATTGGAGGAGTTTCTGTTAACTCCCGTGACTTCTGGCTCTCCGTCTCCGTCTCTTCCGCCGCAGGGGGAGGTGTGGACCCTCGGTGCCGCCGGCTTCTCCTCTTCTGGCCTCCGCCTATAAGACAAATCCTCCCCTCTCGGTTAAGTTCTCTTGGCGAAGTACACCACTTTCCAGCAGGCGCAAGTTTTTCCCGCTCCACCTCCGGCGAGCACCAGAGATGGAAGAGTAGGCCTCCGGAACGCGTCTCCGTCGTGGGCTTCACCTGCTCGGGTGAAGACGGGCGATTACGTTTTTGGGGAGTGTCGGTGGTGGCATGACTACTCGCTGGTGAACCTGTAGCGGTGCGTCTTCACGGCGTCCTTTTCTACACTGCATCGAGCGAGACGACTACAGCAACAAAGCACCACCATGGCCTTTCCTGGTGCAAGCGGCTCCGCCGCAGGGTATAATCTCCTTCACCCTCTTCTGAGTTTCATTATCAATATCATGATGTTCCTAGGCAATACTGCTTTCATATTCAGCATGCTCTGTTTGGTTGATTTGGATGATTATGCTAGTACTGTTTTTCTGGTTCCTTTTAATTTTGTGATCATCATGATCTTGATATTTGAGAACACATCTTTTATATTTATGATCATGTCTGTGATGCTTCAGCTGTGTAAAACAATGTTTCACATATGTTTCAGTTCTATAATTTGCCTTATCATCATGTTAACACTTGTCATGAATTGTTTCTGTCATTTTATTCATGATGTCACTCTTATTTTTATTGCATCATTTTTATGGATTAAAATAAATATGAAAATGCCTTATTCTTCAACATTCCAAAAACGTAATTTCAGGCCATTTTCATCTGTTGGCTTTGCGGGCATGCTAAAGCCTACGCCGTTTGAGGGCACTCACTACAAGAGGTGGCGTGAGAAAGCCCTTCTGTGGTTGTCGGCCATGCGCTGTGGTCATGTGCTCAATGAGCAGCCTGCTACTGTGAGATCCGATGAGGATGAGCAGGCTTGGGGACATGCTGAGACCATGTGCAAGGCTGCACTGTTGAGCATCATCAGTGACTCTCTGGTTGATGCCTACATACCACTCCCGACTGGCAGAGCTGTGTGGGAGGCTCTTGAGGCCCGGTATGGTCTTTCCGACGCCGGTTCTGAGCTGTACATCATGGAGCAGTTCCATGACTACAAGATGGTTGATAACCGTCCTGTAGTCGAACAGGCTCATGAGATACAGGGACTGGTGAAGGAATTGGAGTTGTACGGCTGTCCTCTTCCTGACAGGTTCATGGCAGGGTGCATTATTGCTAAGCTGCCACCTTCCTGGACTGATTTTGCTACTACCTTGAAACACAAGAGGCAATAGTTTAGCATTGCTGAACTTGTTGGCACTCTTGATGTTGAGGACAAGGCAAGAGTAAAGGATGTCAAGGGAAAGAGCAAGGGTGGGAATGGTGAGGCGACTACTAGTGCACATGTGGTGCAAAAGTTTCGTCCTAAGCCACAAAAGAAGAAGCCCCAGCAGGAGCTTAAGCAGAAACCCACTATCTCCTTCAAGAAAGGTAATAATAAGAAGATGGGATTAGACAAGGCAAAGATGAATTGCTTCACTTGTGGAAACACTGGGCACTTCTCTAGAGAGTGTCCTGAGGCTAAGTGGAAGCCCCCACCAAAGGCGAAGACAGTCAATACCATTGAGACTGATCTGAGACGCTTCTGGGTACGGTAATTTATCTGCATTTACAGTTTGTTCCTCACCTGATTGGTGGTTTGATCCAGGTGCAAATATACATGTGTGTGTTGATAAGTCCTTGTTTTCTTTTTACCAGGTCGGGAGGAGTGGAGCCTTGCTGATGGGGAATGGCGCGCGTGCTGGTGTTCATGGTGTTGGTACGGTGGATCTGAAGCTTACTTCGGGGAAGACCGTGCAACTCAAGAACGTGCATCATTTCCCCTCAATAAGGAAAAATCTTATTAGTGGCTCTCTGCTATGTCGAGACGGTTTTAAACTTGTGTTTGAGTCGAATAAATGTGTTATGTCAAGTATGGGAACCTTTGTTGGAAAAGGCTATGAGAGCGGAGGCTTGTTCCGCTTTGTCGTTGGTTGATACTTTACCTCTTGCGTTGAATAATGTCGTTAATAACGTTAATGTTGAGATGAATGTTTGGCATTCTCGATTATGTCATGTTAATTTTGGTTGCATGTCCCGCTTAGCTGGTTTGAATTTAATTCCTAAATTTGACGTTGCCAAAAGTTCCAAATGCCATACATGCGTTGAGGCAAAACAACCTCGCAAGCCTCACAAGGCAGTTGCGGCGAGAGAGTTGGCACCACTTGAACTCATCCATTCCGATATTTGTGAAATGAACGGAATTTTGACAAAAGGTGGTAAGAGATACTTCATAACGTTCATAGATGATTGCACTCGATATTGCTATGTGTACCTAATTAAAACAAAAGATGAGGCATTACATTATTTTAAAACCTTTAAAGCTGAGGTTGAGAATCAACTTGAAAAGAAAATCAAACGGTTGCGGTCCGATCACGGGGGAGAATATTTCTCTAATGAATTTTCTACGAGTTTTATGCGGTGCAGTATAATCCATGAGAGGACACCTCCATACTCACCACAATCCAATGGGATTGCTGAGAGAAAGAACCGCACTCTAACTGACTTGGTGAATGCCATGTTGGAGACAGCTGGTTTATCTAAGGAATGGTGGGGTGAGGCAATTTTAACTGCGAATCATGTCCTAAATAGAGTGCCCACAAAGAACAAAGAAATCACTCCATTTGAGGAATGGGAGAAAAAGAGGTTAAATATTTCTTATCTTCGCGTTTGGGGTTGTTTGGCCAAAGTGAACGTGCCAATAAACAAAAAGCGAAAAGCTTGGACCAAAAAGCTGAGATTGTGTTTTCCTCGGCTATGCCATTCATAGTGTGGGCTATCGATTTTTAATAATAAATTCTAGTGCTCCTGATATGGCTGTTGGAACGGTCATGGAGTCTAGAGATGCCACGTTCTTTGAGAATGAATTTCCAATGAAAATAGGTGCACCTAGCGTGTCTAGTCATGATTACATTCTCAATTTCATGAATCGAATATACACGCCGATGATAACACCCATGAGCTTGAGCAAAATCCTAAGGAGGATGATAATACTGTCACTCGAAGGAGTAAGAGGCAAAGAGTTGCAAAATCCTTTAGAGACGACTTTATTATATATCTCGTGGATGACACTCCCACAACTGTTTCTGAGGCATACTCTTCTCCTGATTCTGACATGTGGAAGGAGGCAGTGCAAAGTGAGATGGACTCCATTATGTCCAATGGGACGTGGGAAATGGTTGACCGTCCATTTGGTTGCAAACCTGTGGGCTGCAAATGGGTGTTTCAAAAGAAGCTGAGGCCTGATGGTACAATTGAGAAGTACAAAGCTAGGCTTGTTGCTAAGGGTTATACACAGAAGGAAGGTGAAGATTACTTTGATACTTACTCACCTGTCGCTCGACTGACAACCATTCGTGTGTTGCTATCCCTGGCTGCCTCACATGATCTTTTCATTCATTAGATGGATGTTAAGATAGCCTTCCTAAATGGAGAGCTTGAGGAAGAGATCTACATAGATCAGCCTGATGGGTTTATTGCAAATGGTCAGGAGGGTAAAGTTTGTAAGTTATTGAAGTCCCTATACGGCCTAAAGCAAGCCCCCAAGCAGTGGCATGAGAAATTTGATAAAACTTTAACATCAGCCGGCTTTGTTGTGAATAAAGCTGATAAATGTGTATATTATCGGTTTGGTGGTGGTGATGCTGTGATACTATGCCTATATGTGGATGATATATTAATATTTGGCAACAATCTAAATGTGATCAAAGAAGTAAAAGATTTTTTATCGAGTAACTTTGAGATGAAAGACTTGGGTGAGGCTGATGTTATTCTCAACATTAAGCTTTCAAGGGTGGAAGGAAACGGTGGGGTAACTCTTATGCAGTCTCACTATGTGGAAAAGGTCTTGAACCGATTTGGGTACAGTGAGTGTACGTCTGCTCCTACTTCGTACGATCCAAGCGTTCATTTGAGGAAGAATCACAGAATTTCAAGAGACCAATTGAGATATTCACAGATAATTGGTTCTCTCATGTACCTAGCTAGCGCAACCAGGCCTGATATCTCGTTTGCTATAAGCAAACTAAGCCGGTTTGTGTCAAATCCGGGAGATACTCACTGGAATGCTCTTGAGAGAGTGTTGCGCTATTTGAAAGGACAATGAGTTACGGCATTCACTTTTCCGGGTATCCAAGGGTACTAGAGGGTTATTGTGATGCTAATTGGATTTCTGATGCGGATCAGTTGTATGCCACGAGTGGATACGTGTTCCTACTTGGAGGTGGTGCTGTTTCTTGGAAGTCTTGCAAGAAGACTATCTTAACGAAGTCTACAATGGAAGCAGAACTGACCGCATTGGATACCGCTAGTGCTGAGGCAGAGTGGCTCCGTGATTTCCTAATGGATTTGCCGATTGTTGAGAAACCAATCCCGACAATTTCCATGAACTGTGATAATCAAACTGTGATCACTAAGGTAAACAGTTCTAAGGATAATATGAAGTCCACAAAGCATGTGAATAGACGTTTGAAGACTGTCAGAAAACTGAGAAACTCCGGAGTAATTGCATTGGACTATGTTCATACATCAAATAATCTGGCAGATCAATTCACTAAGGGTCTGCCACGCAATGTGATAGAAGGTGCGTCGAGGAACTAGGTTTGAGACCCACATAGAGCCATCAACAATGGTAACTGTCCTATGTGATCGGAGATCCCGTGAATTAGGATGGCGAAACAAAATCATTGATTGACCGAGGAGAGACCCTTTAGATTATAGCTCGATTCGTTGGAGATGCACCGCTCTCCAATCTTGTTAAGCGGGATGATTAAGTTCTTAATGTGATCCGAAAGGGCTTGGTATAAGCGGGGATGTTGTCCTCTGAGAACATCCTATAAGGAACACACCTATATGAGCTCGATTGCTAGTCACAATCTATGAGATGTGGGTAATCTCTAGATGCTCATGAAAAGGCCTCAAGTGTGACTTATATGCTTCAAAAGCAGAGGAAGGCACTTGGCAACCTAGTATCGCTTAAGAGGCTATGTGAAACTCATCTCGCTTTCAAACTGCAATTCAAGGTTCTGTCCATTGTTGGTTGTGGATGAGTGTAGCTAGTTTTCTAGATGGATGTTCAACTTTAATGCCTCCATCAAACACCGGTATATAAAAGGAATGTGGTTACGAGAACTCCAAACTGCGTACCCTAGAGTTTGGTGGGGATTGTTAGATATTATGGGCTTGGCCCATTTATTTAATATCTTTATTAAACCTATGGTGGTCCGTACATGTGCATTAATGGTTTTTATACCATATGGGAATTTAATCGAGAGGCGACTCTACTTAAATACTTGATCATTGACCGATCTATTTGAGAAGTAAAAGTGAATCACCTGGATGCCACACGCGCGCTGCCTTGCCCCGCCGCCGCCCGCCTCGGCTTTGCTTTGAGCCCGTGCACGTGCGTGCGTGAGGCAGTGTGCAAAGCAGCGGCGGCGGGCGGCGGCGGCAGCGAACCAGGCAAAGCGAGGCCTTTATTTTTGTCACTCGGTTTCCTTTGATGGAATTGATTGGAGGAGTTTCATTAACTCCACGTGACGAATTGATTGGAGGAGTTTCATTAACTCCGTGACTTCGGCTCTCCGTCTCCGTCTCTTCCGCCACGGGGGAGGTGTGACCCCTCGGTGCTGCCGGCTTCTCCTCTTCTGGCCTCCGCCTATAAGACAAATCCTCCCCTCTCGGTTAAGTTCTCTTGGCGAAGTACACCACTTTCCAGCAGGCGCAAGTTTTTCCCGCTCCACCTCCGTGAGCACCCGGAGATGGAAGAGTAGGCCTCCGGAATGCGTCTCCGTCGTGGGCTTCACCTTCTCGGGTGAAGACGGGCGATTACGTTTTTGGGGAGTGTCGGTGGTGGCACGACTACTCGCTGGTGAACCTGTAGCGGTGCGTCTTCACGGCGTCCTTTTCTACATCGCATCGAAGCGGGCGACTACAAACAACAAAGCACCACCATGGCCTTTCTCGGTGCAAGCGGCTCCGCTTGCCAGGGTATAATCTCCTTCACCCTCTTCTAAGTTTCATTATCAATATCATGATGTTCCTAGGCAATACTGCTTTCATATTCAAAGATGCTCTGTTTGGTTGATTTGGATGATTATGCTAGTCTTTTTTTACGGTTCCTTTTAATTTTGTGATCATCATGATCTTGATATTTGAGAACACATCTTTTATATTTATGATCATGTCTGTGATGCTTCAGCTATGTAAAACAATGTTTCACATATGTTTCGGTTCTATAATTTGCCTTATCATCATGTTAACACTTATCATGAATTGTTTCTGTCATTTTATTCATGACGTCACTCTTATTTTTATTGCGTCATTTTTATGGATTAAAATAAATATGAAAATGCCTTATTCTTCAACAATTTATATAGTTGTATTTCACACTTTCAGTGAATTTGGCAATTATTAATGTATCCTTTGCTCTCTGATAACAATAATCGCTAGCCCCAAATAGATTGTATAATTCTATATTTCAGTTTAAGGAACTGCAAAATTCTTAATGCAATCCAAGTTATCTATTAAGAATGATTGGTAGTCATTAACCGTTGCCAAATTTATGTGCTAGAATTCAGGATCTATTAGATCTACTACTTCTAGTTATTGGTACATACAACAAGATAGCAATCAATTTTGGATGACTTCTCACATCTTCTACTATTTTGTGAGAGATTTTACAATGCTTGAAAATAATAATAGCCATCCATTAGTCTAGATCTAATGGCCAAAAATAGAGAGGTACCTATTAGGAGGAACCTAAATTGTGGACCAAAACCTTAAATTTGTGGGCCTATAACTACATCCAAAATTAGGTAGATGGGTAAATATGTACTTTCATCGAAAATTATTCTAAGAGAGTAATTAGCACATCTGTAACTCTTCCACCCCAACACTGTCGCCGCCATGTCCCACGGCCACGACCTCTCGCCGGTACCTACACCAAGGCCGGCGCCCACCTGCTGTGCTCGCTGCCAGTGCCGCCATGGCCACCACATCTCTCTAACTGCTCACCTCATTGACCACACCGGACACCGCTTGTGTTGTCGCATCCCTCTAAACGCCAACATTGCGCCATCCCCCTCTAGCCACATCAAGAGATGGAGCCAGATGCAGGATTGCCAGGGAGCAAGATGAACAGCCACGCACCGGACGAGATCAGCTGCAGGAGTAAAGCAGAGAAATTCACTGCATTAGGTTACAGTTTAGCATCGAGCCATCGACGACGACTACGATGGATGAGATTTTTCCAAAGTACCTGACATCACTGTAAACTTACCAATTCCAGAATCGTCATGTGTAGTAGCGTTAATTTGACAAATCCCTTATCATGTATTAACTATTGTTATGCACAGTCTGTTTGTGTGTGTATCATAGGAAGTTTTTCTCCTCTGATCTGTTTTGACGAAATCGGAGATGTATCTGCAGCAAAACTATGTCACCAACGATTGAATATGCATAAAATTAATAATCTGTTGTTTGCATTCTGAATCTGTGATGAGTTTATGTGACAAACAGTTGATTTCTCAAGATGGTGCCTTTAGTAATATCTTTGGGCTTCGACCAGCTCATTCATGGTCTACATTGTTCGCTTGACAGCCATGTACTGGAATGATCTTCTTTTGCTTGGGTATATATCTCCCGCTATAGCTGCCGCTATAGCCCACTATAGCCTTTTGAGGCAGGGTGCCGCTATTTATATTCATGTATAATTTAGCCGCTATATCCCGCTATAGCCCGATATAGCTCCGCATTAGCTGTTTTAGAGATATACCGCTAAACACCTTAGCCCACTATTTAAAACAGCAGTTTATACTAGGTCTCCAGCCTTAATAGTTTGATGAAAGCAGGCTTGTCCTTTTTCTACTAAAATGGAATTCTGGATCAAAATGTGAAGTTATAATTCAGATTGAAGCAAAACGAAGATGTACCAGAAATGCCATTCACATTTTCAATCCTTTATGCTAAGGTTGCCTATCTATGTTAGCAATCATAGCTTGGGCACAATAAGTGCAGAAAGAGTTCAGTGAAGCCTCAAAACCACACGCAGTTGCTGTTAAAAGATCAACAACCTGGGAATTGCGATTTTCAAACAGAAGTTGACTTTCTGAAACAAACAATGGAGATTGCAACATGCCTCGTACAACATATTAATGACGGTCAGGGAACAACAGTAGGGATTGCAGAGCACCCTTGTTTCAGCACACCCAACGTCATCCTGAGATAAAACTGATCCACCAAGCTCGGTCCAACATACTTGATCTATTGGGAAGGTAGTTTATATTGCTGGTTGCTACATATTGTACTGTTGCAATTGCCAAGCATATCATTTAAGCTTTATTGGTTTCAGTTAGAGGTGATTGTCATCTGCTCACGTTTCAGCATGGTGTTACCAGCTCGCTCAAAAGTGTTGGGCTTCAGCCTTCAGGTCGGAAAACGTAAATTGTGCCCATCCCAGGCGTACCTGCCACCAGCACACAGGACCTCCTGCTCCCCAATCAGTCCTTGCACTGACGGGTATGACCAGCCCTGCTGCACGCGCCACGGCGAGCCCCTACAAGCAGTCTCCTTTTCGCGTGATTGGATGGGCGCCGGTGACCCCCTTGCCCTTGGGCTGACAGGCCCTGTTAAGCGCGGTGGCAGCAAGCTCGTGCAGGTCGGCAGCGGCGGCCACCGGCGAACCCGTGCTAGTGGCCGGCGGTCCTCCTTCCGCTGATCCATTTTGGTTTCCTCAAGTTCGTGCGACAGTGCAAAAAAAAATATCGGTCAAAGCTAATGATCAGACTGAAATAACCAAACTACCCTTGATTACTATTAATTAATTATTTTCAAGATCAACGGCTGAAGAAAATTCTATAGGGCTCCCAAGCACAGTAACACACCTTATTTTTTAAAACCATGGTGGATGACATGACTCATAGGTAGCATTACGAAGGACAGACCAGGCTAGTGGATACAGGGTGGGCTGTGCAGCTACTTTGAAGGAGTCTGCAACGCGGGTCACCATCTTCTTGTTGTATATATGGGTTAGCTACAAAACCACATCGTGCACTATTTAGCATCTTGTTGTTTAGTGTTGGTCACAACACCAGATTCATATATCACTACCGGGTATAAACCTGACATCACTGGCAGAATCAGATCTGGTAGAAAGGGCAATCAACACTGATGGGCAAGCCTACTGTGGCCAGTTCTAAACCCAGCAGTGATAGGATGATATCATTGTCAAGTCTAGCCACGAACCGGCAGTGATTAAAAAAAGAAAATATGTGTTTCTATTTCAAACGCAGGACATCATTGTTCTCTCAAGCGTCTGTTACAACATTTGTGATTATATAAGTGATGCTATTTTTTTAACTACATACTTATAAGTATTATATTATATAACACTCTAAATCTCAAATGAAAAACTTGTTAAATGAAAAGTTGTAGAACTCGTTGAGTACTACACCTTTGATGTTGAATTGTGTATTCAAAATTTGACTAGGTTTTTGAATCATAAATGATTTATGTTGAAGAAACATGTAAATGCATATCATGATATTTTTAATGCATGGGCCCCCATTCTATGTGGGCCATGATTCCTAGCATCGATAACGAGAAAATGGTGATTTTGCCATCATCAAATATGTGGCTTCCCTCGTTTGCCATCCCACAAAAGTGACTCACTCGTTTGCCATTATCAAACTTGGCACACCAGGTAAATGCCATTCTCCTCTTTTCAATCTCATTTAATCATTTTTTTTATTCTACCCAATCTTTCATTCCCGTTTTGCCCTCGCCTCCAAAACCTTATCCTCTTCTACCACCCAAGGGACATCTCCATTCTTTCTTTTCTTTCTCCTGCATGCACCCATGGCTTATGCTTCCTAGCGCCCACTGTCGCCAAGTTGCTCCAGCCACGGAAAGCCTCGTTCGCCGCCGGCTGATTTGAATCAAGTACTTCATTTAGACTATTCCTGTTTTACAATTGAGCATGTTGGCTATTTTGATTTGTTAAGACTCATCTAGCCAATAGATCAGAGCCTCACTTTTTGGACAACTTATATATTGCACATCATTGTAGTAATATATATTGCAAACCATCACCCCAAATAAGAACACAGTGATTGTATATATTGAACACAATCACGTTAATAAATTATTTTCTCTCCATTAATGATAGACCTTTACAAGGATTATGGATGATCTTCCATCATCGCTGTTCGAGGCAGTGGCTACGGTGGGCATTCAGGGTTGCATGCTGGGCAGTTAGCCCTACAATCATCCCTTGTCTTGTAAGAAACAATATGCCTTGTGTTCAAACAGCAATAGCAGTCAAAGTCATAACATCTAGCGAGATCACAGAATATAACAGTGAACTTGGTAGTAACTTAGCTTGCCAAATCTATGTGCTGGAATTCGGGATCCATTACTCTCTACTACATTAATTTGGTTTTGGCAGATATAAGGGCGCTGTTTTTGGATCCACCAACTGAACTTTAGCTGGCTAAATTTAGCTGCTAGAGATCCAGATGGCCAAGCTAAAAGACCAGCTAAAGTTTAGCTACTTCAACCCAGCTAAACCCAACTAAAATTTTAGTTGAGTCTATTAGCTGAAGGATCCAGACACCCCAGCTAAAGTTTAGCTAGGAAAACTTTTAGCTGACTAAAGTTTACCTTTGAAATTTTAGCTAGCTAAACTTTAGTTGGATAGATCCAAAACAAGGTAGCAATCAATTGCCCTAACAAAAAATTGGGAAATGAATGCCACTTGCTGGTTTAATTTAGGCACTAAACTGGCATTGAGTACAGTACACTCACTGTGAGGGCCTGACCCGGCAGTGACAGTCATCCAATCACTGCTGGGTGGTAGTGAGCCTCATTATACATATTTATCCTATCACTAGCAGTTAAGGGGCTAGAGCCGACAGTGACTTTCATGCTATTACCGTCGGGTCTAGTACGTACTAGCTCTGCTTGGTTAGTCCCGTCACCACCGATTATCCTCGTGCCAAATGTGAGTAGTGGCGGTCACTATACCTCTGGAAATTTGGCACAATTCTAGAGTCGGACTGGCATACTGCCTTTGGAAACGTATGCAGTGGGCTGGCTCTCACCACTATAAACCGTTTTCACAAATCACAAGCCTCCAGATTTTGCTTTTGTGCCAGCCAGTGAAATTGTAATAAAAACTAATAATGGAAAACTAAACTGCTCACTTTGGATTTTGGAGAAAGTGCGTGGCATAATGCCGGTCTGTGATGGGTGATAGTTGTTATCCATTACTATAGATAGTGACATGCATATACCCGTCCGTTTTGTCATGTGCTTGATGACTAGTAAAGCGCATGGGGGCCTCCTCGGGTCCAGCCGTTCGGACGATTCCTCGCGCCGGCCGGGGTTTCGCGCGCAAAATAATTTCCCCAGGGCTGGCAGCATCGAGCGGTGGGCCATGTGCTTCGTTTGCCACCAACAATCAAAAGAAAACAGAATTGCTGACATCATCACACAATGAATAGATTTGTAAACTAAAAAGAATTGTACCTACTAAACCGAGTATCCAAATTAAATTCCGATTACACCATTGTGTTTCTTATTACAAATGGTTCAAAATAAGACCCCACTTGAATATATTTAGATAAAGTTTCATTAACGAACATTTATTTCATAAAGATAGAACATTTTTTTATTATTGATTCAAAAACCAATGTTCTGCCTTCACCAGAAAAATGTTCTTGATTTAGATAAACAACATTCCAGATCTAAGAGAAAAAGTTATAGATTTAAGTGATTGGTACTATAAATCCGTAAAAATATAAAAAGAACAAAAAATATAAAATGTATAGAATTATATAATAAAAGAAAAGGAATATAGGAAAAATAAAAAACAAACATGAAAATACAAGAAATAAAATAGAATATCAGAAAATACATCGTAGAACATCACATTTATATCATGTGAACATCACAAAAAACATAATGGAAAATCACATGTATACTACGTGAACATTACAGAATACATCATATAACATCATTGTATACCAAGTGAACATCACATATATACTACGTGAACATCACAAAATACATCATAGAACATCACATGTATACCACGTGAACATTAAAAAAACATTATAGAACATCACATGTATAACACGTGAACATCACAAAAAACATAATAGAATTCACATATATACTACGTAAACATCACATAATACATCATAAAACATCATTGTATATTACGTGAACATCATATATATACTACGCGTCACAAAAAACATCATAGACCATCACATGTATACCACGTGAATATTAAAACAACATCATAGAACATCACATATATAACACGTGAACATCACAGACAAAAATCTTAGAACATCGCATGCATACTACATGAACAGCACAAAAAAATATCACAGAACATGACATTAATACCACGTGAACATCGCAAAAACACATAATAGAATATCACATCTATACTATATGAACATGGCATCTCATGAAATATAGAAAATAAAAAATAATTAAGTAAGGTAAAATAGAAAAATAAAAATGAAAAATATATAGAAAATATAAAATAAAAGATAAAAGGAAAAAGAAAGAAATACAAAAATAATACAATATAGAAATAAAATAGAATAATTAATTATAGTAAAAGCAATAATAATATAAAATAAAAAAAGAATAATGAAAATCACATGCAATGAAAAAATAAAAAAATAAATTGAAGAAAGGAAATAAAAATAAGAAAAGAAAAGAAAAGAAAAAGAAAAAATAAACATAAAAATGAAAATGATAAGAATAATAAAAAATCACCTAAAACAAAAAAAGAAATATAAATAAAAAATGAAGCAAGAAAATAAAAATAAAAAGAAAAGAAAAGAAAAGGAAAGAAAAAAAAAAGAAAAGAAAAGAAAGCATACGTACTTACCTACCCTGCTGTAGTAGTCGATCGGAAATCCCACGTCCAAGCTTCCCTCGTGCACGTCGGCGCGTGGGCCTGCAGCGCTCGTGAAAAGCCGTGCAAAACAGAAACAAACATACCGGCTGATTCCCGCGCGTAGTCTCATCCTTCCCGCGCCCCGTTCGGCGTGGTCATTAGGTCCCAACGTTTGGACCCGATGATTCCCGGAAGCGCATGACCCTTGAGGCCATTATTGCTCATCATCATTGAGCATTTTAAGTAGTGTTTGAATTTCTATATTTTTTATATGTTGTAACTGAAGGCTATAATAGAAACTTTCCTGCATTTTGGTTTCACGCAGAAATTCCTATTTGATAGGCTCCAAAAATCTTTGTTTTCATATTCCAAGGTTTTAAGAATCTTCCAACGAGTCCCTCTCAGATATGAACATTTCTCATTATTGCTCGTTTGGTTTTCATATAAAAAAACATCAATGCACATTCGTTCTACTTCTCTCGTACGATTAAAATTAGTATAGCATCGAGGGCCAGTAGGTTCTAATATAGTTCACTCCACGACTTGCATTGAGCAATATAATGCACATCACTGTCAATTAGGATTTGGATTTTGGATATCATCTAGATGAAAGAAACTGTAAGTTAGAAACTGGTTGATGGCCGCCAAATAATTCCATGCATGGAGTCGATCAGTGGGGAGACCGCAGCACTGCATGTCTACACCAGTTTTAGTGGGAGTTGCATTGTAATCTGACTAGTGGCGCACCGAGAGGAACAACAAGTGGATTTTATTACTATCTTAAACAATCCACTTTAATTATCTACACTTAACACCTTAAATATGTTTTTATCGTTTTACCACTCCGTATAACTATGTATCTACATTGATTTAGCATACCTATATTTAAAGAATTCTGTATACTTTAATCGTCAACCTCATACCTTACCTCACAAAAAATGCAACAACTATTGTGGCAATATCTTAAACAAGAGAACACTCCACTTTAAATTTTCTCATGAACAGTACCTGATACTAGTGTAATAATGGAGATACAAAAGATGCATGAAATGATCATAATATTATATTTTGGCATGGGTTATATTAGTGAAAGTTCTCCTTGTTCGCCGTCTATAAATACAAATACTTCTTCCCCGACTCCTCTCATCACGCTTCATTCCTATCTAAGCTAGCTCATCCAACATGATCAGGATGACATCATCCTCCGTCTTCTTCCTCCTGCTCGCTTGCTTCGCAACTTGCGGCAGCGCCGCGACCTTCACCATAAGAAATAACTGCGGATTCACAGTGTGGCCAGCAGGTATCCCGAACGTCGGCGGCACGCAGCTCAACCCCGGGGGGGGACGTGGACGGTCAACGTGCCGGCCGGGACCAGCGGCGGCAGGATCTGGGGCCGCACCGGCTGCTCGTTCAGCGGCGGCCGGGGCCGCTGCGCCACGGGCGACTGCGGGGGGCGCCTACTCCTGCTACCTCTCCGGGCAGCCCCCGGCGACGCTGGCGGAGTTTACCATCGGTGGCGGCAGCAACCATGACTACTACGACATCTCGGTGATCGACGGGTACAACCTGCCCATGGACTTCTCGTGCAGCACCGGCGCCGCCCTGCGGTGCAGGGACTCCGGCTGCCCCGACGCGTACCACCAGCCCAACGATCCCAAGACCTTTTCGTGCAACGGCAATAGCAACTACTAGGTGACCTTCTGCCCCTGATGAGGCAGTTAATAATTAAGAGTGAAGTTCTACCGGTACGAGTGAAGTTGTTAAATAAGACGATCGATATATATGCGTGCGTGTGTATGGTGTGATCCTTGTACTTTCCTATATATATGGAACTTCTTTAAGAGAGTAAAGTGTACTACTAGTGATTCTCGAACTTGTTCGATATCATCCTGGTTCCTAACTCGAAAACTGCTCGTTTAGGTGCAAAAACATTCGCCTATGTCATATTGGTCTCCAAACTTGTAAGTCGATTATTTTGGTTCTCAAACATGTCTGACAGTATCATCCCGGACGCTGAACTCGCAAATCATTCATTTAAATCCTCAAACTTGTTCAGCTGTGTGATCCTAGTCCCTAACTTGCAACTCGCCCTTTATGCTGGCTTGACTTCTCCTTGTCTCTCCCACTCCCATGACAGCCGCACCTCCTTCTGTTGGTCTCTTCTCCCACAACATGTCTCAGTCGCTGCTCGCTCCTTCTCTCCTCATCTTCCATCGCTCCTTCCCTCTCTCCTCCATGGTGGCGGGACACATGAAAAACATAATAATGGAACCATCATGTGGATAGAGTCCAAGAAAAACACCAGAATTTAACATATATATATATAACATTTCAGTCACAAGCTAGGTATAAAGACAAACATTAATAAAGGAACCAAAGAGCATCAATGAACTATAAAAATAAAAATAATTAGCAGATGCACTCATCGAAATGCGTGCTTTGCCGAGGGCACGAGGCTTTACCGAGGCCAAATCTCGGGCACTCGGCAAAGACACTATTTGCCGAGGGCCAGCCACAGAGGCCCTCGGCAAACAACGGCCCTCGGCAAAGAGGCATTTGCCGAGGGTACGGCCCTCGGCAAAGACAGGCCCACGGCAATCAAATCTTTGCCGAGTGCCTGAGATCACATGTGGAGATGTCTGGGTTTCAGGCATCCGACGTCGCAACTCGCTCGAAACCTTCTCTATTTTTTACCACAGCCTACACATGTGATAACATGACATCTCGCCAAGTTTCGTGATTTTCGGACTTCGTATGGATTTTATATAATTTGAAAACACTTTTCCGACAAGTCGATCGTCATGTTACGCGAACAAGATGCGCGAAATTTGATGCGAGTTCGTGGATAGGGACTCAACATGCACCAATTAACATGAATAACATTTTTCAAAACACTACATTGCAATATTCCATGCACCTGTAGTTCAAATTTGATATATTCGAAAAAAATCAAAGAATCGAAATAAATTAAGGAAATATACAAAAAAATCAAAATTGGCCTAAATTTTAAAATTGAGTTCAAAACAATGTATTGTAGCACCACAAAAACTGGGCTAAAAAAAAAAAAAAAATTGCTAAGGGCTCTTTGCCGAGGGCCTGGCCCGTGGCCCTCGGCAAAAGAATTTAAAAAAAATCTTTGCCGAGGGCCCTAGATCTGGGCCCTCGGCAAAGGACCGAAACTCTCAATCGGGCATGACCCAAATTCTGATCGAATCTTGTGAAAAAAAATCCCGCTCGACCATCTCCCTCCCCACGCCCGCTCACGGTGGCCCCAGCAGCGTCCACCACCGCTTGCCACAAGACCCATTGCTGCTACAGCTACCCTAGCCCGGCCAGCCGCCTACGCCCCCCTTCACACGCACCCAGCCGCCCACCACCTCCCACCGCCGCCCGCCGCTTGCCGCCGCCGCCTCGAGCCCAGCAGCCATGCCCGCCCCGCCACGTGTGCACCCAGTCGCCCAGCGCCCCACCACCCGCCCACACCACGCCAGACGCCACACACGCCTACTGCATGCCGCTAGCCACCCCACGCCCCACCGCCCCCCAGGCCAGCCGCCAACACACCGCCCCCACCCCACGCCCAGTGGCGGCGAGTTCAAGCCCGCCTCCGTTCCTGTCTCCGTCGAGCAAGGGAGGTCGCCCCCCCGGCCCGGCCTTCCGCGGCTCCCCTCGCCCTTCCCGCCCGACCCCAGCCCCAGGCCTCCCCTTCCGCCATTTGCTATTGGAGGGGAGGCAGAGGGTGAAGTTGGAGGAAGAAGAGAAGGAGAAGAGAAGGAGAAGAGGAGAAGGAGGAAGGGAAAGGGGAAGAAAAGGAGAAGAAGAGGAGAAGGAGGAAGGGGAAGAGAAGGAGAAGAAGAGGAAAAGGAGAAAAGAAAGGGAAGAGGGGGAGAGGAGTACTCCAACGCCGCTCGACCTCGTCGGAGAAGCAAGTGACCCCCGCACCGTGACGCCCGACTCCACCGCAACCCTAGGTAAAACTCTCGTTGTCGGCCTTCGTGCCAGATATGGTTATGTGGGCCTTCGTGCCGTAAGTTGATATGAGGGCCTTCGTCTTTGTTGTGGTTGTCGGCCTTCGTGCCGTTGTGAATGTCGGCTGCTCGTGTCGCTTTTTTGCGAGTTTGGAAACCTCCCGTGCAGGGGAGTGCTGCGAAGTTTGAACAAAAAATAACCTATTGTCTTTTTATGCAGGAGAAGACTACGTTGGAGGGGACCCAGAGGACCCCGATCGTCTTCGTCGACGTCGCGGTTCTGCCTGCGCTGCGTCGCCTCGCCACTGCATCGATTCGCCACTACCCCGCTAGCCTTACTTCACCGACACCCTAGGTATAAATAACCTCTTTATGCACATGTCTGTCGTAACCCGCGCGTAACCTAGTTAGGCGTCTCCCGTCCGAAAGAGATACGGTCGTAGGTATGCGGATCTTTGCGTATCTGCGACCGTATCTGTTTCGGATTGTCCACGTTTTTTGGACAGCCCGTGGATGCGTAGATGGGTTAGTTTCCATGGTCCGCTCCGGTCCGAGAAGGAGTTTCAGCAACACCTCCCTGTTGTTCTCTGGATACACACTCTCTCTTGCAGGACGTGTATCGGGAGAACAGCGGGGAGGTGCTGCCGAAATTCTGTCTCGGAGAGGAGCGGAGCATGGAAACTGACCTCATCTACGCACCCGCGGGTGGGATTAGGACCTATCCTCACCTATTAGACAGTAGGAACACCGCGTAGATGCAATTGATGGTCACAATACTCTATGCTATAAATGTTAAAGGATGGAGGACCGTCAGTGGATGTACACGGGCTGGAGAAGCGGGAGTGACTACGACTATGAATGGGTGAAGGGGACAGATGGTTTCTTGAAACATGCATTTGGCCCAGGAGCAGGAGGACATTCTCTAGTTTGGTGTCGCTGCAGCAAATGTGACAATAGGAGAAAAGTAGACGAGAAGACCATGGGTAGACATCTTGTGTTCAATGGTTATACGCCTGGCTACCAGCAGTGGATCTACCATGGTGAAGCAGATCGTATAAGAGCGGAGGTGGTGAGACCATGCCTCGAGGCTTTTGATGATGATGCCGGGGTAGCAGACATGCTAGATGACGCCCACCAAGCTCACTTCGCTGAACGACGTGAGAAGGAGGAGATGGAGGAATCCGCAAAGGACTTCTACAAAATGTTGGACTCGGCACAGAAACTCCTTCACGAGCGTACAATGATTCCTCAGCTGGATGCGATTGGACGCGTAATGGGGTTGAAGGCCGAGTTAAACCTGAGTCGAGAAGGCTTCGATAAGATGTTGGCCGTGTTTGGCACCATGCTACCGGAGAAGCACACTTTGCCGACGAACTTGTACGAGGCAGAGAAACTCCTTCGTATGCTTAAGATACCGTATGACAAGATACATGTTTGTCCGAAGGGGTGCGTCCTATTTAGAAAAGAACACAAGGATGCAAATTACTGTCCGAAGTGTAAATCCTCCAGGTACCTGGAGGTAGACTCTGGTGGTGGTCAGAAGAAGCAGCTTTCGATCCCCGCGAGAGTGCTATGTCACCTTCCTTTCCTACCGAGGATCCAACAGCTATTCATGACTGAGGAATCCGCGAAACAAATGACATGGCACAAAGATGGCAAACGGTACAATCCTGGGAAGATGGTACATCCGTCTGATGCTGAAGCATGGACATATTTCAATGACAAACATCGTGACAAAGCAGCTGAGGCCCGTAATGTACGTGTCATGTTGGCAATAGATGGGTTCAATCCTTATGGAATGATGGCTGCCCCATACACATGCTGGCTCGTTTTTGTTATCCCCCTCAAAAACGTGTGCGTGGGCGTGGCGAGGCAGGCAGGCAGGCGGCGGCGGCGGCGAGCGAGCGGACGGGCAGGCGAGGCCTTTATTTTTGTCACTCAGTTTCCTTTGATGGAATTGATTGGAGGAGTTTCTGTTAACTCCTGTGACGAATTGATTGGAGGAGTTTCTGTTAACTCCCGTGACTTCTGGCTCTCCGTCTCCGTCTCTTCCGCCGCAGGGGGAGGTGTGACCCCTCGGTGCTGCCGGCTTCTCCTCTTCTGGCCTCCGCCTATAAGACAAATCCTCCCCTCTCGGTTAAGTTCTCTTGGCGAAGTACACCACTTTCCAGCAGGCGCAAGTTTTTCCCGCTCCACCTCCGGCGAGCACCAGAGATGGAAGAGTAGGCCTCCGGAACGCGTCTCCGTCGTGGGCTTCACCTGCTCGGGTGAAGACGGGCGATTACGTTTTTGGGGAGTGTCGGTGGTGGCACGACTACTCGCTGGTGAACCTGTAGCGGTGCGTCTTCACGGCGTCCTTTTCTACACTGCATCGAGCGGGACGACTACAGCAACAAAGCACCACCATGGCCTTTCCTGGTGCAAGCGGCTCCGCCGCAGGGTATAATCTCCTTCACCCTCTTCTAAGTTTCATTATCAATATCATGATGTTCCTAGGCAATACTGCTTTCATATTCAGCATGCTCTGTTTGGTTGATTTGGATGATTATGCTAGTACTGTTTTTCTGGTTCCTTTTAATTTTGTGATCATCATGATCTTGATATTTGAGAACACATCTTTTATATTTATGATCATGTCTGTGATGCTTCAGCTGTGTAAAACAATGTTTCACATATGTTTCGGTTCTATAATTTGCCTTATCATCATGTTAACACTTGTCATGAATTGTTTCTGTCATTTTATTCATGACGTCACTCTTATTTTTATTGCGTCATTTTTATGGATTAAAATAAATATGAAAATGCCTTATTCTTCAACAATTTATATAGTTGTATTTCACACTTTCAGTGAATTTGGCAATTATTAATGTATCCTTTGCTCTCTGATAACAATAATCGCTAGCCCCAAATAGATTGTATAATTCTATATTTCAGTTTAAGGAACTGCAAAATTCTTAATGCAATCCAAGTTATCTATTAAGAATGATTGGTAGTCATTAACCGTTGCCAAATTTATGTGCTAGAATTCAGGATCTATTAGATCTACTACTTCTAGTTATTGGTACATACAACAAGATAGCAATCAATTTTGGATGACTTCTCATCTTCTACTATTTTGTGAGAGATTTTACAATGCTTGAAAATAATAATAGCCATCCATTAGTCTAGATCTAATGGCCAAAAATAGAGAGGTACCTATTAGGAGGAACCTAAATTGTGGACCAAAACCTTAAATTTGTGGGCCTATAACTACATCCAAAATTAGGTAGATGGGTAAATATGTACTTTCATCGAAAATTATTCTAAGAGAGTAATTAGCACATCTGTAACTCTTCCACCCCAACACTGTATCGCCGCCATGTCCCACGGCCACGACCTCTCGCCGGGTACTACCTACACCAAGGCCGGCGCCCACCTGCTGTGCTTTCGCTGCCAGTGCCGCCATGGCCACCACATCTCTCTAACTGCTCACCTCATTGACCACACGGACACCGCTTGTGTTGTCGCATCCCTCTAAACGCCAACATTATACCATCCCCCTCTAGCCACATCAAGAGATGGAGCCAGATGCAGGATTGCCAGGGAGCAAGATGAACAGCCACGCACCGGACGAGATCAGCTGCAGGAGTAAAGCAGAGAAATTCACTGCATTAGGTTACAGTTTAGCATCGAGCCATCGGCAGCACTTCTACGATGGATGAGATTTTCCAAAGTACCTGACATCACTGTAAACTTACCAATTCCAGAATCGTCATGTGTAGTAGCGTTAATTTGACAAATCCCTTATCATGTATTAACTATTGTTATGCACAGTCTGTTTGTGTGTGTATCATAGGAAGTTTTCTCCTCTGATCTGTTTTGACGAAATCGGAGATGTATCTGCAGCAAAACTATGTCACCAACGATTGAATATGCATAAAATTAATAATCTGTTGTTTGCATTCTGAATCTGTGATGAGTTTATGTGACAAACAGTTGATTTCTCAAGATGGTGCCTTTAGTAATATCTTTGGGCTTCGACCAGCTCATTCATGGTCTACATTGTTAAACTTGACAGCCATGTACTGGAATGATCTTCTTTTGCTTGGGTATATATCTCCCGCTATAGCTGCCGCTATAGCCCACTATAACCTTTTGAGGCAGGGTGCCGCTATTTATATTCATGTATAATTTAGCCGCTATATCCCGCTATAGCCCGATATAGCTCCGCTATTAGCTGTTTTAGAGATATACCGCTAAACACCTTAGCCCACTATTTAAAACAGCAGTTTATACTAGGTCTCCAGCCTTAATAGTTTGATGAAAGCAGGCTTGTCCTTTTCTACTAAAATGGAATTCTGGATCAAAATGTGAAGTTATAATTCAGATTGAAGCAAAACGAAGATGTACCAGAAATGCCATTCACATTTTCAATCCTTTATGCTAAGGTTGCCTATCTATGTTAGCAATCATAGCTTGGGCACAATAAGTGCAGAAAGAGTTCAGTGAAGCCTCAAAACCACACGCAGTTGCTGTTAAAAGATCAACAACCTGGGAATTGCGATTTTCAAACAGAAGTTGACTTTCTGAAACAAACAATGGAGATTGCAACATGCCTCGTACAACATATTAATGACGGTCGGGAACAACAGTAGGGATTGCAGAGCACCTTGTTTCAGCACACCCAACGTCATCCTGAGATAAAACTGATCCACCAAGCTCGGTCCAACATACTTGATCTATTGGGAAGGTAGTTTATATTGCTGGTTGCTACATATTGTACTGTTGCAATTGCCAAGCATATCATTTAAGCTTTATTGGTTTCAGTTAGAGGTGATTGTCATCTGCTCACGTTTCAGCATGGTGTTACCAGCTCGCTCAAAAGTGTTGGGCTTCAGCCTTCAGGTCGGAAAACGTAAATTGTGCCCATCCCAGGCGTACCTGCCACCAGCACACAGGACCTCCTGCTCCCCAATCAGTCCTTGCACTGACGGGTATGACCAGCCCTGCTGCACGCGCCACGGCGAGCCCCTACAAGCAGTCTCCTTTTCGCGTGATTGGATGGGCGCCGGTGACCCCTTGCCCTTGGGCTGACAGGCCCTGTTAAGCGCGGTGGCAGCAAGCTCGTGCAGGTCGGCAGCGGCGGCCACCGGCGAACCCGTGCTAGTGGCCGGCGGTCCTCCTTCCGCTGATCCATTTTGGTTTCCTCAAGTTCGTGCGACAGTGCAAAAAAAAATATCGGTCAAAGCTAATGATCAGACTGAAATAACCAAACTACCCTTGATTACTATTAATTAATTATTTTCAAGATCAACGGCTGAAGAAAATTCTATAGGGCTCCCAAGCACAGTAACACACCTTATTTTTTAAAACCATGGTGGATGACATGACTCATAGGTAGCATTACGAAGGACAGACCAGGCTAGTGGATACAGGGTGGGCTGTGCAGCTACTTGAAGGAGTCTGCAACGCGGGTCACCATCTTCTTGTTGTATATATGGGTTAGCTACAAAACCACATCGTGCACTATTTAGCATCTTGTTGTTTAGTGTTGGTCACAACACCAGATTCATATATCACTACCGGGTATAAACCTGACATCACTGGCAGAATCAGATCTGGTAGAAAGGGCAATCAACACTGATGGGCAAGCCTACTGTGGCCAGTTCTAAACCCAGCAGTGATAGGATGATATCATTGTCAAGTCTAGCCACGAACCGGCAGTGATTAAAAAAAGAAAATATGTGTTTCTATTTCAAACGCAGGACATCATTGTTCTCTCAAGCGTCTGTTACAACATTTGTGATTATATAAGTGATGCTATTTTTTTAACTACATACTTATAAGTATTATATTATATAACACTCTAAATCTCAAATGAAAAACTTGTTAAATGAAAAGTTGTAGAACTCGTTGAGTACTACACCTTTGATGTTGAATTGTGTATTCAAAATTTGACTAGGTTTTTGAATCATAAATGATTTATGTTGAAGAAACATGTAAATGCATATCATGATATTTTTTAATGCATGGGCCCCATTCTATGTGGGCCATGATTCCTAACATCGATAACGAGAAAATGGTGATTTTGCCATCATCAAATATGTGGCTTCCCTCGTTTGCCATCCCACAAAAGTGACTCACTCGTTTGCCATTATCAAACTTGGCACACCAGGTAAATGCCATTCTCCTCTTTTCAATCTCATTTAATCATTTTTTTATTCTACCCAATCTTTCATTCCCGTTTGCCCTCGCCTCCAAAACCTTATCCTCTTCTACCACCCATAAGGACATCTCCATTCTTTCTTTTCTTTCTCCTGCATGCACCCATGGCTTATGCTTCCTAGCGCCCACTGTCGCCGGTTGCTCCAGCCACGGAAAGCCTCGTTCGCCGACTGATTTGAATCAAGTACTTCATTTAGACTATTCCTGTTTTACAATTGAGCATGTTGGCTATTTTGATTTGTTAAGACTCATCTAGCCAATAGATCAGAGCCCTCACTTTTTGGACAACTTATATATTGCACATCATTGTAGTAATATATATTGCAAACCATCACCCCACAAATAAGAACACAGTGATTGTATATATTGAACACAATCACGTTAATAAATTATTTTCTCTCCATTAATGATAGACCTTTACAAGGATTATGGATGATCTTCCATCATCGCTGTTCGAGGCAGTGGCTACGGTGGGCATTCAGGGTTGCATGCTGGGCAGTTAGCCCTACAATCATCCCTTGTCTTGTAAGAAACAATATGCCTTGTGTTCAAACAGCAATAGCAGTCAAAGTCATAACATCTAGCGAGATCACAGAATATAACAGTGAACTTGGTAGTAACTTAGCTTTGCCAAATCTATGTGCTGGAATTCGGGATCCATTACTCTCTACTACATTAATTTGGTTTTGGCAGATATAAGGGCGCTGTTTTTGGATCCACCAACTGAACTTTAGCTGGCTAAATTTAGCTGCTAGAGATCCAGATGGCCAAGCTAAAAGACCAGCTAAAGTTTAGCTACTTCAACCCAGCTAAACCCAACTAAAATTTTAGTTGAGTCTATTAGCTGAAGGATCCAGACACCCCAGCTAAAGTTTAGCTAGGAAAACTTTTAGCTGACTAAAGTTTACCTTTGAAATTTTAGCTAGCTAAACTTTAGTTGGATAGATCCAAAACAAGGTAGCAATCAATTGCCCTAACAAAAAATTGGGAAATGAATGCCACTTGCTGGTTTAATTTAGGCACTAAACTGGCATTGAGTACAGTACACTCACTGTGAGGGCCTGACCCGGCAGTGACAGTCATCCAATCACTGCTGGGTGGTAGTGAGCCTCATTATACATATTTATCCTATCACTAGCAGTTAAGGGGCTAGAGCCGACAGTGACTTTCATGCTATTACCGTCGGGTCTAGTACGTACTAGCTCTGCTTGGTTAGTCCCGTCACCACCGATTATCCTCGTGCCAAATGTGAGTAGTGGCGGTCACTATACCTCTGGAAATTTGGCACAATTCTAGAGTCGGACTGGCATACTGCCTTTGGAAACGTATGCAGTGGGCTGGCTCTCACCACTATAAACCGTTTTCACAAATCACAAGCCTCCAGATTTTGCTTTTGTGCCAGCCAGTGAAATTGTAATAAAAACTAATAATGGAAAACTAAACTGCTCACTTTGGATTTTGGAGAAAGTGCGTGGCATAATGCCGGTCTGTGATGGGTGATAGTTGTTATCCATTACTATAGATAGTGACATGCATATACCCGTCCGTTTTGTCATGTGCTTGATGACTAGTAAAGCGCATGGGGGCCTCCTCGGGTCCAGCCGTTCGGACGATTCCTCGCGCCGGCCGGGGTTTCGCGCGCAAAATAATTTCCCCAGGGCTGGCAGCATCGAGCGGTGGGCCATGTGCTTCGTTTGCCACCAACAATCAAAAGAAAACAGAATTGCTGACATCATCACACAATGAATAGATTTGTAAACTAAAAGAATTGTACCTACTAAACCGAGTATCCAAATTAAATTCCGATTACACCATTGTGTTTCTTATTACAAATGGTTCAAAATAAGACCCCACTTGAATATATTTAGATAAAGTTTCATTAACGAACATTTATTTCATAAAGATAGAACATTTTTTTATTATTGATTCAAAAACCAATGTTCTGCCTTCACCGTAAAAAATGTTCTTGATTTAGATAAACAACATTCCGATCTAAGAGAAAAGTTATAGATTTAAGTGATTGGTACTATAAATCCGTAAAAATATAAAAAAAGAACAAAAATATAAAATGTATAGAATTATATAATAAAAGAAAAGGAATATAGGAAAAATAAAAACAAACATGAAAATACAAGAAATAAAATAGAATATCGAAAATACATCGTAGAACATCACATTTATATCATGTGAACATCACAAAAAACATAATGGAAAATCACATGTATACTACGTGAACATTACGAGATACATCATATAACATCATTGTATACCAAGTGAACATCACATATATACTACGTGAACATCACAAAATACATCATAGAACATCACATGTATACCACGTGAACATTAAAAAACATTATAGAACATCACATGTATAACACGTGAACATCACAAAAACATAATAGAATTCACATATATACTACGTAAACATCACATAATACATCATAAAACATCATTGTATATTACGTGAACATCATATATATACTACGCGTCACAAAAAACATCATAGACCATCACATGTATACCACGTGAATATTAAAACAACATCATAGAACATCACATATATAACACGTGAACATCACAGACAAAAATCTTAGAACATCGCATGCATACTACATGAACAGCACAAAAAAATATCACAGAACATGACATTAATACCACGTGAACATCGCAAAAACACATAATAGAATATCACATCTATACTATATGAACATGGCATCTCATGAAATATAGAAAATAAAAATAATTAAGTAAGGTAAAATAGAAAATAAAAATGAAAAATATATAGAAAATATAAAAATAAAAGATAAAAGGAAAAAGAAAGAAATACAAAAAATAATACAATATAGAAATAAAATAGAATAATTAATTATAGTAAAAGCAATAATAATATAAAAATAAAAAGAATAATGAAAATCACATGCAATGAAAAAATAAAAAAATAAATTGAAGAAAGGAAATAAAAATAAGAAAAGAAAAGAAAAGAAAAAAGAAAAAATAAACATAAAAATGAAAATGATAAGAATAATAAAAAAATCACCTAAAACAAAAAAGAAATATAAATAAAAAATGAAGCAAGAAAATAAAAATAAAAAGAGAAAAGAAAAGAAAAGGAAAGAAAAGAAAAAAAGAAAAGAAAAGAAAGCATACGTACTTACCTACCCTGCTGTAGTAGTCGATCGGAAATCCCACGTCC
This sequence comes from Miscanthus lutarioriparius, assembly GCA_904845875.1. NCBI lineage: Eukaryota > Viridiplantae > Streptophyta > Magnoliopsida > Poales > Poaceae > Miscanthus > Miscanthus lutarioriparius. The sequence goes on from CAJGYO010000014.1 coordinate 7,218,654, forward strand.
AAGCTTCCTCAGCACGTCGGCGCGCGTGGGCCTGCAGCGCTCGTGAAAAGCCGTGCAAAACAGAAACAAACATACCGGCTGATTCCCGCGCGTAGTCTCATCCTTCCCGCGCGCCGTTCGGCGTGGTCATTAGGTCCCAACGTTTGGACCCGATGATTCCCAAGAAGCGCATGACCCTTGAGGCCATTATTGCTCATCATCATTGAGCATTTTAAGTAGTGTTTGAATTTCTATATTTTTTATATGTTGTAACTGAAGGCTATAATAGAAACTTTCCTGCATTTTGGTTTCACGCAGAAATTCCTATTTGATAGGCTCCAAAAATCTTTGTTTTCATATTCCAAGGTTTTAAGAATCTTCCAACGAGTCCCTCTCAGATATGAACATTTCTCATTATTGCTCGTTTGGTTTTCATATAAAAAACATCAATGCACATTCGTTCTACTTCTCTCGTACGATTAAAATTAGTATAGCATCGAGGGCCAGTAGGTTCTAATATAGTTCACTCCACGACTTGCATTGAGCAATATAATGCACATCACTGTCAATTAGGATTTGGATTTTGGATATCATCTAGATGAAAGAAACTGTAAGTTAGAAACTGGTTGATGGCCGCCAAATAATTCCATGCATGGAGTCGATCAGTGGGGAGACCGCAGCACTGCATGTCTACACCAGTTTTAGTGGGAGTTGCATTGTAATCTGACTAGTGGCGCACCGAGAGGAACAACAAGTGGATTTTATTACTATCTTAAACAATCCACTTTAATTATCTACACTTAACACCTTAAATATGTTTTTATCGTTTTACCACTCCGTATAACTATGTATCTACATTGATTTAGCATACCTATATTTAAAGAATTCTGTATACTTTAATCGTCAACCTCATACCTTACCTCACAAAAAATGCAACAACTATTGTGGCAATATCTTAAACAAGAGAACACTCCACTTTAAATTTTCTCATGAACAGCACCTGATACTAGTGTAATAATGGAGATACAAAAGATGCATGAAATGATCATAATATTATATTTTGGCATGGGTTATATTAGTGAAAGTTCTCCTTGTTCGCCGTCTATAAATACAAATACTTCTTCCCCGACTCCTCTCATCACGCTTCATTCCTATCTAAGCTAGCTCATCCAACATGATCAGGATGACATCATCCTCCGTCTTCTTCCTCCTGCTCGCTTGCTTCGCAACTTGCGGCAGCGCCGCGACCTTCACCATAAGAAATAACTGCGGATTCACAGTGTGGCCAGCAGGTATCCCGAACGTCGGCGGCACGCAGCTCAACCCCGGGGGGACGTGGACGGTCAATGTGCCGGCCGGGACCAGCGGCGGCAGGATCTGGGGCCGCACCGGCTGCTCGTTCAGCGGCGGCGGGGCGGGCATGCCACGGGCGACTGCGGGGCGCCTACTCCTGCTACCTCTCCGGGCAGCCCCGGCGACGCTGGCGGAGTTTACCATCGGTGGCGGCAGCAACCATGACTACTACGACATCTCGGTGATCGACGGGTACAACCTGCCCATGGACTTCTCGTGCAGCACCGGCGCCGCCCTGCGGTGCAGGGACTCCGGCTGCCCCGACGCGTACCACCAGCCCAACGATCCCAAGACCTTTTCGTGCAACGGCAATAGCAACTACCAGGTGACCTTCTGCCCCTGATGAGGCAGTTAATAATTAAGAGTGAAGTTCTACCGGTACGAGTGAAGTTGTTAAATAAGACGATCGATATATATGCGTGCGTGTGTATGGTGTGATCCTTGTACTTTCCTATATATATGGAACTTCTTTAAGAGAGTAAAGTGTACTACTAGTGATTCTCGAACTTGTTCGATATCATCCTGGTTCCTAACTCGAAAACTGCTCGTTTAGGTGCAAAAACATTCGCCTATGTCATATTGGTCTCCAAACTTGTAAGTCGATTATTTTGGTTCTCAAACATGTCTGACAGTATCATCCCGACGCTGAACTCGCAAATCATTCATTTAAATCCTCAAACTTGTTCAGCTGTGTGATCCTAGTCCCTAACTTGCAACTCGCCCTTTATGCTGGCTTGACTTCTCCTTGTCTCTCCCACTCCCATGACAGCCGCACCTCCTTCTGTTGGTCTCTTCTCCCACAACATGTCTCAGTCGCTGCTCGCTCCTTCTCTCCTCATCTTCCATCGCTCCCTTCCCCTCTCCTCCATGGTGGCGGGACACATGAAAAACATAATAATGGAACCATCATGTGGATAGAGTCCAAGAAAAACACCAGAATTTAACATATATATATATAACATTTCAGTCACAAGCTAGGTATAAAGACAAACATTAATAAAGGAACCAAAGAGCATCAATGAACTATAAAAATAAAATAATTAGCAGATGCACTCACTGAAAATGCGTGCTTTGCTTTGAGGGCACGAGGCTTTACCGAGGGCCAAATCTCGGGCACTCGGCAAAGACACTATTTGCCGAGGGCCAGCCACAGGAGCCCTCGGCAAACAACGGCCCTCGGCAAAGAGGCATTTGCCGAGGGTACGGCCCTCGGCAAAGACAGGCCCACGGCAATCAAATCTTTGCCGAGTGCCTGAGATCACATGTGGAGATGTCTGGGTTTCAGGCATCCGACGTCGCAACTCGCTCGAAACCTTCTCTATTTTTTACCACAGCCTACACATGTGATAACATGACATCTCGCCAAGTTTAAGTGATTTTCGGACTTCATATGGATTTTATATAATTTGAAAACACTTTTCCGACAAGTCGATCGTCATGTTACGCGAACAAGATGCGCGAAATTTGATGCGAGTTCGTGGATAGGGACTCAACATGCACCAATTAACATGAATAACATTTTTCAAAACACTACATTGCAATATTCCATGCACACAGTAGTTCAAATTTGATATATTCAAAAAAATCAAAGAATCGAAATAAATTAAGGAAATATACAAAAAAAAAAAATTGGCCTAAATTTTAAAATTGAGTTCAAAACAATGTATTGTAGCACCACAAAAAAAGCTGGGCTAAAAAACAAAAAAAATTGCCAAGGGCTCTTTGGCGAGGGCACGCCCGTGGCCCTCGAGAAAGAATTTAAAAAAATCTTTGCCGAGGGCCCTAGATCTGGGCCCTCGGCAAAAGGACCGAAACCTCAATCGGGCCAAGAGCCCAAATTCCTGATCGGAATCTTGTGAAAAAAAATCCCGCTCGACCATCTCCTCCCCACGCCCGCTCACGGTCGGCCCCAGCGTCCACCACCACCACAAGACCTCACTACTGCACACGCAGAGTTACCTCCCCGAGCCCGGCCGCCTGCAGCGCCCCACCTTCAGCACCCAGCCTTTGGCCAGCCGCCTCACCACCACCACGCATGCGCCACATTGCCTGCATTGCCGCCTGCCCTCAGCAAGCCCACCGCCATACCCGTGTGCACCCAGTCGCTGCGCCCACCACTCCACACCACCGCCAAGACGCTCACGCCCATTGCCCATGCCATGCACCACTTAGCCACCCTACCACCCTCTTCCCCCGCCCCACAGGCCGCCAGTAGCGCCCCCCCTACCCTTGATGGCGGCCGAGTTCGCGCCTGCCTCCGTTCCTGTCTCCGTCGAGCAAGGGGAGGTCGCCTGCCTCGGCCGGCCTCCGCGCTCCCCTCGCCGGCCCTTCCGCCCGACCCCAGCCCCAGGCCTCCCCTTGGCCATTGCTATTGGAGGGAGGAGGCGGAGGGTGAAGTTGGAGGAAGAAGAGAAGGAGAAGAGAAGGAGAAGAGGAGAAGGAGGAAGGGAAGGGGAAGAAAAGGAGAAGAAGAGGAGAAGGAGGAAGGGAAGAGAAGGAAGAAGAGGAAAAGGAGAAAAGAAAGGGAAGAGGGGAGAGGAGTACTCCAACGCCGCTCGACCTCGTCGGAGAAGCAAGTGACCCCAGACCGTGGCCGCCCGACTCCACCGCAACCCCTAGGTAAAACTCTCGTTAGTCGGCCTTCGTGCAGTATATGGTTGTGTGGGCCTTCGTGCCGTAAGTTGATATGAGGGCCTTCGTCTTTGTTGTGGTTGTCGGCCTTCGTGCCGTTGTGAATGTCGGCTATCGTGTCGTTTTTTGCAGTTTTGGAAACCTCCCGTGCGGGGAGGTGTCTGCCAAATTTTGAACAAAAAATAACCTATTGTCTTTTTATGCGAGGAGAAGACTACGTTGGAGGGGACCCAGAGGACCCCGATCGTCTTCGTCGACGTCATGGGTTCTCTGCTGCTGTGCGTCGCCTCGCCACTCGCATCGATTCGCCACTACCCGCTTAGCCTTACTTCACCGACACCCTAGGTATAAATAACCTCTTTATGCACATGTCTGTCAGAATCCAGCGTAACCTAGTTAGGCGTCTCCCGTCCGAAAGAGATACGGTCGTAGGTATGCGGATCTTTGCGTATCTGCGACCGTATCTGTTTCGGATTGTCCACGTTTTTTGGACAGCCCGTGGATGCGTAGATGGGTTAGTTTCCATGGTCCGCTCCGGTCCGAGAAGGAGTTTCAGCAACACCTCCCTGTTGTTCTCTGGATACACTCTCTCTTGCGGGGCGTGTATCGGGAGAACAGCCGGGAGGTGCCGCCCAAATTGTCTCCGGAGAGGAGCGAACATGGAAATCGACCTCATCTACGCACCCGCGGGTGGGATTAGGACCTATCCTCACCTATTAGACAGTAGGAACACCGCGTAGATGCAATTGATGGTCACAATACTCTATGCTATAAATGTTAAAGGATGGAGGACCGTCAGTGGATGTACACGGGCTGGAGAAGCGGGGACTGACTACGACTATGAATGGGTGAAGGGGATGATGGTTTCTTGAAACATGCATTTGGCCCGGGGCGGGAGGACATTCTCTAGTTTGGTGTCATTGCAGCAAATGTGACAATAGGAGAAAAGTAGACGAGAAGACCATGGGTAGACATCTTGTGTTCAATGGTTATACGCGCTACCAAAGAAGGGATCTACCATGGTGAAGCGAGATCGTATAGAGCGGAGGTGGTGAGACCATGCCTCGAGGCTTTTGATGATGATGCCGGGGTAGCAGACATGCTAGATGACGCCCACCAAGCTCACTTCGCTGAACGACGTGAGAAGGAGGAGATGGAGGAATCCGCAAAGGACTTCTACAAAATGTTGGACTCGGCACAGAAACTCCTTCACGAGCGTACAATGATTCCTCAGCTGGATGCGATTGGACGCGTAATGGGGTTGAAGGCCGAGTTAAACCTGAGTCGAGAAGGCTTCGATAAGATGTTGGCCGTGTTTGGCACCATGCTACCGGAGAAGCACACTTTGCCGATTTAACTTGTATGCGAAGCGGAGAAACTCCTTCAGATGCTTAAGATACCGTATGACAAGATACATGTTTGTCCGAAGGGGTGCGTCCTATTTAGAAAAGAACACAAGGATGCAAATTACTGTCCGAAGTGTAAATCCTCCAGGTACCTGGAGGTAGACTCTGGTGGTGGTCAGAAGAAGCAGCTTTCGATCCCCGCGAGAGTGCTATGTCACCTTCCTTTCCTACCGAGGATCCAACAGCTATTCATGATCGAGGAATCCATGAAACAAATGACATGGCACAAAGATGGCAAGCAGGTACAATCTCGGAAGATGGTACATCCGTCGATCTTGAAGCATGGACATATTTCAATGACAAACATCGTGACAAAGCAACCGAGGCCCGTAATGTACGTGTCATGTTGGCAATAGATGGGTTCAATCCTTATGGAATGATGGCTGCCCCATACACATGCTGGCTCGTTTTTGTATCCCCCAAAACGTAAAAGCATTAATGCGTGGGCGCAGGCAGGCAGCGGCGGGCGGCGCGGCGGAAGCGAAGCGGACGGGCAAAGCGAGGCCTTTATTTTTGTCACTCAGTTTCCTTTGATGGAATTGATTGGAGGAGTTTACATTAACTCCTGTGACGAATTGATTGGAGGAGTTTACTCGTTAACTCCGTGACTTCGCTCTCCGTCCGCCTCTTCCGCCCGCAGGGGGAGGTGTGACCCTCGGTGCTGCCGGCTTCTCCTCTTCGGCCTCCGCCTATAAGACAAATCCTCCCCTCTCGGTTAAGTTCTCTTGGCGAAGTACACCACTTTCCAAAGAGCGCAAGTTTTTCCCGCCACCTCCTCCGGCGAGCACCGGAGATGGAAGAGTAGGCCTCCGGACGCGTCTCCGTCGTGGGCTTCACCCTTTCCGGGTGAAGACGGGCGATTACGTTTTTGGGGAGTGTCGGTGGTGGCACGACGACTACTCATTGGTGAACTCAGTGGCGGTGCGTCTTCACGGCGTCCTTTTCTACCTTTGCATCGAGCGGGGCGACTACAGCAACAAAGCACCACCATGGCCTTTTTTTGGTGCAAGCGGCTCCGCCCGCGAGGTATAATCTCCTTCACCCTCTTCTAAGTTTCATTATCAATATCATGATGTTCCTAGGCAACATCTGCTTTCATATTCAGCATGCTCTGTTTGGTTGATTTGGATGATTATGCTAGTCTTTGTTTTTCTCGGTTCCTTTTAATTTTGTGATCATCATGATCTTGATATTTGAGAACACATCTTTTATATTTATGATCATGTCTGTGATGCTTCAGCTATGTAAAACAATGTTTCACATATGTTTCGGTTCTATAATTTGCCTTATCATCATGTTAACACTTGTCATGAATTGTTTCATCATTTTATTCATGACGTCACTCTTATTTTTATTAAGTCATTTTTATGGATTAAAATAAATATGAAAATGCCTTATTCTTCAACAATTTATATAGTTGTATTTCACACTTTCAGTGAATTTGGCAATTATTAATGTATCCTTTGCTCTCTGATAACAATAATCGCTAGCCCCAAATAGATTGTATAATTCTATATTTCAGTTTAAGGAACTGCAAAATTCTTAATGCAATCCAAGTTATCTATTAAGAATGATTGGTAGTCATTAACCGTTGCCAAATTTATGTGCTAGAATTCAGGATCTATTAGATCTACTACTTCTAGTTATTGGTACATACAACAAGATAGCAATCAATTTTGGATGACTTCTCACATCTTCTACTATTTTGTGAGAGATTTTACAATGCTTGAAAATAATAATAGCCATCCATTAGTCTAGATCTAATGGCCAAAAATAGAGAGGTACCTATTAGGAGGAACCTAAATTGTGGACCAAAACCTTAAATTTGTGGGCCTATAACTACATCCAAAATTAGGTAGATGGGTAAATATGTACTTTCATCGAAAATTATTCTAAGAGAGTAATTAGCACATCTGTAACTCTTCCACCCCAACACTGTCGCCGCCATGTCCCACGGCCACGACCTCTCTCGCACTACCTACACCAAGGCCGGGCGCCCACCTGCTGTGCTCGCTGCCAGTGCCGCCATGGCCACCACATCTCTCTAACTGCTCACCTCATTGACCACACGGACACCGCTTGTGTTGTCGCATCCCTCTAAACGCCAACATTGCGCCATCCCCCTCTAGCCACATCAAGAGATGGAGCCAGATGCAGGATTGCCAGGGAGCAAGATGAACAGCCACGCACCGGACGAGATCAGCTGCAGGAGTAAAGCAGAGAAATTCACTGCATTAGGTTACAGTTTAGCATCGAGCCATCGGCGACGACTACGATGGATGAGATTTTCCCAAAGTACCTGACATCACTGTAAACTTACCAATTCCAGAATCGTCATGTGTAGTAGCGTTAATTTGACAAATCCCTTATCATGTATTAACTATTGTTATGCACAGTCTGTTTGTGTGTGTATCATAGGAAGTTTTTCTCCTCTGATCTGTTTTGACGAAATCGGAGATGTATCTGCAGCAAAACTATGTCACCAACGATTGAATATGCATAAAATTAATAATCTGTTGTTTGCATTCTGAATCTGTGATGAGTTTATGTGACAAACAGTTGATTTCTCAAGATGGTGCCTTTAGTAATATCTTTGGGCTTCGGACCAGCTCATTCATGGTCTACATTGTTCGCTTGACAGCCATGTACTGGAATGATCTTCTTTTGCTTGGGTATATATCTCCCGCTATAGCTGCCGCTATAGCCCACTATAGCCTTTTGAGGCAGGGTGCCGCTATTTATATTCATGTATAATTTAGCCGCTATATCCCGCTATAGCCCGATATAGCTCCGCTATTAGCTGTTTTAGAGATATACCGCTAAACACCTTAGCCCACTATTTAAAACAGCAGTTTATACTAGGTCTCCAGCCTTAATAGTTTGATGAAAGCAGGCTTGTCCTTTTTTCTACTAAAATGGAATTCTGGATCAAAATGTGAAGTTATAATTCAGATTGAAGCAAAACGAAGATGTACCAGAAATGCCATTCACATTTTCAATCCTTTATGCTAAGGTTGCCTATCTATGTTAGCAATCATAGCTTGGGCACAATAAGTGCAGAAAGAGTTCAGTGAAGCCTCAAAACCACACGCAGTTGCTGTTAAAAGATCAACAACCTGGGAATTGCGATTTTCAAACAGAAGTTGACTTTCTGAAACAAACAATGGAGATTGCAACATGCCTCGTACAACATATTAATGACGGTCGGGAACAACAGTAGGGATTGCAGAGCACCCTTGTTTCAGCACACCCAACGTCATCCTGAGATAAAACTGATCCACCAAGCTCGGTCCAACATACTTGATCTATTGGGAAGGTAGTTTATATTGCTGGTTGCTACATATTGTACTGTTGCAATTGCCAAGCATATCATTTAAGCTTTATTGGTTTCAGTTAGAGGTGATTGTCATCTGCTCACGTTTCAGCATGGTGTTACCAGCTCGCTCAAAAGTGTTGGGCTTCAGCCTTCAGGTCGGAAAACGTAAATTGTGCCCATCCCAGGCGTACCTGCCACCAGCACACAGGACCTCCTGCTCCCCAATCAGTCCTTGCACTGACGGGTATGACCAGCCCTGCTGCACGCGCCACGGCGAGCCCCTACAAGCAGTCTCCTTTTCGCGTGATTGGATGGGCGCCGGTGACCCCTTGCCCTTGGGCTGACAGGCCCTGTTAAGCGCGGTGGCAGCAAGCTCGTGCAGGTCGGCAGCGGCGGCCACCGGCGAACCCGTGCTAGTGGCCGGCGGTCCTCCTTCCGCTGATCCATTTTGGTTTCCTCAAGTTCGTGCGACAGTGCAAAAAAAAATATCGGTCAAAGCTAATGATCAGACTGAAATAACCAAACTACCCTTGATTACTATTAATTAATTATTTTCAAGATCAACGGCTGAAGAAAATTCTATAGGGCTCCCAAGCACAGTAACACACCTTATTTTTTAAAACCATGGTGGATGACATGACTCATAGGTAGCATTACGAAGGACAGACCAGGCTAGTGGATACAGGGTGGGCTGTGCAGCTACTTGAAGGAGTCTGCAACGCGGGTCACCATCTTCTTGTTGTATATATGGGTTAGCTACAAAACCACATCGTGCACTATTTAGCATCTTGTTGTTTAGTGTTGGTCACAACACCAGATTCATATATCACTACCGGGTATAAACCTGACATCACTGGCAGAATCAGATCTGGTAGAAAGGGCAATCAACACTGATGGGCAAGCCTACTGTGGCCAGTTCTAAACCCAGCAGTGATAGGATGATATCATTGTCAAGTCTAGCCACGAACCGGCAGTGATTAAAAAAAGAAAATATGTGTTTCTATTTCAAACGCAGGACATCATTGTTCTCTCAAGCGTCTGTTACAACATTTGTGATTATATAAGTGATGCTATTTTTTTAACTACATACTTATAAGTATTATATTATATAACACTCTAAATCTCAAATGAAAAACTTGTTAAATGAAAAGTTGTAGAACTCGTTGAGTACTACACCTTTGATGTTGAATTGTGTATTCAAAATTTGACTAGGTTTTTGAATCATAAATGATTTATGTTGAAGAAACATGTAAATGCATATCATGATATTTTTAATGCATGGGCCCCCATTCTATGTGGGCCATGATTCCTAGCATCGATAACGAGAAAATGGTGATTTTGCCATCATCAAATATGTGGCTTCCCTCGTTTGCCATCCCACAAAAGTGACTCACTCGTTTGCCATTATCAAACTTGGCACACCAGGTAAATGCCATTCTCCTCTTTTCAATCTCATTTAATCATTTTTTTTATTCTACCCAATCTTTCATTCCCGTTTTGCCCTCGCCTCCAAAACCTTATCCTCTTCTACCACCCGCAAGGACATCTCCATTCTTTCTTTTCTTTCTCCTGCATGCACCCATGGCTTATGCTTCCTAGCGCCCACTGTCGCCGGTTGCTCCAGCCACGGAAAGCCTCGTTCGCCGCCGGCTGATTTGAATCAAGTACTTCATTTAGACTATTCCTGTTTTACAATTGAGCATGTTGGCTATTTTGATTTGTTAAGACTCATCTAGCCAATAGATCAGAGCCTCACTTTTTGGACAACTTATATATTGCACATCATTGTAGTAATATATATTGCAAACCATCACCCCACAAATAAGAACACAGTGATTGTATATATTGAACACAATCACGTTAATAAATTATTTTCTCTCCATTAATGATAGACCTTTACAAGGATTATGGATGATCTTCCATCATCGCTGTTCGAGGCAGTGGCTACGGTGGGCATTCAGGGTTGCATGCTGGGCAGTTAGCCCTACAATCATCCCTTGTCTTGTAAGAAACAATATGCCTTGTGTTCAAACAGCAATAGCAGTCAAAGTCATAACATCTAGCGAGATCACAGAATATAACAGTGAACTTGGTAGTAACTTAGCTTTGCCAAATCTATGTGCTGGAATTCGGGATCCATTACTCTCTACTACATTAATTTGGTTTTGGCAGATATAAGGGCGCTGTTTTTGGATCCACCAACTGAACTTTAGCTGGCTAAATTTAGCTGCTAGAGATCCAGATGGCCAAGCTAAAAGACCAGCTAAAGTTTAGCTACTTCAACCCAGCTAAACCCAACTAAAATTTTAGTTGAGTCTATTAGCTGAAGGATCCAGACACCCCAGCTAAAGTTTAGCTAGGAAAACTTTTAGCTGACTAAAGTTTACCTTTGAAATTTTAGCTAGCTAAACTTTAGTTGGATAGATCCAAAACAAGGTAGCAATCAATTGCCCTAACAAAAAATTGGGAAATGAATGCCACTTGCTGGTTTAATTTAGGCACTAAACTGGCATTGAGTACAGTACACTCACTGTGAGGGCCTGACCCGGCAGTGACAGTCATCCAATCACTGCTGGGTGGTAGTGAGCCTCATTATACATATTTATCCTATCACTAGCAGTTAAGGGGCTAGAGCCGACAGTGACTTTCATGCTATTACCGTCGGGTCTAGTACGTACTAGCTCTGCTTGGTTAGTCCCGTCACCACCGATTATCCTCGTGCCAAATGTGAGTAGTGGCGGTCACTATACCTCTGGAAATTTGGCACAATTCTAGAGTCGGACTGGCATACTGCCTTTGGAAACGTATGCAGTGGGCTGGCTCTCACCACTATAAACCGTTTTCACAAATCACAAGCCTCCAGATTTTGCTTTTGTGCCAGCCAGTGAAATTGTAATAAAAACTAATAATGGAAAACTAAACTGCTCACTTTGGATTTTGGAGAAAGTGCGTGGCATAATGCCGGTCTGTGATGGGTGATAGTTGTTATCCATTACTATAGATAGTGACATGCATATACCCGTCCGTTTTGTCATGTGCTTGATGACTAGTAAAGCGCATGGGGGCCTCCTCGGGTCCAGCCGTTCGGACGATTCCTCGCGCCGGCCGGGGTTTCGCGCGCAAAATAATTTCCCCAGGGCTGGCAGCATCGAGCGGTGGGCCATGTGCTTCGTTTGCCACCAACAATCAAAAGAAAACAGAATTGCTGACATCATCACACAATGAATAGATTTGTAAACTAAAAGAATTGTACCTACTAAACCGAGTATCCAAATTAAATTCCGATTACACCATTGTGTTTCTTATTACAAATGGTTCAAAATAAGACCCCACTTGAATATATTTAGATAAAGTTTCATTAACGAACATTTATTTCATAAAGATAGAACATTTTTTTATTATTGATTCAAAAACCAATGTTCTGCCTTCACCAGAAAAATGTTCTTGATTTAGATAAACAACATTCCAGATCTAAGAGAAAAAGTTATAGATTTAAGTGATTGGTACTATAAATCCGTAAAAATATAAAAAGAACAAAAAATATAAAATGTATAGAATTATATAATAAAAGAAAAGGAATATAGGAAAAATAAAAAACAAACATGAAAATACAAGAAATAAAATAGAATATCAGAAAATACATCGTAGAACATCACATTTATATCATGTGAACATCACAAAAAACATAATGGAAAATCACATGTATACTACGTGAACATTACAGAATACATCATATAACATCATTGTATACCAAGTGAACATCACATATATACTACGTGAACATCACAAAATACATCATAGAACATCACATGTATACCACGTGAACATTAAAAAAACATTATAGAACATCACATGTATAACACGTGAACATCACAAAAAAACATAATAGAATTCACATATATACTACGTAAACATCACATAATACATCATAAAACATCATTGTATATTACGTGAACATCATATATATACTACGCGTCACAAAAAACATCATAGACCATCACATGTATACCACGTGAATATTAAAACAACATCATAGAACATCACATATATAACACGTGAACATCACAGACAAAAATCTTAGAACATCGCATGCATACTACATGAACAGCACAAAAAAATATCACAGAACATGACATTAATACCACGTGAACATCGCAAAAACACATAATAGAATATCACATCTATACTATATGAACATGGCATCTCATGAAATATAGAAAATAAAAAATAATTAAGTAAGGTAAAATAGAAAAATAAAAAATGAAAAATATATAGAAAATATAAAAATAAAAGATAAAAGGAAAAAGAAAGAAATACAAAAAATAATACAATATAGAAATAAAATAGAATAATTAATTATAGTAAAAGCAATAATAATATAAAAATAAAAAGAATAATGAAAATCACATGCAATGAAAAAATAAAAAAATAAATTGAAGAAAGGAAATAAAAATAAGAAAAGAAAAGAAAAGAAAAAAGAAAAAATAAACATAAAAATGAAAATGATAAGAATAATAAAAAAATCACCTAAAACAAAAAAGAAATATAAATAAAAAATGAAGCAAGAAAATAAAAATAAAAAGAGAAAAGAAAAGAAAAGGAAAGAAAAGAAAAAAAAGAAAAGAAAAAGAAAGCATACGTACTTACCTACCCTGCTGTAGTAGTCGATCGGAAATCCCACGTCCAAGCTTCCCTCGTGCACGTCGGCGCGCGTGGGCCTGCAGCGCTCGTGAAAAGCCGTGCAAAACAGAAACAAACATACCGGCTGATTCCCGCGCGTAGTCTCATCCTTCCCGCGCGCCGTTCGGCGTGGTCATTAGGTCCCAACGTTTGGACCCGATGATTCCCGAAGCGCATGACCCTTGAGGCCATTATTGCTCATCATCATTGAGCATTTTAAGTAGTGTTTGAATTTCTATATTTTTTATATGTTGTAACTGAAGGCTATAATAGAAACTTTCCTGCATTTTGGTTTCACGCAGAAATTCCTATTTGATAGGCTCCAAAAATCTTTGTTTTTCATATTCCAAGGTTTTAAGAATCTTCCAACGAGTCCCTCTCAGATATGAACATTTCTCATTATTGCTCGTTTGGTTTTCATATAAAAAAACATCAATGCACATTCGTTCTACTTCTCTCGTACGATTAAAATTAGTATAGCATCGAGGGCCAGTAGGTTCTAATATAGTTCACTCCACGACTTGCATTGAGCAATATAATGCACATCACTGTCAATTAGGATTTGGATTTTGGATATCATCTAGATGAAAGAAACTGTAAGTTAGAAACTGGTTGATGGCCGCCAAATAATTCCATGCATGGAGTCGATCAGTGGGGAGACCGCAGCACTGCATGTCTACACCAGTTTTAGTGGGAGTTGCATTGTAATCTGACTAGTGGCGCACCGAGAGGAACAACAAGTGGATTTTATTACTATCTTAAACAATCCACTTTAATTATCTACACTTAACACCTTAAATATGTTTTTATCGTTTTACCACTCCGTATAACTATGTATCTACATTGATTTAGCATACCTATATTTAAAGAATTCTGTATACTTTAATCGTCAACCTCATACCTTACCTCACAAAAAATGCAACAACTATTGTGGCAATATCTTAAACAAGAGAACACTCCACTTTAAATTTTCTCATGAACAGCACCTGATACTAGTGTAATAATGGAGATACAAAAAGATGCATGAAATGATCATAATATTATATTTTGGCATGGGTTATATTAGTGAAAGTTCTCCTTGTTCGCCGTCTATAAATACAAATACTTCTTCCCCGACTCCTCTCATCACGCTTCATTCCTATCTAAGCTAGCTCATCCAACATGATCAGGATGACATCATCCTCCGTCTTCTTCCTCCTGCTCGCTTGCTTCGCAACTTGCGGCAGCGCCGCGACCTTCACCATAAGAAATAACTGCGGATTCACAGTGTGGCCAGCAGGTATCCCGAACGTCGGCGGCACGCAGCTCAACCCCGGGGGGACGTGGACGGTCAACGTGCCGGCCGGGACCAGCGGCGGCAGGATCTGGGGCCGCACCGGCTGCTCGTTCAGCGGCGGCGGGGCCGCTGCGCCACGGGCGACTGCGGGGCGCCTACTCCTGCTACCTCTCCGGGCAGCCCCGGCGACGCTGGCGGAGTTTACCATCGGTGGCGGCAGCAACCATGACTACTACGACATCTCGGTGATCGACGGGTACAACCTGCCCATGGACTTCTCGTGCAGCACCGGCGCCGCCCTGCGGTGCAGGGACTCCGGCTGCCCCGACGCGTACCACCAGCCCAACGATCCCAAGACCTTTTCGTGCAACGGCAATAGCAACTACCAGGTGACCTTCTGCCCCTGATGAGGCAGTTAATAATTAAGAGTGAAGTTCTACCGGTACGAGTGAAGTTGTTAAATAAGACGATCGATATATATGCGTGCGTGTGTATGGTGTGATCCTTGTACTTTCCTATATATATGGAACTTCTTTAAGAGAGTAAAGTGTACTACTAGTGATTCTCGAACTTGTTCGATATCATCCTGGTTCCTAACTCGAAAACTGCTCGTTTAGGTGCAAAAACATTCGCCTATGTCATATTGGTCTCCAAACTTGTAAGTCGATTATTTTGGTTCTCAAACATGTCTGACAGTATCATCCCGGACGCTGAACTCGCAAATCATTCATTTAAATCCTCAAACTTGTTCAGCTGTGTGATCCTAGTCCCTAACTTGCAACTCGCCCTTTATGCTGGCTTGACTTCTCCTTGTCTCTCCCACTCCCATGACAGCCGCACCTCCTTCTGTTGGTCTCTTCTCCCACAACATGTCTCAGTCGCTGCTCGCTCCTTCTCTCCTCATCTTCCATCGCTCCCTTCCCCTCTCCTCCATGGTGGCGGGACACATGAAAAACATAATAATGGAACCATCATGTGGATAGAGTCCAAGAAAAACACCAGAATTTAACATATATATATATAACATTTCAGTCACAAGCTAGGTATAAAGACAAACATTAATAAAGGAACCAAAGAGCATCAATGAACTATAAAAAATAAAAATAATTAGCAGATGCACTACTGGAAATGCGTGCTTTGCCGAGGGCCTGAGGCTTTACCGAGGGCCAAATCTCGGGCACTCGGCAAAGACACTATTTGCCGAGGGCCAGCCACAGGAGCCCTCGGCAAACAACGGCCCTCGGCAAAGAGGCATTTGCCGAGGGTACGGCCCTCGGCAAAGACAGGCCCACGGCAATCAAATCTTTGCCGAGTGCCTGAGATCACATGTGGAGATGTCTGGGTTTCAGGCATCCGACGTCGCAACTCGCTCGAAACCTTCTCTATTTTTTACCACAGCCTACACATGTGATAACATGACATCTCGCCAAGTTTCGTGATTTTCGGACTTCGTATGGATTTTATATAATTTGAAAACACTTTTCCGACAAGTCGATCGTCATGTTACGCGAACAAGATGCGCGAAATTTGATGCGAGTTCGTGGATAGGGACTCAACATGCACCAATTAACATGAATAACATTTTTCAAAACACTACATTGCAATATTCCATGCACCTGTAGTTCAAATTTGATATATTCGAAAAAAATCAAAGAATCGAAATAAATTAAGGAAATATACAAAAAAATCAAAATTGGCCTAAATTTTAAAATTGAGTTCAAAACAATGTATTGTAGCACCACAAAAAACTGGGCTAAAAAACAAAAAAAAATTGCCAAGGGCTCTTTGGCGAGGGCCTGGCCCGTGGCCCTCGGCAAAGAATTTAAAAAAAAATCTTTGCCGAGGGCCCTAGATCTGGGCCCTCGGCAAAGGACCGAAACCTAAATCGGGCCGCAGCCCAAATTCCTGATCGGAATCTTGTGAAAAAAAAATCCCGCTCGACCATCTCCCTCCCCACGCGCCCGCTCACGGTCGGCCCCCGCGCGTCCACCACCGCGCCACAAGCACCTGCACTGCTACACGCCAAGAGTTACCCGAGCCCGCCGCCCCACCTGCGCTTCCACTGTCAGCGCGCTTCAGCCCAGCCCCTCCCACCACCGCCCAGCCACACAGCCACCACAGCCCGCCCGCCGCCTCGAGCCCCACACAGTTCACATGCCGCCATCACACGTGCACCGGCCGCCTTCACTCCCCACCACCACCCCACCCATACTTGGCGCCAGCCGCTCACGCCACGCCATCACTGCCACCTTAGCCACCCCACGCGCCCCACCCCTTCTCACGCCCAGCCAGCCAGCCACCCGCCCCACCACGCGCCCAGATGGCGGCCGAGTTCAAGCCTGCCTCCGTTCCTGTCTCCCGTCGAGCAAGGGAGGTCGCCCGCCCCTTGCCCGGCCTTCCCGGCTCCCCTCGCCCGGCCTTCCCGCCCCGACCCCAGCCCCCAGGCCTCCCCCTTCGCCGGCTGCTATTGGAGGGGAGGAGGCAGAGGGTGAAGTTGGAGGAAGAAGAGAAGGAGAAGAGAAGGAGAAGAGGAGAAGGAGGAAGGGGAAGGGGAAGAAAAGGAGAAGAAGAGGAGAAGGAGGAAGGGGAAGAGAAGGAGAAGAAGAGGAAAAGGAGAAAAGAAAGGGAAGAGGGGGAGAGGAGTACTCCAACGCCGCTCGACCTCGTCGGAGAAGCAAGTGACCCCAAGACCGTGGACGCCTGACTCCACCAACAACCCCTAGGTAAAACTCTCGTTGTCGGCCTTCGTGCCGATATGGTTGTGTGGGCCTTCGTGCAAATAAGTTGATATGAGGGCCTTCGTGCTTGTTGTGGTTGTCGGCCTTCGTGCCGCCAGAATGTCGGCTATCGTGTCGTTTTTTGCGGTTTTGGAAACCTCCCGTGCAGGGGAGGTGCTTGCCGAAATTTTGAACAAAAATAACCTATTGTCTTTTTATGCGAGGAGAAGACTACGTTGGAGGGGACCCAGAGGACCCCGATCGTCTTCGTCGACGTCAGCGGTTCTCGCTTCTGCATTTGCGTCGCCTCGCCATCGTGATCGATTCGCCACTACCCCGCTAGCCTTACTTCACCGACACCCTAGGTATAAATAACCTCTTTATGCACATGTCTGTCGTAACCCACGCGTAACCTAGTTAGGCGTCTCCCGTCCGAAAGAGATACGGTCGTAGGTATGCGGATCTTTGCGTGATCTGCGACCGTGTCTGCTTCGGATTGTCCACGTTTTTGGACAGCCCGTGGATGCGTAGATGGGTTAGTTTCCATGGTCCGCTCCGGTCCGAGAAGGAGTTTTCAACAACACCTCCTGTTGTTCTCTGGATACACACTCTCTTGCGGGACGTGTATCGGGAGAACAGCGGGAGGTGCTTCGAAATTGCTCTCGGAGAGGAGCGAGCATGGAAATCGACCTCATCTACGCACCCGCTGGTGGGATTAGGACCTATCCTCACCTATTAGACGGTAGGAAACACAGCGTAGATGCAATTGATGGTCACAATACTCTATGCTATAAATGTTAAAGGATGGAGGACCGTCGATGGATGTACACGGGCCGGAGAAGCGGAGTGACTACGACTATGAATGGGTGAAGGGGACAGATGGTTTCTTGAAACATGCATTTGGCCCAGGCGCGGGAGGACATTCTCTAGTTTGGTGTCACTGCAGCAAATGTGACAATAGGAGAAAAGTAGACGAGAAGACCATGGGTAGACATCTTGTGTTCAATGGTTATACGCTGGCTACCAAAGATGGATCTACCATGGTGAAGCGGATCGTATAAGAGCGGAGGTGGTGAGACCATGCCTCGAGGCTTTTGATGATGATGCCGGGTAGCGTATATGCTAGATGACGCCCACCAAGCTCACTTCACCGAACGACGTGAGAAGGAGGAGATGGAGGAATCCGCAAAGGACTTCTACAAAATGTTGGACTCGGCACGAAACTCCTTCACGAAAGCGCACAATGATTCCTCAAATTTGGATGCGATTGGACGCCAGAATGGGGTTGAAGGCCGAGTTAAACCTGAGTCGAGAAGGCTTCGATAAGATGTTGGCCGTGTTTGGCACCATGCTACCGGAGAAGCACACTTTGCCGATTTAACTTGTACGAGGCGGAGAAAACTCCTTCAGATGCTTAAGATACCGTATGACAAGATACATGTTTGTCCGAAGGGGTGCGTCCTATTTAGAAAAGAACACAAGGATGCAAATTACTGTCCGAAGTGTAAATCCTCCAGGTACCTGGAGGTAGACTCTGGTGGTGGTCAGAAGAAGCAGCTTTCGATCCCCGCGAGAGTGCTATGTCACCTTCCTTTCCTACCGAGGATCCAACAGCTATTCATGACTGAGGAATCCGCGAAACAAATGACATGGCACAAAGATGGCAAACGGTACAATCCTGGGAAGATGGTACATCCGTCTGATGCTGAAGCATGGACATATTTCAATGACAAACATCGTGACAAAGCAGCTGAGGCCCGTAATGTACGTGTCATGTTGGCAATAGATGGGTTCAATCCTTATGGAATGATGGCTGCCCCATACACATGCTGGCTCGTTTTTGTTATCCCCCTCAAAAACGTGTGCGTGGGCGTGGCGAGGCAGGCAGGCAGGCGGCGGCGGCGGCGAGCGAGCGGACGGGCAGGCGAGGCCTTTATTTTTGTCACTCAGTTTCCTTTGATGGAATTGATTGGAGGAGTTTCAGTTAACTCCTCGTGACGAATTGATTGGAGGAGTTTCATTAACTCCCGTGACTTCGGCTCTCCGTCTCCGTCTCTTCCGCCAAGCAGGGGAGGTGTGACCCTCGGTGCTGCCGGCTTCTCCTCTTCGGCCTCCGCCTATAAGACAAATCCTCCCCTCTCGGTTAAGTTCTCTTGGCGAAGTACACCACTTTCCAAAGAAAGCGCAGTTTTTCCCGCTCCACCTCATGTGAGCACCGGAGATGGAAGAGTAGGCCTCGGGCAGCGTCTCCGTCGTGGGCTTCACCCTTTCGGGTGAAGACAGGCGATTACGTTTTTGGGGAGTGTCGGTGGTGGCACGACTACTCATTGGTGAACTCAGAAGCGGTGCGTCTTCACGGCGTCCTTTTCTACATCGCATCGAAGCGGGACGACTACAAACAAAAAGCACCACCATGGCCTTTTTCGGTGCAAGCGGCTCCGCCAAGCAGGTATAATCTCCTTCACCCTCTTCTAAGTTTCATTATCAATATCATGATGTTCCTAGGCAATCTTGCTTTCATATTCAAAGATGCTCTCGCTTTGGTTGATTTGGATGATTATGCTAATCTTGTTTTTTCCGGTTCCTTTTAATTTTGTGATCATCATGATCTTGATATTTGAGAACACATCTTTTATATTTATGATCATGTCTGTGATGCTTCAGCTATGTAAAACAATGTTTCACATATGTTTCGGTTCTATAATTTGCCTTATCATCATGTTAACACTTGTCATGAATTGTTTCGCATTTTATTCATGACGTCACTCTTATTTTTATTAAGTCATTTTTATGGATTAAAATAAATATGAAAATGCCTTATTCTTCAACAATTTATATAGTTGTATTTCACACTTTCAGTGAATTTGGCAATTATTAATGTATCCTTTGCTCTCTGATAACAATAATCGCTAGCCCCAAATAGATTGTATAATTCTATATTTCAGTTTAAGGAACTGCAAAATTCTTAATGCAATCCAAGTTATCTATTAAGAATGATTGGTAGTCATTAACCGTTGCCAAATTTATGTGCTAGAATTCAGGATCTATTAGATCTACTACTTCTAGTTATTGGTACATACAACAAGATAGCAATCAATTTTGGATGACTTCTCACATCTTCTACTATTTTGTGAGAGATTTTACAATGCTTGAAAATAATAATAGCCATCCATTAGTCTAGATCTAATGGCCAAAAAATAGAGAGGTACCTATTAGGAGGAACCTAAATTGTGGACCAAAACCTTAAATTTGTGGGCCTATAACTACATCCAAAATTAGGTAGATGGGTAAATATGTACTTTCATCGAAAATTATTCTAAGAGAGTAATTAGCACATCTGTAACTCTTCCACCCCAACACACTGTCGCCGCCATGTCCCACGGCCACGACCTCTCGCCGTACCTACACCAAGGCCGGCGCCCACCTGCTGTGCTTTCGCTGCCAGTGCCGCCATGGCCACCACATCTCTCTAACTGCTCACCTCATTGACCACACCGGACACCGCTTGTGTTGTCGCATCCCTCTAAACGCCAACATTGCGCCATCCCCTCTAGCCACATCAAGAGATGGAGCCAGATGCAGGATTGCCAGGGGAGCAAGATGAACAGCCACGCACCGGACGAGATCAGCTGCAGGAGTAAAGCAGAGAAATTCACTGCATTAGGTTACAGTTTAGCATCGAGCCATCGATTTACGACTACGATGGATGAGATTTTTCCAAAGTACCTGACATCACTGTAAACTTACCAATTCCAGAATCGTCATGTGTAGTAGCGTTAATTTGACAAATCCCTTATCATGTATTAACTATTGTTATGCACAGTCTGTTTGTGTGTGTATCATAGGAAGTTTTTCTCCTCTGATCTGTTTTGACGAAATCGGAGATGTATCTGCAGCAAAACTATGTCACCAACGATTGAATATGCATAAAATTAATAATCTGTTGTTTGCATTCTGAATCTGTGATGAGTTTATGTGACAAACAGTTGATTTCTCAAGATGGTGCCTTTAGTAATATCTTTGGGCTTCGACCAGCTCATTCATGGTCTACATTGTTCGCTTGACAGCCATGTACTGGAATGATCTTCTTTTGCTTGGGTATATATCTCCCGCTATAGCTGCCGCTATAGCCCACTATAGCCTTTTGAGGCAGGGTGCCGCTATTTATATTCATGTATAATTTAGCCGCTATATCCCGCTATAGCCCGATATAGCTCCGCTATTAGCTGTTTTAGAGATATACCGCTAAACACCTTAGCCCACTATTTAAAACAGCAGTTTATACTAGGTCTCCAGCCTTAATAGTTTGATGAAAGCAGGCTTGTCCTTTTTCTACTAAAATGGAATTCTGGATCAAAATGTGAAGTTATAATTCAGATTGAAGCAAAACGAAGATGTACCAGAAATGCCATTCACATTTTCAATCCTTTATGCTAAGGTTGCCTATCTATGTTAGCAATCATAGCTTGGGCACAATAAGTGCAGAAAGAGTTCAGTGAAGCCTCAAAACCACACGCAGTTGCTGTTAAAAGATCAACAACCTGGGAATTGCGATTTTCAAACAGAAGTTGACTTTCTGAAACAAACAATGGAGATTGCAACATGCCTCGTACAACATATTAATGACGGTCGGGAACAACAGTAGGGATTGCAGAGCACCCTTGTTTCAGCACACCCAACGTCATCCTGAGATAAAACTGATCCACCAAGCTCGGTCCAACATACTTGATCTATTGGGAAGGTAGTTTATATTGCTGGTTGCTACATATTGTACTGTTGCAATTGCCAAGCATATCATTTAAGCTTTATTGGTTTCAGTTAGAGGTGATTGTCATCTGCTCACGTTTCAGCATGGTGTTACCAGCTCGCTCAAAAGTGTTGGGCTTCAGCCTTCAGGTCGGAAAACGTAAATTGTGCCCATCCCAGGCGTACCTGCCACCAGCACACAGGACCTCCTGCTCCCCAATCAGTCCTTGCACTGACGGG
Source organism: Miscanthus lutarioriparius (assembly GCA_904845875.1). NCBI lineage: Eukaryota > Viridiplantae > Streptophyta > Magnoliopsida > Poales > Poaceae > Miscanthus > Miscanthus lutarioriparius. Next base: position 7,240,998 of record CAJGYO010000014.1, read on the forward strand.
TATGACCAGCCCTGCTGCACGCGCCACGGCGAGCCCCTACAAGCAGTCTCCTTTTCGCGTGATTGGATGGGCGCCGGTGACCCCTGCCCTTGGGCTGACAGGCCCTGTTAAGCGCGGTGGCAGCAAGCTCGTGCAGGTCGGCAGCGGCGGCCACCGGCGAACCCGTGCTAGTGGCCGGCGGTCCTCCTTCCGCTGATCCATTTTGGTTTCCTCAAGTTCGTGCGACAGTGCAAAAAAATATCGGTCAAAGCTAATGATCAGACTGAAATAACCAAACTACCCTTGATTACTATTAATTAATTATTTTCAAGATCAACGGCTGAAGAAAATTCTATAGGGCTCCCAAGCACAGTAACACACCTTATTTTTTTAAAACCATGGTGGATGACATGACTCATAGGTAGCATTACGAAGGACAGACCAGGCTAGTGGATACAGGGTGGGCTGTGCAGCTACTGAAGGAGTCTGCAACGCGGGTCACCATCTTCTTGTTGTATATATGGGTTAGCTACAAAACCACATCGTGCACTATTTAGCATCTTGTTGTTTAGTGTTGGTCACAACACCAGATTCATATATCACTACCGGGTATAAACCTGACATCACTGGCAGAATCAGATCTGGTAGAAAGGGCAATCAACACTGATGGGCAAGCCTACTGTGGCCAGTTCTAAACCCAGCAGTGATAGGATGATATCATTGTCAAGTCTAGCCACGAACCGGCAGTGATTAAAAAAAAAAATATGTGTTTCTATTTCAAACGCAGGGACATCATTGTTCTCTCAAGCGTCTGTTACAACATTTGTGATTATATAAGTGATGCTATTTTTTAACTACATACTTATAAGTATTATATTATATAACACTCTAAATCTCAAATGAAAAACTTGTTAAATGAAAAGTTGTAGAACTCGTTGAGTACTACACCTTTGATGTTGAATTGTGTATTCAAAATTTGACTAGGTTTTTGAATCATAAATGATTTATGTTGAAGAAACATGTAAATGCATATCATGATATTTTTAATGCATGGGCCCCCATTCTATGTGGGCCATGATTCCTAGCATCGATAACGAGAAAATGGTGATTTTGCCATCATCAAATATGTGGCTTCCCTCGTTTGCCATCCCACAAAAGTGACTCACTCGTTTGCCATTATCAAACTTGGCACACCAGGTAAATGCCATTCTCCTCTTTTCAATCTCATTTAATCATTTTTTTTATTCTACCCAATCTTTCATTCCCGTTTTGCCCTCGCCTCCAAAACCTTATCCTCTTCTACCACCCGCAAGGACATCTCCATTCTTTCTTTTCTTTCTCCTGCATGCACCCATGGCTTATGCTTCCTAGCGCCCACTGTCGCCGGTTGCTCCAGCCACGGAAAGCCTCGTCACTTACCGGCTGATTTGAATCAAGTACTTCATTTAGACTATTCCTGTTTTACAATTGAGCATGTTGGCTATTTTGATTTGTTAAGACTCATCTAGCCAATAGATCAGAGCCTCACTTTTTGGACAACTTATATATTGCACATCATTGTAGTAATATATATTGCAAACCATCACCCCACAAATAAGAACACAGTGATTGTATATATTGAACACAATCACGTTAATAAATTATTTTCTCTCCATTAATGATAGACCTTTACAAGGATTATGGATGATCTTCCATCATCGCTGTTCGAGGCAGTGGCTACGGTGGGCATTCAGGGTTGCATGCTGGGCAGTTAGCCCTACAATCATCCCTTGTCTTGTAAGAAACAATATGCCTTGTGTTCAAACAGCAATAGCAGTCAAAGTCATAACATCTAGCGAGATCACAGAATATAACAGTGAACTTGGTAGTAACTTAGCTTTGCCAAATCTATGTGCTGGAATTCGGGATCCATTACTCTCTACTACATTAATTTGGTTTTGGCAGATATAAGGGCGCTGTTTTTGGATCCACCAACTGAACTTTAGCTGGCTAAATTTAGCTGCTAGAGATCCAGATGGCCAAGCTAAAAGACCAGCTAAAGTTTAGCTACTTCAACCCAGCTAAACCCAACTAAAATTTTAGTTGAGTCTATTAGCTGAAGGATCCAGACACCCCAGCTAAAGTTTAGCTAGGAAAACTTTTAGCTGACTAAAGTTTACCTTTGAAATTTTAGCTAGCTAAACTTTAGTTGGATAGATCCAAAACAAGGTAGCAATCAATTGCCCTAACAAAAATTGGGAAATGAATGCCACTTGCTGGTTTAATTTAGGCACTAAACTGGCATTGAGTACAGTACACTCACTGTGAGGGCCTGACCCGGCAGTGACAGTCATCCAATCACTGCTGGGTGGTAGTGAGCCTCATTATACATATTTATCCTATCACTAGCAGTTAAGGGGCTAGAGCCGACAGTGACTTTCATGCTATTACCGTCGGGTCTAGTACGTACTAGCTCTGCTTGGTTAGTCCCGTCACCACCGATTATCCTCGTGCCAAATGTGAGTAGTGGCGGTCACTATACCTCTGGAAATTTGGCACAATTCTAGAGTCGGACTGGCATACTGCCTTTGGAAACGTATGCAGTGGGCTGGCTCTCACCACTATAAACCGTTTTCACAAATCACAAGCCTCCAGATTTTGCTTTTGTGCCAGCCAGTGAAATTGTAATAAAACTAATAATGGAAAACTAAACTGCTCACTTTGGATTTTGGAGAAAGTGCGTGGCATAATGCCGGTCTGTGATGGGTGATAGTTGTTATCCATTACTATAGATAGTGACATGCATATACCCGTCCGTTTTGTCATGTGCTTGATGACTAGTAAAGCGCATGGGGCCTCCTCGGGTCCAGCCGTTCGGACGATTCCTCGCGCCGGCCGGGGTTTCGCGCGCAAAATAATTTCCCCAGGGCTGGCAGCATCGAGCGGTGGGCCATGTGCTTCGTTTGCCACCAACAATCAAAAGAAAACAGAATTGCTGACATCATCACACAATGAATAGATTTGTAAACTAAAAGAATTGTACCTACTAAACCGAGTATCCAAATTAAATTCGATTACACCATTGTGTTTCTTATTACAAATGGTTCAAAATAAGACCCCACTTGAATATATTTAGATAAAGTTTCATTAACGAACATTTATTTCATAAAGATAGAACATTTTTTATTATTGATTCAAAACCAATGTTCTGCTTCACCGAAAAAAATGTTCTTGATTTAGATAAACAACATTCCGATCTAAGAGAAAAAGTTATAGATTTAAGTGATTGGTACTATAAATCCGTAAAAATATAAAAAGAACAAAAATATAAAATGTATAGAATTATATAATAAAAGAAAAGGAATATAGGAAAAATAAAAAACAAACATGAAAATACAAGAAATAAAATAGAATATCAGAAAATACATCGTAGAACATCACATTTATATCATGTGAACATCACAAAAAACATAATGGAAAATCACATGTATACTACGTGAACATTACAGAATACATCATATAACATCATTGTATACCAAGTGAACATCACATATATACTACGTGAACATCACAAAATACATCATAGAACATCACATGTATACCACGTGAACATTAAAAAAACATTATAGAACATCACATGTATAACACGTGAACATCACAAAAAACATAATAGAATTCACATATATACTACGTAAACATCACATAATACATCATAAAACATCATTGTATATTACGTGAACATCATATATATACTACGCGTCACAAAAAACATCATAGACCATCACATGTATACCACGTGAATATTAAAACAACATCATAGAACATCACATATATAACACGTGAACATCACAGACAAAAATCTTAGAACATCGCATGCATACTACATGAACAGCACAAAAAAATATCACAGAACATGACATTAATACCACGTGAACATCGCAAAAACACATAATAGAATATCACATCTATACTATATGAACATGGCATCTCATGAAATATAGAAAATAAAAAATAATTAAGTAAGGTAAAATAGAAAAATAAAAAATGAAAAATATATAGAAAATATAAAAATAAAAGATAAAAGGAAAAAGAAAGAAATACAAAAAATAATACAATATAGAAATAAAATAGAATAATTAATTATAGTAAAAGCAATAATAATATAAAAATAAAAAGAATAATGAAAATCACATGCAATGAAAAAATAAAAAAATAAATTGAAGAAAGGAAATAAAAATAAGAAAAGAAAAGAAAAGAAAAAGAAAAATAAACATAAAAATGAAAATGATAAGAATAATAAAAAATCACCTAAAACAAAAAAATATAAATAAAAAATGAAGCAAGAAAATAAAAATAAAAAGAGAAAAGAAAAGAAAAGGAAAGAAAAGAAAAAAAGAAAAGAAAAGAAAGCATACGTACTTACCTACCCTGCTGTAGTAGTCGATCGGAAATCCCACGTCCAAGCTTCCCTCGTGCACGTCGGCGCGCGTGGGCCTGCAGCGCTCGTGAAAAGCCGTGCAAAACAGAAACAAACATACCGGCTGATTCCCGCGCGTAGTCTCATCCTTCCCGCGCGCCGTTCGGCGTGGTCATTAGGTCCCAACGTTTGGACCCGATGATTCCCGAAGCGCATGACCCTTGAGGCCATTATTGCTCATCATCATTGAGCATTTTAAGTAGTGTTTGAATTTCTATATTTTTTATATGTTGTAACTGAAGGCTATAATAGAAACTTTCCTGCATTTTGGTTTCACGCAGAAATTCCTATTTGATAGGCTCCAAAAATCTTTGTTTTTCATATTCCAAGGTTTTAAGAATCTTCCAACGAGTCCCTCTCAGATATGAACATTTCTCATTATTGCTCGTTTGGTTTTCATATAAAAAAACATCAATGCACATTCGTTCTACTTCTCTCGTACGATTAAAATTAGTATAGCATCGAGGGCCAGTAGGTTCTAATATAGTTCACTCCACGACTTGCATTGAGCAATATAATGCACATCACTGTCAATTAGGATTTGGATTTTGGATATCATCTAGATGAAAGAAACTGTAAGTTAGAAACTGGTTGATGGCCGCCAAATAATTCCATGCATGGAGTCGATCAGTGGGGAGACCGCAGCACTGCATGTCTACACCAGTTTTAGTGGGAGTTGCATTGTAATCTGACTAGTGGCGCACCGAGAGGAACAACAAGTGGATTTTATTACTATCTTAAACAATCCACTTTAATTATCTACACTTAACACCTTAAATATGTTTTTATCGTTTTACCACTCCGTATAACTATGTATCTACATTGATTTAGCATACCTATATTTAAAGAATTCTGTATACTTTAATCGTCAACCTCATACCTTACCTCACAAAAAATGCAACAACTATTGTGGCAATATCTTAAACAAGAGAACACTCCACTTTAAATTTTCTCATGAACAGCACCTGATACTAGTGTAATAATGGAGATACAAAAGATGCATGAAATGATCATAATATTATATTTTGGCATGGGTTATATTAGTGAAAGTTCTCCTTGTTCGCCGTCTATAAATACAAATACTTCTTCCCCCGACTCCTCTCATCACGCTTCATTCCTATCTAAGCTAGCTCATCCAACATGATCAGGATGACATCATCCTCCGTCTTCTTCCTCCTGCTCGCTTGCTTCGCAACTTGCGGCAGCGCCGCGACCTTCACCATAAGAAATAACTGCGGATTCACAGTGTGGCCAGCAGGTATCCCGAACGTCGGCGGCACGCAGCTCAACCCCGGGGGGACGTGGACGGTCAACGTGCCGGCCGGGACCAGCGGCGGCAGGATCTGGGGCCGCACCGGCTGCTCGTTCAGCGGCGGCGGGGCGCTGCGCCCACGGGCGACTGCGGGGCGCGCTACTCCTGCTACCTCTCCGGGCAGCCCCGGCGACGCTGGCGGAGTTTACCATCGGTGGCGGCAGCAACCATGACTACTACGACATCTCGGTGATCGACGGGTACAACCTGCCCATGGACTTCTCGTGCAGCACCGGCGCCGCCCTGCGGTGCAGGGACTCCAACTGCCCCGACGCGTACCACCAGCCCAACGATCCCAAGACCTTTTCGTGCAACGGCAATAGCAACTACTAGGTGACCTTCTGCCCTGATGAGGCAGTTAATAATTAAGAGTGAAGTTCTACCGGTACGAGTGAAGTTGTTAAATAAGACGATCGATATATATGCGTGCGTGTGTATGGTGTGATCCTTGTACTTTCCTATATATGGAACTTCTTTAAGAGAGTAAAGTGTACTACTAGTGATTCTCGAACTTGTTCGATATCATCCTGGTTCCTAACTCGAAAACTGCTCGTTTAGGTGCAAAAACATTCGCCTATGTCATATTGGTCTCCAAACTTGTAAGTCGATTATTTTGGTTCTCAAACATGTCTGACAGTATCATCCCGGACGCTGAACTCGCAAATCATTCATTTAAATCCTCAAACTTGTTCAGCTGTGTGATCCTAGTCCCTAACTTGCAACTCGCCCTTTATGCTGGCTTGACTTCTCCTTGTCTCTCCCACTCCCATGACAGCCGCACCTCCTTCTGTTGGTCTCTTCTCCCACAACATGTCTCAGTCGCTGCTCGCTCCTTCTCTCCTCATCTTCCATCGCTCCCTTCCCCTCTCCTCCATGGTGGCGGGACACATGAAAAACATAATAATGGAACCATCATGTGGATAGAGTCCAAGAAAAACACCAGAATTTAACATATATATATATAACATTTCAGTCACAAGCTAGGTATAAAGACAAACATTAATAAAGGAACCAAAGAGCATCAATGAACTATAAAAAATAAAAATAATTAGCAGATGCACTCTGAAATGCGTGCTTTGCCGAGGGCACGAGGCTTTACCGAGGCCAAATCTCGGCACTCTCGCAAAGAGACACTATTTGCCGAGGGCCAGCCCACAGGAGCCCTCGGCAAACAACGACCCCTCGGCAAAGAGGCATTTGCCGAGGGCGACGGCTCGGCAAAGACAGGCCCACGGCAATCAAATCTTTGCCGAGTGCCTGAGATCACATGTGGAGATGTCTGGGTTTCAGGCATCCGACGTCGCAACTCGCTCGAAACCTTCTCTATTTTTTACCACAGCCTACACATGTGATAACATGACATCTCGCCAAGTTTCGTGATTTTCGGACTTCAGTATGGATTTTATATAATTTGAAAACACTTTTCCGACAAATCGATCGTCATATTCTTGCTAACAAGATCATGCGAAATTTGATGCGAGTTCGTGGATAGGGACTCAACATGCACCAATTAACATGAATAACATTTTTCAAAACACTACATTGCAATATTCCATGCACCTGTAGTTCAAATTTGATATATTCGAAAAAAATCAAAGAATCGAAATAAATTAAGGAAATATACAAAAATCAAAATTGGCCTAAATTTTAAAATTGAGTTCAAAACAATGTATTGTAGCACCACAAAAACTGGGCTAAAAAACAAAAAAAAATTGCCAAGGGCTCTTTGGCGAGGGCCTGGCCCGTGGCCCTCGGCAAAGAATTTAAAAAAAAATCTTTGCCGAGGGCCCTAGATCTGGGCCCTCGGCAAAGGACCGAAACCTAAATCGGGCCGCAGCCCAAATTCCTGATCGGAATCTTGTGAAAAAAAAATCCCGCTCGACCATCTCCCTCCCCACGCGCCCGCTCACGGTCGGCCCCCGCGCGTCCACCACACCGCCCTTGTTGCTGCTATCGCGAGCTACCCCGAGCCAGCCGCCTGCGCGCCCCTCCCTCAGCAGCACCCTGGCAGCGCCCAGCGCCACCACCACCACAGCCTGTTGCCACCACCACGCCGCCTCGAGCCAGCAGCCCACGCCCACCCCCCATCGTGTGCACCCAGTCGCCCCGCGCCTCCACCACCGCCACACCTTGCCACAGCCGCCACATTGCCCACCACACCATCACTCACTGCTTAGCCACCCCACGCCCCGCCGCCAAGGCTCGGCCGCCAATGCCGCCCACGCCCATGGCGGCCGAGTTCAAGGCCCTCCGTTCCTGTCTCCGTCGAGCAAGGGGAGGTCGCCCTTGGCCGGCCTTCCGCGGCTCCCCTCGCCGGCCTTCCCGCCCGACCCCAGCCCCAGGCCTCCCCTTCACCGGTGCTATTGGAGGGAGGAGGCGGAGGTGAAGTTGGAGGAAGAAGAGAAGGAGAAGAGAAGGAGAAGAGGAGAAGGAGGAAGGGAAGGGAAGAAAAGGAGAAGAAGAGGAGAAGGAGGAAGGGAAGAGAAGGAGAAGAAGAGGAAAGGAGAAAAGAAAGGAAGAGGGGAGAGGAGTACTCCAACGCCGCTCGACCTCGTCGGAGAAGCAAGTGACCCCCCAGACGTGGACGCCCGACTCCACCGCAACCCTAGGTAAAACTCTCGTTGTCGGCCTTCGTGCCGTATATATGGTTGTGTGGGCCTTCGTGCCGTAAAGTTGATATGAGGGCCTTCGTCTTTGTTGTGGTTGTCGGCCTTGCGTGCGTTGTGAATGTCGGCTATCGTGTCGTTTTTTTGCAGGTTTTGGAAACCTCCCCGTGCAGGGGAGGTGCTGCCGAAATTTTGAACAAAAAATAACCTATTGTCTTTTTATGCAGGAGAAGACTACGTTGGAGGGGACCCAGAGGACCCCGATCGTCTTCGTCGACGTCGCGGTTCTGCCTGCGCTGCGTCGCCTCGCCACTGCATCGATTCGCCACTACCCCGCTAGCCTTACTTCACCGACACCCTAGGTATAAATAACCTCTTTATGCACATGTCTGTCGTAACCCGCGCGTAACCTAGTTAGGCGTCTCCCGTCCGAAAGAGATACGGTCGTAGGTATGCGGATCTTTGCGTATCTGCGACCGTATCTGTTTCGGATTGTCCACGTTTTTTGGACAGCCCGTGGATGCGTAGATGGGTTAGTTTCCATGGTCCGCTCCGGTCCGAGAAGGAGTTTCAGCAACACCTCCCTGTTGTTCTCTGGATACACACTCTCTCTTGCAGGACGTGTATCGGGAGAACAGCGGGGAGGTGCTGCCGAAATTCTGTCTCGGAGAGGAGCGGAGCATGGAAACTGACCTCATCTACGCACCCGCGGGTGGGATTAGGACCTATCCTCACCTATTAGACAGTAGGAACACCGCGTAGATGCAATTGATGGTCACAATACTCTATGCTATAAATGTTAAAGGATGGAGGACCGTCGTCGGTGGATGTACACGGGTGGAGAAGCGGGGTGACTACGACTATGAATGGGTGAAGGGGATGGATGGTTTCTTGAAACATGCATTTGGCCCGGGAGCGGGAGGACATTCTCTAGTTTGGTGTCGCTGCGACAAATGTGACAATAGGAGAAAAGTAGACGAGAAGACCATGGGTAGACATCTTGTGTTCAATGGTTATCGCTTTGGCTACCAAAGATGGATCTACCATGGTGAAGCGGATCGTATAAGAGCGGAGGTGGTGAGACCATGCCTCGAGGCTTTTGATGATGATGCCGGGTAGCGGACATGCTAGATGACGCCCACCAAGCTCACTTCACGAACGACGTGAGAAGGAGGAGATGGAGGAATCCGCAAAGGACTTCTACAAAATGTTGGACTCGCACGAGAAACTCCTTCACGAAGCGTACAATGATTCCTCACCGGATGCGATTGGACGCGTAATGGGGTTGAAGGCCGAGTTAAACTGAGTCGAGAAGGCTTCGATAAGATGTTGGCCGTGTTTGGCACCATGCTACGGGAGAAGCACACTTTGCCGAATTTAACTTGTGCGAAGCGGAGAAACTCCTTCCATATGCTTAAGATACCGTATGACAAGATACATGTTTGTCCGAAGGGGTGCGTCCTATTTAGAAAAGAACACAAGGATGCAAATTACTGTCCGAAGTGTAAATCCTCCAGGTACCTGGAGGTAGACTCTGGTGGTGGTCAGAAGAAGCAGCTTTCGATCCCCGCGAGAGTGCTATGTCACCTTCCTTTCCTACCGAGGATCCAACAGCTATTCATGACTGAGGAATCCGCGAAACAAATGACATGGCACAAAGATGGCAAACGGTACAATCCTGGGAAGATGGTACATCCGTCTGATGCTGAAGCATGGACATATTTCAATGACAAACATCGTGACAAAGCAGCTGAGGCCCGTAATGTACGTGTCATGTTGGCAATAGATGGGTTCAATCCTTATGGAATGATGGCTGCCCCATACACATGCTGGCTCGTTTTTGTTATCCCCCTCAATCTCCCTCCCGGCATCTCATTTCAATGGCATAACGTATTCTTGTCGTTGATAATTCCTGGACACCCGGGGAGTAATATGGGTGTGTTCATGGAGCCTGTGATTGATGAATTGATCCATGCTTGGGAGAAGGGGGTATGGACATACGATCGAGCTACAAAGACAAGCTTCAAAATGCACGTTTGGTACCACTACTCCCTGCATGACTTCCTGGCGTATGGGTTATTCACCGCCTGGTGTGTTCACGGGAAGTTCCCATGCCCAGTATGCAAGGAAGCCATGAGGTTCATTTGGTTGAAGAAGGGTGGCAAGTATTCGTCATTCGACCAGCATCGTCAGTTCCTCCCTCTAAACCATGAATTTAGAGAAGACATCAAGAGCTTTACGAAAGGTGTTAAAGTGACAGACCCTAAACTGCACTTGAGGACTGGTGCCGAGGTTCGTGTTCAGATAGATGCTCTCGTGCCCAATGAAGAAGGTGGTTTTGTGGGATATGGTGGGGAACATATGTGGACTCATAAATCCGGCTTGACGAGGCTCCCCTATTTTGATGACCTTCTTCTGCCACATAACATTGATGTAATGCATACTGAAAAGAATATCGCCGAGGCACTTTGGGGAACTCTCATGGACACTGATAAGTCTAAGGACAACGTTAAGGCTAGAGTGGACCTAGCGACGTTGTGCGATAGACCGAATCAGCGATGCATCCTCCTAGTGGTTGAAACAAGAACTGGAAAAGGCCTAAGGTCAATTTCGTCTTGCAAATCGATCAAAGGAGGAGGTACTAAAATGGATGCGAGATGTTAATGTTTCCGATGGATATCACAGTGAATCTTAGCGGGGAGTGAACTTATGTACTCTCTGAGTCAACGGGATGAAGAGTCATGACTACCACATATGGATTGAGCGGCTTCTTCCGCGATGGTCCGAGGCTATGTCCCTAAGCATGTCTGGCAAGTGCTGGCAGAGTTGAGCTTTTTCTTCCACCAACTTTGTGCCAAGGAGATATCTCGGACCGTCGCTCAGGACTTGGAAAAAGCGGCACCTGTGTTGCTCCGTAAGCTGGAGAAAATCTTTCCACCTGGCTTCTTCTTGCCGATACAACATCTGATTGTGCACCTCCCGTCCGAGGCACGTTTGGGGGGGCCGTGCAGGCCCATTGGTGCTATCCAATCGAGAGATGTCTAAAGACTCTTCGCAAAAAATATACAAATAAAGCCATAATTGAGGCTTCCATTGCAGAGGCATGCCTTCGGGAGGAGGTGGCAAACTTCACAACGCTATACTACAAGCCAAACCTTCCTAGCAATCAAAATCCACCCCCTCGTTACAATACTGGGGACAATGAATCGACCCTGAGCCTTTTTCAAGGCCAACTCAGCAGCGTAAGTGGATCAACCCCAAAGCTATTGGGAAATGAAGAGTGGCGCAGTATCATGCTATATGTGTTGAATAACCTTACCGAGGTGCAGCCGTTCATCAAGTAAGTTCTCAACGAACTTATTTCAATATGCCGTCACTATTCTGCATCCAACCCCATTGATTCTCGTTCGGACAGGGAATTTGTTCGTGAATTCTGGCATCAATCAAGGGATCCTACCTCGCATGAACAAGACACCCTTGTTTCGCGGGGTGCGGGAGCGGGGAGGCCTGATTTCATTTCTTGGTTCAAACAAAAGGTAATGTCCAATTTAGCTCGTACGTTCGATCGTCCAAGGTGATCGTACGTTTGATTAATATAACGATCTATCATGATTCACCTTGCAGGCCCAGACCGATTCGTCCATGAGCGACGAGTTGAAATAGGTTGCAAACGGCTGTGATGTTAGGGTGAAGTCATTTACCGGCTATGACGTGAACGGATATCGCTTCCACACAACAAGTTACGAGCAGATTCGGACCAAACGAAAAACCACAAATAGCGGAGTTTGTACGCCCGGCACTGATGGCCTCGACTATCATGGTAGAGTTGAGGAAATCTATGAACTCTCATTTCATGGAGACGAACCTCTTAAACCTGTCATGTTCAAATGCCACTGGTTTAATCCTCGATCAACGAGACAAACCCCTCATCTTGGGCTAGTGGAGATTCGAGAAGATTCCATCTATCCTAGAAAAGATGTCTACATTGTGGCTCAACAGGCCGTGCAGGTGTATTATACTCGATACGCCAACCAAGACAAAGAGGATCTTAAGGGTTGGGCTATTGTGCATCAGGTATCTCCACATGGTAAATTACCTGCCCCAAACGATGATGATTACAACTTCAACGCAAACACATATGATGGACAGTTCTATCAAGAAGATGGGCTACCAGGCACGTTTGAGATAGTCTTACCCGAAGCAATCGAAATGGAAGTAGACAACGAAACGGTTGATGACGAGGTCGATGGAGATGTTGTGGTAAATGCCAAGGACATAGCAATGTTTGAGCGATTACTTCTAGGCAATGACGATGATGACAACATAGAACCTTCGGATAGTGTTGCCCATTTGGACAATTTTGACAGTGATGATGAGACCTATGATCCCAATCATGAAGATTATTCATAATACATGTAATACTATGGTTTTTTAATTTGTGTTTTGTTTATATATTTTGAATCTATTTCTAATATATGTACTAATTAGTCTTGTTCATTCTTTGTGATTGCAGGTGATTGGACAAAATGGCGAAAGCGACGTCCACACCGTGACACGCCCTCGGTTTACTGGGAGACACCGCCTCTCCCTTCGAGGTGAGGGGTCGTCGTCTGGGGCAGCATCCGCAGGAGGTGACGAGAGGAGGACCAGGGGCAACCGCCACAGGAGGCAGCGGTCTCCTCCCTCGATACGTGACGAGGTGCTGGAGGAGGAGCACGTGATGGCCACGGCCTCGTCCTCATCGAAGGACGAGAGGGGTCGCAGACGGGCGAGGGAGGCGAGGCGCTCGAGGGCGAGGGAGAGGGTACCGCTACCCGGACTCTCTATGAGCGAGGTTCCACGAGCCCCCCTCCGGTACCGCTACCCGGACTCTCTAAATTAGATTTGCATTACTGATACATTGGAGTGAAATATTGCAGGCCGAGCTGCAAGAAACAAGAAGGCAAAGTCAAGAGCAGAACGCGGGCCGACCACACACACACCGCAGGCCCGTAGGTCACGTTCGAGGCCGCAGCGAGGCGATGGCGGAGATGATGGTGATCATGCAAAGTCTTGGGCAAGCATCGGGTGTACATGCGCTTTTCAGCTCCTCCACCTCCTACTCCCGCAGCTACTCTGTAAGTATGAAAGTTCACTTTTTCGCTTGTGCTTTGCATGTATGTCGGCCTTCGTGCCGTTGTGGATGTTGGCGTTAGTGCGTTGGGATGTCGGCGTTAGTGCCATTGTGGATGTCGGCGTTCATGCCGTCGTTTCTTGCAGGTTTTGGAAACCTCCCCGTGCAAGGGAGGTGCTGCCGAAATTTTCAATTGAGTCTAATCTTTTTGTATTCCTAGATTACTAGATGCAATCTCTAAGTTCCAAAACTGTTTTCCCGGATTACTCACACATGCAATCTCTGCTCCTTTGTGCAACTTCCGTCCGCGGGTTCCAATCAACCCGCTAGTGCATCACCGGGTGATCCTGCTTTTCCTTCACCATCGTCTCATAGGCTAGCTTGATGAGGACTCGTGCTAGGTGATGTGGTTGGACTTTAGCGTGATTTGTGATTTATGGTTGTGACTTGTGCTTGGATTTCATTAACTTGTCGTAATAAACATGTGAATGATGATGAACATGTGACTTGGCATTGTAATATATTGTGATTTGTGGTTCACAATTATGGTTGTGATATATTGTGAGAAAATGGGTTCTGTGTGATATATATATGTATATATATGAAATGCTTGTGCCGATGGAATGCAAAAACAAAAAAATTTAAATTTCTGTCTCTTTGCCGAGGGCAATAATCAAGGCCCTCGGCAAAGAAGGGTCCTTGCCGAGGGCCCTAGCAATAGCCCTCGGCAAGATTTTTTAAAATCCTGAAAATTTCTTTGCCGAGGGGCGGGGAGCAGGCCCTCGGCAAAGGTTTTAAAAAAAATTCAAAAAAACTATTTCATTGCCGAGGGCCGGCCCTCAGTAAACAATTTTTTTAAAAAAAAAACCTTTGCCGAGGGCTCTTGCAATAGCCCTCGACAAAGTTTTTTTTGGGAAAAATCCTGAAAATTTCTTTGCCGAGGACCAGGTAGGAGGCCCTCAGCAAAGATTTAAAAAAAAATTCTTTGCCGAGGGCTGGCCCTAGGCAAAAAAAATTAAAAAACCACTTCTTTGCCAAGGGCCAGCGGGCGCCGTGCGCGTGTGAGTTCTTTTTCTTTGCCGAGGGCCGTCCTGGCCCTCGGTAAAAACTTTGCCGAGTGCCGATAAAGAGCCCTCGGCAAAGACCCCTTCATTGCCTAAAAATTCCCGAAGGGTCTTTGCGAGGGCAGCCCTCAACAAAGCATGCGAGTCCAGTAGTGATGGAAACATCTCCATCGCTGAACGTAGTATCCACCTATAGCTCAAACAAGCTCAGGCCTGAGCCGCCCCAAGATTTGAGCAGAGAAGGCTTCCGTGGTGCAAGCCAACAACGCTGCCTCCTCCCAGCTTGGTCAAATCAGTCCATGCACTTGTCTCAGGATCGTATGCTTTCAGTGCGCACGCCATGTCCACCCACACGAGTATCTTCCCATCATCCAGAACGACCAGTGGACAGTGGTACTGCTGGACCGATGCATAAATCCTGAAATAGTTGTGCCTCCAGGGCTTGTCTCCCCAAACGGCGTGCACTGTAACGTGTACCGTCTGCTCTAGCGTGGCGCCGTGTCGTCATCCATGTCTTCCAAGAACCAGAGCTCTGTTGAGGTGTCCTCGACGTTGCAGTAGACTACCACCAAGCTGTCGCCCAACCTAGCCAGCTGAAACCGTTTCGTCAACGGCTCAAAACAGTACCACCGAGGAGGATGACGACGACGAAGATGCGGCATGGTGGACTCGTCCTCGTCCGTGCCAGTAAGAAGGCTACTGGTCAGGGGGCCTCGGAGAGTCGCCGGCTTCCACTCCTCCGTCGCCATGTCGAACACAGCTATGCTATCTGCCTCCATGTTGTGTTCGTCTTCCCGGCCCCAGCACACAAGGAAGTAGGCGAGCCCGGCGACAACCGCAACGTTCCAGGAGCTGGAACCGGGCTCTATACTGAGGGTGACCGGAGGGGGCGTTCACCGTCTCCACCTTCCAGCATCGCCGCCGCCGCCCAGTGTCACGACCTCGCACATCTGCCGCCATCTCCTACTCAAATAATCTGCTTGGATGCGGAGCACCTTGTACTCTCCGGTGGCCGGGACATGCTCGAGCACACAATAGGGCGTCGCCGAGTTGACTTTCTTCCGGTGATCGATGGCCACGTCCGCGACGGCGCCAGTGACCATGTCGACCACGCAGGTCAGCCCCCAGCCGTGCGATGCGCAGAGCATGTCGCCGTGCATGCTCAGGGGGGCCGATGGGTAGTCGGATCCGCATGCACTTGATGACGTTGCCGTGCAGGTCGACGGCGCGCACCTCAGCTGCCTGGTCGTCGTCGTGGCGGCGGACGACGATGACGTGCGGTGCCGGGTGGCGCGAGGCGTGCGCCCTGGCGAGCGTTGGATGAATCCATGCTTTGATCCAGGCTTTGATCGATCCAGCTGCAGCTTCTCGTTCCATCGTTGTTGCAGGAAAGAAAAAAAAAACTAGATTGATTTTCTAGTGGTGCAGATGCATGTTACGGGCCGGGTGTATTTAAGTTGGTTGAATCCATGCTTTCTTTGATCGAGTGCGTGGCCGACCAGGACTCCGACTACGTTTTCCTTTATCGAGTCTGCGCTGATACTTAGATTGATTTCCTTTCGAGTGCGTCAGGAAGAACTCGTGGGTCACGTATTTTTTCCGATTTCCTTAACTTTCCTGTTCTGATATTTGTTTCGATGTCTTTTCTTTCAGTTTCTTTTTCCGATTTCCTTTCCTGTTCTGATGTTTTTTGGTCTTTTTTTTCGGTTTCTTTCTTTCTTTTCCTCAAGTTCCCGTTACGTTTTCCTTTTCCATACCGTTTTCTTTATTTTTCATATTCAACTAGACGTGTTTCCATTAAGTTGTTTTTTATTTTTCACGTTCAACTAAATATGTGAATATGAAAATAGAAATAGGTATATATATATACTAACAGAGATGTGCGTATGACACGCATGTATTTATTAAAATTTCTTTTATAGTGAAGGTGTAACAAGGAAGTTTTAAGAAATCAATTCTTATATTTGAGCTCATAGTTCTCGAACTTAGCATGTTACTAATTCTTTTGAAAACTCTGTGAAAAAACAATGTTTCATATCTAAAATGTAAATAATAAGATCAAATTAGTAAGAGAACCAGGGAATATATATCATTTCCAATTGGTTTAGCTGTAAACAATTATATTTAGTGAAAAGTAAACTTTTTTTGTATATTGCAATAGCCAAAAGAGTCCCGGCTAAAAAAGCCTTTGGCAGCTTGCGACGCGCACGTGTATAAAAAAATCATAATTAATAGATGAATATGACAATAGTATTTTTTAGCCGGCCTTATGAAATAAACCATTTACTGAACGGGAAAAATTGTGCTTGAATTCTTCCATACATGATATAATATATATACTAACTTCTGTACTGCACATCTCAAGCTCAAGTGAGTTCGTAAACTTTAGGATGGATCCCCTTCCCACATGACATGGCTGTTAAAACTGTTGGATCATAGATCAGTCTTTGACTGTCCTATTCGGTATAACATGTAAAATGGTAGATCCTAATACATCTAGAACAGTCTAGAAAGAGACAGGGAGAGAAGGGGAAAGGGTACCAAACCGCAGGGGTGGAAGATCCAGTGGCCTCCATCAGGTTCGCTGGTGTAGGCTGCGCACGGGCAGCGCCGGTCAGTGAAGTCCGGCGACGGGGTGATGTGCAGTGAAGCCGACGGTGATGACAGTGGCGTCTTCCCGTCGCTGGCTGCGCACCCTTGCTAGATCGGATTTAGGGTTTGTTGGTGGGGCGGATTGGCTCACGGTGAACCTCGTACCTCGAGCCGCCGGCCCCCACCACTTTATATAGCGCAGTGCGACGGGGACCCACCAACCATGTAGGGTTGGGCGCCCCCGATCAGGGCGCGTGACCAAGGCCCAATAGGCCATTGGGCTTATTAGCTGGGAGATCAATCTAACACTCTCCCCCTTGATCTTACACTATTACTTTTATCTTTAAACTTTAAACTTCAATCCTTTTATCCTTACTCATTTCTTCACAGATGATGCATAGAGCATGTTTCATCGTCACGGTCAATCGCCGATAGATTTAACAGCTACAATGCACGTCTCTGATCTGAAATAGTTACTTTAATTTTGGGCCATTTATAGTCCAGGAGTCATAGGCTTTCCCTTAAACCCATGTCGGCTACATGTTCTCTGAATACGTTGGGTGGTAAGCCTTTTGTAAGCGGATCCGCGAGCATCTTTTCGGTACTTATATGCTCAAGACTTATCATTTGATCCCGGACTTTATCCTTCACAACATAATACTTTATGTCATGTGTTTGGCAGTACCACTTGACCTATTGTTGTGAGCATACTATCTTTCTTTGGATTATTATCGTAGTATAACTTCATGGGTCTATTGATGTCGTCAACCACCTTCAAACCGAGTATGAACTTCTTTTAGCAGTTCACACCGCCCGTTGCCTCATAACACGCTACAAACTCGGCATACATTGTGGACGATGTAGTGACGGTTTGCTTTGAGCTTTTCCATGAAATAGCTCCCCTGCGAGTGAACACATATCCAGGCGTGGATTTTCTATTATCTCCCGCATAATCGAATCTGAATATCCCACTATATGTAGTGAATCGGATCTTCTATACGTCATCATGAGGCCTTTCGTTCCTTGCAAATAACACAAGACTTTCTTTACTAATTTCCAGTGTTCTATTCCAGGATTGCTCTAGAATCTGCCAAGTAACCCGGTAACAAATGCCAAGTCAGGGCGCGTGCATACTTGAGCATATTACAAGCTTCCGACAGCTGAAGCATATGGAACCACTTTCATTTGATCGATCTCATATTGGTTCCTGGGGCATTGAAAATCCCCATATCTGTCGCCCTTGACTATAGGAGCGGTGAGGGACTACATTTATGCATCTGAAATTTCTTTAAGACTTTTCTATATGTATGCTTTTGTAGCGATCCTAATACCCTTTTACTTCTATCTCGGTGAATCTCGATCCCTAGAACGAACGAAGCTTCACCAAGATCTTTCATATCAAATTTTGAGGACAAAAAACTTCTTTGTTTCCGTTGGTAGTGACATCACTACTAGCAAGTAAGATATCATCCACATACGGGACAAGGAAGATAAACTTCCCATTCTTAAACTTTGCGTGAGACACAATTGTCCTCAACATTATCTTTAAACCCAAAATTCTTTGTTATGCGATCAAACTTCAAGTACCACTGTCTTGAAGCATGTTTTAATCCATAAATGGATTTCTTTAGGCGGCATCCCAAACGTTCTTTTCCTTCCATGACAAAACCTTTCGGTTGTGCCATGTAAACATTTTCCTCTAAGTCTCCGTTGAGAAATGTCGTCTTTACATCCATCTGATGTAATTCTAAATCATAATGTGCCACTAATGCCATTATGATTTTGAATGAATCCTTACATGAGACTGGATAAAAGGTCTCATTGTAATCAATCCCTTCTCTTTGTGTAAAGCCTTTTTGCCACAAGTCGGGCTTTATATCTCTCTATATTCCTTTGAGAGTCAAGTTTTGTTTTGTAGACCCATTTACAGCCTACTGTTTTGGCTCCTTTAGGAATTATCTCCAAATCCTAAACTTTATTTGCATTCATTGATCTCATTTCATCTTCCATGGTCTCAAGCCACTTTGATGAATGATCACTTTTCATGGCTTCTTCAAATGAGGTGGGATCATCCTCCATTTGAAATTCTTCAGATGTTGTACACTTCATAATCGGCGAGGAATAGCTGATTTTCTAACTCTTTAAGAGACCTTCTAGGGGCCTCCTCATTTAGCACATTTTACATTTGAGGCTGCTGTTGCTCCCCCTCATGTGTGGCAATAGTTTCTATAGGATCCTGAGGAACAGGTTCCTCATCATCATTCATTGTTGCCACAGGCGGGATAACAACAGTCTTGGCACCACAGATGTCTTGTCTTGTCGGTGCAATAACAACAAAGTAGTGAGAAAATGGCTCATGAATTATCGGAGTGGGTGCATACACCGCTTCTCTTCAAGGTCAATTTCTCGAGCTACCATGCTCCCCTAATCATTTCATCCTCTAGGAAGACAACGTGTCTCGTTTCCATAAACTTTGTATGTACATTAGGGGCGGTAGAAACAAAAACCTTTTGACTTTTACGGGTAGCCAATGAAATGGCAACTCACTTTATTTTGGGATCTAGCTTCCCAATATTTGGGTTAAAAATGTTAGCCTCAATGAGGGCTCCCCACACACGCAAGTGGTTAAGTGAGGTACTCTTCACATCCACAACTCATACGGTGTTTTGGGCACCGATTTACTTGGTACTCTATTGAGAATATGAATGGCGGTTTTAACGCCTCCATCCACAGACTCATCGGTAAAGTGGAGTAACTTATCATACTGCGCACCATATCCATCAGGGTACGATTGCGCCTTTCAGCTACTCCATTCTGCTGAGGTTCGCCCGGTGTGGAATACTGTGCTACTATGCCATTCTCCTGTAAGAACCTTGCAAAAGGTCCAGGAACTTGGCCATATGGGGTATGCCAACCGTAGTACTCTCCCCCACGGTCAGACATGACTGTCTTAATCTTTAAATCATGCTGATTTTCAACTTCTGCTTTAAATATTTTGAATTTATCCAACGCTTCTGTTCTTTCTTTAATTGGATAAATATAGCCAAACCGAGAGTAATCGTCTGTGAATGTTATGAATGAATCATAACCATCCACACTTTTCACAGGAAAAGGACCACAGATATCTGTGTGAATAATCTATAGAATTACTGCGCTTCGTTTGACATCTTTCTTAATTTTCTTTACATACTTTCCTTTTATGCAATCTCTACACTGTTCTAAATCTGAGAGCTCTAATGGAAGAATATCATTCTTAACTAGTCTTTCTATTCTTCCCCTCGAAATATGGCCTAAACGACAGTGCCATAATTTCGACAACGCATCGTGAGCTCTCTTTCATTTTCTGTTTGCATTGTTCGATGAGGATACATTCTCATTCACATCACATACGGAATTCACATTTTCACGAAGTGATAACAAATAAAGCTCGTCCTGTCGGAAGGCAAGACCAATACATCTATTATTAAACAATATCTGACATTTGCCATTTCCAAAATGGCAATCATAACCATCATGGTCCAACTTTGATACACTAATCAAGTTTCTTTATAAAGAAGGTACATAAAGAACATTTCTAAGAAAAAGTATGAAGCCATCAGCAAGCTCTAGCGGAAGATCGCCAACGGCCTCAACATCTGCTTGTACTCCATTTGCGACTTTAATGAAACTTTCGCTTCTTTGCAAAATTCTCATCGAACGGAATCCCTGTAATGAATTAGCAACATGAATAGTTGCACCTGAATCAATCCTCTAAGTAGATTTTGAAAACTTGACATACAAGGATTCATTTACGAACCTAATAATGTTCTCACCTTTATTTTTCATAATCATCTTTAAGAAATCGGGACAATTCTTCTTATAATGTCCAGTCTTCTTCTGATAGAGACAACGGTCTTTATCCACTAGGAATTGCTTGTTACGAGACTATTGCATGGGACCTTTTCCGGATGACTTGGAGGAAGAGCTGTTATTATAGTTCTTTTCTTATCTTTTAGGTAGTTGATGGTACCACCCTATAAAATTTTATTCTTTCCTCCTCCACGCACACACATGGTGTGAGCTTTTCTAAATCCTATTTTTTAAGTTGTATGTTGTAATTAACAACAAATGTGTCAAATTCTTTAGGCAAAGAAGCAAAAATCAAATGAATAAGAAACTCATCCTTGAGTGCCAAATCCATTGGTTTGAGCTTAGATGCCAAATTACTCATTCTCAAGTATGTGCTCTCTAATGCCACTTTGCCGCCACCAGCAGTACCTTCTCAGAATCAACCATTTGTTTGATCACCGGGTTGTATATCTCTTTGAAGAGCCAATGAACTGACTCTTTATTCTTTCTAGATACTACATGTCGTGTGTCACGATGCAGAATTGAGCTCACTATTGCAGGCTCAATTGTATTCTTTATCATAGCCAAACATTTTTTATTGGCTGTGACCCACTTTCTATATTCAAGGTCAAAAGACATCTTTACGTGAGCAAAGTCCTGCTCTCTGTTCTGCCATGCAGCATCAGTCTCATCTGTCTCCCTCACCGGTGCCACAGGTTCTTTGGGACACGGTTTGGTGACTACCAAGTCCACCTCAGCCAATATGAAGGCCAAGTCGATCTTTTTCTTCTATTCAATATAGTTATCCCCTTTTAGAGTGGGGATCTCTTTGATACAACTCATCAAGTTGTATCTGCCTAAAAACACAATTCAAATAGTGTGAGAACACAAATAATAACAACAACAATTGCATGCCTTAGTTCAACGTTGGTCAAAATTAAAACATACAATTGTTCTCTACACTAATTCTACATCACCGTTGGACAGAAATAGAATTAATGCAAGACAAAAAAAACATTATAATATTGCCATTAATCAACGTTGGTCAGAATAATAATAATATTATAATCAATTAAAACATATCCATTTTCAAAATTAAATTCTCCCGTTGGTTCGAATTTAATAATGAAAATTGCATCTTTAAATACGCAGCGAAACATTAACATTCAATAATCATTTTTCCGAAACATAAAGGTATCTGTTATGTCCTCTATGCAAAATTGTCGTTGGATCAAAATTTGCACAGAATTTGACATCAAAATCAATTTAAATTCATCAAATATGAAGTAAACAGTTTCTGGAAAAAACAAATAAACAGTTCGAGCTATCACGTATGCAGGCCATTTCGGCCCGAGAACGCCGCTGCTGACCTAGCTCATGAGCCCAACGCTACGCTTCTAAGCGCCCACCGCGCATGGCCTCTTTTTACGCCAATCCTTTTCTCGTTATTCAACAGACCAAACAATGACCCACTTCCTTCAGCGCGACGCTTAGCCGCACCAGTGCCGCAACTGGGCTGGGCGGCAAAAGCTGATCGACCGCAGCCTTGCGCTTTGAACGCATCGCCGGCCCGAACATCTGGCGCCGTTTGAGCCGATCGGACGGCTGCGCAGCATCTTCGGGTGAACAAAACCGGCCCCCCGACCGCGGTCACCCAACCCTAGCGGCCATTCTTTCCCTCCCCTTCTCTCTCATCACGCAGCGCAGCTCAGAGAGTCATCCGCAGCGCAGCCGTCCTCGGTGGCCAGGAGAGAAGAAGAGGGGCTCCGCCAGCTCTCTCTCGGCGTGCATGCTCACCCGAGGCTGAAACGCGCCCGCCGTCGAGGCAACAGGTGGTGCCACTATTCACGATGACCCCGCAGCGTGCGGTGCACGGATCTACTGCTTTCATCCCACGCGCCGTTCGGGAGCGACGCCACGGTGTTCTTTCCAGCAGTGGTGGCGTCTGGCCGGGCGGTGAGGAAAGCCAGTGTAGGCTCGCTATCTTTAGGGTTAGGGTTTGGTTCTTTTGGATCCGAATCTCATTCGAACTCCACTTTTCTTTTCATTCGGTTTTTGTTCTTTGTTGATTCGAAAAACCTAGATCTAAACCCTAGATCTGCGAACTGCTAGGGCTAGGATTCTTTGTTGAGACCGTGTCTCAAAGCTGTTCCCGACTTTTCCGTGCGATCTAGGGTTAGGGTTTGGGTTCCATTCATCCGAATCAAAAGCTTTTCTGAGATCCGAAAAAAAAATCGAAGTTAGGGTTCAACCAAACCCTCTGT
Source organism: Miscanthus lutarioriparius (assembly GCA_904845875.1). Lineage (NCBI taxonomy): Eukaryota > Viridiplantae > Streptophyta > Magnoliopsida > Poales > Poaceae > Miscanthus > Miscanthus lutarioriparius. The sequence continues at coordinate 7,264,212 of CAJGYO010000014.1, forward strand.
CGGCCGAAGCCCCTTTCTACTTTCTAAAACCGCACTGGATTTCTTTTCCTTAAGCCAGATCTATACCTAAACCGTGGCTCTGGTACCAATGTTAAAACGTAGGATCATAGATCTAGCCTTTGACCGTCCTATTCGGTATAACATGTAAAGCGGTAGATCCTAATACATCTAGAACAGTCTAGAGAGAGACAGGGAGAGAAGGGGAAAGGGTACCAAACCTGAGACTGCAGGGGTGGAAGATCCAGTGGCCTCCATTAGGTTATTGGTGTAAAATTGCGCCGCACGGCGGGAGACGGTCGGGGAAGAGTCGGTGAAGTCCGGCGGACGGGTGATGTCTTGATGAAGCCGGCGGTGATGACGGTGGCGTCTTCCGTCGCCGGGTGCGCACCTTTTGCTAGATCGGACTTAGGGTTTGTTGGTGGGGCGAATTGGCTCACGGTGAACCTCGTACCTCGAGCCGCCGGCCCCCACCACTTTATATAGCGCAGTGCGACGGGGGCCCGCCAACCATGTAGGGTTGGGCGCCCCCGATTAGGGCGCGTGACCAAGGCCCAATAGGCCGTTGGGCTTATTGGCTGGGAGATCAATCTAACAATGGCACATCTCGCTCACACGCAAATGCAGAATAAAGCAAGCACGTACCAGCTGCATTGGAGCACGCAGACGAGTGGACGACGGAAGTTCACAAACTTGACTCACGCGATCGCGACGCGCTGCAGAAGACCTTATTCGTAGTAGATCAGGCACGCTTGGCATCTATGACGACGCCGGGATGAATTCGGCTGTTGGCGTCATCTGGGCTCCGACTTGATCAGGGCCGTCTCAATAAATTCTACTAGGACCCTTGGGCAAGCAAGACAATAAGAGCCAGGCAATCTAATGTTTTAATATAACGATTAAAGTATGTATATAATACTATTAATAAGAGTTGACTTGCAACATATATTTAGTACTTCTCGGTACATCGAAGAAGCTAAAAGAACAGTAAACTATTATGCTTACCTCAAATAAATTTGGAATCACATAAATTTAGAACAAATTACCTGCAGCCTCGGTTCTTCGCGCTCCTTCTATTAATTATTGGAAGGATTATGCCCAACAGCCCATCGGTGAACTTCCATCTTGGACACTACCACTATTGGATTCAGGTTCTTTGCCGAGTGCCTGAGGCACTCGGCAAAAGCCAAATTGCACTCGGCAAAGCCTTTGCCGAGTGCAGCACTCGGCAAAGAACACACGGCAAAAATTTGATCGGCAAAGCCCTCTTTGCCGAGTGTCTTTTATCGGGCACTCGGCAAAGGTTGCCGAGTGCCCCGGGGGCACTCGGCAAAGAAAAGCGACCGTCACGGCGCCGGTCCCGTTGACGGTCTCTTTGCCGAGTGCCAACCCTGCAGGCACTCGGCAAAGATTTTTTATTTTTTATTTTTTTAAATTTCTTTGCCGAGTGCCCTATGACTGGCATTCAGCAAAGTTTGAATTTTTTTTAAAAAAATTTCTTTGCCGAGTGCCGTATGGCTGACACTCGGCAAAGTTTGAATTTTTTTAAAAAAAAAAATTCTTTGCCGAGTGCCCTCTGGCTGGCACTCGGCAAAGTTTGAATTTTTTTAAAAAAAAATTCTTTGCTGAGTGCCCTCTGGCTGGCACTCGGCAAAGTTTGAATTTTTTTTAAAATTTCTTTGCCGAGTGCCCTCTGGCTAGCACTCGGCAAAGTTTGAATTTTTTTAAAAAAAAAATTCTTTGCTCCCCAAATGCATCATCAGGATGAATCTGCATCAAAACATTAGCCATCAATTCCAAAGGCTACACCTAAGAGGCAAAATATAGTACACCATGAGAATGATTCGACCTGCTCATATAAGAAAAAGACACCAGTAGAGAACTTTGAGATGCCCAACTCACGATAGCACCAGTGGCAGTCGGGTCAAGGTAAATAAGCACACACTCTGCAATTATAAAGGTTGGCAAGCTGATGACAACAGAAAGTTATATCAAACACTTGAAAGCTTGGTTTATATTAAAAAGACATAGAAACTACATCATGCATGTATCCTAATTGATGGTGTCCCTATATTGTGTGGCATATTTTCTAGTTCAACATGTTTTCATATCAGAAGAGAAAAGAAGCTTACCTAGGATCCATTTCAGCCATGCGAATAACTGAATCCAGTTTTGGTATGTCACGAATATCAGCAGAAAATAGCTTGTAATGCGTGCTTATTACTTCACCTTTTTCTGAAATAGATGGATAAGTTATTGCGCAGGCTACAGGCACATCAAGAAAAAGAAATGTCCAATTCTGTAACATGTAGTGGTCACTCTAACTTGCAATTCTACTTGAATCTGAAAGTAATATTTTGCAAAAGTTCATTATCCATTTTAAGTTTTGAAGTTCTCACAACGAGACAAAGAGAGTTTTCTTCCAAACAGGACGGAACGGCTACCTCTGAAACCAAACGAAAAAGGAACTTTTTCTGCTATGGTAACTAGTACTTTATGCTTCTCCAAGGACCATTTATTTGCTACTATAAATCAGTGGATACACATTAGTGAGAACTTGACAAAAGGTGACTTGAATTTTCTGTATGGAATATAAGACTTAACTACTACTGCTACTCAGTAAACAACACGTCTCCTTGTATGTGTTTAAACACAAATATCTGTGAGATACAACAGAAATAGGATAAGAGGCAGACATATAGTGAATAATTGACAAATAGATAGTTCTAAAAGGATATTTTAGTATAGTGCATGAAATTATTTAGGAGTTTGGATCAATCCAATTACAAATTGGAAGGACCCAACCTGCAAAAAGGGATGATACACAGAGAGATAGTTCAGTTGACAACGAATTGGTAACTGCAGCATACCCCTTGCTTACCTTTATACTTGATTTCTTACACAGAAAAATAAAAAATGGAACATTTCTATAGCACTGTATATCCCCTTGCCGCAAGGAGGGACTTTCACATCAAAATTGGAGTGACAAGATACCCCAGTTCATGTGATGGAGCATTTATGAAGTAAATGATAGAGGACATACCAGGCAATAACAAAAGATCAACAGGGGAAGATGATGACAATACTGCAAGGATAAAAAGAGGATCAGAAGTAGTGAATACATGTAAAGTTAACCACCCCATGGATGCAGTAACTTATATACATTAGACAGGGCAGGTAGTGAATACATGTCAACTTAAACACCCCATCGATGCAGTAACTTATATATATAGATGTGGAGAAAGCCACTAGTACAGAACCGAGCTTTACTCCCGGTGGGGAACCCCCTCTAGTCCCGGTTCCCCACCCGGGAGCAAGCATCCGGGACTAAAGGGGGGGTCCTTTAGTCCCGGGTCAGGAACCGGGACTAAAGGAGGACCTTTAGTCCCGGTGGGTAACACCAACCGGGACTAAAGGTGCCTCTGACATGCCACGATGGCCGGCACCTTTAGTCCCGGTTAGTAATGACTGAACCGGACTAAAGGTTTTTTTTTTTTTCTTTTCTTTTCATTTTTTGTTTTCTTTTCAAAATAGGTTTTCGAAGTCGTATTATACGCTGCTAATTATACATTTATACGCGCATATAGTATGTTTCGGTCAAGCACAATGAACGTATTAAATCACACAATTCAATCATAGAAATATATATATATATATATATATATATATATGCATGCATGCATCATATATATATTTACATGCATGCATGCATATGTGTATTTTACATTATATTATTTCATGTGCATATATTACAAAAGATTGCATTATAGTTGTTGTGACATAACAAGTTTCTTCTCATCCTCTAGCTTGGCTTCAATGGCGGTGTTGGGTGATAGAACTACGCCCTTGGAATCGATGACCTGCTCATTAAAAAATCCGCTATAGACTCTTGAATTGCTTTGATTTGGTCTTGCCGTATGACCTTTTCCTCCAACCATCGAGTCTACAGGTTTGAATTAAAGGAAAATAAATTAATATATGTACATATATATATATATAAAGACATAGTAACACAATCAATAATAATAATTAAATGAATATATAGTGTATTTTAACGTACTTTGAGTCTCTCTGTAGGAGTTCTTTGGGAGAGCACCTTGATAAACTTGCAAACATAGTAACCACAGTAGTTGTTCCCCTGTTCCTGCCTTAGACACCACTTTTCTTTAGAAAAAGATTTGTCATCCAATCTGGTGATCCGGTGAAAGCTATATGTTGAATTAATAAAGATGATGCGATTCAGGGGACTTACTTTCAAAGGGATTACATTCAGTGGCGCTTTGCATTTTTCCATGTGTTGCTTCTCAATAAAGGTTTTCCAAACACTGCCCAATAAAAAATTTGCCACGTCATCAGATATAGTTAATCATCATGTTTGTGTGTATATATAGTTGCTAGAGATCTCGAAATTACCTCTGGATAATATCTATCATATCTTGGTAGTCTTGTTGTGGTTTTCTCATCGAGTCATAGATTATCAAGTGACTTTTCACCGGATCGATGTCCATCAATATCCAATTGATTGCTTTGCATGTGTTTATAGGATATAACGCATAACACTCATTAATTAACTAGAATCAACATATGAGCCATTAAGGCTATGATCGACATGATTAACACTCACTTGAAGTTATAGGGAAAGAGTATATCCTTCTTGTGGCGTTGGTTCACTAAGAAGTTCATGAGGTTACTCTCGACTCGAGACTTCCAATTAGTCATTGGAGTAATTGGGTCTTTGAATACTATATGGGGATCAACAAAACCAATTTCATTGCGACCTTCCTTTACGAGCTCATCATTGTAAATCTGCATATATATAGTACTTGTTAGGATAATTTATATGCATATACACACATATGATGAGTTTAATAATAGATCGAAAGAATTATTACTTACGAGGCAATAGCAGATAATGATAACTTTGTCCGGAGAGGTCGGTGGCATAGTTGATGAAATTACGCAAAGTCAACATACATAACATCATCGCCACGGAACCAATGTTCGTCTCTAATTCGACACCAACGCAGAAGTCTCCATCGGTAGACGCTTTGCATGTACCACTGTTTAGCGGTACATTTAAGTCCCCGGATCGAGATAAGGCTTGAGGGTTGTATAGACTCGGCCTAGTACAAATTTTTTCTTCCAAATATCAACCTCCGCCAAGCACTCTCAATGTTTCCATCACCAAACATCTGGTAAAGGTCGAGACCGGTCTCATCAAGAAATTCACCAAGGTGATCCAAATCGACATCCCGGAGGTATGTTTGCTGATGCATTAATCCTAAATTCGAACCATATTCATTACCAACAACTAGCGGGGGGATTGATTGGTGCGCTTGTTGTCCGAGTTGGGCAACTCCTTTCCCTGCCCGCTTCTTTTTCTCATGCGCCTCAATTGACTTGGTGAGAGTGCGGTCATAGTCTGATAACGTTGATTTGGACGACTTACGAGATTCCCATTGTTGATCTTTGGTAAGAAATCACCTTTTTCTTAAAATATCCGGAGCTCTGAAGAAGCACGGTTTCTCTGGGTTTCTCCTTGCTTCTTGATTCATTTTAAGTTTGTCATAGAATCTAGACATGTCTTTTTTATATGCATCAGTTCCTTCTTCCTTCTCTTGAGATATTATTTTGGGAATAACCCTTGGTTTCACGGTGGCTTTCTTTGCGAGTGGGGACCGGTTCTTCGTTTGAGGCTGACCTCTTGCTAGGCATCTTGGTAGGCGGGGCGGGGGGCGTTGGAGACCTCCTTGGAGGTGTTGGCGGCGTTGGAGACCTCCTTGGAGGTGTTAGCGTGGCGTTGGAGACCTCCTTGGAGGTGGCGGGCTGCTGGCGTTGGAGACCTCCTTGGAGAGGGTGTGGATGCAGCCTCGTCTTCCAACACAATGTCATCGTCTGAGCACTATGATGATCTGGCGATTGAACAATTGGATTTAGATTGGGGAGGATCTGCTACAAAAAAGGAATGACATATTATTATGAGCAGTTGTTAATTATTTAAGCCAATACAAATTAATGATGTAGTGTTTTCATCCGCACATACCTATGGTGAGGTAGTTCGGGGAGGAGGTGGAGCCGACATCCACGGAATGATGATGTAAGCGCTTGCGCCATAGAATGAATGTCTTCTCCGCTTCTCCTAGAGTCTTCTCGCCATCACCTCCGAGGAATGTCAAGAGGCAAATCACTAAAACCTTTTTCACTTTATCTACCGAGATGGTGGCATATCCTTCTTGGATTATATTCCCATGAATCCTTGGTGTCTTGGTTGATCGATAGGATTAACAAGACCGATAGCCACCTTGATTGTGGAATTCTCCTTGAATGTGTAGCTCACCACGTTGTACAAGGTTCGATGGCGTCATCCACAGAGGAAGCGCGATCCTGTGTCCCCTTGATTTGGTATCTCCGTGGAAGCGCAATGCTTTTTTCAACCCAACAGTTGGCTAATGTTGATTCCTCAGGCTCACGATGCTGTTTGCTTGCACTCACTTTGCTATTTGCACTTGCCTTTTGATTTCCTCCTGCATTCTCGCTTCAAGGTTTTTTTCCGCTCACGTGCTTCACGCACCGCTTCCTCCAACCTCTGGAGCCGGTGTGCCTCTTCTTCCTTCTTTCTCTGGCGACTTCACGTGGGAAGGTCATCTGAGGAATCCATGCTCCCACGAGACACTTCCTTTGCCTCTAGTTCGGCCACCATGTTCAATAGTCCCGATGGCGTATGTCGGCTCATCCTTCTCTCTGTTGGGCTGAACGCACCACTAGCGATAGCTCTCTGAGCATAAAGCAATCTTCTGCCGCTTCTTGCGGTCTTGCGCCATAAACGCACTTCCACATCTCTGGTCTAGTGTTCCCCATGAGCGAAAAACCAATTCTTTGCACGTTCTCCCCACTCGAGTGATTCTGAGTGCGATACCCTTGGCAAGAAGGTGCCTTCCATTTTGTTCCACTTCTTAATGGCGGTCGGGTAGCCACCGATCCCAAGGTATGGTGGTATGTCTTCTGTTGGGCATTATGTTGGTTCTTTATCACCCGACTCACACCCTCTTCCGAAGTCTTGTCTTGTACAAACTCATCCCAATAGGGCCTCTGCTTTGAGATCGGGCTGGGGCGGTAAAATCTGGTGCTATGTTCTTCTTGACATACGTCGTGTATAGGTGTTTCTTCCAAGTCTGAAACCCAGGTGGCCATCTTCTTCATTGCCCAATCCCTAACTCGCTCCTTCAATTCATCACCATCTATTATATCATCATAATCATCTGTTGGAGCGTGAAATGTACCAAGACATCATTCCAAATTAACGCCTTGTCACGATCGGAGACAAAACTGATATGAGGAGCATTGGTCTTCTTCTTCCATTCACGGGTACTAATCGAGAGTCGGTCCAGTACAAAGGTAACTCACAGTGGTGCACAAATTTCATTTTATTCGCCCCCGGTTCAAATGTGTCCTTAGGCTTTCCATACCCATAAAGCCTAGCGAGTTCACACAAAGATTCTTCGTCAGTGCATCACGTCGATCGAGCTCACGGACCTCCGGGACTTGCCAATAGGGTAGGTCCCAAAATATGGACTTTTTCTTCCACATGGAGTGCGTGACCAGTGGCGTCTTTGGAATAGGTTGGCTTCCATGTCCTTTTCCAAAGACGACTTTCACATCATTGACCATATCGAGTACATCCTCACCGGTTCGGTTGCGAGGCTTGGTCGGTGGTCCAATTTCCTTTAAAATGCTTACCTTTCTTTCTTACGGGGGTGATTTGCGGGAAGAAATCGACGATGGCCAAGGTACCACGACCTTTCGACATTTTTCAAGAATACACCTCTAATATCACCGAAGCGGTGTGTGCATGCATTATATCCCTTGTTTGACTGTCTCCGAAAGATTACTTAGAGCGGGCCAATCATTGATTATTACGAACAACAATGCTCGCAGATCAAAGTGTTCTGTTTGTACTCATCCCACACACGTACACCTTCTTTATTCCACAAAATGAGAAGTTCATCAATAAGTGGTCTCGGTACACATCGATGTCATTGCCGAGTTGCTTCGGGCCTTGGATGAGCACACAGACATCATAATGAACTTCCGCTTCATGCATAACCAAGGAGGAATGTTGTAGATACTTAGAGTAACAGGCCAAGTGCTATGACTCACTGCTTACGCTCTCCAAAAGGATTGATACCATCTGTACTTAAAGCAAACCTTAAGTTTCTTGCGTCATTTGCAAACTCAAGAATTCTCTCATCGATTGCTCTCCACTGGGACCCATCGGTGGTGTCTCAACATATTGTCTACCTTACGGTCTTCTTTGTGCCATCGTAACAATTTTGCATGTTCTTTGTTTACGAGCAGGCGTTTCAAGCGTGGTATTATAGGAGCATACCACATAACCTTGGCGAGGATTTTCTTACGTGGACGTTAGCCCTCAACATCACCGGGGTCATCTCGCTTTGATCTTATACCATGACGCATGGCATCTCGGGCATGCATCCAATTTCTCGTACTCTTTGCCACGGTATAGGATGCGATCATTAGGACATGCATGTATCTTCTCTATTTCTAGCCCCATAGGACGGACAACTTGTTTTGCTTCGTAGGTAGTGGCGGGCAATTCATTGTACTTGAAGCATCTTCTTTTGGATTTTTAGTAACTCTCCAAATCCTTGTCGGATACACCATTCTTTGCCTTCCATTGCAGCAATTCTAGTGTGGTTCCCAACTTTTTCTCTACTGCATCACAAGTTGGGTACAACAATTTCTTGTGATCTTCTAGCATCCGCTCGAACTTGATCTTCTCCTTTTCACTTTCACATTCTCTTTGTGCATCACGAATGACTGACAAAGATCATCGGCCAGACTCATCTTCTGCGACTACCTCTTCTTGACTTCTCCCATTGCGGTATCATTGAAGCACGCACCATCGGGAATAATATCATTGTCGTCCCATTGTTCTTCTTCATCTTCTTCCATTACAACACCGGTTTCTCCGTGCTTTGTCCAACAAATATAGTTTGGCATGAAACCCGACTTGAACAAGTGTGAATGAAGAGTCCTTGAGCAAGGATATTCCACCGTATTCTTACATATGGCACATGGGCAACACATGAAACCGTCAGTTTTGTTTGTCTCGGTACAGCGTAATAAAGAATGCACGCCGTCAATGAACTCTTGTGGCGGCGATCAGCATTATACATCCAATGACGGCTCATCTGCATTACATGACATAAATATCATATTAAAACCTAGATATAATTAATTATTTATACAACATGCGTGCCACCACAAAAGATACAAATTTATGAAAGCATCGCTACAATGTAGACAATCCCAACTACCACTAAAAGAACTAAAGCTAAAATACATTTCAGGGAGCACAAGGATTTCGCGACCAATCTCAACTAAAATGAGCCAGATCCCCGATTGTGCAACATCTTTGGGCTTCTTGGGTGGATCAACGCCTCATTAGCCAGATTCATCTGCTGTGTTGTGCAAGATATTTTTGCACGAGTTCAACATACTCTTCCTCCCAAAGAGAAGCACGAACATCGTCCACTTTGCCATCCCAATTTGAAATTAAAACAAAAAATTAGAACTTTAATCACAACCATCATGAAAATAGGTATAAACTAACCATAATCATTAAATACGATAAAATAACTCACATTGCGATCCGGACACTTGTAGAAGATACGATCCTTGTTGGGACCCTCCTTCTTCACTCGGTACTCCATCACAATCTTCATCTCATCACGACACTTGCCGCATGGAATGAGAGGAAGGCCCGACCTAAGTCGCTTTGGAAACCCATGAGAGGCCGAGGACCCGGAAGCGATTGCCATCTACTCTCTATACTCATTTTTAATACACTATAAATTTCTTCTTTTATAAACAAATAAAATTAACAAACTATAAAATTATCTAGATCTCTAAACAATGATATTTTTAATGGTCATTGTGTTCTCGTCTTTTCTTTCACGGCGGGTAAGTAATTCATATGATATTTTCGCAAATTAACGAAGAATGGGAATGTACACACATAACAGAGACTACTACTGACGATATCGGGACGTGTGAATAAATAACCATCCATACTAGTTGACCTTGCTTACATGATCATCTCGGCGAGCATTTCTCCACCGGACGGCACCGTGCCAGCCACGGAAGAGCTCCAATTCTACGAGGAAGGGAACACGGTCTTCCACGACCGTTGCCGCTCTCCCTCGTAGAATCAAAGCTCCTCCTTGACGTCCGTTACCGCTCGGCGAAGAACGTGCTTTCGCCGAGATGAACACGGTCCGCAAGTTCAACTAGTATGGATTTTCTATAATTTTCTAACTATTTTCTAAGTTTATATTTATATATATACTACGTTTGGATGTACGGTGATTGATGAGACTCTGCGGCGATATCGGGACATGTGAATAAATAACCATCCGTACTAGTTGACCTTGCTTACGTGATCATCTCGGTGAGCATTTCTCCACGAGGCGGCACCGTGCTTGACCACGGAAGAGCTCCAATTCTACGAGGAAGGAACACGGTCTTCCACGACCATTGCCGCTCTCCCTCGTAGAGAATCAAAGCTCCTCCTTGACGTCCGTTACCGCTTTCGGCGGAGAACGTGCTCGCCGAGATGAACACGATCCGCAAGTTCAACTAGCTACTTTAACCTTATTTCATGTAAATATGCAAGCTTGAAGTGATTTTGAGCTCAAATTGCTTACAAATGAAAAAAAACCAAAATAAAGAACCATATATATATATATAGTGAACAAAATGAGATAAGACAATGGTGAAAAATGAGAGTATGAGATTGGTAACCTTTACAACTGAAGAATCGACGGAGGAATCGAAGAAATCGATGGAGGAATCGAATAATGGATGGAGGAACAATGGAGGAAGGGAGGAAGCAAGAACACTACTGCAGTGAGCTTCAAAATGTCTTGAGCTCGGGCTCGGGGAGGAAGGAGGAGGCGGCCGATTTATAAAGGGAGAACATTTAGTCCCGGTTGGTGGATCCAACCGGGACTAAAAAAACTTTCAACCCCGGCGCAGCCACGGCCCGAGAGTAGACCTTTACTCCCGGTTGGAGCCACCAACCGGGAGTAAAGTATACTTTAGTCCCGGTTGGTGGCTCCAACCGGGACTAAAGGTCCCTACCACCTCTGTCTGCAGCGCGATAGCCGTTGGGGCAGGGACCTTTAGTCCCGGTTGGAGCCACCAACCGGGACTAAAGGTATCTCTAGTCCCGGGCGCAAAAAATTCCGGGACTAGAGCCCATTTTAGCCGAGGATCAAAGGTCTGTTCTCTACTAGTGAGCTTTTTGCAGTAACATGGAAATGAAATTTCATACCATCTTCACGATCATTCCCGGTAGCATCCACAGGTGATGGTTCCAGAATGTTCATTGAATTCTTAACTAAATCATCCATGGTGGTGATTTTGAGCATCCGCATATTACTGTTCTTATCCTCCACTCGAGGAACATAAAGATCCTTTGCCAATTCCTCTTGTCCTTAAGGAAAACCTAATTGTTAGTGACAGAATCAGTAACGAGCATAACTACAGATGGACTCACCAGGATTCGATGATAGACACCCTTCTAGTATTTTTGATGTATCGACTTCTACATAACTGCTGACAGCTTATATAAGCACACAACCGTTTGCTTGCTTTGAACCAAGCAGAATCTAAGATTGTAGTTTGAATAGCCAGATCTAGAAAAACAAGAAATTTTTTTTACTCCAAATACTCAAATCAAACAACACAATGAAAACTTTGTCCCAGAAAGTAACAGTAGTATAGTATAGACATCTCCATACTAGTTAAGGTCTCTAAAGTATAGTCCACTTAGTTGCACTAATGTAAAAGCAAAGTTAGAGCACAGCAATCTTTAATTTTGCTAGTGCCTGCCCTGACGCTTTCATTATCTTAATTGTAAATACACCATTTATCTGTAGTAAGGAATCAAATAGCATTTCGCATCAGGTTCTCAGACACGCCCCAATGTTACAGTCTCATGAAGTTGAAATAAAATGTAAAATCTACCGTGAAGTTACACAATTTTTTCACAACCCTTCTACTCCTAACTACTAAGCGTCCAGTATGTGTCTTCGTAAAAAGCTAGCAAAGTAGCACGGGCAAAGCGCACTCCCTAGTTGGCAAATCGACGAACATGTGGTGACCAACACCCCCCAACAACCGCGTTACAGAACCGGAATCGAAGCAGACACACTCGAAGCAGGTCGCGAGGCATCACCTTCGCTGGCCGCGGAGTCGTCGTTGGTGGCGTGCACGGCCGCCGGGCTGCTCCGCGTGGCGGCGCTGCCTCCCCCACCTTCTGCCGAAGCTGACGCCTCCATCCAGCTGGGGCACGGGGAGGGGCTGCGGCGGGCAGCGCGCGGCGTCGGCGGGGCCCGGTGGCTGGCGGGCGCGGCGGACGGGGAGTGGCTGGCGGGCGCGGGGACGGCCGGGAGCAGCGCGCGCGGGGGCTCTCTGTGTGGCTTGGACTGTGCCCGGACGAACTCGCTTAAGTGCCCCCACCCGCCCCTTTGCCGAGCGCCGGATCAGGGAGGCACTCGGCAAAGGAGTCAACTTTGCCGAGTGCCCCGATCCGGCCGTCGGCATAAAGAGAAAATTTCTAAAAAAAATCAGAACCTTCTTTGCCGAGTGCCTTATCCGTGGCACTCGGCAAAGACCCCCTTTGCCGAGTGTCATGCCCCGGCACTCGGTAAAGTGTTTTTATTTTCTTTTTGTTTTTGGCCTCCAAATTTTTTGTGTAGCCCTTTTAAAGTACCAGGAACTCCTAATTAGAATTGGAGATTTTTATGGTTTTTGATATATTTAGTTACTTTATTTTGTCTACTTGATTTTTTGAAAAATATAAATTTGAACTGCCCGTTAGTACGAATAATAAATTTAATGATTCAAAAATGATAGTCATGTTAGTGAGTGTAGTGTGAGGCCGTATCCGAGAGCGGACCGAAATTTCGGACATCTTGTTCATGAAACATGACCATGAACTTGCGTGCGAAGTGTTTTAAATTCTATAAAAAGCAAGCGAATTCGAAAATCATGAAACTTGTTGAGATGTCGTGATATCATATGTGGAGGCTATGATAAAAAATTTGAGAATGTTTGATGCACGTTGTCACGTACGATGCTTACAAACCAGGACATTTCCACATTGCGCTTCAGATATCACATGTAGAGATGTCCTGGTTTGTAAGCATCGTACGTGACAACGTGCACGAAATCTTCTAAAATTTTTATCATAACCTCCACATATGATATCACGACATCTCAACAAGTTTCATGATTTTCGGACTTCGTTTGCTTTTTATAGAATTTAAAAACACTTCACACGCAATTTCACGGACATGTTTCGTGAACAAGATGTCCGAAATTTTGGGTCCGTTCCTGGATACGGCCTCTCACAACACTCACTAACATGACTATAAATTTTTGAATCATTAAACTCCATTATTCGTACCACGTGCAGTTCAAATTTCTATTTTTCGGAAAAATTCAAGTAAACGAAATAAAGTAACTAAATATATCAAAAAGCCAAAAAAAATCCCCAAATTGTAACTAGGAGTTCCTGGTGCTTTAAAAGGGTTGCACAAAAAAATTGGAGGCCAAAAACAAAAAAACAAAAAAATCTTTGCCGAGTGGCGGGGCATGGCACTCGGCAAAGGGTGTCTTTGCCGAGTCTTTGCCGAGTGCCAGGCATAAGACACTCGGCAAAGAGTGTTTTAATTTTTTTCAAAAAATTTCCTATTTGCTGAGTGCATCCACAGGAGCACTCGGCAAAGAAATTATAAAAAAAATTAAATCTTTGCCGAGTGCCGTGCCAGGGGCACTCGGCAAAGTATTTTTTTTAAAAAAAATTCTTTGCCGAGCGCCAGATCTGAGACACTCGGCAAAGAATTTTTTAAAAAAAATTAAATCTTTGCCGAGTGCCAGATCTGGGGCACTCGGCAAAGAATTTTTTTAAAAAAAATCAAATCTTTGCCGAGTGCCTAACAGCAGGCACTCGGCAAAGAACGCCGTGATCGAACGCCGTTTCGCGGGCAGCCTATGCCGAGTGTAGAGATTTTGCCGAGAGTCTGGCACTCGGCAAAGAAGTCCTTTGCCGAGTGCCGTTGTTTGCCGAGTGCCCGGCACTCGGCAAAGAACTCTTTGGCGAGTGTAATTCTTTGCTGAGTGCAGCACTCGGCAAAGAAGGTCTTTGCCGAGTGCCCGATTTTTGACACTCGGCAAAGAATTTTACACTCGGCAAAGTCTCTGTTTGCAGTAGTGTACACAACAACATTACTCATCGCTTCGGCTCGACTTCCATCTTGGAAATCATTCATTCCTACTTAGTTACCAGCACTTACTGAGGGATATCCGACAACAATGCGACGGACAGAATTGGAAAAGAAAAGCACCGTTCGATCATGGGTTGGAACACGGAGCCTAGTGAGCACAAAAATGCACCAGAATTGGACTTACTGCGGAGAAGTCTGTTAGTCAGCGCCGCCAGAGGGTTGGACAAAAATCCACTAACCAAGTTAGACATTGAACCTGCGATCTCGCTCATTGGATGTTTTTTTTTTTTTGATAGGACTCATAGGATGATTTTGCACCAGTGGAAGCCTTATCTTCGTTAGTACTCACTTTTCTGTCATTGGTTATTATAATACCATTATAGATTATAGATTATTGGTCAAATAAAAATTACTATATTGAAAAACTACATAAAAGTTGGGGATGTAGCTAAACTGGTAGAGCATTAAGGATTGCATGCTTAAAGGTACGGGGTTCAACTCCTCGCATCTCCAAATTTTTTTGTTTATATATTATTATTTTGTTTCTCTGAGTTTTGCATATCCAATTCTTTATTTATTATGGTTACTATTTTGTTTCTCTGAGTTTTGCATATCCAATTCTTTATTTATTACGGTTATTTTGTTTCTCTGAGTTTTGGGTATATGTTTCTTTACTATTATTTGGTTCCTCTGAGTTTTGCATCTCTAGTTTATAATTTATTACTGTTATTTTTCTCTGAGTTTTGGGTGTATCTTTCTTTTAGATCAGGAAGGCATTCTGCATGCCATCATTCAGAACTGAAAAAAAACAGAGTTGTGCATTATTTGGAGAGAGAAAAAGGAGTAAATAAAAAAATTCGGAGAGAAAAAAGGAGTAAATAAAAACAAATTGGAGATGCATTATTCTGAGAGAGAAAAAGGAGTAAATAAAAGTTAATTGGAGATGTGAGGTGTTGAACCCCGTACCTTAAATCATGTGTATTTTCAAGTTCTACCAATTGAGCTACATCCCCAACTTTAATTTAATTCTTCAAAATAATCGAGTTTTTTATTTTACTTGCACCACCGTCAAGTATAGTCGATCGATAATGCAAAAGGCGCACTTGCGAATATGGGTACAAAATCCTACCATTGAGTATCACCAAAAAAAGGAGTAAATAAAAAAATTTGGAGATGCATTATTCTGAGAGAAAAAAAATGAGTAAATAAGAAAATGGAGATGCAAGGAGTTGAACCCCGTACCTTGAATCATGCATGTTTTCACGCTCTACCAATTGAGTTTCATCCCCAACTTTTATTTAATTCTTCAAAATAATTGAGTTTATTTATTTTATTTGCACCACCGTTAAGTATCACCATAGTCGATCAATAATGCAAAAGGTGCACTTGCGAATATGGGTACAAAATCCTACCCATAAGTATCACCAAAAAAAAGGAGTAAATAAAAACAAATCCTACCCTTAAGTATCACCAAAAATGGAATAAATAAAAGCAATTGGAGATGCATTATTCCAACAAAAAAAGGATTAAATAAAAAATAAATTGGAGATGCAAGGAGTTGAACCCCATACCTTTAATCATGCGTATTTTCACGCTCTACCAATTGAGCTATTTTATTTAAATCTTCAAAATAAACAAATTTGTTTATTTTTCTTGCACCACCATTAAGTATCACCGTAGCGATCAATAATGCAAAAGGCGCACTTGCGAATATGGGTACAAAATCCTACCATTAAGTATCACCAAAAAAGGAGTAAATAAAAAAATTGGAGATGCATTATTTTGGGAGAAAAAGGAGTAAATAAAAAAATGGAGATGCGAGGAGTTTAACCCGTACCTTGAATCATCGATGGCAAAAATGCACGCGACGGGGAGCTGCCGACACGTAAGCAAGCCGAGAGAAAAACATGAGCAAATCCCGAAACCCTCTCCGGGCTTAAAAGGTGAAGCGGGACCGGGTGGTGACCCGAGAAGTGCCGATCAATTTGACCTGCGATTGACAAGTAATTTAAGGTGGAACATGTCGTTGTTTGTCTAGACAGTTCTAAATATCGACCAAGAGGTCAGCACAATAAGGCTATCGAATAGAGAGTCGATATCCAACATGTTAAATGATGTAATGTAAACAAAACAAGCATATTGTCAATTATTATTTACTTAGTTACATGGATCTAACTTAGTCGATGATCATGAAAACATGCTAAAGATGTAAGGGTAGACGTGTAAGCATACATGTGAGATACATACTAGCTTTTAACCAGGACAAAATTAAGTAAAAGCATATAAACATCCAGTACTTCCTCAATAAAGCGGGTGTTAACACTGGATTTTGGTCAATTCTGGAAGATGACAGGTGGACCCACATGCAGGAAGAAGAGTGTTCGGCAAATAACGCATAGCGGTCGGCTAAATGCTTGTGCGGTCGGTTATTACGGAAGGCGATAACTCCATTCGGGAAAGCGAAGATGGCAAGCAAAGCTGATCGAGAAGATGAAAGTTGTAATAATAAAGGACTCTACGAGAGTTTGGGGCAAGGAATCGTAGTTTCCAAGTTTATTTAAAGAGTTCCTTTGTAAATCGTAGTCTTTTAGGACTCGTGTTTCGTCTAGGGTATAAATATTGACCCTCGACCATTGTAATAGGCGTTCACAACCAAATCAATACAACCGGGCCCGTGCCAACTTTCGAGTCCTTTTGTGCGTGTCGTCGAGTTCTTGAGAGGAGTCATCGATCCGTCGACCTCCGTAAGTTCCGACAACCTTGTTATCATGTTTAGTATCATGCGGTGGATTTAAGCGTGATGCAAGTAGTCTTGTTTGTTTTCAATGATGCGTGCGGTGGATCTTTGCTTGACAATCAAGAAGTCTTAAGCTTATACTTTGTTTATGAGTAGATACTGCGATGCGGCGTTTGCTCAATATGCTTAGTGGAAGCAAGGCGGTTATCGGCTCTCTATTAGATTACGGCAAAATCTAAATAGATTCATCAAGTTATCTGTGTTGCATGTTTTAAATATTTTATATATTTGTAACACACTTTTGCCCAATCTAGATTGATATTGTTCGGCCCTCTTCTATGGTTTTATTCGAGCTTCAATGATCATTACTTTCATAATACCTTTGCAAATAGATAACATGCTCGTAATGGCCAAATTATTTTAATCTAGATTGTCACATGTTGTGGGTTCATGCATGTTAATCACGTTTAAGTTTTTGACGAAACTAGGTGTCGTCTGCGGCGAGCCTTGAGTTTTAGATTGGCTTAATCATGTTTATCTACGTTCCTTCTTCATGGACCCCAACTTCAATTTGGATTCTTTGAGCTTGGATATGCATTAACGCATAATCAATTTCACTTGTTCAAACATGTCTTCCCATGCATATGCATTCGGCAATCAGATCTTTACGTATGTCCATCTTACGATTAGCGAATGATTTATAAACTTGTTGGCGAACGACTTCCTATAGGCGTATGTCGTTGTAAAAGTAACCCGAGGGCGTATATATACGGAATATGCTGGTCTCACCCGACATGTTCCGGTTTGACATTTAACTTTATTTTATCCCTTGTCGGTTTCTTTCGGTCAAAGCCCGGTAGCACGTTCCGGATCACGAAGCACCCGGGCACCCGATTGAAGCTACGCTTTTAAAACTTCTTGTGTGTGTGTGCACGGTCGTCACATTTTGTGTCAACACACTTTTGGCATGCCGGTGGGACAATCTGCTAGTTCAAGATGGCATCTGAGATCAACAATGATCATGTTACGGATGTAAGCATGGCGAAATTGCGGATAATTACAAGGATTTAGTGCTACAAGCGTGTGAGCAATACCAGCGGAAGTGCTTGATGTCTTTTTCAAAAACAAGAGCAATAAAGTATTTCAAAAGCGATCAATGCCAAGGGTTCTTCTTCCGCATCAAACCGATTACATTTGAAGAGGAGGATGCTCGGAAGATGGCAGCCCAGTTTATAAAGCTATGGGAGAAACCATGACAAACCATCACACGACTTTTACGAATACCTTTCGGGCAATCATGATCGATACTTTTGGCCCAATGGTTGATAAATACTTGAGGAAAATGTTGGACCACTTAGTGGACCGATGCTTTTCAATGTTCCAAAGCATCAAGAGAAGCACATTGGAAAGGAAGTAAGCGTAAGCCTTCAAATATAGGTGGATTGACTCACCTTTGAAAAGCAATCACATCCCACTTATGGCGGATGACATTTGGTACCACGGAGAAGTGCCACTTTCAAATTATAGAGTTTCTCCGGCATCAAATAGATTACTGAAAGAATATGTATGGAGATGGATATCAAGAATTTCTTGATTACTGATCTTTGTCAATCTTGTGCCAAACCCGAGGTATAGAAGTGTTTGAGATTGCCTTACGGAGTGCAAGTACAAGGAAACCGGGATCCGTATTGATGTTTTGATGCAGGATGGCTGATATGATGCGAGAATCGGTTCGGCTTGAAGCCAAAGAATCAATCCTATTCATACAAATCTCCTTATCGAATGGTACAACAGTGGCATTGCCTCCAAGGGTGAAGCCTCCAACAGATTTGACCAAGTTTTACGGTCAAGATGATACTAGTACCATAGAGCACATCGATTGGTACTTAATGCGACTTGGAAAGTCGCTTGGATGAAAACATGGAGGATTCGATATTTTCCTTTGTCTCTTACTGAGACCGGCTTTCACATGGTTCACGTCTCTACTGGCTCATTCCATTGGTGCGTGGGCGAGAACTAGAGCGAAGTTTCATTCATATTTCTATCTGGTACCAATGAGAAGAAATTGGTTGATCTCATGAGTCGAGGATGAGAACAAATGAAACACCATTGGAGTATCTTCGCAGATTTAGGGAGACCAAGAATATGTGTTATTCTCTAAATTTACGGATGATCAACTACACGGAATTGCTATAGTAGGAATGTTGCCAAATATCGGGGAGAAGTTGTTCGGTTTAGAGTTTGATGATCTTGGTCAACTTGCACGCGGCGTTTAGCGACTATGAGTAATCAAGCACAAGGGTTCGGGAGAGATAATCGCTTTCGGAAGAACAATGCCACTAATGAGGTGTATCGGGGCTTTACGGATGAAGCGGTAGAGTATATTGATGAAGATGAGATAGGCTGCGGTGAGTTAAATTGGGACAAGGAGCCCACTCAAGTTAGTCAACGGTTGAAACAACAAAAGGAACCTATGATTTTGATGTTACTAAAGGCGAACAGACTTTTTGCATTGTTGATAAAGGAAGGGCGCATCAAGTTACGGAAGGACATCCTATTTACGTCTGAAGGAGTGAAAGACAAAAAATATTGTGGCTTTCATAACACTAATTCTCATTCTATTAATGATTGCCGAGTGTTCGAATGCGAATCCGAAAAAGCTATCCAAGAGGGACATTTGAGGTTTGATGGCAAGATGAAAATTGATGATCGACCTTTTCCACAAAATATGATTTCTTTCTCTCTGTGAATGTGGTATCGCCAATGATCTCAAAGGTAAAGGCAAAGGTGAAAGTGTTGACTTACGATAGAGCAAAGGAGAGTGGTGCTTTGTTGACCCGGATCGGCAAATCACCGATGAAGAGTCTGCTGACATCGAGTTCGGTTTCGAAATAGCCGAACCGAGAAAGGTCAAACTTCAAATCGAGTTACACATCACGTATTTTGCTAAACAAGTGGCGAGAGAGAACAAGAGAAGGAATCTTGTAAAAACAATGGTTTATGGAAGAATCTGGAGGTATGAGGAAGAAGTATACCAAAGGGAGCAAGAAGAATACATGATGAGCAGGGAGGCGGTCTCATTGGGGTTGTTCGTTCTTTAGGCATTGTTGGAATGAAGGTTTGAGGTTGCTGCAAGAAATAATTGTCCGGAGTGTAGTGCTCGATTACTCCGAGTATAGGCAATCTCGAGTCAACCGCCGTCCGTCTATGAAAGACTTGGAGCGAAGATTCCTCGAAGATGATCGGCGCTTAAAAATAGGTGGCTTTGAGAATCGACAAAGGAAAAGAGTTGCGGAGTTCAGGTTGGATTCATGATAGAGTGCATAATGAAGAAGTGACTTTTGTAAATACGTTATGGCAAAAGGACGGTGGTGTCCTCGAGGCCTAAGGAAAAGCCGGAAAAGAAGAGTACAACGATTGAGGAATAGGGAGTTGGAACAAGAAGTTGCGAAACAAAGCAAATTTGGCGTCCTAAAAAGAAGCCTGATGGATGTGGTCCTTGACTAATGCTTGCATGGCTTTCTTCCTCCCATCGAGTTTATAGATCCCGAAAGCCAAGATTTCCAAGAAGAGGTGTACTCGATTTTGATGAAAGTGAATGTCGAGATTTGATGGCTCGACTTGTATTAACACAAAGATTTGTTTTTGATAAACCAATCAAGAATCGTCACTTGAGGCCACTCTATTTAAAGGGATATGTCAATGGCAAGCCTTTAACTAAGATGTTTGTCGATGGAGGGCTGCTATCAATATCATGCCTTATACTACCTTGAAAAACTTGGGATGACTAATGAAGAATTCTTGGCCCGACATGGTGCTTAGGGATTTTCTTTGCAATCCTTCCGATACCGAGGTGCTATCCATGTCGAAGTGACTATTGGGTCAAAAACTCGATTACTACCTTTTTTAGTCATTGATGGCAAGGGGCATATAGTCTACTCTTGGGCGTAGATTGGATCCATGCTAATTGTTGCATTCCTTCAACTATGCATCAAATTCTCATTCAATGGATTGGAGATGATGTTGAAGTTGTACATCTTGATAATTGATAAGTGTTCTTTGCCACGAATCTACCTATTGGGAATATGAGGCGTCGATTGTTTCTCTGGAAAAGTGTGGAAAGAAGGTCCTGTAAATGTTTTTAGCGAAAGCCAACAACCGATCAAGCGATCGGCTCTCATAGCAATTTTAATGGGAAATCCGTCGATGGCAACAAAGGAAAGTTGGGCGTGGTTTTATGTCAATTTGATAAGTTGGAGGAAATCAATGTTGGTGATGGTTCTAAGCCAAGGCGATGTATATTAGTGCAAAGTTAGACCCGAATATAAGTCAAAGTTGATAGATTTGTTGAAAGAGTTTAAAGACTGTTTTGCTTGGGATTACGGAAATGCACGGATTGGATCGTTCCATTGTTGAGCATCGATTACCCATTAAACACAGGTTTCGTCCTTATAAACAACCTCCAAGGAAGATATACAAAGAGGAGGTATTGGCCGATGTGAAGAAGGAGGTTGAAAGGTTAATAGAAGCAAACTTTATTCGGCCATGCAAGTATCACAGTGGATTTCAAATATAGTACCCGGTATATAAGAAAAATGGAAAAATGAGAGTTTGCATAGATTTTAGAAATCTTAATAAGGCTACTCCCATGGATGGTTACCCAATGCCGATTCTTGATTCTTTGGTAGATCTTGGCGAGAGTTATGAAGTCATTAGTTTTATGGATGGTAATCTTGGCTATAACCAAATTTTTATGGCAATAGAAGATATTTGAAAACAGCTTTCGGATGTCCTGGTCATATTGGTTTGTTCGAATGGATAGTCATGACGTTTGGGTTAAAGAATCTTTGGTGCAACTTATCGGAGAGCTATGAATTATATTTTTCACGAGTTGATCGGCAAGATTGTAGAAATCTACATCGATGATGTAGTAGTCAAATCTAGAAATCATGAAAGACATTTAGCCGATTTAAGAAAGACTCTGGAGTGCACAAGAAAGCATGGATTGAAGATGAATCCAAACAAATGTGCCTTTGGAGTTTAATTTGGTGAGTTTTTGGGATTTTTAGTTCATAAAGGAGGAATTGAAGTTGGGAAAAAGAGCATGGAAGCAATAGACAAAGTTGTGCCGCCAACTAATCTCACGAAATTGCAATCATTGTTAGGCAAAATCAACTTTGTAAGAAGATTCATATCAATTTATCGAGAAAGAGTTTTACCCTTTTCCCTTTATTGAAGCTCAAGAAAGATCAAAAAATTGTATGGGGTGACATACAACAAAAGGCTTTTGATGAGATCAAACAATATATGAAAGCACCACACATCTTTGGTACCTCCACAACTTGAAAAGCCTTTTAAGTTGTATGTGGCGACCGATAGCCTAACGATAGGATCGGCCCTTATGCAAGAGTTTGAAGGAAAAGAAAGAGTCATAGCTTATTTTAGGCGAAAAAGTTGTTGAACCCGAAACAAGGTATTGACTCTGAGAGAAACTTTGCTTGTGTGTGTATTACTCTGTGCCAAATCACGGCACTATTTGTTGAATTCGAATGTGTGGTGGTTTCTAGTTTTGATGTAATCAAACATATGTTATCAATGCCGATTTTGAATGGAAGAATTGGCAAATGGATTTTAACATTGTCGAATTTAATTTGAGGTATGAATCGGCAAAAGCGGTAAAGGGTCAAATTATTGCTGATTTTATTACCCAACATCGGGATCTTTACATTGAGGCGATAAACATTGTGCCTTGGGCCTTGTTCTTGATGGGTCATCTTGCAACAAAGGTGGTGGTGCTGGTATTCTTTTGATTTCCCCACAAGGAAAAACTTTTGAGTATCACGGTCCTATTGAATTTCATGTTACTAACAATCAAGCGAGTATGAAGCATTGCTTAGAGGGCTTGACTTCTTATAGAAGTAAAGGCCGTTCTTTGTTGAAATCTTTAGGAATTACGAGTTGGTGATTAATCAAGCTGAATGGTCGATATGAATGCAAGAATAATGTGTTAAGAGAATATTATGAGGAGTGTAGAGAACTTTTGAAGAATTTTACGATAGTAACCTTGCATCATATCCCTAGAGAGTACAATGAAGAAGCAAATAAGTTAGCTCAAAGTACATACGGATATCGAGAGAATCGGGAAGTTTTACTATAGAGGAAGATGTTTTAAATATTGATCCGATGAGATGGTGATTGGAGATCTGAAGTTACCAATTATCTGAAAAATCCATCTCAAAAGGTTTCCCGAAAACTCAGGTACAAAGCTCTCAAATTTGTGTTTCTTGATGATCAGTTATATTACAAGTCCATCGATGGAGTATTGCTCAAATGCTTGAGTCGGGAAGAGGCCAAGAAAGTGATGTATGAGGTTCACGAAGGGTTGTGTGGTGCACATCGATTGACTTATCGGATGAAGTGGATAATTAGGAGAACTGGTTATTTTGGCCAACTATGTTGGAAGATTGTTTTGAATATTACAAAGGGTGTCACAATTGTCGAGAAATTCGGCAATATTCAAAAAGTTCCAGTATCTGCTATGAATCCTATAATCAAGCCTTGGCCGTTCGGAGGATGGGGAATAGATTTAATTGGTCGGATCAATCCTCCTTCTAGTAAGGGACACAAATTTGTACTTTTGGCCACGGATTATTTCACCAAGTGGGTTGAGGCTATCCCTTTGAAGAAAGTAACGTCGAGAAAATATATGATCGGTTTTGTTAAGGAACATATAGTTCCGATTTGGGATTCCTCGGACTATAACAAGCGATCGGGGACTCAATTTACTTCTTGAAATTTTGTGACTTTGCCAAAAGTATGGGGATTAAGTTATATAATTCTTCTCCTTATTATGCACAAGCTAATGGTCGAGGCGAAAGCATCAAATAAGATTATGATTAAAATTATCCGAGAAGAAGATTGATGAAAAACCAAGGAAATGGCACTTGGTTCTTAATGAAGCATTGTGGGCTTACCGAGTGGCTTGTCATGGATCCACTCAAACGTCTCCCTATGAACCTGGTTTATGGGCATCATCTTTGTACTACCATGGGAGTTACGGTTAGATTCAAAGCGAATTGTGTTACTGAGAAAGAATTGGCAAAAAGAAGATTATAAGAGTCGATGATGGATGAATTGGAAGATTTACATTTGATTAAATCTCAAGGCATTGGAAAATATTGAGAAAAATAAAATACGCGTTGCGGGTATTATAACAAAAGGTTAAGTGAAACAATTCGCGAAGGAGATTTGGTTTGGAAAAGCTGTATTGCCGATTTGGGACAAAAGATAGAGCGTTAAGCAAATGGTCTCCAAATTGGGAAGGTCCTTTCCGAATTGTAGAATGTGTGCACAGCAATGCATACATATTAAAGACTTTATTCGGAGAAGAGTTTACGAGCTATTAATGGAAGATTTCTTAAGAAATACTACCCAGTGTTGAGGTTGGTTCGTGAATATAGATCGGAAAAACCGGCGAAGGAAAATCGTCTTTGGCCTAGAAGATCGGATCTGAGGACTAAAAATAGCCGATATTGTTCATATCGCCTTTAGCCTAAAAATCGAATCTGAGATTGGAAATAGCCGATATCGTCTATATAAGCCTTTAGCACAAAATAGCCGATGTAGTTTGCATCGCCTCTAGCACAAGAATGTTTATCCAAAAGCTGGGTTGTTTTCGGCATTTTTTACGGCAATCATGGCTCGGGATTCTACTAGAAGAGGATCAAAGAAGTAAATGTCATTCCAAAGAATGAGATTATTTATAAAGTTCGTCCTAATACAAACTACTCTTCAAATAACTTGTTGAGGACGGATTGGGGTTTGTGATTTCGGCAAGGGCGTGACATGATGATCGTCGTGAGCCTCCAAACGCTCATCGATGTCGTCAACTTCGTCAGGCGTCCTCCAACAAAAGCCAACCGGTTGGGAGGAGTAGTCTTCGTTGGTTTGGGAGGTCATTGCCGCCAGACCCGAGAGAAGCGCCGAGGTGCACACCTTGGATGACGGCACGATCAATCTGACCATCCACGGCATCAAGGCGTGCCTCGGATGTCTCCCCTTGAGCATTCACCTTGTCGGCAATCTTGTTACTTGCCGTCTTCAAGCGGTCATTCTCCATGGAAAAATTTGAGCATGAAAGAAAAAATGAGTCGGCAAGCAAAGGAAGTCGGGATGATAAAATCAAATGAAGATATCAAACCCGGTGATGGCGTCATGAAATTGTTTCACGATCCTCCCATTCGGCTTGATCGATCGATCTGCGAACTTCTTGGAGACTTCGCCTAGCTCCTCCGGGCTTCATCCCTCTCTGGCGAAACTTAAGCGCTTCCTCGTGGGAGTATGGGTAGTGTGCATCTGCTTTGGCTCTGCCGAACCCCAAGGGTTGGAATGGTAAGAGCTTGAGGAGTGGAAGACCCGAGGAGCCGGAAGATGGAGTTCGGTTGAGTTGCCGACACCGGAGGAGGAGATGGTATTGATGGAGCTGATGACTCTTATCCCGATGAATGGGGAGGAGAAATCGGAATTAAGAGATGAACGAGGAAATTACAAAGGGGCAAAGAACCGAATCATACCCACGACGCGGCGGTATGATGCTCTGCTTCCTTGACCTCTTCGTCGGCGGGGCGCTTGCCACGAGTTGCATTGTTAATCATTTGCTTTGACGGAGGTTAGGGTTTCTTTCTAGAATGAATCGAACGAAGGAAGTGGAAGAGACGGATGTGAGAACGCTGAGGCAAAGATAGTGATGAAGGCCAATGGGAGGGGCTATTTATAAGCCGAAGCGAAAGATCGTGGCGAATTCCACGGGGTTGTGGGGCGAGAATCCCGAACGGCGGAGTAGGTTTTCTCCTTTTGATGGACCGTTCTTTGGATGGGCAGTCTGAGTTAAGCGACGTCGCTTGAAATATCTCCATGATTTATTGGAGCCAACGTTGTTCGGCTATACCCTCACGATGTTTGGATTGGATTCGTTCGGTTATCGGAAGAATGGAGACAATCGGCTACATTCTAATCGAGTAATTTAAGGAAGATGGCGATTGCTTTTTTCCGAGCGGATGAAAATAAGTGGACATAAAGTTGTTTAATCAAGGAAAAAAGGGTATCACACTTAAAGTTTATTACAAGCCTAATGTCTCTTGGTTCGAAGATGATTGATCGCTTCTATGGCTTGATCTGATTCGGCTAACATTATCTAGCACCTTTTGATCTTCATCTTGAACTACGGATCTTTGGACAATTTATTTTTGATCTGCTGGTCTTCTTTGATGGTCGAAGCTATCTTTAGTGAAGTTGCTTCTATGTTCTTGGCAGATTGGCTATGTGGGCCTGTGAGACCGAATTTTGGCATTCGATTCGGCTAGTTGAGCTTCAAGTCTGATTTTTTCATCCTCCATGGATCTCGATTCGAGGCTCCAAGGTTGCTAAAGAATTTCTCGTGAGTGCAGATATGAGAGTGAAGATCTTTAATCTCCAGTTTTTTCAAAGATCTATCCTTCTGCAGAGCGGCCCTCGAAGATATGTTCTTGGTTGCCCTTTTCACCATAGCAAAGTGATCATCAAGATGGGCTGCAGATTCTAGGGGAGCTTTGAGAGCAGAAGGGATATCTTGATCAATGAGTTCAAGGAGGTCTTTTATCTGGTCTGCATTCTGAACCAGACTAATGGTATCCTTATTCAGTAGAATAATCACTTCTTTTAGCCGAGCCTGATTCTCCAGTGACAAAGTTTGATGAGAAGTGATCTCTTCACCTTTCTCAATAATGTAGTCCTCAATAGAGAAGGAGTAACTGGTGGTCAGTTTAGTGATGTTCTTCTAAACAAAGAGAAAGAAAGAAGGTGTTAGCCGATTGGGTAATTTTGCTAAAAATATAGTATGAGACAAGGCGTTACCTGTTGGGCTGATTGGTCATCAGGATGAGTTATACCTACAGCTTCTTTGGAGGACTTGATTGAAGGTTCGGAGGAGACGGATCTGGAGATTGATCGGGAGAAGTTTCCTTGCCGTTCATCTAAGATCTCATCTATTTTCGATAAAGTAAGTGATAATGAGCATAAGAGATAGATGTTGTTAAAGAGAAAGGAGAGGAGAATTGGTTGAGCAATGTTACCTATAGTCTCATCGGGTTTATGAGCCTTTGAACCTTCACTTCATGGGTCTCTGAAATTTCGCTATCATGAATTTCTTCATCTTGATGAGAGACTTGAGGGTTGGTTCTCTGGTACCGAGGTATTACCCGTATAGAATTTCGACTTGTGGGCTGCGAGTGGAAGGAATGAATGTAGAGATAGTCGAACTTCTTGCCAAATGAAATGGTTAACTGATAAGAAAATGTAAGGTTCATGCCTTAAGGGATAATCTGGCTTTCTTGGTCCTTGGTTTCTTGGGTAAGAAAACTTTCAGTGTTTTCCTTTTGCTTTTTCCTCTGGAAGATCAAGCAATTTGAAATAACAGGGAGTTCTTATGAGTGCCTTTAGAGTGCTTTGAATCCAAAGTTGCGAAGTTTTCATGAATTCCTTTAAATTTGGAGCATCAAACCCCAGAGCGGTTTTGGGACCAAATAGGATAATCTTGAATTGCTTTGGCGAGGGAAGTAAACTCAAGATCCTGTGCATAACCGGATGTTAAAATAAGAAGTGGATTCAAGAATAAGAAATGATGGGCATAATGAAATTACCTCACTTTATCGGGAAGCAAAATCGGGTTGCAAGTTTTTGCATAAAGAATGAACTGCTATATTGAAGATATGAGCATGCCATTCTTGCCACCAAGAGACAAAGAGGAATGAGCAACATCTATTAGCCCAAATGGAGATGGTTCATATATTGGTAATTCCCATCCTAATTCAAAGACCTTCTTGGCTTCCATTCCTTCATTATTGCTTCCCTTGATTTTATGATTGTTGAGAAGAGGAATTTTGGGGCGATTGGCGCATCCTAATTGTCCGGCTACCATGTTGGGATAATAGAACTCATAGGTGGATTGTACTAATCTCCCATGATGAAATTCGGTGGCAAAGTGCAAGGTTTGATAAAGGAGTTGAAAATCTCTGTGGATTCTTGGCCTGAACAACCAATTTCATAGCTAAACTTGCAGGGCAAAGTCAGATCTTCATTTTCCCTGTAAGGAAACCAGAGCACGTTGCCGAATCCTTTGAAAAATAGCTTGAAGAGGTGACCAATGTCTATATCAATGCTTATAGATCTTTCGCTTCCCCATAAGTCGACAAGCTTTAACCTTTCTTTGTCTTGCCTTGACATAGTTAAGCGAGGGGAAGCTTAGGTTGAAGAGGCTCACAGGGGTTATCTGATGCATATATAGTTGGAGCCACATTTGAATTAGCCACCAGGGGCCGTTCACACAAGAAATTTCTCCACTTTGGCGCATCTGAAGGGTGATCTGATGCATCATATGATAAGCAGACCCTAAAAGATATTTGCCTAATGGGATCTGGGTGCCTGCAGCTAAGTCTTCAGCCATTACCATGTGATTCAGGGTTGGTTCATTGGATTTTCCACAAAAAATGAATCTGCATAGCCACATATTCATGAAAGCTTTCAACTCTTTGTCAGAGACGGAGCGGATGCATTCATGTAATTACGAATATGTTTGACCCATCCACATCCGAACTAACGGCTCTTTGATTACTCTTGCTCTTGTACTTATAAGGATATCTTGGCAATGACACATTCAAACCGGTCATCATGTATACGTCGGCTAGAGTGATGGTCATAATACCATGGCGAAGATAAAGGCATTTGTAGCGTCGGACCAAAAATGAGAAGTCGCTATCGAAGGGAATCATTCACAGGTGTCTCTGCTAAAGATAACTCCGGACAATGACCGATGTCCTGACCGTCCCCATGGGCTGCTGCTCTTCTCCAACATTCTCCGTACTCAGTTCGCCATCCGGTGATTGGGGAATGGCCAATTCTTGAACGTGTTTGGCCATCGGTTTGGTGAGGTAATTCCAGACTTGAAAGGAATTCTTTGAGTTTCCTTCTCAATGATTTCGAAAGGATCGGGGTTTCCCATTGGGCCAAGGAAATAGGAGTCGGGGTTAGGCGTAAAGGGATCAAAATCTGGCTCTTGTACTCCTTTAGAAGATGATTGAAATCGAGGGGAGTAAGTCAAAGAGGAGCGGAAGGATGGGATGAAAGTTGCGAATATAAATAAAGTTTACCTCTGGGATTTCATCACAGGTCGCCATTGAAGATTTAGAGGAGGTTCAAGTTGCTTGTTGAAAGATTGAAATTTTGGGCAGTAATTGCGGTTTTGAGCGGTGATAACCTAGGAGGATGAAAGAGCTTGTGGTCAATTTCGAGAATAAAACAACTTTTATCCCGAAATTGAGGGGCATGTGTTAACACCGGATTTTGGTCAATTCGGAAGATGACAGTGTGGACCCACATGCGGGAAGAAGAGTGTTCGACAAATAACGCAAGCGGTCGGCTAAATGCTTGTGCGGTCGGTTATTCGAAGGCGATAACTCCATTCGGAAAGCGAAGATGGCAAGCAAAGCTGATCGAGAAGATGAAAGTTGTAATAATAAAGGACTCTGAGAGTTTGGGGCAAGGAATCGTAGTTTCCAAGTTTATTTAAAGAGTTCCTTTGTAAATCGTAGTCTTTTAGGACTCGTGTTTCGTCTAGGGTATAAATATTGACCCTCGACCATTGTAATAGGCGTTCACAACCAAATCAATACAACCGCCCCGTGCCAACTTTCGAGTCCTTTTGTCGTGTCGTCGAGTTCTTGAGAGGAGTCATCGATCCGTCGACCTCCGTAAGTTCCGACAACCTTGTTATCATGTTTAGTATCATGCGGTGGATTTAAACGTGATGCAAGTAGTCTTGTTTGTTTTCAATGATCGTGCGGCGGATCTTTGCTTGACAATCAAGAAGTCTTCGCTTATACTTTGTTTATGAGTAGATACCGTCTGCGTGACGTTTGCTCAATATGCTTAGTGGAAGCAAGATGCTTATCGGCTCTATTAGATTACGGCAAAATCTAAATAGATTCATCAAGTTATCCTGTGTTGCATGTTTTAAATATTTTATATATTTGTAACACACTTTTGCCCAATCTAGATTGATATTGTTCGCCCTCTTCTATGGTTTTATTCGAGCTTCAATGATCATTACTTTCATAATACCTTTGCAAATAGATAACATGCTCGTAATGGCCAAATTATTTTAATCTAGATTGTCACATGTTGTGGGTTCATGCATGTTAATCACGTTTAAGTTTTTGACGAAACTAGGTGTCGTGCGCGACCTTGAGTTTTTAGATTGGCTTAATCATGTTTATCTACACGTTCCTTCTTCATAGACCCCAACTTCGGCCGGATTGTTGAGCTTGGATATGCATTAACGCATAATCAATTTCACTTGTTCAAACATGTCTTCCCATGCATATGCATTCGGCAATCAGATCTTTACGTATGTCCATCTTACGATTAGCCAAATGATTTATAAACTTGTTGGCGCATGCGACTTCCTATAGTCGTATGTGTCGTTGTAAGGCTTCCGGGGGCGTATATACGGCTATCGCTCGGTCTCACCGACATGTTCCGGTTTGACATTTAACTGTTTTATCCCTTGTCGGGTTTCTTTCAGGTCAAATCGACCGCACGTTCCGGATCACGAAGCACCCGGGCACCCGATTGAAGCTAAACTACTTTTAACTTGCTGTGTGTGTGTAGCACAGTCGTCACATTTTGTGTCAACAATGGCTATCGGCTAGGGCGATCGATTCCGGTATCGTGTCGTATGCCATACGATCACTCATCCGTTGGATACAAGTAAACCTACGAACGACTAGACTCAATCTATTGTACCGCCAATAGGTTGAGTCGTCGATGCAAAGATTGACGGTAGGGACACTAGATCGAGTCGTGAAGAAACGACAGATTCAGCGTTGGGAAGAAATCACAGTTTCTACCAATCAGGGCCCGCGCATCGCTTGCCCGGCAGCGCTTGGCAGCGCCGTGCTTTCGCGTGTCGCAGCACTTCGCCCGTCAGCCGGACACGCCTGCGCCGCCATGCTCGCGTGGCGCAGCGCCACCCATCAGCCCGCGCGCGTCTGCGCCGCCGTGCTGTGCCGCAGCGCTTCGCCTGCCACCGCCGCTCTCGCCCGTGCTGCCGCTTTTCGCCCGTCTGTTGCGCTTTCGCGTGTGCTGGCTGCGCTTCGCCGCCAGTCACGCTTCGTCCGCGCCCGGCCGTGGTCGCGCGCGCGCTAGCCGTGGTCGCCCGCACCGCAGCGCTTCCGCCGCCAGCGCTTCGCCTGCCTGTGGGCGGGCCAGCAACTGCCCAGACGCCTGATGTGCTTGCTTCCTGAGTTCCTGTACTTTTTTTGAAACGTTCGTGTGCTTTTGGGTTGGTAGAGAGAACGAGATGAGAGAAGTCGCAAGAAAAAAAAAAGAGAACGAGATGTGACAGAGCATCCGATGAAGAGATAAGGCATAGACAAAAAGTCCTCTTTTACACGAAGACACAGCATTAATTGTGTGATGTAGTTTCTAATTTCTATAGATGATTTTTTGCTTACACATGGTCACCATGGAAAGCGTGCGTACTTTCAACCATTGAGACTGCCTTTACATACTATATTATTTTGGTTCCCCAATAAAAAAAACATTTCGCGGTCAAAGAGCAACTCCCAGAGACTCTTCATATCTTTCTTTATTATTCTTCACATAACTCACTGATAAAACAACCCACACACAAATTGAAACTACTTTGTACTTCATATATTTAAATCTCTATGTTTGCCTCAACTGCAAAGTCGAGACATGATACACTTATGTCAACTGCTCCACAGTCGCCATGAATGCGGTTTTGTGAATGCATAAGCAGTAGCTGTGCTTCTGTTGTCTATGAGTGATGCACCATCAATCAGCTGTAGATCATTGTTCTCTTCTCTACCCATCTTGATCCTCATGTCATATTCAATCAGAGTAGTGTCACACAACTCAATCCCTTGCTTAGGGCCACTCATTTCTATGAGGAGCACTACAGAAGTATTATATATTATTCAGCAGCTCTTCCTGTAAAAGTAAGAAATATCTAAATTTAAATACTTCACTTATATAAGGTTTCACGAGGGGACTATTGGGACTTGCCAGGGGAAACACAGTTCAGATATACAAGTCCTGACAGAGTGACAGGCTCCTTCTATTAATTATTGGAAGGATTATGCCCAGCCCATCGGCGAACTTCCATCTTCGACACTACACAACAACATTACTCATCGCTTCGGCTCGACTTCCATCTTGGAATCCATTCATTCCTACTTAATTACCAGCACTTACTGACGGATATCCGACAACAATGCGTCGAACAGAATTGGAAAAGAAAAGCACCGTTCGATCATGGGTTGGAACACGGAGCCTAGTGAGGACAAAAATGCACCAGAATTGGACTTAATGCGGACAAGTCTGTTAGTCAGCGCCGCCAGAGGGTTGGACAAAAATCCACTAACCAAGGTAGACATTGAACTTGCGATCTCGCTCAAAGGATGTTTTTTTTTTTTTGATAGGACTCATATGATGATTTTGCACCAGTGGAAGCCGTATCTTCGTTAGTACTCACTTTTCTATCATTGGTTATTATAATACCATTATAGATTATAGATTATTGGTCAAATAAAAATTACTATTTTGAAAAACTAAATAAAAGTTGGGGATGTAGCTCAACTGGTAGAGCATTAAGGATTGCATGCTCAAAGGTACGGGGTTCAACTCCTCGCATCTCCAAATTTTTTTGTTTATATATTATTATTTTGTTTCTCTGAGTTTTGCATATCCAATTCTTTATTTATTATGGTTACAATTTTGTTTCTCTGAGTTTTGCATATCCAATTCTTTATTTATTACGGTTATTTTGTTTCTCCGAGTTTTGGGTATATGTTTCTTTACTATTATTTGGTTCCTCTGAGTTTTGAATCTCTAGTTTTTTATTTATTACTGTTATTTTTCTCTGAGTTTTGGGTGTATCTTTCTTTTAGATCAGGATGGCATTCTGCATGCCATTCAGAACAGAAAAAACAGAGTTGTGCATTATTTGGAGAGAAAAAAACGAGTAAATAAAAAAAATTGGAGAGAAAAAAGGAGTAAATGAAAACAAATTGGAGATGCATTATTCTGAGAGAGAAAAAGGAGTAAATAAAAGTTAATTGGAGATGTGAAGTGTTGAACCCCGTACATTAAATCATGTGTATTTTCAAGTTCTACCAATTGAGCTACATCCCCTACTTTAATTTAATTCTTCAAAATAATCGAGTTTCTTTATTTTACTTGCACTACCGTCAAGTATAGTCGATCAATAATGCAAAAGGCGCACTTGCGAATATGGGTACAAAATCCTACCATTAAGTATCACAAAAAAAGGAGTAAATAAAAACAAATTGGGGATGCATTATTATGAGAGAAAAAAATGAGTAAATAAAAAAATGGAGATGCGAGGAGTTGAACCACGTACCTTGAATCATGCATATTTTCACGCTCTACCAATTGAGCTTCATCCCCAACTTTTATTTAATTCTTCAAAATAATTGAGTTTATTTATTTTATTTGCACCACTGTTAAGTATCACCATAGTCGATCAATAATGCAAAAGGTGCACTTGCGAATATGGGTACAAAATCCTACCCTTAAGTATCACCAAAAAACGGAGTAAATAAAAACAAATCCTACCCTTAAGTATCACCAAAAAAGGAATAAATAAAAGCAATTGGAGATGCATTATTCCGACAAAAAAAAAGAGTAAATAAAAAATAAATTGGAGATGCAAGGAGTTGAACCCCATACCTTCAATCATGCGTATTTTCACGCTCTACCAATTGAGCTATTTTATTTAAATCTTCAAAATAAACAAATTTGTTTATTTTTCTTGCACCACCATTAAGTATCACCATTGGCGATAAATAATGCAAAAGGCGCACTTGCAAATATGGGTACAAAATCCTACCATTAAGTATCACCAAAAAAGGAGTAAATAAAAACAAATTGGAGATGCATTATTTTGAGAGAAAAAAGAAGTAAATAAAAAAATGGGGATGCGAGGAGTTTAACCCCGTACCTTGAATCTGTCGACGGCAAAAATGCACGCGACGGGGAGCTGCCGACACGTAAGCAAGCCGAGAGAAACCACGCGGAGCAGATCCTGAGCCCTCTCCGGGCTTAAAAGGTGGGGCGCTGGACCGGATGGTCATGACCGAGGGCGTGCCAGTCAATTTGACCCTGCGATTGACAAGTAGAGAAAGTGATCAGTAATTTAAGGTGGAACATGCCGGTGTTTATCCAGACAGTTCTAAATATACGGCTAAGTGGTCAGCACAATAAGGCTATCGACTAGAGAGTCGATAGCCAGTATGTTCGTGATGTAATGTAAACAAAAACAGGCATATAGGCAATTATTATTTACTTAGTTACATGGATCTAACTTAACCGATGATCATGAAAACATGCGAAAGATGTAAGGGTAGACGTGTAAGCATGCATGTGAGATACATACTAGCTTTTAACCAGTACTAAATTAAGTAAAAGCATATAAACATCCAGTACTTCCTCAATAAAGCGGGCTATCGGCTAGGACAGTCGATTCCAGGTATCGTTTCGTATGCCATACGATCACTCATCCGTTGGATACAAGTAAACCCACAAACGACTAGACTCAATCTATTGTGCCGCCAATAGGTCGAGTCGTCTGATGCAGCATTGACGGTAGGACCCTAGATCAGAGGCGTGAAGAAACGATAGATTCAGCGTTGGGAAGAAATCGCGGTTTCTACCAATGTGGGCCTCAGTATGCGCTTGCGGCGCGCTCGGCACGCTTATCGCGGTCTCTCGTGTCGCAGCACTTTCGCCGTCAGCCGGGCACGCCGCTGCGCCGCCATGCTTTCGCGGACGCAGCGCTCACCCGTCGGCCAGCGCGCGCCTGCGCCACCGTCTTTGTGCCGCAGCACTCGCTTTACCGCCGCCGCGCCTCTCGCCAGCGCTACCGCCCTCGCCCGTCTATCGTGCTCGCGTGGCTGGCTGCGCTCGCATGCCGGCCACGCTCGTCTGCGCCGGCCGTGGTCGCGTGCGCTGGCCGTGGTCGCCTGCACCGCAGCGCTTCTGCCGCGATCGTCTGCCTACGGGCCGGCCAGCAACCACCCAGACGCCTGATGTGCTTGCTTCCTGAGTTCCTGTACTTGTTTTTGAAACGTTCCTGTGCTTTTTGGTTGGTAGAGAGAACGAGATGAGGGAAGTCGCAAGAAAAAAAGAGAACGAGATGTGCCAGAGCATCAGATGAAGAGATAAGGCATAGAAAAAAAAGTCCTCTATTACATGAAGACACAGCATTGTGTGAGGTAGTTTCTAATTTCTATAGATGATTTTTTGCTGACACATGGTCACCATGGAAAGCGTCGTGCTTTCAACCATTGAGACTGCCTTTACATACTATATTATTTTGTTTCCCCAATAAAAGAACATTTCATGGTCTAAGAGCAACTCCCAGAGTCTCTTTATATCTTTCTTTATTCTTCACATAACTCACTGATAAAACAACCCACACACAAATTGAAACCACTTTGTACTTCATATATTTAAATCACTATGTTTGCCTCAACTGCAAAGTCAAGACATGATACACTTATGTCAACTGCTCCACAGTCTCCATGAATGCGGTTTTGTGAATGCATAAGCAGTAGCTGTGCTTCTGTTGTCTATGAGTGATGCACCATCAATCAGCTGTAGATCATTTTTCTCTTCTCTGCCCATCTTGATTCTCATGTCATATTCAATCAGAGTAGTGTCACACAACCCAATCCCTTGCTTAGGGCCACTCATTTCTATGAGGAACCCTACTGAAGTATTATATATTATTCAGCAGCTCTTCCTGTAAAAGTAAGAAATATCTTAATTTAAATACTTCACTTATATAAGGTTTCACGAGGGACTATTGGGACTTGCCAGGAGAGACACAGTTCAGACATACAAGTCCTGACAGAGTGACAGGCTCCTTCTATTAATTATTGGAAGGATTATGCCCAGCCCATCGGCGAACTTCCATCTTGGACACTACACAACAACATTACTCATCGCTTTGGCTCGACTTCCATCTTGGAATCCATTCATTCCTACTTAATTACCAGCACTTACTGACGGATATCCGACAACAATGCGTCGGACAGAATTGGAAAAGAAAAGCACCGTTCCATCATGGGTTGGAACACGGAGCCTAGTGACACTACCGGACTCCTTGAGTTTGCCGAGTGCCCGAAACACTCGGCAAAAGACATAAAACACTCGGCAAATGGTTCGCCGAGTGTAACACTCGGCGAACAGCACTCGCCAAAAACAGTGACGGCAAAGCCAACTTTGCCGAGTGTCTTTTATCGGGCACTCGGCAAAGCCTTTGCCGAGTGCCCGACACTCGACAAAGTTGAAACCGGAAAAAACCCGAAAAAAATGGGAATTTTTACCCAAAAAAAAATGGAATTTTTTTTTTATCGATGGAGGCCCCCACCGGCCAGCGCCCACCCATCTACGATATTTTCACGTGAATTTCATGGCTACGCGGCCGACGCGATTCAAACCCGAGACCTCCCGCTGTGCACGTACCTCATCTACCACTACACCACACTCTCACTTGTGTCTGGATTCCGTTTTAGTTCCCAATATATTATACTAAACTGAGTGTAAATTACATGTTTGAGGCCATAAACGAATTAAAATTAAAAAGTTGTAAACTACAAAGTTTCATAACTTTTCGAGATCTACACTTTTAGTTTAGGAAGTTTTTCCATCTGAGGTCGTTTACAAAATTTGAATTTTAAAATTTTGAAATTCAAACACAGATTTGCATGACAAGATGTTTTCAAATCAAAAGTTGTTAACTACAAAGTTTCATAACTTTTGAGATCTACACTTTTAGTTTAGGAAGTTTTTTCATCCGAGGTCGTTTACAAAATTTGAATTTTAAAATTTTGAAATTCAAACACGCTTTGCATGACAATATGTTTTCAAATCAAAAAGTTGTCAACTACAATGTTTCATAACTTTATGAGATCTACAGAGTTTATTTTGGTTATTTTTCATCCGAGGTCGTTTGAAAAGTTCAATTTTAAAATTTTGAAATTCAAACGCAGCTTTGCATGACAAGATGTTTTCAAATCAAAAGTTGCCAATTACAAAGTTTCATAACTTTTCGAGATCTACAAAGTTTATTTTAGTTGTTTGATTATATGTTCATCCGACATGGTCGTTCTAACATTGTTCACAAATCTTATATATCTATCTTGTAGTTTCATAAACTACAAGAGAGATGTGTTAGATTTATGAACAAATTTATTTTCACTTTGTCGTATGAAGAAAAGACCAAAACAAACATTGTACATCTTGATGAGTTATACAACTTTGTAGTTGAAAACTTTTTCATTTGAATTAATTTACTGCTTCGAAATGTGCTTTGAAATTTTCTTTGCCGAGTGTAAAAAAAAACACTCGGCAAAGAAGCTCTTTGCCGAGTGTCAAAAAAAACACTCGGCAAAGAGCCTCTTTGCCGAGTGTAAAAAAAACACTCGGCAAAGGCGTCTTTGCCGAGTGCCCAAAAAACAACACTCGGCAAACCACCTGGCACTCGGCAAAGAGCCGGTCTCCGGTAGTGTGAGGACAAAAATGCACCAGAATTGGACTTAATGCGGACAAGTCTGTTGGTCAGCGCCGCCAGAGGGTTGGACAAAAATCCACTAACCAAGGTAGACATTGAACTTGCGATCTCGCTCATAGGATGTTTTTTTTATAGGACTCATAGGATGATTTTGCACCAGTGGAAGCCGTATCTTCGTTAGTACTCACTTTTCTATCATTGGTTATTATAATACCATTATAGATTATAGATTATTGGCCAAATAAAAATTACTATTTTGAAAAACTAAATAAAAGTTGGGGATGTAGCTCAACTGGTAGAGCATTAAGGATTGCATGCTCAAAGGTATGGGGTTCAACTCCTCGCATCTCCAAATTCTTTTGTTTATATATTATTATTTTGTTTCACTGAGTTTTGCATATCCAATTCTTTATTTATTATGGTTACAATTTTGTTTCTCTGAGTTTTGCAAATCCAATTCTTTATTTATTACGTTTATTTTGTTTCTCCGAGTTTTGGGTATATGTTTCTTTACTATTATTTGGTTCCTCTGAGTTTTGCATCTCTAGTTTTTATTTATTACTGTTATTTTTCTCTGAGTTTTGGGTGTATCTTTCTTTTAGATCAGGATGGCATTCTGCATGCCATTCAGAACTGAAAAACAGAGTTGTGCATTATTTGGAGAGAAAAAAAAGGAGTAAATAAAAAAATTCGGAGAGAAAAAAGGAGTAAATAAAAACAAATTGGAGATGCATTATTCTGAGAGAGAAAAAGGAGTAAATAAAAGTTAATTGGAGATGTGAGGTGTTGAACCCCGTACCTTAAATCATGTGTATTTTCAAGTTCTACCAATTGAGATACATCCCCAACTTTAATTTAATTCTTCAAAATAATCGAGTTTCTTTATTTTACTTGCACCATCGTCAAGTATAGTCGATCAATAATGCAAAAGGCGCACTTGCGAATATGGGTACAAAATCCTACCATTAAGTATCACAAAAAAAGGAGTAAATAAAAACAAATTGGAGATGCATTATTCTGTGAGAAAAAAAGGAGTAAATAAAAAAATGGAGATGCGAGGAGTTGAACCCGGTACCTTGAATCATGCATATTTTCACGCTCTACCAATTGAGCTTCATCCCCAACTTTTATTTAATTCTTCAAAATAATCGAGTTTATTTATTTTATTTGCACCACTGTTAAGTATCACCAAAGTCGATCAATAATGCAAAAGGTACACTTGCGAATATGGGTACAAAATCCTACCCTTAAGTATCACCAAAAAAAGGAGTAAATAAAAACAAATCCTACCCTTAAGTATCACCAAAAAAGGAATAAATAAAAGCAATTGGAGATGCATTATTCCGACAAAAAAAAGGAGTAAATAAAAAATAAATTGGAGATGCAAGGAGTTGAACCCCATACCTTCAATCATGCGTATTTTCATGCTCTACCAATTGAACTACATCCCCAACTTTTTATTTAAATCTTCAAAATAAACAATTTGTTTATTTTCTTGCACCACCATTAAGTATCACCATAGGCGATAAATAATGCAAAAGGCGCACTTGCGAATATGGGTACAAAATCCTACCATTAAGTATCACCAAAAAAGGAGTAAATAAAAAATAATTGGAGATGCATTATTTTGAGAGAAAAAAGGAGTAAATAAAAAAATGGGGATGCGAGGAGTTTAACCCCGTACCTTGAATCTGTCGACCGCAAAAATGCACGCGACGGGGAGCTGCCGATACGTAAGCAAGCTGAGAGAAACCGTGCGGAGCAGATCCTGAGCCCTCTCCGGGCTTAAAAGGTGGGGCGCTGGACCGGATGGTCATGACCGAGGGCGTGCCAGTCAATTTGACCCTGCGATTGACAAGTAGAGAAAGTGATCAGTAATTTAAGGTGGAACATGCCGGTGTTTGTCCAGACAGTTCTAAATATACGGCCAAGTGGTCAGCACAATAAGGCTATCGACTAGAGAGTCGATATCCAGTTTGTTCGTGATGTAATGTAAACAAAACAGGCATATATACAATTATTATTTACTTAGTTACATGGATCTAACTTAGCCGATGATCATGAAAACATGCGAAAGATGTAAGGGTAGACGTGTAAGCATGCATGTGAGATACATACTAGCTTTTAACCAGGAAAAAATTAAGTAAAATCATATAAACATCCAGTACTTCCTCATTAAAGTGGGCTATCGACTAGGACAGTCGATTCCAGGTATCGTTTCGTACGCCATACGATCACTCATCCGTTGGAAACAAGTAAACCTACAAACGACTAGACTCAATCTATTGTACCGCAAATAGGTCAAAGTCGTCTGATGCAGCATTGACGGTAGGACCCTAGATCAGAGGCGTGAAGAAACGACAGATTCAGTGTTGGGAAGAAATCGCGGTTTCTACCAATGTGGGCCCCGTATGCGCTTGCCGGCGGCGCTTCGCCAGCGCCATCGTGCTCTCGTGTCGCAGCACTCACCCATCAGCCGGGCACGCCTGCGCCGCCGTGCTCGCGTGACGCAGCGCTCACCCGTCAGCTGCGCTCGCCTGCGCCGCCGTGCTGTGCCGCAGCGCTCACCTGCCGCCGCCGCTCTCGCCCGCGCTGCCGCCCTCGCCCGTCTGTCGCGCTCGCGTGCGCTGGCTGCGCTCGCATGCCGGCCACGCTCGTCCGCGCCGGCCGTGGTCGTGTGCGCTGGCCGTGGTCGCCCGCACCGCAGCGCTTCCGCCGCGCTCGCCTGCCTGCGGGCCGGCCAGCAACCACCCAGACGCCTGATGTGCTTGCTTCCTGAGTTCCTGTACTTTTTTTTGAAACGTTCCTGTGCTTTTTGGTTGGTAGAGAGAACGAGATGAGGGAAGTCGCAAGAAAAAAAGAGAACGAGATGTGACAGAGCATCCGATGAAGAGATAAGGCATAGAAAAAAAGTCCTCTATTACACGAAGACACAGCATTGTGTGAGGTAGTTTCTAATTTCTATAGATGATTTTTTGCTGACACATGGTCACCATGGAAAGCGTGCTTACTTTCAACCATTGAGACTGTCTTTACATACTATATTATTTTGTTTCCCCAGTAAAAGAACATTTCGCGGTCTAAGAGCAACTCCCAGAGTCTCTTTATATCTTTCTTTATTCTTCACATAACTCACTGATAAAACAACCCACACACAAATTGAAACCACTTTGTACTTCATATATTTAAATCTCTATGTTTGCCTCAACTGCAAAGTCAAGACATGATACACTTATGTCAACTGCTCCACAGTCTCCATGAATGCGGTTTTGTGAATGCATAAGCAGTAGATGTGCTTCTGTTGTCTATGAGTGATGCACCATCAATCAGCTGTATATCATTTTCTCTTCTCTGGCCATCTTGATCCTCATGTCATATTCAATCAGAGTTGTGTCACACAACTCAATCCCTTGCTTAGCGCCACTCATTTCTATGAGGAACCCTACTGAAGTATTATATATTATTCAGCAGCTCTTCCTGTAAAAATAAGAAATATCTTAATTTAAATACTTCACTTATATAAGGTTTCACGAGGGACTATTGGGACTTGCCAGGAGAGACACAGTTCAGATATACAAGTCCTGACAGAGTGACAGGCTCCTTCTATTAATTATTGGAAGGATTATGCCCAGCCCATCGGCGAACTTCCATCTTGGACACTACACAACAACATTACTCATCGCTTCGGCTCGACTTCCATCTTGGAATCCATTCATTCCTACTTAATTACCAGCACTTACTGACGGATATCCGACAACAATGGGACGGACAGAATTGGAAAAGGAAAGCACCGTTCGATCATGGGTTGGAACACGGAGCCTAGTGAGGACAAAAATGCACCAGAATTGGACTTACTGCGGACAAGTCTGTTAGTCAGCGCCGCCAGAGGGTTGGACAAAAATCCACTAACCAAGGTAGACATTGAACCTGCGATCTGGCTCATAGGATGTTTTTTTTTTTTATAGGACTCATAGGATGATTTTGCACCAGTGGAAGCCTTATCTTCGTTAGTACTCACTTTTCTATCATTGGTTATTATAATACCATTATAGATTATAGATTATTGGTCAAATAAAAATTACTATATTGAAAAACTAAATAAAAGTTGGGGATGTAGCTCAACTGGTAGAGCATTAAGGATTGCATGCTTAAAGGTACGGGGATCGACTCCTCGCATCTCCAAATTTTTTTGTTTATATATTATTATTTTGTTTCTCTGAGTTTTGCATATCCAATTCTTTATTTATTATGGTTACTATTTTGTTTCTCTGAGTTTTGCATATCCAATTCTTTATTTATTACGGTTATTTTGTTTCTCTGAGTTTTGGGTATATGTTTCTTTACTATTATTTGGTTCCTCTGAGTTTTGCATCTCTAGTTTTTTATTTATTACTGTTATTTTTCTGAGTTTTGGGTGTATCTTTCTTTTAGATCAGGATGGCATTCTGCATGTTTTCATATTTTCATGCATATTTTCATGCTCTATCAATTGAGCTTCATCCCCAATTTTTATTTAATTCTTCAAAATAATCGAGTTTATTTATTTTACTTGCACCACCGTTAAGTATCACCATAGTCGATCAATAATGCAAAAGGTGCACTTGCGAATATGGGTACAAATCCTACCCTTAAGTATCAACAAAAAAAGGAGTAAATAAAAAACAAATCCTGCCCTTAAGTATCACCAAAAAAAGGAGTAAATAAAAACAAATTGGAGATGCATTATTCTGAGACAAAAAAGGAGTAAATAAAAAATAAATTGGAGATGCGAGGAGTTAAACCCCGTACTACCTTGAATCATGCGTATTTTCATGCTCTACCAATTGAGCTACATCACCAACTTTTTATTTAATTCTTCAAAATAATCAAATTTATTTATTCTTCTTGCACCACCGTTAGGTATCACCATAGTCGATCAATAATGCAAAAGGTGCACCTGCGAATATGGGTACAAAATCCTACCGTGAAGTATCACCAAAAAAGGAGTAAATAAAAACAGATTGGAGATGCATTATTCTGAGAGGAAAAAAAGAGTAAATAAAAATAAATTGGAGATGTGAGGAGTTGAACCCTGTACCTTGAATAATCCGTATTTTCACGCTCTACCAATTGAGCTACATCCCCAACGTATTTATTTTTTCAAAATAACCGAGTTTATTATTTTTCTTGCACCACCATTAAGTATCAACATAGTCGATCAGTGTACAAAATCCTTTCAGATGCTG
The DNA here is from genome assembly GCA_904845875.1 of Miscanthus lutarioriparius. Classification (NCBI taxonomy): domain Eukaryota; kingdom Viridiplantae; phylum Streptophyta; class Magnoliopsida; order Poales; family Poaceae; genus Miscanthus; species Miscanthus lutarioriparius. Next base: position 7,307,139 of record CAJGYO010000014.1, read on the forward strand.
CGCAGGGGATGTATGCAAGGCGAACATACAATTTGCGCAACTGAAATACATGGACTAGTCGCACGATTCATTGGGCGGAAAACGCGCGCTTCGTGGCTACAGGGGATCAAAGACTCAACCTCAGGGCTCGCGTGTTCATCCCCTAACCACTCCACCATACACACGACCTCAGGCTTTGCGTGTTCGTACACTTGAGATATTCATCATTTTTATTTTATCTTTATCTGATTTTGAGTGGATCTACTAGCGCCTGAGCATCCGTTCGGATACCAATCCGTCGGACGGTACCATGGCCGCAAGCCCAGCGAACAGCCCATCCATGCAGCTCCCACACCCGCGCCCATCCTATGCCCCATCCTGCAAGATCCGCCGCACCCATTACCATTCGGCACCTGGCTACGCCCGCGATGTCCCATCCCTGCCACGTCCGCATCACCATGACATCCGGTTCCCACCGTCGTTGTTTATTAATATTATTATAATTATTGGTTAAATAAAAAAATATTATCTTGAAAAACCAAGTATGACCTGGGGATGTAGCTTAACTAGTAGAGCATTAAGGATTACATGCTTAAAGGTACGGGGTTCAACTCCTCGCATCTCCAATTTTCTATTTTTGTTATTATTTTGTTTCCCTGAGTTTTGGGTGCTTCTTTCAGATTGGGGTGGCACAATAATTGGTTTCTTTTCAGATCGGGGTGGCACAATAATTGGTTTAGTTCGTGTATTTCAGTTGCGTAACAAAAAAAAAAATAGAAACGGACAATAATTGTTGGATCACATACTGACCTGTGTTTACGCAACAAAACTAGAGTTTCATTGAGAGGGGAAAATCTAAACCTGTAGCTATCAACGGCCAATGCTAGAAAACTCTGTAAGCATGCATAGTGATATAGATCACTTGTCGAAGATGTAATTGGCTCTAACGTATCTGTCAGACGGCCGGTAAAAATCTGCACGAGCTTTGACGGTTGGTGACCTGAGGCCGTAGTCACTGGCGGCGAGCCAGAAGTCACTATCGTCGTAGTCGACTCTGTCCATACCGCTCGTCTCCCACCGCTTCTATCCTCCGCCTTGCCCCGCCAATGCCAGCGATGAGAATGGAGGGGTAGAGGAGAGCACTCGTCTCCATGCCCGGCCTCCGACTGCCGCCACCGCGGCCATTGCCTCGCCATCAGCCTAGACTGAGAAAGAAGAACAGGGGACCAGAGAGGGAAAGGAGGAAGCTGCGTACCAGACTCTGTCACCCTGCCTCTCCGTCACGTCTGGGAGAGGGGGGGAAGGAGGGAGCCGCCTCTCCATCACTGTCGGACTCTCCCACCTCGTCTCTCCGTCGGGAAGGGAGGAAAGGCGGGAGCCACCTCGCCGTTGCTGCAGGATATACGCGTGGCCGTGCAGGAGGGACTGCAGGCAGAACTGGACCATGTGCGTAGCCAACACTACTACAAAAAAAAAGATTTTGTGAGATACTACCCAAATATTTAGGTGGGCGGTCACAAAATGCAACCGTCTTCTAAAATACGTGAGGATTTTCGGAGACGGCCATTTTATTTACGGAGGCATTTACAATTGCCCGCCTTGCAAAATAGATTTACAGAGATAGACATTTTATTTACACTCCTAAAATTGATTTACGGAGGCCTACCTCAAATATGGAGGCCATTTTCGGAAGCGGACCTCCTAAAAGGCCCGCCTGTATTAATGTGGCCGAGCCTGCTAGCAATTTGAAAAGCCCAAATCGGCCTGATATCACGCTCTGAGTTTATATATGGTGACTTAGGGTTTCACTCATTCTCACCCCTATCTCTCTCTCTCTCTCTCAACCGCACATCACAACACACTCTCTCTGTCTCGCCACCTCTCTCCTCTCTCTCTCTCTCTCACCGGCGACTGCAGGGGCTCCATCGGCAGCGGCGGCGCCAAGGCCCCTTTGGCAGCTCCCTCTCCCCCTACGGCGGCCCTCCCTCTCCCCCGGTAGCGCATCTCCCAGCGATGAGCGCGTGCGGTGGCGGAGGCTGGGCGCGGCACACCGCCCTCTCCCCCGTCGGATCCGGCCACTAACCGGCCACCAGCGGTGGCGGGGCATGGATCTAGCCACCGGCGGCGGCGGGGGCACGGCTCCGGCTACCACCGAGCTCCACAGCGGCGACATATGGGCTCAACGCGGGGCCCTAGATGGGCACGCATCTGGGCTTGTTGGCTTTTTGCATTTTATTAATGCACACGGGCAATGGGGACCGCCTGCATTAACAGGCATTAACACAGACCTTTTTGGCCACATGGACTGGTTGCCTGCCTACATTAACTTCTTCAGCCCGCCTGCATTAAGTTTATTATAGTAGTGCAAGCCTAGCCAAGTGGGAATATCCGCCCCTAGCATTTCCCCCAAGCCTAGGCTGAGGGTGGACGTTGGCTTACCTTAGCCAGGGTTCGGACTCTAACCAGGCAACCAAATAGGCTCAAGGTAGCTTCCTAGAGCCTGGATGGGTGTTGGCCACCAAATCAAATAGGTCCAATAATACCATTCAATTGTTTTCTTCCCTCTTGTTTTATTATCTTCCTTCCAATTTTTCCTCACTTATTTTACTTTTTCCTCTTCTCTCTCTAGCTTACCCTCTCCACCGCACACCTCGATCTCACCTCCTACGCTGCTCGCCGCATCAGCTCCCCTCGCCCGCTCTGTGGCCCTCCTGTTCCGTGTTAAGGGCTCCGTGTCGAGGATGGTGCGCTCTGTTCCAACAGAGCTTGGGCCGCCTCCGTGTCTAGGGACGGCACCAGCTCTGTGTCCTACCTCTCCCTCCGGCCATGTCAAGCCAATTTCTCCCTATGCCCATGGATTTGAGGACAGAGCGAGGGGAAGCCATATTTTTCAGCACCGCTCCTTAGCTATGCCTTCTCTCAGTGTGACTCATTGGGCTCTTCACATGTGGATCCAGAGCCTCCCAACGCGATTGGTTTGCAGAGTCGTGAAGATGTTCATGGAGCAGTTGTTGGAGCGCAAACTGGTGGCCATGCATTTCAGCTGCGCAAACTGTTAGTCATCCCCTGCGCAACATCTAATCTGAAAGGATTTTGCATTGTACCAGTGAAAGCCATATTCACAAGTACACTTTTTTGCATTATCCATTATCGTGACACTTATTGGTGCAAATAAACTGATTAAAGTTAATTTAATTAAATACTAAATAAAAGTTGGGGATGTAGCTCAACTGGGTAGAGCTTGAAAATATGCATGATTCAAGGTACTTCGTCTCTCCAATTTTGTTTATTTTCCATTTTTTGTTTCTCTAAGAATGCACAACACTGGATGTTTTTTCTAGACGGCTTAAGGTTTGGTTTAGGTCTATGTAGTATCCCAGTTGCACAAAAACATAAGTAAATAGACGACAGTCGTGGAATCAAATACCGAGCATTTATGCACCAAAACAAGAGTTCATTGAGAGGGTAAAGCTCGACTTGTGGCTACCAATGGAATTTGTAGTGGTGCTTGTGGAGGCCACTATAGAGGCGGGTCAATTTCCAGCTGCCTCTACAGTAAAAGGACACCGTTGCTACAAATCAGATCTGTAGTAGTGCTTGTGGCTACCGATGGTTCAGTTGTGGAGATAAAGGCATTACCTTTTGTGTCAACTCTCAACAATCTTTTTGTCGGTCAAATAAAATAAACACATTGAGAAGGTTTAAGAAACAACTACCAACAACTGATAGATGATTTTGCCAGGAACTAGAAATATTATGAAACAAACGAGGAACAGCTTTGACTAGCAACATTGCGAAATATTAGCCAGAAACAACACTATCGATCAATATGAACAATCAGCAACTGCATATATGCTCCCATGTCCACGAAATCTCATTAACACGGCATCTAATAAGATTGGTGCTACGTGTGACGAGCCATTGCAAAAACTACTATAAGTGATGGATGGATGCATGGGCAGATGGGTTCATCCTCTTCCACTTGATGCCACCTTCACCTCATATATATATTTTAATATTTATGGGCAGGCATTGCACAGCTAGCTCCTGTTGGTATTGGAAAGCTAGCTATATATTATGACACTTGTTGCATTATCGATTATGTGGCACTTATAGGTGCAAGTAAACTGATTAAAATTAATTTAATTGAAAAATCAAACAAAAGTTGGGGATGTAGCTCAACTGGTAGAGCATGAATGTATATGCATGATTCAAGGTACGGGGTTTCAACTCCACCCTTCTCCAATTTCAACTCTGGGTGTTTTTTTTTCAGTTCTGGATGGCTTAAGGTTTGGTTTAGGTCTATGTAGTATCTCAGTTGCACAAAAAATATAATTAAATAGGCGATAGTGGTGGAATCAAATACTGTGCATTTATGCACCAAAACAAGAATTCATTGAGATTGAGAGGGTAAAGCTCTCGACCTGTGGCTACCAGGGGACAAACAGATGCACTACTCGAACTGTTTTGGAGACATAGGCATAAGAAATTCGTAATGCGCAACAAAAGCTCGACCAGTGGAGAGATATGCATTAGCTTTTGTCTCAACTCTCAACAATATTTTTGTCGGTCAAGTAAAATAAAACATTGAGAAGGTTTAAGAAACAACTAACAACAAATGTCAAATGTCATCTGATTTAACAGGAACAAGAAATATTGTGAAATGAACAACCCCCCTTGCAAATATATACATTGGCATCCAAATCACATTAACACAGCATCTAATATTGGTACGACGAGATGGGGATCTGCTGTGTGTGTATACACTTGTGGCGAGCCTTTGCAAAAACTACTATAAGTGATGGACGGACGGCCAGATGGGTTCAACCTCCACTGGATGCCACCTTCACCTCATATATTTATGGGCAGGCATACCACAGGTATCTGCTGTTGGTATTGGAAAGCTAGGTTACGGCTCAAACACGCTAATCCTTCTATATAAGCAGGATAGTCTTCCAACAAGCCACTAGCTTAGCTTCATCAGAATAATTAACAGCTAGTCTTCCAACATGAGAAAGGGCATCTTTGTAATCTCACGTGCCCTGAGTCTGAGTTTCCCAAATATATACATTGGCATCCAAGTCACATTAACACGGCATCTAATAGTGGTACTACTAGCAGATCATAGTAACTTGATGACGATCTGTATATTCACTTGTGGCCAGCCGTTGCAAAAAAAAAACTACTATAATTGGGCACATGTTCAGCCACAGTTGATGACGATCTGTATATTCACTTGGGGCACCTTCACTTCACCAACTGTTCGAGTGAAGTCGCTTTTTGCATTATCAGTTCTGCGGTGACATTTAGCGATGCAAGTAAAATAATTAAAATTAATCATATTAAAAAATTGAACAAATGTTGGGGATGTAGCTCAATTGGTAGAGCGTGAAAATATGCATGATTCAAGGTACGGGGTTCAACTCCTCGCATCTCCAATTTTTCTTTAGTTACTCATTTTTTCTCTCAGAATGCATTAGGATTCCGGGTGTTTTTTTAGTTCTGGAGATTTTTTTATTTACTCCTTTTTTTCTTAGAATGTATTAGGAATTAGGATTCTGGGTGTTTTTTTTTTCTGGAGATGGCATAAGGTTTGATTTACTCTTAGTAGGAGTGAGCTTATTAATAAGCAACTAGCTTAGCTTCATCAGAATCATTAACAGCTAGCTAGTCTTCCAACATGAGAGAGGGCATCTTTATTGTAACCTCACGTGCCCGTGGGTTCCTTCTGTATAAGCAGGCTAGGCGTCGAATCATTTGCAAGCACACAAGTCTATCGTACATAAGCAACAAGCACACTGCGCGCAACACCACACCAAGACCAAGCGCGATGGCCGGCGGCTCCAGGAGCAGGAGGCCAGCTGCTGCCCTCTCCTCCTCCTCCTAGGGTTGGTGGCGCCATCATCACCGCCGGCAAGGCGAAGCGCCCCACGCTCCAGGTCACCAACATCTGCCCCTTCATGGTGTGGCCAGCAGCCATCCCGGCGGGGGGCGGCACCCAGCTGGAGCCCGGCCAGACGTGGCTCTTTTTTTTTCTCGAATACGCACGAGTGTGCATATCATTGTATTAGAAGAAAGAGTTTATAGTACAAGAGTTTCATTCCCGCCGTTAGTTAGTTTTCTCGGACGCTACATTATGGAAAAAACAACCACCGTAATCCATGTCTATCCCGACAAGGACCTAGCCCTGCGCTTAGCGCACGTAGCCCGCTTGTTCGGCCCGAATCCATCGGTCGGCTTCGCTTCTTGATGATGTGCAGTAGGTCGCCGACGGACGATGTCGATTCCCGGAAACATCTTGCGCCCGCTCCTTCCATAGTTGCCGGAGACGAGGGCGAAGAGGGAGTCCATACCGTTTAGCCGATCGCCGGTGCACACGACCGCAATCGGCGCCACCAGAGAGCGCCGCTTGGGGAGACTGGTGGAACTTGCTCATGGCCGCTTGCCACTATGGATGGCCTTATGTCATCAATCAATCAGACGATCGCATCCCGCCTTGCTCGCGCTGCGTTAAGGCCGCGCACATTCCATGACAATACAGTTGTGTTATCCATAGCAAAGCAGGACAACCGGTTGTTGTGGGGCCTAAGTTTAGGCCATCATGGGCGAAGCGGCCGGCGCGTCGTCGCCTTGCCGGCGCTGCTTTTGTTTGCTCGAAAGAGGTTGTCCAAGGCCTCGACCTCCCCGATCCGTCATTTCCTCGTTGAAGAAGGCTTCAGAGTCGCGCTTTTGCCCGGAGGATGGTTGGGCGCTGGTGCGTGAAGCCCAACCTCTTCATGGCGATCACTTCTCCCCTCTTGGACACCGGTATGTGTCCTAATCGCTGCTGCGCGCGACGCGGCTTCGGCTTCGTCGGAATGGGTGCCTTCTTTGGCGGCGGCCTCTGCTTTGCGGCGATTTGATGAGTGGTGTAGGCCGCTTTTTTTGGACATCATTCGCGAACTTGGCTAGAGAGACGGGCCGCCCGGCGCGGTCGGCGTTGGGTCCCCGCCCGCGTGGTGGCTCGGTTATCGAACGCCACCGCCGGGTTCGTGGGCGCCCCGTAGGCATGTTGAGATTTGCGTCTGCGCCAGTAGTGACCATAGACGTGGCGTTTGTCCGGCGATGCGTATGTAGCGTAATTTGACATGCGCGCTTGCCGCCGCCCAAATTAAGTGCCAAGGCGGGCGCCAGGGTGATTCGACCCGTCCGATGGCCGTGGCCATTTCTAGTTCCGCGCTCGTTCCGCGCGGTGTGATGTTCCGCTCCGGGCTCACGTTCGCGGGCACGGAGTTGGCGGCACCCGCATCATCCAGACCATCTCTTCCTGGGTGGTCGGCCCCGTTTGGTCCTCCCTGCTGTATGTCCCATGGCAGCTGTCTGCCCTGCTTTGAGAAGCCGTCTCGCTGAGGAGCCCTGCCTCAAGGACCATGGGGTCCGAGGCCGACTGTCCTCCAGCATTCTTGTCGTAGTTTCCTTGTCGAATAAATTCGAACTGGCACTCTTCGCTGTCGTGCTCCTCGCATTTTGTCCTCATTGTCGCATGTCTCATCTGCACCAAGACAGGGATGCGCCGCGAGACCGAAAACATGGTGGCGTGGTTGGGCATCTTGCTTTGCAAACCGTACCGTCTTTGGAAGGGTAGGTGAGACCGACCGACGCTATCAGACGACCGAGGGGCGCACCGCTTCGTTGTTGACCGCCGGTGTTCCCGCCGATGGTTCCCCGGTGGCGCTGAACCCCGAATGCGTGATGCCGCCTCCACGAGAAGTGTTGGCGGTCGGGTTGCCGCTATGCTCATTGCCGCCGCCATCCGACTCGCGGCGATGGTGTCGGGAAGGGCTATCTGGGTCAAAGTCCATGACTTGGCGCAAGTGCACGAGCACCCGATAGCTGAGGACGTCCTTCTTCCTTAGGTAGGGCGGCAGGTTGCCGACACGGACGATCTCGTTTCGGCGATGTGTAACCGCACCACCTTGGGTATGTCCTTGGGTCGCATGTCCAGCCGATAGCTTGTACGCCGAAAGATCCGCCTTTGGACAAATGATAGTTCATGGACGGTGTGGATCCAAAGAATCTTCGGCGCAAGAATCTTCGCCGCCGTGTCCTCAGCCCAAGCATGTGGTGGAATGCCTTCTAGCTCGATTGCCACTCAATTTCATAGTCCCGGTCAAGCGCCAGGGGGAGAGCCGTGGTCCATGGGCGAGCACGAGCCACGCCCGGGACGGGCACCGGGAGGCCCCTGATTCGATCGCGTCTTGCTTATGATGTACATTGGACGAGGAAGTGCTCGGGAAGAACGGCGTGATGGAGAAGGAGCCCTCTTCGACGCTCGGATGGTGCGCAGCGCACGGGCGGCATTGGCGGTGGAGACGTCGCAGGTCGCATCCGCGGCCATGGCGGTGATTGCGAAACGCAACCCTGCCTCGGCGTCGTCGATGGCTACGCTATACTGGATGATACACGCGCTCTCTCCCCGCCGGTCGTCGGGGTGGCCGGGCGGCAGCGGGTCCCGGTCCATGGGCACCGGACTTCCGACGGCTGCTTGTGGTGGGCTGTTCGGCGGTGTCGTGGCTCGGTGGCTCGACCCACCGAGTGTCGCCGGCCGTGAGATCGTCCGGCGCCGCTGCGCCACCCGTCTCGGGAGCCCCGCGCGTGTCGTCGCTTGTTGGACCCCGACGCGCTCTGACGAAGCGGTCCGGCGCAGCGCTTCGGCCTCCGCCATCGGCCGGCGACCTTGGCCTCTTGCAGTCTCTGGCGAAGTGACGGTATCCGTGGCAGCGTAGGCATCGCAACGGGCGGCGGCAGCTGGCGATCCGGTGGTTGGGGGAGAGGCAGTTCAGGCATTTGTCCCGCATCTCCTCGGGTATCTTCCGGCGCGATGTTGAGGACGGGATGAGGTGCGCTTTGTCGCGTCGACACAACCCGTAGCTGCCGTTGGTGGCTCGTGGGAGTACCTCACCCAGCCGCTCGCGTCCGGCGACGAGAGATCGCGCGTCGACCCCTTGGCAGGGTACGATGGCCAAGGCGGTCGTGCACGGAGGGCCGGTCGTTGCGGATTTGCCGTCCCAGTCGCTGGGTAGCAGGCACCCGGCCGATGTCGCGACCGAGGTTGTCGACTCGCCTTCCAAGCCGCAGCGTGGCCGGGATGCGCTGCCGCTCAGCCACTGGTGGTGGCTGCCGAGGCTTCCGAGGTCTCCTCTTGCGCTTCCCTCGCTTGCGACGCGACGGGCGGCGCCGTACCTCCTCCTGCGGGATCTCCGCCGTCTGCTCTGCGACGGCACGGGCGTGCGGCTGGGCGCTTGTCCCTGCCTCCATGTCTGCCCGTGCCGGAGAGCCCCGGCAGACGACCTCGAGATAGGAGGGTCGCGACGGCTGCGCGTCCTCTGCGTCGGAGTCCGATAGGTCGGAGAAGTCAGATTCCGAGGACCACCGCATGGCCTTGGGTCTTCCTGGGGTGCCGGAGGGGAAGAATGGCGCTGCGTGAGGTGAGAGGGTGGCGGGCCCACTACTTTCCGGGGCGCCCGAGGTGGAGTGGACGGCCGGTCGCGCGTGGGTGGCGGCCGGCGGCTTGGCGGGTTTGGTGGCGTGGGTGGCCGGGGGAGGCTGTGCGGCCGGTGGCGCCTGGGTGGCGGCCGGCGACTTGGGGGGGTTGGTGGCGCGGGTGGCCGGCGGCGCCTGGGCGGCGGCCGGCGGGCTGGCTGGTTTGGGGGCGGAGCGACGTGGCTCTTCAAGGTGCCGGCGGGGACGGGTGGCAGGGTCTGGGGCCGCACTGGCTGCTGCTTCGCCCCCAGTGGCCATGGGTGGTGCGCCTCCGGAGACTGCGCAGGCGCCCTGCGCTGCCAGCTCTCCGGCAAAGCCCCGGCGACGCTGGCCGAGTTCACCATCGGCGGCGTGGCAGACTTCTATGACCTCTCGGTGGTCGACGGCTTCAACCTGCCCATAGACTTCAGGTGCGACGGCGAGGTCCACACGATCCGGTGCAGGAACCCCGGCTGCCCCGACGCCAACCACCACCCCGGCGAGGGCAAGGTCCGGAGGTGCAAGGCCGACAGCGACTACCACGTCGTCTTCTGCCCAAAGTGACTTGTTGTCAGTATCTATCTACCGCTCCAATTGATTAGGCGCATAAAATAAAATAAATCCGATCGAGTGAACACTGTAATCACGTCCATGCATGTTATGTTAGCCCACGTGATCACCGGCTCAGTGTGAGTTGATCACTCACCAGTTTTGTCGAGTACCGCTAGTGTTGCCGAGCACCCACTAGCTAAGCCGACCACGAACAAGCGCTTGTCCGCTCCCACACACTATAGCTAGAGGTTGAAGAAGAGAGAGAACAGAGTATACACACATAGTACAAGACACCAGCGTTGGCCGAAGCCCTGTATGGGAGATGGCAAATCTGAACTCTCTTTACTGAGTTGTCGTATATGTCTATTTATACAACTCTATCCATCTAGTTCTAGTACAAATAGCACATGCTGTAACAGAATTAGATAACACAGCATGGCTGACTCTCACTACCGCCTCCTCTGCATGTGGCTACAGAATGCAGTGTGAGCCGCTCGCGCCTATACCTACAGCGGCTACAGTATCACAGTAGGGAACCTTTTCGGCGCCGCCTTCCCCTGTGTTCACACAAGGAAGCAGTAGATTATTCTAACACGTTAGTCCTGAATATTATTGATGTTTGTCAGTATCTATCTACAGCCTGCATTAATTTGTTAAATTCAGAAAATATCGCATATATATCACCTCCTTAATAATCTCCTTAACAAATGAAAAACACTGTGACTTGTCAGAGTGATCACGTCCATGCATGTCAAGGAGTCTGTATGCTATTGAGTGCACTAATAATTTGTTAAATTCAAAAGAAATCGCATATATGTATGATCAGAGACATAGGAAACAAATAAACAGAAGAGCACAACCTGCAACGCGCATCAGAAGGCGCAACTACTCTGGTTAATTCTTCAGTTCTAGATGGCCAAATGCATGTTTGGTTCAGTCATGTCTGTCAGTTGCACAAAATGTTTGATGAAAGCCGTATTCAGAAGCAAACTTTTCTTATTTTTTATTATGATAAGTGCCAGTACAAAAATAACAATAATAATTATATTGAAAAACAAACTAAAATTGGGGGTGTAGCTCAAATGGTAGAGCGCTAAGCTTTGCATAGTTAGAGGTACGGGGTTCAACTCCTCGCATCTCCAATTTATTCTTTTGTAACTTACTATATTACTATATTCCTCCCAATTAGATGACTTTTTTTTTTACTTTTTTGTTCAAAAAAATTGTATACACCTTCATCGAAGCACGCACATTATCCCGTATTATGGGTTCTACAAGCAGCAAACTATATACTCCCGTGTCTGCCAAATACATAAATTTCTATCCAAATCTCACTTTATTAACATGGTAGGAACCATCTAATAATCATTATATGATGAATATTCGAAGTAAGATTGACATCTTATAATCCCAACTATGGCAAAACATCTGTGCTGTCCTCAGGTCAGAAATTGGGATAAGAACAGTTGACGATAATAGTAGGCCGCCCATACTCACATGACAAAACTTGGCTTATGTATAGAATTATAATGGGAAAGTTCAACCTGTCAAACAATTACTTGGCTTACATTGCTCGAAGGTGTGGTGATCTTGTCGATTCTGAAAGTTAGAGAATGTAAGGTTTTTGGTCTTTGAGTGTAGGGAGTTTTCAGACTCGGTGACAAGTTCAAGTGGTCAAATGGACCTCACTCTTTATTTGTGTCAACATGAGTTAAGTATATACAAAAAAACTGTATACACCTTCATTGAAGCAACCTTATAGACGAAGTTTTCGCCATTATTGGTTGAACAAGCAGCAACTGTATGCTCCTCTATGCTTGTCTGCCAAATATATACATTGGCATCGATATCGAAGTCTCATTAAAACGGCATCCAATACTGGTACTATTAGATCATAGTTACTTGATGGCGATCTGTGTATACACTTGTGGTTAGCCTTTGCAAAAACTACTATAAGTGATGGATGCATGGGCTCATCTTCAGCCACTGGGGCCAGCTTCACTTCACCTCATATATGGGCTGGCTAGGTGCTGCCAAACTTGGTGGAAAGCACCTTCAATTCACCAACAGAAGCTGAGTGAGCTTATTAAACAACTAGCTTGGCTTCATAATAATTGTTAGCAGTTAGTCTTTTGTAAAATTCAAGGACCATGAGTGAAATTTACTCTTGCTTTTAACTAAAAAGGACGATGACTCAAAACCACCATTACATTGTTGTAACGTGTAGTGATTTTGTCGGTTTTGAAAGTTAGAGATTTTTTTGTTTTTGAGTGTAGGGAGTTTTCAGACTCGACGACAAGTTCAAGGGGTGAAATGGACTTCACTCAATATACAAAACAAAAGGAATACACCTTCACCCAAGCAATAGCCGAAGCTTTCTAGTTTATTGGTTGAACAAGCAGCAACTGCACGCTCCTGTATGCATGTCTGCCAAATATATACAATGGCATCCAAGTCTCATTAACACGGCATCTTCTGGCGATCTGTGTAAGCACTTGTGGCGAGCGGTTGCAAAACTACTATAAGTGAAAGTGATGGATGGGTTCACCTACAGCCACTAGGGCCACCTCCACTTCGCCTCATATATTGGCAGGCTAGCTGCTACCTTGGTATTGGAAAGCACCTTCAATTCAGGTGATCGAGTAGCAGATCTATTTACAAAACCACTGGCAGTACAACATCTGAAGAATTTCGAACAATCTTAACCCAGTGCAGTTATGTTTGAGAGGAGGTGTTAGACAATATGTAAGAGCATCTCCAAGAGTTCCCAAAATCTCCCAATCTGGATTTTTAGCAAAATTGGAAAAATCCATCTCCAACAAGTCGCAATCTTTTGGCACAGGGAAAACCGAGCTGTCTCATGCTGGAAAGATACGCCACGCAGTCACGTCCGCACAGATCCGCCTCACGTCCTGGGGATCCAGCGAGACGCCGAACTGCTCCAGTACCTACTGCACGCTCCTCGCCAAGAGGATTGTCGCCGTGTCCGGATCGGACACACCGCTACATGCCACACATGCTCCGACATCAATGGCGGCTAGAGCAAATTAGAAGGGGTGTACTTAACTTGTGGGTGCATATACATCTTCCATGGGGGTGCATATATGGTGAGATTTTAGACCTAATCACTGTTAGGGGGTGCATATATGGGGAGCATGCCAACTTCGACATGGAGCCCTCAATAAATCAAACCTTATGCCATCCATAACTGAAAAAGAACACCTAGAGTTTGTGCACTGAGAGAGAAAAATAAGTAAAATAAATAAATTGCAGATGCACTAAGAGAAACAGAGAGAAGTAAAATAAATAACATTGGAGATGCAAGGAGTTGACCCCTATGCCTTTAACCATGCATATATTAATGCTCTACCAATTGAACTACATCCCCTGCTTTGATTTAAGTTTTCATTATAATTAATTTTAGTTGTTACTTGCACTGATAAGTGTCGCCGTATAATCGTTAATGCCAAAAAAATTATAGCACAGCCACGCAAGGGATGGCCAACAATTTATTCAACTGAAATAAACGGAGAATCAATCAAATTTTTTTTATTCCTCTCAACACAAGTTAAATATATACAGAACAAAAGGTTGACGCCTTCACCGAAGCAAATTGTTGGTGAGACACCATGCAGAGATGCTCTCACGCAACAAAACTGTAGTGTTCATTGAAAGAAACAAAGTTCATCAAGTTTTGACAATGGTTGGACTTGGACAATTCAAACACGTACTTTCCATGTAGACCAGCTGCAGCTCAACAGAGGCCACTTGATCTGTTCCATTGTCGATTATTATGACCTGTAAGCGACTTATTTAATCATTGGTAGCAAAAGGACGTTTTTGTACCAGTGAAATTAAAGCCTTGCATTCGTAAGCACTACACTTGTTCCATTGTCCATTATTATGGTCTATTGGTCGAATGAAAAAATTATGTTAAAAAACCGAATAAGACTTGGGATGTAGCTCAACTTGTAGAGTGTTAATATAAGCATGATATGATTAAAGGTACAGGGTTCAAGTACCAACGTGGGTGAATAAACGTGTGTGGCGTGACAAGGTGAGGATGGTGCAGGGGGTGGGGCGAGGGGATAGGGTGGACAAGGATGGTGTAATAATACAAGTTTAGAGAGCCAAGAGTGTAATTTGCCGGAGGTCGATGAGAGACCTTAGAACAAGTTTAGGGACCCGAGTGTGCAAGTTTAGGGTGCCAAGTGGTATGGTGTGTGTGCAATTTGCATGTACATGGGCTGTGATGAGAACTCGAACAAGTGTAAGGAGCAAAATGTGCAATTTACATGTATATACAGTGACTAGGATGAGAACTTGGGACAAATTCAAGGCCTGTTAGTGAAATTTACTCTTCTTTTTTTAACTAAAAGGATGACATGAAAATCAGCCTTATAATATCGGCACCGCTTAGCGCCTCGGATGACTGGATAGACAATCGATCTGAACACCCTCGGCTGCAATCGGTTTACCCTCCGCTTCACAAGCTGCCCACGTGTGGGCCCATGTCACCTGATTTCGCTTGACTCACAGCCCCATGCAGGGGCCCACACTGCACGAACGCGTCGCCATGCTGGGACTGCTCACACCTCCTCCCGCTTCCCATGCACATCTCATGTACAACACCCGATCTACTTTTAAAATATTCAGATGCAATATTTGCAACATATAAAAAAGACAGATGAAACACTTGAAACAGTATCCAAACACTTGCAAAAAAACAATTGAAAATCATTGCAAACAAATGCAAACATCTAGATAAAATACTTGCAACAACATCTAGATAAACACACATGCAACATACGTCGTCTGAAAAAGACAGATGAAACATTGGGGACATACACTTGCAACGTATATGTAGAACCATTGCAACATATGCAACATTCTGATCTTTTTTGCAATATTCGTGTGAAACAATTGAAACATACCTCTAAAGCATATGAAACATTTCAAATGTACACTTGCAGCATGCACCATATCTCTGTGCAGCCTCCTCCACCGTCTGCATCGGGGCGCCGCAGTCGTAGCAAGAGGCGAGGACGAAGGGCTTTGGCGCCAAGGCCCAGTGCTTCTCCTTGCGCCGGCGGCGTCCTCGAGCAGGGCGGGCAGCGGAGTAGGAGCAACGGCACGAGCAACAGGGCTGGCGTGCAGAGCAACGGGCGGGCGCGCGTGGAGCATCGGCAGGAGGAGCGGGACGGGCGGTGGACTGGGAGATGGACAAGTGATGATGAATTGACTAGATATTGACTGAGGTTGTGTCACATGGCCCCACACCCCACGTCCGTCCGATACTCGAGTAAAGGTCGGACGCCGATCAAAGAATTACCGCTACAATATTGCTGTAAGGAGTGGTAATATTGTCGGTTTGAAAGATAGAGAATTTAAAATTTTGGTTTTTGAGTGTGGGGAGTTTTCGGACTCAGCAACAAAGTTCAAAAGGTCCAACGGACTTCACTCAATTTTTTGTGTTTGTCTCAACATGCGCTAAATTTTTGGTTTTGAGTGTTGGGAGTTTTCGCCTTTTTTTGGTCGAACAAGCAGCGACTGCATGCTCCCCAGTGCATGTTTTCCAAATATATACATTGGCCTCCAAGTCTCATTAACACGGCATCTAATAGTGGTACTACTAGCAGATCATAGTAACTTGATGGCGATCTGTATATACACTTGTGGCCAGCCGTTGCAAAAAACTACTATAATTGATGGGCGTATCTTCAGCCACTGGGGGCCAACCTTCACTTCACCGACAGAAGCTATCTAGCTAGCTATAGCGAGCATCTCAAAGAGTGAGCGTCTCATTGAGAGGACATCTTTTGATTTGCATGCCCTGAGTTCCTTCTATATAAGCAGGCTAGGAGTCGATCTTTTGATTTGGATGCCTATAGCTTGTTCCAAAGAAACAAGCACATCAAGCAATGGGGTCTCCAGTGGTGGCCGGCTCCAGGCCTGCCCACTCCCTCCTTGTAGCAGCGTTGCTGGCGTTCGTGGGGCTCACCGCCGGCGCCAGCAAGGCCACCATGGCTACCTTCATCGTCACCAACCTCTTCTCCTTCCCGGTGTGGCCAGCTGCCATCCCGGTGTGGCCGGCCGCCATCCCGACAGGAGCCGGCACCGGCACAGTGACCAAGCTGGAGGATGCCCAGTCGTGGTTCGTCCGGGTGCCTGCGGGAACCAAGGCCGGCAGGATCTCCGGGCGCACCAGCTGCCACTTCGCTGGCGAAAGCGGCGGGTGCAACTATTTAGATCCCCAACGCACCATCTGATGAAAGGATTTTGTACTGGTGAAAGCCATATTCGAGTTAAGTCAACTTTGCATTATCGGTTATAGGGTGACACTTACCAGTGCAAGTAAAATAATTAAAAGTAATTATATTAAAATACTAAACAAACGTTGGGGATGTAGCTCAATTGGTAGAGCGTGAAAATATGCATGATTCAAGGTATGGGGTTCAGCTCCTCGCATCTCCAAAAAAAATTATTTACTCTTTTTTCTCTAAGAATGCATAACGGTGTTCAACACCTCACATATCCAACCAAATCAAATCGAAGTTTTGATGTTCCTGCTGTATTTACTCTTTTTTCTCTCAGAATGCATAAGGATGTTCAACTCCTCACTTCTCCAACCAAATCGAATTGAAGTTTTGATGTTCCCGCTGAGCTGATCTGCCAAAACTTCTCATCACCTGTGATGCAAACTACAAGCTCCGCTGCGGCCATGCCATCCCCTGTATCCTTGTTGCCCTTTGCATGGCTCAATCCATGCTGGCAGTTGTGTAAATTAAAGCAGCTAGCAGCACAGATCGAGACCAAAATTGCATCGGTGCCAGGAATTGAGGGTTGGGAATCGGGAGCTAGTAGAGGGAAGAGAAGGAGAATGGTGGGTGGAGGGAGGGAGAGCGCACCATGACAGAGACCTGAAACGTCACGGTGCACGGACAACGACGACTCGAGGAGCGCCGTCGTATTTTTAGTGTGGGCTAAGGAGAAGAATATTTTATCCGGGTGTAAGGGCTAATTACCGGTGTGAGCCTTTTATTTTACACCGGTTTTGGAGATCAATCTGAAAATTTGTGGGCTCGAATTTTACACCGGTTTTTGGATATAAAACCAGCCATCCAAAGATGATAGAAGGATTTTGTACCGGTGAAAGCCATATTCGAGTGAAGTCACTTTTTGCGTTATCGGTCATACTGTGATATTTACCGGTGCAAGTAAAATAATAAAAATTAATTATATTTAAAACTGGACAAACATTAGGGATGTAGCTCAATTGGTAGCGTGAAAACACGCGTGATTCAAGGTATGGGGTTCAACTCCTTGCATCTCCAAAAAAATTATTACTCTTTTTTCTCTTAGAATCCATAACGGTCGAAAAAGTTTTTTATTTACTCATTTTCCTCTTAGAATGCATAAAGATGTCAACTCCTCGCATCTCCAACCAAATCGAATCAAGTTTTGATGTTCCCACTGTATTTGCACTTTTTCTCTCTCAGAATGCATACGATGTTCAACTCCTCACGTCTCCAAACAAATCGAATCGAAGTTTTGATGTTCCAGTTGTGCTGATCTGCTAAAATTTCTTTTCATTTACTCTTTTTTTCTTTCACAATGCATGACAGTCCAAAAAAAAATTATTTACTCTTTTTTCTCTCAGAATGCATAACGGTTGTCAACTCTCACATCTCCTACCAAGTCGAATCAAAGTTTCGATGTTTCCGCTGTGCTGATCTGCCAAAACTTCTCAGCACCCGTGATGCAAAACTACAAGCTCCGCCATGGCCATGCCATCCCCTACATCCTTGTTGCCCTTTGCACAGCTCGATGTTAATCCAGGATGGCAGTTATGTAAATTAAAGCAGCGAGCAGCACAGATCAAGACCAAAATTGCATCGTTGCCAGGAATTGATGGTTGGGAATCGGGATCTAGTAGAGGGAAGACAAGGAGAACGGAGGGTGGAGGGAGGGACAGCTCGCCATGACAGAGACCTGAAACGTCACTGTGCCCGGACAACGACAACTCGAGTAGTGCAATCGTATTTTTACTGTAGGCTAAGGAGACGATTATTTTTACCGGTGTGAGCCTTTTTACTTTTACAGTTCATCCAATGATACAAACAAGGTTTTCGAGATCAATCTGGAAAATTGGTAGGCTCCAATTTTACACCGGTTTTTGGATATAAAATCAGCCATCCAAACATGATAGAAGGATTTTGTACCGGTGAAAGCCATATTCGAGTGAAGTCACTTTTTGCATTATCGGTGACATTTACTGGTGCAAGTAAAATAATAAAAATTAATTATATTTATAAATTGAACAAATGTTGGGGATGTAGCTCAATTGGTAGAGCGTGAAAATACGCATGATTCAAGGAACGGGGTTCAACTCCTCGCATCTCCATTTCTTTTTATTAACTCTTTCTTTCTCTCAGAATGCATAACGGTCCAAATTTTTTTTATTTACTCTTTTTTTTCTCTTAGAATGCATAAAGATGTTCAACTCCTCACATCTCCAACCAAATCGAATCGAAGTTTTGATGTTCCCACTGTATTTACTCTTTTTTTCTCAGAATGCATAGTGATGTTGAACTCATTGCGTCTCCAACCAAATTGAATCGAAGTTTTGATGTTCCAGCTGTACTGATCTGACGAAATTTCTTTTTATTGACTCTTTTTTCTCTCAGAATGCATAATGGTCCAATTTTTTTTATTTACTCTTTTTTCTCTCAGAATGCATAATGATGTTCAACTCCTCTCATCTCCAACCAAATTGAATAGAAGTTTTGGTGTTCCCACTATATTTACTCTTTTTTTCTCTCAGAATGCATAACAATGTTCAACTCCTCGTGTCTCCAACCAAATCGAATCGAAGTTTTGATGTTCCAGCTGTGCTGATCCCGCCAAAATTTCTCATCGCCCGTGATGCAAACTACAAGCTCCGCTGCGGCCATGCCATCCCCTGCATCCTTGTTGCCCTTTGCGTGGCTCGATGTCAATACAGGCTGGCAGTTGTGTAAATTAAAGCAGCGAGCAGCACAGATCGAGACCAAAATTGCATCTGTGCCAGGAACTGAGGGATGGGAATCGGGATCTAGTAGAGGGAAGAGAAGGAGAATGGAGAGTGGAGGGAGGCAGAGCTCGCCATGACAGAGACCAGAAGCATCGCAGTGCGCGGATAACGACGACTTGAGCAGAGGATGAGCCCGACATCCTTCGTATTTTCAGTGTGGGCTAAGGAGACGATTATTTTATCCGGGTGTAAGGGCAGATTAGCGGTGTGAGCCTTTTTATTTTACACGTATGGCGCAGTTAAAGCTAAGCTAAAAGCTTAATAAGATCACTCATGGATCAGCGTGTTTGAGATGTAGTACTAATTAGATCGCCATCATGTAGAACTAATTAGAGATGCAGTGTTAATGAGATTTGGATGCCAATGTATATATTTGGCAGACATGGGAGCATGCATGCAGCTGCTGCTGCTTGTTGTTGATCATATATTGATCCATGGAGTGTTGTTTCTGGCTAATAGTATTTCACTTTGTGGCTGCCCAGTAGGGTCTCTCCTAACATAAAAAAATTGCTACTTTTTCAGCCCGGTTTAGGGTTCCTTGGAAACCTCGTCATGGGGGTTCGAACCGGCAGTAATGTCATAGTTTGTAGTAGTGTTGGTATCCAAATTTCACTAACACGGCATCTAATATTGATACTAGGTGATGGCGATCTATGTATACACTTGTGGGGAGCTGTTGAAAAAACTACTACAAGTGATGGATGCATGGGTTCACGTTCATCCTCATCCACTGGAGGCCACCGGGCACCTTCACTGCAAGCATATATATATATATGGGCAGGCATGGCACAGATAGCTCCCTAGCTGATGTTGGCAGAATTTCCAACATAAGCTAGCGCTAGCGTCTCAAACACGCTGATCCAAGAGTGACGACTGATGAGCTTATTAAGCTACTAGATAGCTGATCCAAGAGTGAATGCAATAACTTGTAGGTCGAGATAAGATCACATCACACGCATCATCGTCCCAGATGGATCTCGAACCCCTCCTGTTCTCAGTTAAGAAATTCATAATGCACAACAATTCTGTCTATGAATATATGTACTAATCGTTCAGTTCTGGAGAGCAACTGCATGCATGCTCCCATGTCTGCCAAATATATACACTGGCATCTAATGTTGGTACTAGGTGATGCCGATCTTCAGCAGCTCTGCCACTGGATGCCAAAGATATTTATGGGCAGACATAGCACAACTAGCTGCTGTTGGTATTGCAAAGCTAGCAATATATTAGCTTCGCACAGAAGCTAGCGCAATTTTTTTTTATTTTTAATCCTTTTTTATTCAATATTTTAATAACAATCGCTCCTAAATTTTTTTCCGGATTTGACCCTTTTGGTCGCGCCAACGCCGCTAGCACGACCAAATAACGTTGTCGGGCCACATGCATTGGCGCGGCAACATCCGCCATGTTAGACGGCGTTTCCAACATTGAAAACATGGCGTGACAGTATTGTTCTGTCGCGCCACCGGGAGTGGCGTGATAAGACCAAACTTTTGAAAAATAATAACTCTTTGATACGACATCGGATGAAGATAAAATTTATATGAAAATTGTAGCTCTCGATGAGATCTACAACCTTGTAGTTTTGAGTTTTTCATTTAAGGACGCTAAGATGGTCAAAAAAAATAATATAAAATTTTAAGAGCATAATAACCGCATACTAGTGCTTGTCGCATTAGACAAATAATATATTTTCCGTATGGTGTCAAATGAAAATACTTTTTACATCAAAGTTGTACCTCTTAATGAGATCTACAACTTTATAGTTCTGAGTTTTCACATTTGAAGTCGCTAAGAGGCTTAAAAAATAATATAAAACTTCAGTAGCATAAAAATCGCGTACTAGCGCTTATCGCATTAGAAAAATAATATCGTTTTGGTATCATGTCAAATGAAAATACTTTTTATATCAAAGTTGGAGCTCTCAATGAGATCTACAACTTTTATTTAAAAAGTATTTTTATGTGACATCAAATAAGAAATATACGATTTTTCTAAAAAGATAAGCTTTGATACACGATTAATATGCTGCTAAAATTTTATATTAGTTTTTAGAGTATGTTAACGACCTCAAACATGAAAACTCAAAACTATAAACTTGTAGATCTCATTAAGGGCTACAACTTTGATATAAAATGTTTATTTATTTGACACCATACAAAAACGATACTATTTTTCAAATACGACAAGCGCTAGTACGCGATTATTATGATGCTGAAAGTTTATATTATTTTTTCGTTCATCTTAACCATCTCAAATGTAAAAACTCAAAACTACAAAGTTGTAGATCTCATCAATATCTACAATTTTCATGTAAAAAGTATCTTCATTTGACAACATACAAAAAATATATTATTTTTCTAATGCGACAAGCACTTGTACGCGGTTATTATGCTCCTAAAGTTTTATATTATTTTTTTGAGCATCTTAACGTCCTCGAATAAAAAAACTCAAAAATACGAAGTTGTAGATCTCATCGAGAGCTACAATTTTATATAAATTTCATCTTCATCTGACGTCAGATCAAAGAGTTATGATTTTCAAAGGTTTGGTCTTGTCGCGCCACTTCATGGTGGCGCGATGAGTATCATATCACACACGCAGCGGAGTGGCGTGGCAGTGTTTTCCATGTCGGAAACGCCGTCTAACATGACATATGTTGCCGCACCAATGCATGTGGCGCGACAAGGCGCGACCAAAAATATCAAATCCGCAATTTTTTTTAGGAACGATTATTATTAAAATATTGAATAGAAACGGATTAAAAAATAAAAATTTTGCGCTAGCGAGCTTATGTCTCAAACGAGCTGATGATATCCTTCTAGGAGCTCCGTGACCTTATTAGTAAGCTACTAGCTTAGCTTCATCAGAATTGTTAACAGCTAGCTAGTCTTGCAAACATGCGAGAGGGCATCTTTGTAATCTCACGTGCCCTGAGTCTGACTGAGTTCCTTCTATATAAGCAGGCTAGGCGTCGCTTGATTTGCAAGCACTGAAGCACACAAAGTCCATCGTACACAACCAACAAGCGCAGCGCGGCCACGACCAACACCACAGCAAGACCAAGCGCGATGGCCGGCGGCTCCAGGAGCAGGAGGCCAGCTGCTGCCCACTCCCTCATCCTCCTAGCGCTGGTGGCGCTCACCCCCGCCGGCAAGGCGAGCGCGGCCACGTTCCAGGTCACCAACCTCTGCCCCTTCACGGTTGTGGCCAGCTGCCATCCCGGCGGGGGGCGGCACTCAGCTGGAGCCTGGCCAGACTTGGATCTTCAAGGTGCCGGCGGGGACGGGTGGCAGGGTCTGGGGGCGCACTGGCTGCCGCTTCGCCCCCAGTGGCCATGGGTTCTGCGCCTCCGGCGATGCGCGCTGGCGCCCTGCTCTGCCAGCTCTCCGGCAAGCCCCGCAACGCTTAGCCGAGTTCACCATCGGCGGCGGTGGCAGCGCCGAGGCAGACTATTACGACCTCTCGGTGGTCGACGGCTTCAACCTGTTGGCCCACAGCTAGCCTCCCGACCACCGAGATGATCTCGCACCATTACGTTGGTCTCACAGATCACCGCTCACGACAAAGTGAACCACTCCAGCCGATCTTGCCGACCACCGCTCAAAGTAGTGGAGCACTTGTCGGTCTCGCCGAGCACGCGCTTAGTGTTGCCGAAAGCACCCACTAGCCGCGCGTGCACCACGCACCGGCGTTGTCCGTACCCCACACACCACGGATCGAGCTAGAAGAGGAAGGAGAACAGAGCAAGCACGCACAATACAAGGCAACAGCGTTGGCGGTCAAGCCCCGTCTCGTGTGATGGCAAATCTGAGCTCGCTTTCGAGCTGCCATACATGTCTATTTATACAACTCTAACTATCTAGTCCATGTGCAACACGCCCATGCCGGCACAAAGAATTAGATAACCCGACAGGTCTGACTCTACGCAAGCCATCGCCGTTTTTACAAAGTCTTCAGAGGTGAGCCGTCGGCGCCCTACACACCTACAGCTGCATCGATCACAGCAGGGGGCAAAGTCGGCGCCGCCTTCCCTTGCTGTGTTCACACACAGCAGGCAGCTAAGTCGACGCCGCCTTCCTCTGCTGTGTTCTCATAAGGTGGCAGTAGATTAGCTAACAATCATCCCCTAATCCTACTGCTAACCCTTGTAACCCCTCCATGCCGATCATCTTCTTCAGCTCCGTGAGTCGAAGTCTTCCGAGCGGCTTGGTGAGGACGTCCGCGAGTTGCCGACCAGTTTCGACAAACTCGATGACGATCTGCCCTCCATCAACACAGTCCCTGAGGAAGTGGAACTTCACGTTGATGTGTTTACTCCGGTCGTGCAGAACCGGATTCTTCGCGAGGGCGATGGCGGGCTGGTTGTCCACCATCAGTGCTGGTGGGTGAGCTTCCACGTCGGTTAGCTCACCCAGCAGCCGACGTAGCCACACAACTTGGCACGCCGCTGTGGCTGCCGCTACGTACTCTGTCTCGCACGTAGATAGCGCTACCACCTTCTGTTTCAGCGACAGCCATGAAATTGGGGCTGACCCGAGGAAGACGAGTACGCCAGAGGTGCTCCGTCGTCCGTCGATGTCCCCCGCCATGTCTGCATCGCTGAACACCGTGAGCTGCAGCCTACTTCCCCCAGTCTTTGGGAAGATGATTCCATGATTCACCGTCCCCTTGACGTAGCGTAGTAGCCGCTTTACCGCAGCCCAGTGATCCTCTCTGGGATCCTCCATGAAGTGACTGACGTAGCCCACGGCGAACGCAATGTCTGACCTTGTGTGGACTAGGTAGCATGCATCACCGACGATGCTCGGTAGAGTGTTGCATCTACTTTCGCCATGGTGCTATCCTTCGTCGCCTTCAGCCGCTCCTCCATCGGAGTCACGCATGGCTTGCACTCCACCATGCCGCCCTCTCCAACAGCTTGGAGGCATACGCGCGCTTGCCCGAGCGTGAGTTCCTCCTTCCTCTGCCTCACCTCGATGCCGAGGTAGTAGGAGAGAGCGCCGAGATCGCTTCATTCGGAAACGAGCTGCCATCTCTCGCTTGAAGCTGTTGATATTCTCCGTGCGCTACCGGTGATTTATTGTCATCCACATACACGCCGACCACGAGTTCTTCCTTCCCCGCTGTCGTCGCGTGTAGAGCGCGTGCTCGGTTGCGCACCTCTCAAACCCAAGCTCGCCCAAATGTGGTGTCAAGCTTGGCGCTCCATGCTCGAGGGGCTTGCCTCACCAGAGCGCTTTATGCAATGGAGCACCTCAGTGCTCCTCCCTTGACAACAACCCTGGAGGTTGCCTCGACGAAGACCGCTTCCGCCACCGCCGCTGAGGAAGGCCGATTTAACGTCCATGTGATGGACGCGCCCTCCTTTGCTGCCGCCAAAGCAAGTAGCAAACGGACCGACTCCATATGCGCGCCATCGGTACAAAGACCTCCTCAAAGTCGATGCCCTCGCTACCGACAAAGCTCTCGGCGATGAGGCGCGCTTTGTACTTGACAATGGCGCCGAGCTCGTCCTTTTTGACTTTGTACACCCACTTCAGCCTGATCGGACGGCATCTTGGGGGTGGATCGACGAGCCGCCAAGTCTCGCTTTCCTCGATCGCCTTCATCTCCTCCAAAGCATTGCCCGTCGCCAGCTTCCATCGCGCCAAATAGCGCTAACGTGGGTGGTTCTCTGCATTGACGAGTAGCAGCTCAAGGCCATTGAGCAGCCTACCCGCCATACCGAGGGACTCGTGTCGCCGACGATGATGTCGCCCGTACCACGGAACCTCAACTCCTCACCTTCGTGGTAGGCGCCCACGAACTCGATGTCACTTGAGGTGAGGCGAACTCGATCGGGTGATGGAGTTCCTTCTTCCGCCGGAGTGCCCTCGCATAGCACCCGAAGTGCTCGGCAGATCGCTTCGATCGCTTCGTCATAACTCCTGCGCAGTGTTCGCCACACCGTAGGAGTGCCCACCTCGATCTTGGAGTGGTCGGAACCACAAGAAGACATCTTGGCTCCGCCACGGAGTGCTCGGTACCGTCTCAAGTGGTCGCCGCCATCAGAGAACCGCCTGCTCCACTCTGGCGTGCTCGGAATTCCTCCAGAGTGCTCAACACTCCTCTCGGAGTGCTCGGCATCCTCTTGAAGTGCTCGGCCTCGCCCCCTGAAGTGTTCGCCTCTACCGCCGGAGTGCTCGGCGCTCCTCCCAGAGTGCGTGGCACCTGTTCCGCAGCGTCTCCACCGCCGTGGATGACCAAGTGCTCGACGACGAAGGTGTTGGTGAAGCCTCCCGCTTCCCCGCGGCTCGGACTGCGCTGGGCCCAAAGCTGCCTCCTCGTTGAACACAACGTCGCGCGAGATGATCACCTTGTCTCTCGTGGGTCATAGAGCCAGACGCCTTGGTACCCTCCGTGAGCGCCCAGAACACCATGGGTGTGCTCCTCCCCTCCAGCTTGGTGAGGTTCGCTTCGTCTTCCGACGTGGCCGATGCAACCGAATGTCCGAGGAATGACACGCTCGGCTTGCTCCCGCACCAAGCTTCGAACGGCGCCTTGCCCGTTAGGGCTTTGGTTGGAGCGCGTTGAGAATGAACACCGCCGTGGTCACCGCCTCTCCCGAACTTTGCCGCATCCTTTGGCCTTCATCATGGATCGGGCCATGCCGACCACCGCCTCGTTCCGCCGCTCCACCACGCCATTCTCATTGTGGCGAAGTACGGCGCGGTGTGATGTTGCCCCACACCTTGATCCGCGCGCAAGACGTAGCAAACTCCACCGAAGTGAATTCGCCACCCCGATCGCCCTCAAGACGAGGAGCTTGCCGCTCTCGGCCTCCAAGCACGCCTTGAACTTCTTGATCGCCACCGCCGCTTCGTCCTTGCTCGTTAGGAGTTGCAGCCACATGTAGCGACTGCAATCGTCCATGAGTAGGAGGAAGTACCGCCGACCACCGCATGTAGCAGGCGTGATCGGCCCGCAGAGGTCGCCGTGAACTAGCTCAAGAGCTTCCTTCGCGCGCGATACTTGGCCGCCTTTGGGAAAGGTAGCCTCCTCGCTTCCCGCCAGTAATTGCCACACACCTCGCCTCGTGTTTGATGTAGGGTAGCCCTCGGACCATCTTCCCTAGCCGACCAAGCCGTCGGTTGAGATGTCCGAACCGGCATGCCACATCCACGGTTCCTCGAGTGCCTTGCCGCCGCCAGAAAACGGCCGCTCTACCTTCAGGTCGAAAGGTGTACAACCGGTTCAGTGGACCTCTTCACCTTGGCGAGAAGTCGCTGCTAAAAGGCCATTTTGAAGCGGACCTCCTAAAAGGCCCGCCAGATTAATGTGGCCGAGCTCGCTAGCAATTTGAAAAGCCCAAATCGGCCTGATATCACGCCTCGAGTTTATATATGGTGACTTAGGGTTTCACCATTCTCACCCCTATCTCTCTCTCTCTCTCAACCGCACATCACAACACACTCTCTCTGCTCTCGCCACCTCTCTCCTCTCTCTCTCTCTCTCACCGGCGACTGCAGGGGCTCCATCGGCAGCGGCGGCGCCAAGGCCCCTTTGGCAGCTCCCTCTCCCCCTACGGCGGCCCTCCTCTCCCCGTAGCGCATCTCCCAAATGAGCGAGCGCGCGGTGGCGGAGGTCAGGCGCGGCACACCGCCTTCTCCCCGCCGGATCCGGCCACTAACCGCCACCGGCCGTGGCGGGCATGGATCTAGCCACCGGCGGCGCGCGGGGCACGGCTCCGCTACCACCGAGCTCCACAACAGGCGACATATGGGCTCAACGCGGGGCCCTAGATGGGCACGATCCGGGCTTGTTGGCTTTTTGCATTTTATTAATGCACACGGGCAATGGGGACCGCTTTGCATTAACAGCATTAACACAGACCTTTTGGCCACATGGACTGGTTGCCTGCCTACATTAACTTCTTCAGCCCGCCTGCATTAAGTTTATTATAGTAGTGCAAGCCTAGCCAAGTGGGAATATCCGCCTAGCATTTCCCCAAGCCTAGGCTGAGGGTGGACGTTATTTACCTTAGCTGTGGTTCGGACTCTAACCAGGCAACCAAATAGGCTCAAGGTAGCTTCCTAGAGCCTGGATGGGTGTTGGCCACCAAATCAAATAGGTCCAATAATACCATTCAATTGTTTTCTTCCCTCTTGTTTTATTATCTTCCTTCCAATTTTTCCTCACTTATTTTACTTTTTCCTCTTCTCTCTCTAGCTTACCCTCTCCACCGCACACCTCGATCTCACCTCCTACGCTGCTCGCCGCATCAGCTCCCCTCGCCCGCTCTGTGGCCCTCCTGTTCCGTGTTAAGGGCTCCGTGTCGAGGATGGTGCGCTCTGTTCCAACAGAGCTTGGGCCGCCTCCGTGTCTAGGGACGGCACCAGCTCTGTGTCCTACCTCTCCCTCCGGCCATGTCAAGCCAATTTCTCCCTATGCCCATGGATTTGAGGACAGAGCGAGGGGAAGCCATATTTTTCAGCACCGCTCCTTAGCTATGCCTTCTCTCAGTGTGACTCATTGGGCTCTTCACATGTGGATCCAGAGCCTCCCAACGCGATTGGTTTGCAGAGTCGTGAAGATGTTCATGGAGCAGTTGTTGGAGCGCAAACTGGTGGCCATGCATTTCAGCTGCGCAAACTGTTAGTCATCCCCATGCAACATCTAATCTGAAAGGATTTTGCATTGTACCAGTGAAAGCCATATTCACAAGTACACTTTTTTGCATTATCCATTATCGTGACACTTATTGGTGCAAATAAACTGATTAAAGTTAATTTAATTAAATACTAAATAAAAGTTGGGGATGTAGCTCAACTGGGTAGAGCTTGAAAATATGCATGATTCAAGGTACTTCGTCTCTCCAATTTTGTTTATTTTCCATTTTTTGTTTCTCTAAGAATGCACAACACTGGATGTTTTTTCTAGACGGCTTAAGGTTTGGTTTAGGTCTATGTAGTATCCCAGTTGCACAAAAACATAAGTAAATAGACGACAGTCGTGGAATCAAATACCGAGCATTTATGCACCAAAACAAGAGTTCATTGAGAGGGTAAAGCTCGACTTGTGGCTACCAATGGAATTTGTAGTGGTGCTTGTGGAGGCCACTATAGAGGCGGGTCAATTTCCAGCTGCCTCTACAGTAAAAGGACACCGTTGCTACAAATCAGATCTGTAGTAGTGCTTGTGGCTACCGATGGTTCAGTTGTGGAGATAAAGGCATTACCTTTTGTGTCAACTCTCAACAATCTTTTTGTCGGTCAAATAAAATAAACACATTGAGAAGGTTTAAGAAACAACTACCAACAACTGATAGATGATTTTGCCAGGAACTAGAAATATTATGAAACAAACGAGGAACAGCTTTGACTAGCAACATTGCGAAATATTAGCCAGAAACAACACTATCGATCAATATGAACAATCAGCAACTGCATATATGCTCCCATGTCCACGAAATCTCATTAACACGGCATCTAATAAGATTGGTGCTACGTGTGACGAGCCATTGCAAAAACTACTATAAGTGATGGATGGATGCATGGGCAGATGGGTTCATCCTCTTCCACTTGATGCCACCTTCACCTCATATATATATTTTAATATTTATGGGCAGGCATTGCACAGCTAGCTCCTGTTGGTATTGGAAAGCTAGCTATATATTATGACACTTGTTGCATTATCGATTATGTGGCACTTATAGGTGCAAGTAAACTGATTAAAATTAATTTAATTGAAAAATCAAACAAAAGTTGGGGATGTAGCTCAACTGGTAGAGCATGAATGTATATGCATGATTCAAGGTACGGGGTTTCAACTCCACCCTTCTCCAATTTCAACTCTGGGTGTTTTTTTTTCAGTTCTGGATGGCTTAAGGTTTGGTTTAGGTCTATGTAGTATCTCAGTTGCACAAAAAATATAATTAAATAGGCGATAGTGGTGGAATCAAATACTGTGCATTTATGCACCAAAACAAGAATTCATTGAGATTGAGAGGGTAAAGCTCTCGACCTGTGGCTACCAGGGGACAAACAGATGCACTACTCGAACTGTTTTGGAGACATAGGCATAAGAAATTCGTAATGCGCAACAAAAGCTCGACCAGTGGAGAGATATGCATTAGCTTTTGTCTCAACTCTCAACAATATTTTTGTCGGTCAAGTAAAATAAAACATTGAGAAGGTTTAAGAAACAACTAACAACAAATGTCAAATGTCATCTGATTTAACAGGAACAAGAAATATTGTGAAATGAACAACCCCCTTGCAAATATATACATTGGCATCCAAATCACATTAACACAGCATCTAATATTGGTACGACGAGATGGGGATCTGCTGTGTGTGTATACACTTGTGGCGAGCCTTTGCAAAAACTACTATAAGTGATGGACGGACGGCCAGATGGGTTCAACCTCCACTGGATGCCACCTTCACCTCATATATTTATGGGCAGGCATACCACAGGTATCTGCTGTTGGTATTGGAAAGCTAGGTTACGGCTCAAACACGCTAATCCTTCTATATAAGCAGGATAGTCTTCCAACAAGCCACTAGCTTAGCTTCATCAGAATAATTAACAGCTAGTCTTCCAACATGAGAAAGGGCATCTTTGTAATCTCACGTGCCCTGAGTCTGAGTTTCCCAAATATATACATTGGCATCCAAGTCACATTAACACGGCATCTAATAGTGGTACTACTAGCAGATCATAGTAACTTGATGACGATCTGTATATTCACTTGTGGCCAGCCGTTGCAAAAAAAAAACTACTATAATTGGGCACATGTTCAGCCACAGTTGATGACGATCTGTATATTCACTTGGGGCACCTTCACTTCACCAACTGTTCGAGTGAAGTCGCTTTTTGCATTATCAGTTCTGCGGTG
The DNA here is from genome assembly GCA_904845875.1 of Miscanthus lutarioriparius. Lineage (NCBI taxonomy): Eukaryota > Viridiplantae > Streptophyta > Magnoliopsida > Poales > Poaceae > Miscanthus > Miscanthus lutarioriparius. The sequence continues at coordinate 7,337,129 of CAJGYO010000014.1, forward strand.
ACATTTAGCGATGCAAGTAAAATAATTAAAATTAATCATATTAAAAATTGAACAAATGTTGGGGATGTAGCTCAATTGGTAGAGCGTGAAAATATGCATGATTCAAGGTACGGGGTTCAACTCCTCGCATCTCCAATTTTTCTTTAGTTACTCATTTTTTCTCTCAGAATGCATTAGGATTCCGGGTGTTTTTTTAGTTCTGGAGATTTTTTTATTTACTCCTTTTTTTCTTAGAATGTATTAGGAATTAGGATTCTGGGTGTTTTTTTTTTCTGGAGATGGCATAAGGTTTGATTTACTCTTAGTAGGAGTGAGCTTATTAATAAGCAACTAGCTTAGCTTCATCAGAATCATTAACAGCTAGCTAGTCTTCCAACATGAGAGAGGGCATCTTTATTGTAACCTCACGTGCCCGTGGGTTCCTTCTGTATAAGCAGGCTAGGCGTCGAATCATTTGCAAGCACACAAGTCTATCGTACATAAGCAACAAGCACACTGCGCGCAACACCACACCAAGACCAAGCGCGATGGCCGGCGGCTCCAGGAGCAGGAGGCCAGCTGCTGCCCTCTCCCTCCTCCTCCTAGGGTTGGTGGCGCTCATCACTGCCGGCAAGGCGAGCGCGGCCACGTTCCAGGTCACCAACATCTGCCCCTTCATGGTGTGGCCAGCAGCCATCCCGGCGGGGGGCGGCACCCAGCTGGAGCCCGGCCAGACGTGGCTCTTTTTTTTTCTCGAATACGCACGAGTGTGCATATCATTGTATTAGAAGAAAGAGTTTATAGTACAAGAGTTTCATTCCCGGCCGTTAGTTAGTTTCCTGCGGACGCTACATTATGGAAAAAAACAACCACCGTAATCCATGTCTATCCTGACAAGGACCTAGCCCTGCGCTAGCGCACGTAGCCCGCTTGCTCCGGCCTGAATCCATCGGTCGGCTTCGTTCTTGATGATGTGCAGTAGGTCGCCGACGGACGATGTCGATTCCCGGAAACATCTTGCGTTCCGTTCCTTCCATAGTTGCCAGGAGACGAGGGCGAAGAGGGAGTCCATACCGTTTCGCCGATCGCCGGTGCACACTGACCGCAATCGGCGCCACCAGGAGAGCGTCGTTTGGGAGACTGGTGGAACTTGCTGCCCAAGCGCTTGCCACTATGGATGGCCTTATGTCATCAATCAGCGTACGTACTGCATCCCGCCTTGCTCGCGCGTTAAGGCCGCGCACATTCCATGACAATACAGTTGTGTTATCCATAGCAGCAGGACAACCGGTTGTTGTGGGGCCTAAGTTTAGGCCACCGCGGCGAGCGGCCGGCGAGTCGTCTTGCCGGCGCCTGTTTTGTTTGCCTGGAAGAGGTTGTCCAAGGCCTCGACCTCCTGATCCGTCATTTCCCTGTTGAAGAAGGCTTCGTAGTCGCGCCTTTGCCCAGAGGATGGTTGGGCGCTCGGGTGCGTGAAGCCCAACCTCTTCATGGCGATCACTTCTCCCCTCTTGGACACCGGTATGTGTCCCAACTGTTGCGCCGCGATGCGACGGCTTCGTGTCGGAATGGGTGCCTTCTTTGGCGGCGGCCTCTGCTTTGGCGGCGATTTGATGAGTGGTGTAGGCCGCTTCTTTTGGACATCATTCGCGAACTTGGCTAGGAGACGGGCCGCCTCCGATGCGGTCGGCGTTGGTCCCCGCCGCGCGTGGTGGCTCGGTTATCGAACGCCACCGCCGGGTTCGTGGGCGTCCCGTAGGCATGTTGAGATTTGGCGTCTGCGCCAGTAGTGACCATAGACGGGCGCGTTTGTCCGGCGATGCACGTAGCGTGTAATTTGACATGCGGCGCTTGCTGCGCCACCGGGTGCCAAGGCGGCGCGCCGCAGGTGATTCGACCCGTCCGATGGCCGTGGCTATTTCTAGTTCCGCTCGCTCGCTCCGCAGCGGTGTGATGTTCCGCTCTCGGGCTCACGTTCGCGGGCACGGAGTTGGCGGCACCCGCATCATCCAGACCATCTCTTCTGGGTGGTCGGCCCCGCTTGGTCCTCCCTCGCCAGATGTCCCATGGCAGCCGCCCCGCCTCGCTTTGAGAAGCCGCCTCGCCGAGGAGCCTCGCCTCAAGGACCATGGGGTCCGAGGCCGACCGTCCTCCAAAGATTCTTGTCGAGTTTCCTTGTCGAATAAATTGAACCGCACTCTTCGCCGTGTCGTGCTCCCTGCATTTTGTCTCGCCGTCGATATGTCTCATCTGCAGCCGCGACAGGGGGATGCGCCGCGAGACCAAACATGGTGGCGCGTGGTTGGGCATCTTGCTTTGCAAATTGTACCGTCTTTGGAAGGGTAGGTGAGACCGACCGACGTTGGCTGTACGACCGAGGGCGCGACCTTCCGTTGTTGACCGCCGGCTGTTTCCCGCCGATGGTTCCCGGTGGCGCTGGAACCCCTGAATGCGTGATGCCGCCTCCTCGAGAAGTGTTGGCGGTCGGGGTTGCCGTCATGCTCATTGCCGCCGCCATCCGACTCGCGGCGATGGGTGTCGGGAAGGGCTATCTGGGTCAAGAAGTTCGTGACATGGCGCAAGTGCACGAGCACCCGTAGCCGAGGACGTCCTTCTTCCTTAGGTAGGGCGGCAGTTGCCGACACGGACGATCTCGTTCTCGGCGATGTAAACCGCACCACCTTGGGTATGTCCTTGGGTCGCATGTCCAGCCGATAGCTTGTACGCCGAAAGATCCGCCTTGGACAACGATAGTTCATGGACGGTGTGGATCCAAAGCAGCTCGGCGCAAGAATCTTCGCCGCCGTGTCCTCAGCCCAAGCATGTGGTGGAATGCCTTCTAGCTCGATTGCCACTCTGAATTTCATAGTCCCAGTCGCGCCGTGGGAGAGCCGTGTCCATGGGCGGAGCACGAGCCACGTTCCGGGACGCGCACCGGGAGGCCCCAGATTCGATCGCGTCGCTGCTTGCGATGTACATTGACGAGGAAGTGCTCGGGAAGAACGGCGTGATGGAGAAGGAGCCCTCTTCGACGCTCGGATGGTGCGCGCGCACGGGCGGCATTGGCGGTGGAGACGTCGCGGTCGCATCCGCGCCATGGCGGTGATTGCGAACGCAACCCTGCCTCGGCGTCGTGCGATCGATGGCTACGCTTCGCCGGATGATACACGCGCTCTCCCCCCGGTCCGTCGGGGTGGCGGGCGGCGCGGCGTCCCGGTCCATGGGCACCGGACTTCCGACGGCTGCTTGTGGTGGGCTGTTCGGCGGTGTCGTGCCGGTGGCCTGGGACCCAGCCGGAGTGTCGTCGGCCATGAGATCGTCCGGCGTCGCTGCGCCACCCGTCTGGGAGCCCTGCGGCGTGTCGTCGCTTGTTGGACCCCGACGCGTTCTGACGAAGCGGTCCGGCGCAGCGCTTCGGCCTCCGCCATCGGCCGGCGACCTTGGCCTCTTGCAGTCTCTGGCGAAGTGACGGTATCCGTGGCAGCGTAGGCATCGCAACGGGCGGCGGCAGCTGGCGATCCGGTGGTTGGGGGAGAGGCAGTTCAGGCATTTGTCCCGCATCTCCTCGGGTATCTTCCGGCGGCGATGTTGAGGACGGGGATGAGGTGCGTTTGTCGCGGTCGACACAACCCCGTAGCTGCCGTTGGTGGCTCGTGGGAGTACCTCACTCCAGCCGTCTGCGTCCGGCGACGAGATCCGGCGTCGACCCCTTGGCAGGGTACGATGGCCAAGGCGGTCGTGCACGGAGGGCCGGTCGTTGCGGATTTGCCGTCCCAGTCGCTGGGTAGCAGGCACCCGGCCGATGTCGCGACCGAGGTTGTCGACTCGCCTTCCAAGCCGCAGCGTGGCCGGGATGCGCTGCCGCTCAGCCACTGGTGGTGGCTGCCGAGGCTTCCGAGGTCTCCTCTTGCGCTTCCCTCGCTTGCGACGCGACGGGCGGCGCCGTACCTCCTCCTGCGGGATCTCCGCCGTCTGCTCTGCGACGGCACGGGCGTGCGGCTGGGCGCTTGTCCCTGCCTCCATGTTCCGCCTCGCGTGCGGAGAGCCCCGCGCATTTACCTCGAGATAGGAGGGTCGCGACGGCTGCGCGTCCTCTGCGTCGGAGTCCGATAGGTCGGAGAAGTCAGATTCCGAGGACCACCGCATGGCCTTGGGTCTTCCTGGGGTGCCGGAGGGGAAGAATGGCGCTGCGTGAGGTGAGAGGGTGGCGGGCCCACTACTTTCCGGGGCGCCCGAGGTGGAGTGGACGGCCGGTCGCGTGGGTGGCGGGCGGCCGCGCGCTTGGCGGGTTTGGTGGCGTGGGTGGCGGGGAGGCTGTGGCGTCCGTGGCGCTGGGTGGCGGCCGCCGACTTGGGGGTTGGTGGCGCTGGTGGCGGCGGCGCTGGGGCGGCGGCAGCGGGCTGGCTGGTTTGGGGCGGAGCGACGTGGCTCTTCAAGGTGCCGGCGGGACGGGTGGCAGGGTCTGGGGGCGCACTGGCTGCCGCTTCGCCCCCAGTGGCTATGGGTGGTGCGCCTCCGAGACTGCGCAGGCGCCCTGCGCTGCCAGCTCTCCGGCAAAGCCCGGCGACGCTGGCCGAGTTCACCATCGGCGGCGTGGCAGACTTCTATGACCTCTCGGTGGTCGACGGCTTCAACCTGCCCATAGACTTCAGGTGCGACGGCGAGGTCCACACGATCCGGTGCAGGAACCCCGGCTGCCCCGACGCCAACCACCACCCCGGCGAGGGCAAGGTCCGGAGGTGCAAGGCCGACAGCGACTACCACGTCGTCTTCTGCCCAAAGTGACTTGTTGTCAGTATCTATCTACCGCTCCAATTGATTAGGCGCATAAAATAAAATAAATCCGATCGAGTGAACACTGTAATCACGTCCATGCATGTTATGTTAGCCTACGTGATCACCGGCTCAGGTGAGTTGATCACTCACCAGTTTTGTCGAGTACCCGCTAGTGTTGCCGAGCACCCACTAGCTAAGCCGACCACGAACAAGCGTTGTCCGTTCCCACACACTATGGCTAGAGGTTGAAGAAGAGAGAGAACAGAGTATACACACATAGTACAAGACACCAGTGTTGGCCGAAGCCCTGTATGGGAGATGGCAAATCTGAACTCTCTTTACTGAGTTGTCGTGTATGTCTATTTATACAACTCTATCCATCTAGTTCTAGTACAGCGCACATGCTGTAACAGTAACTAGATAACACAGCATGGCTGACTCTGCGCCGGCCTCTGCATGTGGCTACAGTAATGCAGGTGAGCCGTTCGGCGCCTATACCTACAGCGGCTACAGTATCACAGTAGGGAACCTTTTCGGCGCCGCCTTCCCCTGTGTTCACACAAGGAAGCAGTAGATTATTCTAACACGTTAGTCCTGAATATTATTGATGTTTGTCAGTATCTATCTACAGCCTGCATTAATTTGTTAAATTCAGAAAATATCGCATATATATCACCTCCTTAATAATCTCCTTAACAAATGAAAAACACTGTGACTTGTCAGAGTGATCACGTCCATGCATGTCAAGGAGTCTGTATGCTATTGAGTGCACTAATAATTTGTTAAATTCAAAAGAAATCGCATATATGTATGATCAGAGACATAGGAGACAAATAAACAGAAGAGCACAACCTGCAACGCGCATCAGAAGGCGCAACTACTCTGGTTAATTCTTCAGTTCTAGATGGCCAAATGCATGTTTGGTTCAGTCATGTCTGTCAGTTGCACAAAATGTTTGATGAAAGCCGTATTCAGAAGCAAACTTTTCTTATTTTTTATTATGATAAGTGCCAGTACAAAAATAACAATAATAATTATATTGAAAAACAAACTAAAATTGGGGGTGTAGCTCAAATGGTAGAGCGCTAAGCTTTGCATAGTTAGAGGTACGGGGTTCAACTCCTCGCATCTCCAATTTATTCTTTTGTAACTTACTATATTACTATATTCCTCCCAATTAGATGACTTTTTTTTTACTTTTTTGTTCAAAAAAATTGTATACACCTTCATCGAAGCACGCACATTATCCCGTATTATGGGTTCTACAAGCAGCAAACTATATACTCCCGTGTCTGCCAAATACATAAATTTCTATCCAAATCTCACTTTATTAACATGGTAGGAACCATCTAATAATCATTATATGATGAATATTCGAAGTAAGATTGACATCTTATAATCCCAACTATGGCAAAACATCTGTGCTGTCCTCAGGTCAGAAATTGGGATAAGAACAGTTGACGATAATAGTAGGCCGCCCATACTCACATGACAAAACTTGGCTTATGTATAGAATTATAATGGGAAAGTTCAACCTGTCAAACAATTACTTGGCTTACATTGCTCAAGGTGTGGTGATCTTGTCGATTCTGAAAGTTAGAGAATGTAAGGTTTTTGGTCTTTGAGTGTAGGGAGTTTTCAGACTCGGTGACAAGTTCAAGTGGTCAAATGGACCTCACTTTTTATTTGTGTCAACATGAGTTAAGTATATACAAAAAACTGTATACACCTTCATTGAAGCAACCTTATAGACGAAGTTTTCGCCATTATTGGTTGAACAAGCAGCAACTGTATGCTCCTCTATGCTTGTCTGCCAAATATATACATTGGCATCGATATCGAAGTCTCATTAAAACGGCATCCAATACTGGTACTATTAGATCATAGTTACTTGATGGCGATCTGTGTATACACTTGTGGTTAGCCTTTGCAAAAACTACTATAAGTGATGGATGCATGGGCTCATCTTCAGCCACTGGGGCCAGCTTCACTTCACCTCATATATGGGCTGGCTAGGTGCTGCCAAACTTGGTGGAAAGCACCTTCAATTCACCAACAGAAGCTGAGTGAGCTTATTAAACAACTAGCTTGGCTTCATAATAATTGTTAGCAGTTAGTCTTTTGTAAAATTCAAGGACCATGAGTGAAATTTACTCTTGCTTTTAACTAAAAAGGACGATGACTCAAAACCACCATTACATTGTTGTAACGTGTAGTGATTTTGTCGGTTTTGAAAGTTAGAGATTTTTTTGTTTTTGAGTGTAGGGAGTTTTCAGACTCGACGACAAGTTCAAGGGGTGAAATGGACTTCACTCAATATACAAAACAAAAGGAATACACCTTCACCCAAGCAATAGCCGAAGCTTTCTAGTTTATTGGTTGAACAAGCAGCAACTGCACGCTCCTGTATGCATGTCTGCCAAATATATACAATGGCATCCAAGTCTCATTAACACGGCATCTTCTGGCGATCTGTGTAAGCACTTGTGGCGAGCGGTTGCAAAAACTACTATAAGTGAAAGTGATGGATGGGTTCACCTACAGCCACTAGGGCCACCTCCACTTCGCCTCATATATTGGCAGGCTAGCTGCTACCTTGGTATTGGAAAGCACCTTCAATTCAGGTGATCGAGTAGCAGATCTATTTACAAAACCACTGGCAGTACAACATCTGAAGAATTTCGAACAATCTTAACCCAGTGCAGTTATGTTTGAGAGGAGGTGTTAGACAATATGTAAGAGCATCTCCAAGAGTTCCCAAAATCTCCCAATCTGGATTTTTAGCAAAATTGGAAAAAATCCATCTCCAACAAGTCGCAATCTTTTGGCACAGGGAAAAACCGAGCTGTCTGCGCGGAAAGATACGCGCGCAGTCACGTCCGCGTATCCGCCTCACGTCCTGGGGATCCAGCGAGACGCCGAACTGCTCCAGTACCTACTGCACGCTCCTCGCCGCAGGATTGTCGCCGGTGTCCGGATCGGACACACCGCTACATGCCACACATGCTCCGACATCAATGGCGAAGCTAGAGCAAATTAGAAGGGGGTGTACTTAACTTGTGGGTGCATATACATCTTCCATGGGGGTGCATATATGGTGAGATTTTAGACCTAATCACTGTTAGGGGGTGCATATATGGGGAGCATGCCAACTTCGACATGGAGCCCTCAATAAATCAAACCTTATGCCATCCATAACTGAAAAAGAACACCTAGAGTTTGTGCACTGAGAGAGAAAAATAAGTAAAATAAATAAATTGCAGATGCACTAAGAGAAACAGAGAGAAGTAAAATAAATAACATTGGAGATGCAAGGAGTTGACCCCTATGCCTTTAACCATGCATATATTAATGCTCTACCAATTGAACTACATCCCCTGCTTTGATTTAAGTTTTCATTATAATTAATTTTAGTTGTTACTTGCACTGATAAGTGTCGCCGTATAATCGTTAATGCCAAAAAAATTATAGCACAGCCACGCAAGGGATGGCCAACAATTTATTCAACTGAAATAAACGGAGAATCAATCAAATTTTTTTTATTCCTCTCAACACAAGTTAAATATATACAGAACAAAAGGTTGACGCCTTCACCGAAGCAAATTGTTGGTGAGACACCATGCAGAGATGCTCTCACGCAACAAAACTGTAGTGTTCATTGAAAGAAACAAAGTTCATCAAGTTTTGACAATGGTTGGACTTGGACAATTCAAACACGTACTTTCCATGTAGACCAGCTGCAGCTCAACAGAGGCCACTTGATCTGTTCCATTGTCGATTATTATGACCTGTAAGCGACTTATTTAATCATTGGTAGCAAAAGGACGTTTTTGTACCAGTGAAATTAAAGCCTTGCATTCGTAAGCACTACACTTGTTCCATTGTCCATTATTATGGTCTATTGGTCGAATGAAAAAATTATGTTAAAAAACCGAATAAGACTTGGGATGTAGCTCAACTTGTAGAGTGTTAATATAAGCATGATATGATTAAAGGTACAGGGTTCAAGTACCAACGTGGGTGAATAAACGTGTGTGGCGTGACAAGGTGAGGATGGTGCAGGGGGTGGGGCGAGGGGATAGGGTGGACAAGGATGGTGTAATAATACAAGTTTAGAGAGCCAAGAGTGTAATTTGCCGGAGGTCGATGAGAGACCTTAGAACAAGTTTAGGGACCCGAGTGTGCAAGTTTAGGGTGCCAAGTGGTATGGTGTGTGTGCAATTTGCATGTACATGGGCTGTGATGAGAACTCGGAACAAGTGTAAGGAGCAAAATGTGCAATTTACATGTATATACAGTGACTAGGATGAGAACTTGGGACAAATTCAAGGCCTGTTAGTGAAATTTACTCTTCTTTTTAACTAAAAGGATGACATGAAAATCAGCCTTATAATATCGGCACCGCTAGCGCCCGGATGACTGGATAGACAATCGCATCTGAACACCCTCGGCTGCAGTCGGTTTACCCTCCGTTTCGCGCGTCCACGTGTGGGCCCATGTCACCCAGACTTCGCTTGACCGCGCCCATGCAGGGGCCCACACTGCACGAACGTCGCCCGCGCGGGGACTGCTCACACCTCCTCCCGCTTCCCATGCACATCTCATGTACAACACCCGATCTACTTTTAAAATATTCAGATGCAATATTTGCAACATATAAAAAAGACAGATGAAACACTTGAAACAGGCATCCGAAACACTTGCAAAAAACAATTGAAAATCATTGCAAACAAATGCAAACATCTAGATAAAATACTTGCAACAACATCTAGATAAACACACATGCAACATACGTCTGAAAAAAGACAGATGAAACATTGGGGACATACACTTGCAACGTACATGTAGAACCATTGCAACATATGCAACATTCTGATCTTTTTTTGCAATATTCGTGTGAAACAATTGAAACATACCTCTAAAGCATATGAAACATTTCAAATGTACACTTGCAGCATGCACCATATCCTGGTGCAGCCTCCTCCACCGTCTGCATCGGGGCGCCGCAGTCGTAGCAAGAGGCGAGGACGAAGGGCTTTGGCGCCAAGGCCCAGTGCTTCTCCTTGCGCCGGCGGCGTCCTCGAGCAGGGCGGGCAGCGGAGTAGGAGCAACGGCACGAGCAACAGGGCTGGCGTGCAGAGCAACGGGGCGGGCGCGTGGAGCATCGGCAGGAGGAGCGGGACGGGCGGTGGACTGGGAGATGGACAAGTGATGATGAATTGACTAGATATTGACTGAGGTTGTGTCACATGGCCCCACACCCCCACGTCCGTCCGATACTCGAGTAAAGGTCGGACGCTCGGATCAAAGAATTACCGTTACAATATTGCTGTAAGGAGTGGTAATATTGTCGGTTTGAAAGATAGAGAATTTAAAATTTTTGGTTTTTGAGTGTGGGGAGTTTTCGGACTCAGCAACAAAGTTCAAAAGGTCCAACGGACTTCACTCAATTTTTTGTGTTTGTCTCAACATGCGCTAAATTTTTGGTTTTGAGTGTTGGGAGTTTTCGCCTTTTTTTGGTCGAACAAGCAGCGACTGCATGCTCCCCAGTGCATGTTTTCCAAATATATACATTGGCCTCCAAGTCTCATTAACACGGCATCTAATAGTGGTACTACTAGCAGATCATAGTAACTTGATGGCGATCTGTATATACACTTGTGGCCAGCCGTTGCAAAAAACTACTATAATTGATGGGCGTATCTTCAGCCACTGGGGGCCAACCTTCACTTCACCGACAGAAGCTATCTAGCTAGCTATAGCGAGCATCTCAAAGAGTGAGCGTCTCATTGAGAGGACATCTTTTGATTTGCATGCCCTGAGTTCCTTCTATATAAGCAGGCTAGAGTCGATCTTTTGATTTGATGCCTATAGCTTGTTCCAAAGAAACAAGCACATCAAGCAATGGGGTCTCCAGTGGTGGCCGGCTCCAGGCCTGCCCACTCCCTCCTTGTAGCAGCGTTGCTGGCGTTCGTGGGGCTCACCACCGGCGCCAGCAAAACCATGGCTACCTTTCATCGTCACCAACCTCTTCTCCTTCACGGTGTGGCCGGCCGCCATCCCGACAGGAGCCGGCACCGGCACAGTGACCAAGCTGGAGGATGCCCAGTCGTGGTTCGTCCGGGTGCCTGCGGGAACCAAGGCCGGCAGGATCTCCGGGCGCACCAGCTGCCACTTCGCTGGCGAAAGCGGCGGGTGCAACTATTTAGATCCCCTACGCACCATCTGATGAAAGGATTTTGTACTGGTGAAAGCCATATTCGAGTTAAGTCAACTTTGCATTATCGGTTATAGGGTGACACTTACCAGTGCAAGTAAAATAATTAAAAGTAATTACATTAAAATACTATACAAACATTGGGGATGTAGCTCGATTGGTAGAGCGTGAAAATATGCATGATTCAAGGTATGGGGTTCAACTCCTTGCATCTCAAAAAAAAAATTGATTTACTCTTTTTTCTCTAAGAATGCATAACGGTGTTCAACACCTCGTATATCCAACCAAATCAAATCGAAGTTTTGATGTTCCTGCTGTATTTACTCTTTTTTTCTCTCAGAATGCATAAGGATGTTCAACTCCTCACTTCTCCAACCAAATCGAATTGAAGTTTTGATGTTCCCGCTGAGCTGATCTGCCAAAACTTCTCATCACCCGTGATGCAAACTACAAGCTCATGGCGGCCATGCCATCCCTGTATCCTTGTTGCCCTTTGCATGGCTCAATCCATGCTGGCAGTTGTGTAAATTAAAGCAGCTAGCAGCACAGATCAAGACCAAAATTGCATCGGTGCCAGGAATTGAGGGTTCGGAATCGGGAGCTAGTAGAGGGAAGAGAAGGAGACGAATATTTTTATCCGGGTGTAAGGGCTAATTACCGGTGTGAGCCTTTTTATTTTACACCGGTTTTCAAGATCAATCTGGAAAATTTGTGGGCTCGAATTTTACACCGGTTTTTTTATATAAAACCAGCCATCCAAAGATGATAGAAGGATTTTGTACCGGTGAAAGCCATATTCGAGTGAAGTCACTTTTTGCGTTATCGGTCATACTGTGATATTTACCGGTGCAAGTAAAATAATAAAAATTAATTATATTTAAAAATTGGACAAACATTAGGGATGTAGCTCAATTGGTAGCGTGAAAACACTCATGATTCAAGGGGTATGGGGTTCAACTCCTCGCATCTCCAAAAAAAAAAATTATTACTCTTTTTTCTCTTAGAATCCATAACGGTCAAAAAAGTTTTTTTATTTACTCATTTTTCCTCTTAGAATGCATAAAGATGTCAACTCCTCGCATCTCCAACCAAATCGAATCGAAGTTTTGATGTTCCCGCTGTATTTACACTTTTTTCTCTCAGAATGCATAACGATGTTCAACTCCTCACGTCTCCAAACAAATCGAATCGAAGTTTTGATGTTTCAGTTGTGCTGATCTGCTAAAATTTCTTTTCATTTACTCTTTTTTTCTTTCACAATGCATGACAGTCCAAATTTTTTTTATTTACTCTTTTTTTCTCTCAGAATGCATAACGGTTGTCAACTCTCACATCTCCAACCAAGTCGAATCAAAGTTTCGATGTTCCCGCTGTGCTGATCTGCCAAAACTTCTCAGCACCCGTGATACAAACTACAAGCTCCGCCGCGGCCATGCCATCCCCTGCATCCTTGTTGCCCTTTGCACAGCTCGATGTTAATCCAGGAAAGCTGTTATGTAAATTAAAGCAGCGAGCAGCACAGATCAAGACCAAAATTGAATCGGTGCCAGGAATTGATGGTTGGGAATCGGGATCTAGTAGAGGGAAGACAAGGAGAATGGAGGGTGGAGGGAGGGGCAGCTCGCCATGACAGAGACCTGAAACGTCATTGTGCCCGGACAACGACAACTCGAGTAGTGCAATCGTACTTTTACTGTGGGCTAAGGAGACGATTATTTTTATCCGGGCGTAAGGGCTAATTACCGGTGTGAGACTTTTTACTTTTACTGTTCATCCAATGATCCAAACAAGGTTTTCAAGATCAATCTGGAAAATTGGTAAGCTCCAATTTTACACCGGTTTTTGGATATAAAACCAGCCATCCAAACATGATAGAAGGATTTTGTACCGGTGAAAGTCATATTCGAGTGAAGTCACTTTTTGCATTATCGGTGACATTTACTGGTGCAAGTAAAATAATAAAAATTAATTATATTTATTAATTGAACAAATGTTGGATGTAGCTCAATTGGTAGTGTGTGAAAATACGAATGATTCAAGGTACGGGGTTCAACTCCTCGCATCTCCATTTCTTTTTATTAACTCTTTTTTTCTCTCAGAATGCATAACGGTCCAAAATTTTTTTATTTACTCTTTTTTTTCTCTTAGAATGCATAAAGATGTTCAACTCCTTGTATCTCCAACCAAATCTAATCGAAGTTTTGATGTTCCCACTGTATTTACTCTTTTTTCTCAGAATGCATAGCGATGTTGAACTCATTGCGTCTCCAACCAAATTGAATCGAAGTTTTGATGTTCCAGCTGTGCTGATCTGACGAAATTTCTTTTTATTGACTCTTTTTTCTCTCAGAATGCATAATGGTCCAATTTTTTTATTTACTCTTTTTTCTCTCAGAATGCATAATGATGTTCAACTCCTCTCATCTCCAACCAAATTGAATAGAAGTTTTGATGCTCCCACTATATTTACTCTTTTTTTTCTCTCAGAATGCATAATGATGTTCAACTCCTCGTGTCTCCAACCAAATCGAATCGAAGTTTTGATGTTCCAGCTGTGCTGGTCCTGCTAAAATTTCTCATCACCCGTGATGCAAACTACAAGCTCCGCCGCGGCCATGCCATCCCCTGCATCCTTGTTACCCTTTGCATGGCTCGATGTTGTTGTAACATGGCCACCGCGAGTGGCGGAGACCTACGCAGTCAGCAGGTTACGAGGGCATCTCCGACCTGTTACCAAAACGGAGGTTGTGCTCCCACGCCTCCAAACCCAGGAAAGAGAACGTTTTGTTAGATTGAGCTTGCAGGTTGCGGACGACGGCCCTAGCGCGGTCTCCGCCCGGCCGGCTCGCAGGCGTCTCCGGTCGATGGGGCGGAGGCCGCTCCGCCAGGAGACTAATTAAATGCCAACATTGTTTGGGTATGTGCAGGTAACCAGATGAGGGCGCTCGTGGACTGCGCGGGTGCTCCAGCATGGTCTCCGCTCGTCGGGGCGAAGACCCAAGCAGGAGATCGGCGATCCTGGGATGCCGGAGGCCTACGGCTTCGGCACTCCCAGAGGCGGAGGCCCGAAGGCTCGTCGTCGGATCCTGAGGCCAGACAGAGCAGAGACCTACGGCAGAGGCCCTAAAGCCCATCGCCGAGTCCTGAGGCCCGATGGGCCGGTTGATCATGCAGGCCCAGTACCAGATGGCGGCTTGGCAAGATTACCCCCGAGACGAAAGGCGAGTAGAGGAATATCCCAAGAATGTACTATAGCAGTTGAGGGATACGACTGTAAACTCTGTGAAAGTGGTAGTTGAGCCCTATAAATAGGGAACACTTGTAACAGTAAAGGGTTGGTTGGGGCAAGAATTAATGAAACCCTAGTTTTGCGTGCCATTTCCTTACTCGCCCATCTATTGCGCCTGTTTCCCGTGCCTCCGCCGGGAGGAGCGGCGTTGTAGGCGGAGGCCTCTCCCTCCTCCACACTGTCTGAGACCGCCAGTTTCAACATTGGCGCCCACCGTGGTTTGGCCAAGGCAAACCAACGATGGCAGGGAAAAGAAAAACCACCACCGGAGCAGCAGCGACCACGGGTCAGTGAGGAAGGCCTAGGTGCAACACTCGTAGCACCTACACAACCTCGCCAGTGGAGGATGACACCAGAGCAGATGCCTAGGGTCAACCACCGGAACCCCAAGATCCAGAGATTCAAGATCCGGAGGCCCAACCAAACTCAGCCACAACACCCGAGCAAGAACTGCAACATCTGCAAGCACAGTTGCAAAGAGCGCAACAAGAGAGGGATAGAATGGCAGCAGCATTCGTAGCTAATCAGCAAGCTATTCAAGCGTCAGCACAAGCAGCAGAAATAAGGCAGCAGTTGGCAGTCCTACATGCTGAGATGCTAAGTATGCAGCATGCAGCCTCCGCAATCCCAGCCTCCGCAGCAACACCAACTGCAACCATGCTACAAGGCCCTATGCCAGTGATCAGCCAGCCCACGATGCCATCTCAGGTGATGCGGAGGCCTATCGATCCCAAGTCCCCACTCTCTGAAGGCATACAGTAGTCGCCATGGCCAACAGCGTACAAGCCTATCACACTACCAAAGTTCAACGGAAAGACAAACCCCCATCAGTTCATTATGAGTTACGAGGCAGCGAGAGCCTCCGGCCGGCGAAAACGACGCCGTCTGCAAAGTCATTTGTTATTGCTGCGAAGGTGACGCCTTTAACTTGGTATACCATGCTCAAACCCAGCATAGTCTATTCCTAGGAAAATCTCCGGGACAAGATATTGGCAAACTTCAAGGGGCTAGCAGCACAGTCGCTGACATCCACAGATTTGTTCCAATGCAGACAAATGCAGGGAGAGACACTACACGACTACTTTCAGAAATTCATGCAACTAAAGACGAAGGCACCAGACGTCCTAGAAGAGATCGCCATTGAAGCAGCGATCAAAGGGCTCCGAATCGGGCCGTTCGCAGCACACCTAGCAAGAAAGAAACCAACTTCCATACAGCAGTTGTACGATGAATTCGAGAAGTACTGCAGATCAGACAATGACCTCCAGAAAAGGTTGGAGGAGCAGGGTCAAAACAGACAGCAAAACAGCAGCAAAAATTCCCAGAAAACCTATATGAACCAGAATGCATCAAATCAGAAACCAGGCCAGGGGCAAGTGCTCAGCATCGAGGGTCAACCTCACCCCGAGCAAGGGCAACAGGCAGCGCCAACATGGCCGAAGACCCAGACAAGGAACCAAGGTCGGCAAGGTTACCAAGGCAAAAACTGGAACAGAAACCAAAGCCACAAACAACACAGGCCATATTGCGTTTTCCACAGCGAAAACGCAGGGCACAGCACCAAAGATTGTCCAGAGACAAAAGAAACACAGGAAAGGATAAAGAACAAGTAGACTGCCCAACCTCCGACACAGCAGAGCGCAAGAGAGGTCAACACCACCTACACAACTAGCCACCAGCAGTACTACCCAATGTACCCAAAGCTAAACGCAACCCAAATACATCCGTCCACACTTTGGCCTCTACCTATTACCCAAACTTCCTACCAAAGATGGCGGTCATCGCTTTTCAAGAAAGCGACCTCCGGCGTTCAACTACAGTGTCGGAGGCAAGCCCGACCTACATAAACCCAAAATCTCCCCATATAACCTACCTCAAAACAAACCCACCGAACAAAACCAAATAAGGTTCGAGCCTTAGCCGCAACAACACCACATGCAGCAACTACCTCCGCCACCACCTCACAACCAACCCCCAACACCAAAAAACGAGCCAAACCCAGAAAACCATGTCAACCCTCATGGAGCACTGCCAACAATAGGCATGATATTGCCAATCACGGGAGGATCATCAATGAAGTTTCAAACGAAAAAGCGTAAAAAGGATCACCTCCTACCGGTAAACAATGTAGCAGCCAAGGCCCTTGCGAAACACACAGATTGGTCTAGAGTCCCAATCACCTTCACGAAGAAGATCTCCACTAGAGAGCTACCCTCACGCAGACGCAATGGTGATCAAGACCAACATAGCAAAGATGGGAGATAAGCAGTCTTGATCGACACTTTGGCGGTTCAGAGATATCATCTTCGCAAATACCTTCAACCAAATGAAGCTCAAAGAGAATCAACTACAGCCCTCCGAATCACCTTTAATAGGATTTGGAGGCAAGCAGATACAAGCATTAGGAAAATTCTCACTCCCAGTGTCGTTTGGAACCCAAGCAAATGCTAGAACCGAGTACATAACCTTCGACGTCGTCGATCTGTATTACCCATACAATGCCATCTTGGGCAGAGGACTCACAACCAAATTCAACGCAGCCCTGCATATGGCCTACCTGTGCATGAAAATACCAGCACTCCATGGTATTATCACAAATCCGAGGCAGACGAGAAGAAGCAAGAAACATAGAAAAGCTATCTACAGAGCCTAAAGAAACATCAATGCAATGAGTCGGCAGACAAATAACTAGAGCCTCCTGATATGCCCAGAGGAAAAACAGATATGGCAAGTCAAGAAGAGACAAAGCTGATCCCTCTAGAAAAGGAGTTACCAGACAGAAAAGTAACATTCAACTCACAATTGAGCAAGGCAGAGGAGGAAGAGCTCATGGAAACTCTAGTAAAAAACAAGGACATCTTCGCCTGGTCAGCCTCCGACCTCCAGGGAGTCAGCAGGGACATCATACAGCATGAACTGGATATCAATGAAAACATGAGACCAAGAAAGCAGAAACAGATAAATATGTCGGAGGACGAAATCCTCAGCAACAAAGGCGGAGGTGCAAAGATTGCTAGACGCAAAAAGTGATCGAGGGAAGTCAAGTATTCTGTAATGGCTTGCAAACGTAGTACTAGTACCAAAGAAGAATGGCAAAATGAGAATGTGCATAGATTTCACAGATCTGAATAAAGGTTGCAAAAAGACCCTTTCCCATTGCTAAGAATAGATGCCTCCGTCGACAAGGTAGCCAGATGCCAGAGGTTCTCTCTCCTCGACTGTTTCTCTAGGTATCACCAAATCTGGATGAAAAAAGAAGACGAAGACAAGACAAGTTTCACCACTCCATTCGGGACACATTGCTACACCAGAATGCCAGAGGGCCTCAAAAATGCTGAAGCAACCTTTGCCAGAATGACAAAGGAAGTTTTGGGCTCAAAACTAGATAGAAATAGCATAGCCTACGTCGACGACATAGTGGTCATGAGCAAGAACAAGAATGATCATGTCTCCAACTTATAGGAGACCTTCGCCAACCTCAGGACAGCTGGCCTCCGCCTCAACCCAGAAAAATGTATATTTGGAGTCACAAAAGGGAAGATGCTCGGTTATATAATAAGCAGCGAAGGCATCAAAGCGAACCCGGACAAAACCAGAGCAATAATGACAATGGCGAGCCCAAAACAAGAAAGAAGTGCAAAAGTCGACGGGAAGAATAGCGGCGCTCAACGATTCATCTCAAAGTCAGCAGAACACAGCCTACCCTTCTTCCAAGCCCTGAGGGGCGGAGGCAACTTCGAATGGGGGACCAAGCAGTCGGAGGCATTTCATAACTTGAAAGAGTATCTAGCAAACTCACTGATGGTCTCCGTCCTAGAATCAGACAGCCACCTATTGCTGTATGTGGCGGCCTCCAACCATGCAGTCAGCGCAGTCTTAGTCCACGAGCTGGAAAAAGAATCAGGCAAAACTCAAAAACCAGTTTATTTCATCTCAGAAGCACTATCCGGAGCCAAGCTAAACTACACAGAGGTAGAGAAAGTTGCCTATGCAGTGCTGATGGCATCAAGAAAACTAAAGCATTATTTCCAAGCCCACAAAATCTCAGTTCCAACATCGCTACCACTCCATGACTTGCTCAGAAACAAAGAAGCCTCTGGCAGAATAGGCAAATGGGCTACAGAGCTATCACAGTTTGGTATCTCGTATGTCCCCAGAACAGTAGTCAAATCACAAGCATTAGCCGATTTTGTAGCAGATTGGACACCTCCAACAGAGCCCAAGGTGCAACCAGCAACTCAAGGCTGGATAGCATTCACGGATGGAGCCTGGGGCCAAGCCGGAGCAGGAGCCTTAGCCGTCCTAACGGCACCCTCCGGCGTCAGACTGAAATACGTAGCAAGGCTAGAGTTCAAATCAACAAACAACATAGCAGAATATGAAGGCCTGATCTTAGCGCTGAGCAAAGCAAAGGCCCTATGGGCAAAAACATTGACAATCAAAATAGATTCTCAAGTGGTCACTGGCCAAGTAGAGAAAGAATACACAGCAAGAGAGCCAGAACTCATCAAATACCTATCCGTTGTCAGAAATTTGGAGCGGAGATTTGAGGGCTTCACCCTGAAGCACATCCCAAGATCAGAAAATGCAGAGGCAGATGAATTGGCAAAGGCTACGGCAAACAACCTGCCACTACCACCAAATACTTTTTACCAGATCTTGAAGTCTCCGGCAACTGCGGAGACATCCAAGGCACTAAAGCCCATACTACACCTGCAAAATGAAGATTGGAGAAAGGCGATAACAGAATTCCTAGAAGGCAAAACCACCGAAGAAGATGAAGCAAAAGCAGCAAGAATACAGGCCAGGGCAAGAAATTATACAATCATAGATGGTGTACTGTACAAGAAAGGAGTAGTCCAGTCTCTCCTCAAATGCATATCGCAGAGCGAAGGCATATAGTTGCTCCAAGAAATACACTCAGGAATTTGCAGGTCGCACATTGGCTCTAGAGCTTTATCAGCAAAGGCAATAAGGCAAGGCTTTTATTGGCCAACACACATACAAGACGCAGAGCACATAGTCAGAACATGCAAAGCATGCCAAACATTCTCTCCAGGGTAGTCAAAACCATCGTCGGAGACCCAGCTTATACCTCCGACATGGCCGCTACAAAGATGGGGTATGGACCTGGTCGGCCCATTACCACCATCCCAAGGAGGAAACAGATTCGCAGTAGTGGCAGTAGAATATTTTACAAGATGGATAGAGGCAAAGCCGCTGGCGAAGATAACCTCAGAAACTATCAGAAAATTCTTCTGGCAAAACATCATTTGCAGATTCGGTGTACCGAGGATTTTGACAGTAGACAATGGAAAACAATTCAATTCAGAGAACTTCAAAGAATTCTGCAAAAGCATTGGGACAAAACTAGCCTTCGCTTTAGTATACCACCCAGAGTCCAATGGTGCTGTGGAAAGAGCAAATAGAATAGTGTTTTTAGCAATATCAAAAACATTGCTGGGCCTACGCAAAGGAAAATGGGTAGATGAGTTACCCAGAGTGATTTGGTCACACAATACATCTATCTCAAGAACAACAGGATTCACACCATTCAAACTGCTTTATGGAGAAGAGGCCATGATGTTGGAAGAAATCAAGCACGAAAGCCTCCGCACAATGAGACAGCTAATGTTGCAAGATGAAGAATATGCAAAAGAAACAATAGAAGCCATAAGACTAGAAGCAGTCGAAATCATTGCAAAATATCAGTCCCAAACCAAGAAGTGGAGAGACTCTCAGGTGGTAAGGAAACACATAAAACACAGAGACCTCGTGCTCAAAGAAAAAACCCAACGCACAACTTGTTGGTAAACTACAACCAAAATGGGAAGGCCCATACACGAAAGAATTCAAGCAGCAGAAAGCCATACAGCTCTTTCAACTTGATCGACAAATGAAGGTGTCACGACAACCCACACTGGAATATCAACAACCTCCTTAGATATTACATCTAGGCAAAGTACCAAAGGGCAACCTCAAATAATAAGCGGAGGCCCCTCCGCTCATTTACCTTTCAGCTTTTTTTTTTTTTCTTTCTTCAACCAAAAAATGTAAAAGAGCTCATGCTCTTTTTCTCACAGGGAACTCAAGCGGAGGTGAGGTTTTTAACGAGGCAGGCTCAATGTAAAAATCCTCTACAAGCATAAAGAGGTAATCCCCCAAAAGAACGCTTGAAAAGTCCAAAACCGAAAGCGGCCAGCTCTGGCGCCGCAATATTCGGTGAACAATAATAAGCACAGGTCCTTTCAAAGCGCCGGCCACAGGCATTGGCAATTTGAAACAACCTCTATGGCCAAACAGGCCTCCGAACCTTGACAAAGACCTGTCCAAATTCAGGCATCAAGGCAGAAATCAACTTGGCCAAACAGGCCTCCGAACCTTGACAAAGACCTGTCCAAATTCAGGCATCAAGGCAGAAATCAACTTGGCCAAACAGGCCTCCGCCCTTGACAAAGACCTGTCCAAAGTCAGGCATCAAGGCAAAAAATTTTGGCCAAACAGGCCTCCGACCCTTGACGAAGACCTGAACAAAGTCAGGCAGCAAGGTCAAAAAAAATGGCCAAACAGGCCTCCGACCCTTGACGAAGACCTGAACAAAGTCAGGCAGCAAGGTCAAAAAAAATTGGCCAAACAGGCCTCCGACCCTAGAAGAAGACCTGAACAAATTCAGGCGCCAAGGAAAAAACAACCTCGGGAAAACAGGCCTCCGATCTTAACAAAAAAACCCCTAGCATCAGGGGCAACAAATTTGTGGCGCTAGCACTAGGAAGAAGGTCTCCGCCTTCGAAAACACGAAAAACAGAAAGTGCCTAACAAAACACTGCAACCACTGTGGCGCTAGGCCTCTTTACTTCAAAAGATCTCAAGAGGAACGAATAATACAAGAAAGATACAGGATATTAAAGCCAAGATACGTTCCAACTAACAACGTACAAAAATTGTTAACACCAAAGCCACCACCCCACTATAAAACGGACTCCCCATGCCCTTAAAAACTCGGTCCACATAGGGCGCAAGGGGGGAGCAAGGCATAGCATGTGCAAAAGCCACAATGATAGCCATGGGCGGTGGGGTCTCCTTAGATATCCAAGTCGGCCATAGATATTGTAATGAAAACTCAGAAAATCGAGGCAACAGAGATGAATCGATCGAGGCAGTGGGGAAAGAGTTAGGACCTACGGCACGGTGATGAACAGAAAAGGCCTATGAAAGAAAGGGGATATCGCACGAAATCTCGTAACATCCCCCTAATGCCGGAGACCTAACTTGCCATCTCCAAAGATCGACCATGTCCCACGGGTGTGCAGCGTCTGAGACCAATACCTCCAGATAGCTAAAACAACCAGCTAAAGAAATATCAAAAGTCTCCACCCTCTGCACAAGCTGCGCCAAACCTCCAGTCGGATCAAACACCGATTCGGCAAGCCTCGCCAGGCGGACTTCAAGTACGCCTCCGCCGGTCCAAAAACTACGGAGACCTCTACCCCGGCCATCAAGCGAGCACAGAGAAGGAGAAAAAATGGGGCGAAGGTCCCGGCCACCACCTCTGTATCGCGCACGCTCGCCCAAGCAAAGGACAATGGTGTGCAAGCTCGGGACTAGACGAGATATGTAAACCAGCACGACAAGCTTAAGCCACCGCACAAACAATCAAGAAAGTGAACCTGTCTTGTATTCCATAAAACATTGAGAAGCATTCTTACAGGACACCAACTTGCAATAAAATCCTAACTATTGTGGCGGAGGTCCGCGCCAAGCGAGCGCACGAGTAAACCCAGCGCGCTCGTCGTCTATGTCAAACTTAACTGACTCGAACACATCGCACGCAACGCTACAGGGAAAGGCCAAACACCAATACTCCCAAAGCTCTCCGCTCACGTAAATACCGTCGTTGTAGAGAGTCAAAGGCGCAACATCTTGCGTAGGCTCCCGATTCGGAACCTGCGCAAGGTTAAAATTTCCCACAAAACCATTCAGAACAAAATAAACTTTATTCACAAAAGTCCAACTGGACTACAATATACACGCCAAAACAACTAAGTGCTGCAAAGAGCCTAGACCTCCGATGCATCGGCCGTAGCGGAAGTCCCTGGAACGGAGCCCGCATCAACTGTGGGCGGGCACGACGCCTGCGGCCTCCGACCACCACCACCGCCGATCGTAGATCCCCCCGGAGCGCCACCAGCGGTGGAGGCACCGACTGCGGTCACCGAGCTTGGAACCGACGGAGGCCTGACCACAAGACTCTTCTGCGCATCCTGCAGCATAGGCTAGAGTGTCAGGGGCAAAAGCGACGAAAGCCTTCGTAGCCTCGCAAAAAACAAAAAGAAAAGGGGGCGGTTACAAAGACTACAAATACCTTCGCCCTCTTGTCCTCCGCCAGTTTCCGGGCAGCAGATCTCCCAAATGGAGCCCAAAAGTGCCCAATGAAATTTCTCAAGGTTTTTGGGGAAACCAAGAGAAGTCTCACCGAGCTCCTCCGGACCAGGCAGCGCTCCTTCCGGAATATTTTTGGTATGCGTACACCCGCCGCGTGCCAAAAATTTGGCATAATTCGCTACTCCCGCTAGCGCCCCGTAGTCCGTGCAGCCGTTGATCAGACCAGGGAGCTTCGCAAGGTGACGCTTTAGCCAGGAGGCGAGGGCATACACGTTGTCTTCCTCCGGAGGAGCGGAGGTCTCACCTCCGAGCTCGGCGACGGTGGCCCGGTAGTGGCCAACGGTTGCGGCAAGGACTCCCTTGACCGAGTCCAAGCGCCTCAACGTCAAAGACAGTTGCTCCCTCAACGCTGCTGCAGATTCCTTCTCAGAGGCAAGCTCTCGCCGGAGACCCTCGGCTAGCTCATTCGCCTTGCGGGCCTGCTCGACGAACAAAACCTCTGCATCCCTTGGCTAGATAAAAAACATAAGGAGGAATTTGTTAGCTGGTTGCGACGTCGCTTGCTTGGAATAAAGTTGGGTAATCAACTGGATGCCTTAGCCAAGGGACCTTCGAGTACATATCTTAAGTACCAAGGGTATGAGATCAATGGATTCACATTTTACACAAAAAAGCGTGATGGAAAGAGAACATACCAAAATTGTGGTGTTCGTTTTGATGCTCATGATGAAAATGGTAATGTGCAGGCGACATACTATGATTTCATAGAGGAGATATGGGAGCTAGCCTACAGTCCATTGAAGGCAGCTCTTTTTCGCTGCCAGTGGGTCTGGCTCGAGGAAATCAACACTAACAGCGAAGGGTTCACTACCATTGATCTCACTAAGACCGCATATAGAGACGACCCCTTCGTCCATGCAAGAGATGTTATGCAAGTCTTCTATGCAAGGGACAACAAGACAAAAGGAAGGCTAAAAGTTGTCCTAGAAGGGAAAAGGAAGAATGTTGGTGTCGATGGAGTGATGGACGAAGAAGACTACAGGGGCTATCAGGAAATGCCTCCATTCGGGGCGAACGTACCCCTACGTATCCTTTAAGATGGTGACGAACCTGCTTACGTACGAATTGATCACAATGAGGCCCTCATTGTTGATGTACCTAAAGATAGTTAGATTATTGTTAACTATGTAATCATTAGGTAGACGTTGTATCAGTAATTCGCACTGAATATTTAATTTATATTTTGTGCGCATCCCTACAATTTAATTATTGACTATGTAATCAAATATTAAGATGATGTTCACAAATACTATTATTTGATAATTATAGACCATTAATTCATTATCATAGAATTAAATAATCAAGACACAAATTTTTGTGTTATTTTAGAATATAAACTAACTGCATTATTTCTATTAATAAATAAATAAAGAAAAGCAAACTAAGTGAACTCCATGTTCTAGCTCAGCGGTTAAGGCTGCGCACTTTGTACTCTGAGACCCGCGCTCGAATCCCAGGTGGGCCAAACTTTTTTATATTTTTTACAAAAGGCTGCAATGGCAGGCTCCAAATCGACACTGTTTTTTTTATATTTTTTTACCTAAAGTTGGTGGCAGGGCCCTTCACTCCGGTTTTGTGTTTAAAACCGGCAGTGATATCTTCTATCACAGTCGGTTGCTCAAACTGACACAGAAGGCCCAATTCACTGGCGGTTTTTAAACTAAAACCGATAGTGATGTGTAGATACTCCTCACATGCCAAGAGTGCTCCCATGACCACAACCGTTGGAACACTGCTCCTACCTACCCTGACAACTTTAGTTCAGAAATAAAAATGTACCACGACTGCTAGCCCCTATAAAATGGCCCTCGGCCAGGAGCTAGCCTCTCCATGCATGTTGGTTTCAGCCAGGCCTTATCAGCCATGAGACAATGTTTTTCTCTCACAACAAACCACAGATATTGTTATGCATCGTAGTCCACCAAAATGGTGCACACATGAGAAACTAGAAGAATGGTACTGAAGATAGAGCAACGCCAAAGATTGGAGATGCCACGAGGTTCACAGAGCCATCCGCTGTGGTGCGCTTTGGACTATATGTCTAGAGAGACCTGGTGTCCTCTAGGCTATTTCCTGCCCCGAAGCGGCATTGGTTCATCGGTGCGGTGCTAAGCTGAATCCGATGTGCTCTGGACTATACTGGGAAAAAGGCCATGGCCTGCAGAGGCATTGATTCATCGATGCCACCTTATCATCTCCAACCGGTATAGCTCATAGACCACCTCGGTGCTGTTGTTTGACCCTAGTTGGTGCTAGAAGATTGCTAGTGAGGTGGTTAAATTATAATGTGTTGATACACATTGATGGTAACATTGACCTGTACGCAAATAGGTCTTTGTTATCGTATATGGAATTTTAGTGTAAGGTCTTTGTTATCATATATGTAACTTATTTCTAATTTTTTTGTAATTTTTTGATGTATTTCATTACTATCTAAATAAATATATCATTGTTGTTAAAACTTTCTCACTGTAGTATCTAAATAAATATATCCTTTACATATATGCACCTTCACTGTCGGTTCTATATAGAAACCGGCAGTGATAGTCACCTTCACTGTCGGTTCTATGTAGAAATCTACAGTGATAGTCACCTTCACTGTCAGTTCTATTTAAAAACTGGCAGTGATGTCCATACCCCCCTATATAAAACAAACTGCCGGCCACATACATCGATCCCACCCACCCATGAACTCTCTCAGTCTCATTTCTCACTTTTCATTCTCGCTTCTCAAGACATCCACTCTCTCTCTACGTGATTTGGTCATGGCTCCTGCATTTTTCAATGGTATTGATATGTTGTCTTCTCCAATATTCTATCTATATTCATTTGATCTATATTTATATTCATGTTTCTTTGCATTCTACATTTATATATATTCTTATTCCTTGCATTCGATCTATATTTAATTATGTTGCCACATTTTATTTGGAAGAAATTTTTGTGCATATATTTTATGTTCATTTTTTTTGCATTTTATCAATCAGGTGGTACGAACAACGGACCTACCCCACCACAAGAACCAGGTTTCCACCCTGGCGATG
Organism: Miscanthus lutarioriparius; assembly: GCA_904845875.1. Taxonomy (NCBI): domain Eukaryota; kingdom Viridiplantae; phylum Streptophyta; class Magnoliopsida; order Poales; family Poaceae; genus Miscanthus; species Miscanthus lutarioriparius. The sequence goes on from CAJGYO010000014.1 coordinate 7,362,876, forward strand.
AGCCATTCGCTCCTAATGTGGCCATTCCACGGTTCCCTGTTCCAGCTATTGTATGAAATATTTTCCAACATCTTTTGTTTTTTTGATGCTAACAAATAACTGTAATTAGTTTAATATCATTGTTGCATGCATATATGTCGCAGACTATATCCCCAATAGATTGGCTGCAAACAACACTTAGCTGGTTCTTTATCTCGAACATCGTCGAGAACACAGCATCTAATGCAAGTGGTCGGCTATGGACGTGTGAACTCGGTTTTTTCATCCCTGTGAGGGGTTCAAATCATCGGAACCATATCCATGGGACCAGAATACAGAGCTCGGACGTGATAAGCGCCCAATTAACTACCGTGCGCATTTGTTTAGAGGCACTTCGACGTATTTGCTATGATGTGCCTGATTTCTCACACTTCAAGGCACTTGCTTTGAATGCGGGTGATATCCCCGTCCTGCAAGCAAGCGAATGGTTTGCGAGCTACAACCATGCGGATGTGGTAAAATGGTCACTTATACCTGAGTCGTGGTTATTTGTTGTTTAATATTGTAATAACATTCTCTAATTTTCTTTTCTTTTCCTTCATATGTAGATTGACCTACAGGACCTTACCTATGCTGCATGTGGCTTGTGGGCCATTCTAGACCAAGCTACGGAGCAACTCGGGTACGATTGGGACTTCTGCAATGGAAACCTCGGCCAGCTCACTATAGAAGGACGCCAGTACTGCATAAGGATTACTAACAGGGGCAGTGATCGTTCAGTAGGTTACATCTATGGCCGACCATTCTTTCGGTATTATGAGGCATCAGAGAGTGCACTCATGCGGGCATTGGACTTCATCGATACAAGCGGATACATAATCCGTGACATCAATTACCATATATGGCTACAGAGGCATGTTAGTGTGCATGGCCCGATCGATCCCGGCAGTGATTCTGATAGTAATTAATGTTTATTTAGCTAGGTTTTCAAGGTCGTAGTTTAATTGGGTTCTAATTTTAATATGTTCGGCTTTGTGTGTTTACTTATTGTCATGCAAGTAATTCGTGTAACATTCCAGTGTCGTATTTGTCTCAAACTTATTCTCAGGCTTGTACGTGCCACGTGTGAAGGAAACACAAAGTTTAGGGTTTTCCGAAGATGGTTTGCTACTTTCTGAGGTTTAATTGAATTTCCGCACGACGACACCGTTTAATTATAGGTTGAACTGAGTCAACCCACTAAAAGATCCAGAATGGTGCCAAACTTTTACACAGGCTCTAATGTGCCCTAGGGATAAGAATTTTGTGGAGGTGGATAAAAAAATCTATTGGCTCCAAGATGAAATTCACCCTCTTTTGTATCATTTGGCACAGAGAAAAATATAATAAATAAAAAATTGAACAGAAAAACCTAAGATCCTGTGTGGGGTCTTAATTTGGGTGTACATGCTTGCCAAAAAAATTTCAAGCCATGTCAACATAGGCGGAGTATACATGCTTCACAGAGGTACATGTGCCCTTTCATTGAACCATGACTATATACATATGTTATCAAGGTTTCTGTGGTTCAGAGGCATTCCGGTGTCGTATTGGTCTCAAACTTTTTCTTAGGCTTGCACGTGCCACGTGTGAAGGAAACACCAAGTTTGGGATTTTCCGGAGAAGGTTTGCTACTTTCTGAGGTTTAATTGAATTTTCGCGCGACGAGACTGTTTAATTATAAGTTGAACTGAGTCTACCCACGAAAAGATCCGGAATGGTGCCAAACTTTTACACGGGCTCTAATGTGCCCTAGGGATAAGAATTTTGTGGAGGTGGATGAAAAAATCTATTGGGTCCAAGATGAAATTCACCCTCTTTTGTCTCATTCAGCACATAGAAAAATATAATTAATAAAAAAAATGATTAGATAAACATAAGATCCTGTGTGGGATCTTAATTTGGGTGTACACGCTTGCCAAAAAAATTCAAGCCATTTCGACATAGGAATACATATGCTTCTATTTATTCAGTATATAAAAGAAAATTTTTTAATATATATAAACATCACTGTCGGTTTCAAGAAACCGGCAGTGATGAGAGGAAACCGACAGTGATGAGAGGAAACCGATAGTGATGCCTGTTATCACTGTCGGTTTATTTTGAAAACCGGCAGTGTTATATAAAAAATTAAAAAATATTGGGGCAGACCTCGGGTTTGAGCTCGGGTCTCGGGCCACAGAGTTCAGACACTTAACCGCTGCGCTAGTATAGGATGTGTGCCATGATTTATTTATTTTATCTTTTTGACCTTTAGACTGCTTAATAAATTATAAAATTAAACCAAAAACATTGGGCTACCTTGGATTCAAACATAGGTATCGGGGGCTAAGTTGCGCGGTCTTAACCGTTGAGCCAGTAGGAGGTATTCGAAAGAAGTGTAAAAGATAAGTTACTTATGCTGTAACCACTACACGGAAATCACTGCCGGTTTAAAGAATGGCCCGGCAGTGATGTGACAGATGACAGACATGCTGCAACACGGTATTATCTAGAAGAGCAACAACCCTGTTGCCCCCTCGATCTCCGGTACATAGCATATCATATACTACGGTCTTCATGACAACGAGGTAAGCAAAACAAGGTCATACAAAATGCAAAGTATCAACTCAATTCAGGTGATGAGGATCAAACAAAGGATTCGACGACATGGTTATTTTTTAGCACCAGTAAATTATTACATTGCCCTAAAGGCATCGATTAATCACTAGTGCAACTAATTACTACCGGTGCTGCCGCATGCATCGTCCCCCCGCTGCCGGTGGCGGTGCTCCTCTTCGCGCTTCTTTCGCTTAGCCCTGCGCCGGCGTCGCCGTTCCGCGTCCATCGCGAGACGCCGCTCGGTCTCCTCATGGCGGCGACGCTCATCTTCCTTGGAGATCTTGACGACGCGCTTCAGGATGCCATCATCGGTCTCCTTCTGTGCGATGGCGCGGAGGTGTCGGTCCTCCTCCTCCATCTGAGTCGTCTCCAACGAATTAAAGACGACCTCCTCCACCGGAAGAGGTTCTGGTTCCTCCTCTGATGCGGTCTCCCGGTCCGGATCATCCTCGAGGTTCACCTCGAGGTCCGATTTGGACTACGGCATCGGTGGAGTCGGGGGGCGACGTGAGGACGACAGGTTGAGCTTCGCCCATGTTGTCTTCAAGCGGCGAGGCATTGTGCGTGGCGGCGAGTACGTCGAGGGCCAGGGCGAGAGGTGTGCATGGGAAGGGCGGTGCTTGGCTTTCTTGACGCACGGTGGTGTGGCGGTCGTGTGTGCATGGGGGCCTGGCTTATATAGGCGTGTCGGTGTGGAACTGATCACGGTGCAATAACTCGCACCCCCTTGGAAACGGAGCGCGCGCCTGCGTTGGGAAACAACATTGAACCGCCATTGCGCCTGCATTGAGCATGCCTGCATTTGGGAACCGGCGCGAGCAGCCAATGGACGTGTAAACGCGGCGTCTCTTCATGGGGAACTGAATGGCTCTCCCCTCAGAAACGGAGCGCGCCTACGTTGGGAAACGCCATTGAACCGCCATTGCGCCTGCGTTTGGGAACCGGTGCGAGCAGCCAATGGACCAGCGTTTGGTAATTAAAACAGCGGCTCTTCATGGGAACTGCACGACCAGCGTGGCCGGGGAGTTGAAGGGGCCTACCCACAAAGCAGGGACAGATAATCACTCAAAGGAATAAATTCCTTCAAACACTCGGAAATCAGGCGATAGCTCAATGGTTTGTCTGCTGTAATGATACTTGATGGCTTCGGTTCGATTTAGGGATGCAACACATTTATTTTATATTTTTGACCTTTAGACCGCTTAATAAATTATAAAATTAAACCAAAAAAATTGGCCTACCTGGGCCTCGAACATGGGTCTCGGGGGCTAAGTTGAGGGGTCAGTAGTAGGAGTTCGAAAGAAAACAGAAACTTATCCTACTTAACACCTAAGTTAAACCTAACCGCTACACAACATCACCACCAGTTTGGGGATGACCTGGCAGTGATGCACACCATCACTGTCGGTTTGCAAGCAAAACCGGCAGTGATGAGCTATTTTCCGAAATAAATTAATAATTTATAAAATAGAACAAAAAAATTTGGTTCGCTTGGGACTCGAACACGGGTCTCGGGGGCTAAGTTGAGGGGTCTTAATCGTTGCGCCAGTAGGAGGAGCTCGAAAGAAAACGGAAACTTATCCTACTTAACACCTAACTTAACACCTAACCGCTACAACACATCACTGTCGGTTTGGGGAGTGACCCGACAATGATGTGTCCCATCACTGTCGGTTTACAAGCAGAACCGGCAGTGATGAGCTACTGCTATAAAAGTGGCGCGGGTTGAAATTATCCCAATTCATTTCAACCCCGCGCCAACCCCTCCCCCCGCGCCGCCGGAGCACCACCCCACGCCGGAGCATCGCCCCACGCCATCCACCGCCCCACGCCAGAGCATCGCCCCATGCCGGAGCACCGGCCCACGCCGGAGCACCGCCCCACGTCGGAGTAGGGCCCCACGCCAGAGCACCGCCCCACGCCAGAGCACCTCCCCATGCCAGAGGACCGCCCCACACCATCCACTGCCCCAAGCCGGAGCACCGCGCCGTCCGGAGCACCGCGCCATCCGTCCCACCACCGAGGCCTTTAGGAGCGCGCAGATAGCTGCTTTCCCACCCCACGGTGAGTGCGTGGCTCACTTCCCGCTACGTATCTGATGAAATGTCCCATAGCTGCTTACTTGAATCAGTTTGATCATGCAGTGTGTGCTGTCATACAGTTTGATCATGCAGCTGTGAATGCTAGAACCTAGGTTTGCCACACAGTGTGTGCTATATGTTTCTTTGTGTTTCTGGACGCATTGCTAGTAAGTAGTACATTGTTACTTAGTAGCACGTTGCTCGGCTCTATTCATCAGTATACTGATAAGAACAAAAGCGTAATTTTATTTTTGGTTACCAGGATAAACATAGCAGGGACTCGTAATACTTGACAGAAATTGCTCTCTAAATGTTAATGGTAGTTTGTTTTCGGAGTACTTGCATTTTCTCTGTGAAACAAACTTACGTTTTCTCTATGAAACCATCTTGTGCATCATTGGAGCTTGGCCGTATACATATGTGAAACCAATGGCTGGCCTCACCTCGTAGCTTGCAATTGCAACTGCGCTCTCATCAGGCGGGTACTCAATGTTTTTGGAACTGTGCCACCAATGCTCAATGTTTTTGGATGTGAGGATGGAGTATATATACTTTAGACCTATAGAACTAATATATGTCCAAACTTGTCATGGAATTCTCCATGCTATCAGCATAAAGATGCATAATTATTAACTTATGCAAGATTACAAGTAATACATAGTTATGTAGCCTTGTGCATTAAACTGGGAATCTTTTCCAACAATCCTATCTTATTATGAGTTTTTGCATGTCACTTTCCTAGGATAGTATGAGATGCATATTTGCCCCTACCAACCATGTAAGTTTCAGATCAAAGTATCACTAATTTGGAAAGATGCTTACCTGCACTGATATTTGTGAAAGAACCTCGCGCCGATGGTTGGGGGATTTATAGTGAGACTAAAGACTCTTAGACATCTCTAGGAGTATATCCAAATGTATTAACCTGGCTCTCTAAATCATCATTTGGTTTTTAACAAATAAAAAATATTCTTTATATCTTTCCTACATCTAACAACTATTACTAAGGCACGTGAATAGCTATTTTCCAAACACTCCTATCTATGCAATGGTCGTGTATTATTCGTAAATATATTAAATTGTATAAGAATCATGTTTGAATGACAACCTAATTTACTTAAATGTATAGGCAACCATGGCATGGTATGTAGTGCATGTTGGTCACATGCCTGGGATTTATCGAACCTGGGAAGATTGCTATGCTCAAGTCAATCGCTACCCTGGTAATTTGCACAAAAAATACAACACAGAAGATGAAGCTTTGAGGGCCTACTATAGTCATCCAGCCTACCTTGCAAACCATGGGCAACTGGCCTACTATGGTCCAATGAATGCAAACCATGGCCATCCGCTGGCACTGGAGATCAAAGAGAAGCCACCCACCGGAGATGTGAAGATTAGGAGAATTGATCCTTGGTCTTGGAAAGATGTCATGCTTTTATTTATGGCTATGGTTATCGCTTTTCTTATTTGGAAGTTGATGTAGGCTTAGTTTCGTAGAAGAGTAGGTGGACTTTGTTGTATGTGGTCAATCAAACAATGAATTTGTTCTAGGTGAACATATGCTATTATTTGACTTTGTTGTATGTGGACTTATTATTAGACTTTGCATTAAACATATTATATATATATATGAACAAATGCTATTAGTAGTTGCCCACGGCCAAAACTAACCACGATCGTGTCACAGCCATGACTCATCGTCGCCTGTTACCCCGTCGCCGAAGAACTAATCGGCAACAAGAAGCGGCTGATATCGCTGGGACAGGAGAGCCACATGATCCAACAAACGGTGACGGTGTCAATCAGGTCGGTGAGAATGAGCAGCCATGGACCCCGTCCGGCCAGCTCGATCTGGGTCAAAATGACCAAGATGGCCAGGTAACTTTGGTATCATGTCACTATGTAGCCACACACGCTAATCAATTGAGAGGGTCATACCTTACTTGGTGTCTCTAGCAGGAGCCTCCGCCGGCCGAGGAGCTAGAGGGTTCGGGTTGCAGGAAGGCCAGATCCAAGCGAGGCGTGTCAAAGATTCCTGTTGGTAGGAATGCACACTGGCACATTACTGAGTTCGATGAATTCAGGGATCCATTCTCACCGCCTATAGCTTTGACCAAATACAAGACTATCCTTGGGTTACTTGTTAGGGACTTCATCCTGATTAAGTACAGGAAGTGGATTGGGAAAGATGATGACCGGTGGAGGGTTCCAAAAAGCGAGAAGGATTACATATGGGATGTCAAGATCCCAGAGTATTTCACTTTCCCAGCCGAGTATGACAGGGAGTTAGTCAAGAAAAAAGCAAAAGAAATCATGGGAACATGCTTCAAGAATTTCAAGGGGACATTGTACAAGAATTTTGTCCTCCAAAATAAAGAGTCAGATTTCGATGGTGGACAGTTTAGCAAGCAGAAAGACTTCTGGTAGGCTTTCAAGGAATACAGGTTATCCGAGGAGTACTTAGAACTGAGCAGGAAGAATAAGAAGAATTCGTAGAAAGCGACGAATCCTCATCATCTTGGCTCTCGTGGCTACGCCAAAAAGATGCTAGAATTTGAAGCAGAACTTCAAAAGATGGATCGCTTTGCTGAGGAAGGCGTTCAGGTTGAGACCGCCGATTGGGAGCCCAGATCAGTAATATACTATATGGGGAGGAATGTACGGCACGCCGAGGACAGGAGCTTTAGCTCCTCAAATCTACCCATGAGCAAACTTATCCAGAGGATCTCCCAGGTAACTGAGGAGGTGAGGCAAGGGACTCGCACTTCTAATAGGGAGAAAGACGTGCTCACCCAAGCACTCAGAACCAAGGAGCACCCTAGTCGCACTAGAGGAACCGGTGTTGTTCCTTGGAAACTAGCATTCCCCCAAGAATCTAACACTTACTGGAGCCGCTTGAGGGGTAGAGAGGAACATGAGGCAGAGTATTTGAGGAGACTAAAAGAGATGGAAGATAGAATGGAATCACGGATTGAGGCGACCATTGAAGCGCGAGTCGAGCAAATTTTGCTATCCAAGGGGTCAGCAGTACCACAAAACCCTACTCCTACTGCCTTTAGCCCACAGTTTAGGGATCGCAGCAGCTGCGGATCGACCCCGCTCGATGAAGAAGAGACGAATGTGCCTCATCTGGTGGACGACATCACTGAACCCGTCAATGTCAGGTTGTACATCCGTCAGGAACGGACAAAGGACAAGGTGGCGCTCGGCCAGGTCTGGCCTGTGGGAGACAAGACAATTAATGGCCGCCCAATTCCACTGGGGTACGCTCACGTCACCATTGATAGAATACTTGATAAGAAGTATAACAAGATACCCATTGAGTACCCCATAGCGGAAGACAGGCCGAAACTTGGTCATAACAAGGGCTCTCAAGTGGCCTAGCGCAAGCGCTTCATTAAGTTTGACCACCAATTGTCCTATGATGATGAGGACGACTGTGAGTCTTCGCCCCCCGTGATGATAACTCACCATCTCCCAACAGAGATCACTCCCCTCCTCATCCAGAGCCATCACCCCCGAGAAGACAGAGGTCTCCTTCTATTCCTCCTCGTCCGACTCCATCTTCATCAGCCCCAAGAAAAGAGACTCCTCCTCCTCCTCCTCCTCTGCCTCGATCTTCATCAGCGCCGGGAAAACAGAATTCTCATCGTCATCCTCCTCCTCCTCCACCTCAGCCCAAAATAAGATCAAGGACATCCTCGTAGTCGTAGAAAAGGTCCTTGGATTCGGTCGCTAATGCTCCCAAAGTGGACCAATAGAAAAGAAAAAGGTCATTCAGTGGCACCGTTACCTCCTTGATGGAAGAAAAATTTACAGCACACATCAAGAAGGAAGATTGTATTAGTTTCTTCAATCTCTGTGCCTCACTGCCTTCGTTTATGTTGAAGTCCAAATTCGAAAGGCAAACACAAAATAAATACGCTACAACAAGAGACGAAGAAATACACAATAAAGATTTAAGGAACATACAGAAGTACGTCGAAGACAACCCATGATTAACCATGGAAGAGGCCGCGACCATCTATTATGATGTACAAGGGACGGCAACACCAGCAATGAAGTATGTAAGGGGCAAATTTTTGGTTCCTGATCATGAGTTTAAAAATCTGACAACATATATGCGCCATTTACATGCATATTACATGGCTCAAGCAACAAAGACAGACAGCTTTGGTTTTGAGGTTATTATCCGTTCGCCACATGTTTTCAATTATCCTGAAGAAGATAAGTTCGATGTCGAGTGGGAGTGCTTGTTCCAGCTATACCAGAAACACGATCTTGATGTTCATCTATTGACGCTGTGGACTATGTAAGTACCCTACACGCACGATATTACAATTAACTACTCTCTCGAGACACAAATTGTTAACTTTTGAGCACTTCCCATGATTTTATGTAGGTGTATAGCAAAATTTTGCATTCTAAAAAACAAATGGGATTACATAGGCTTCTTGGACCCCATGCGAGTCAATGAGAGGACATGTCTAGGCCTCTATGGATATGATGTGGAAGACCTGAAACAGAGATTGATTGTTGTTTTCGACGAATTCACGATGAAGAAGAAAACCCCCATACTTCTAGCCTACAACTGCGAGTATATGTTCTTGACTTTTAATTTTATGCTTCTTTTTTCGTTAAGATTATTTGATAATTAGGATTCTGTGATTGCAGCAACCATTTCGTCTTCATTTGTGTTAATCTTGCCAAAAATCTGCTCGAGGTGTGGGACTCGAAGAAAAACCCATTTCATCATCTAGATGCACTGGTGTCAGTGCTGAATTAGTAAGCGATCCTAATAACATATTATTTTCTAATCACACATACCCGCTTTCTAATGTTTCTCCTTTTAATGTTGCTCAGTGTCCGAAGAAGTCATATCGGTGGGAAGCCGGTCCCATTCAAGGTTGTCGAAATGGAGGGGAAGTACCTATCACAGCCGGCGGGAAACAATGAATGTGGGTTTTATGTAATGTGGGCAATGCTTCGCTACATCAGCGGAAAATTGGAAGAAGCCGATAAGTTGGTGTGTATAATCCCCACTTTATTTATGTCTATTAATAATTCAACAAAATGATTTACTGTTCCTCTTTGGATATCATCTTTTTTGAATGACAGCGCAAGAAATTTAAGCACGAAAGGCTGCTGGAGATGGAGATCGTCGCACTACAATCGGAGCTGGCAAAATTCATCTTAGCCGAGGTATTGGAAAAAGATGGAGTATTTTCCATTGCACAATCCGTGAAGTACAAGGACCAGTATGGCCTAGAGCGGCTCGCCAGATTATTGTAAGAAGTCCGAAAACATTTCTTTTTTATTTTGAGGGATCGAGATCTGGATAAGAACATTTGAATTGTAACCGTAATATTTGTAATGTTTAATATTGATGGACCTATCGTCTACATAGCATATATAAAGCGAAACCCGATCCCACGAAAAAATATAAATTAAAATAAATTATAAAACAATAATATACGAACGGGCCATCACCGCCAGTTAGCAACAAACCGGCAGTGTTGTCGTAACCATCATTGCCGGTTAGAAACAAACCGACAGTGTTGGCTTGCCCAACACTGCCGGATTGAACCATGCACCGACACTGATGATTAGGATAACACTGTCGGTTTGATCCATCAACCGATAGTGTAGGCTTCCTCAACACTGCTGGCTTGAGCCAAGAACCGACACTGATATTTACTACAACACTGCCGGTTTGATCCACGAACCGACACTGATATTTACAACAACACTGCCAGTTTGATCCACCAACCGACACTGATATTTACAACAACACTGCCGGTTTGATCAATGAACCGACAGTGTAGGCTTGCTCAACACTGCTGGCTTGAGCCAAGAACCGACACTCTTGAAGCAACCGTCACTGTCGGTTGGAACTACAAACCGGCAGCGTTGTTCAACTAGACACTGCCGGGTGGAGCTAGCAACCGACACTATTTCCTGTAGATCAGTGTCGGTTTTTAAGGACCGACAGTGATGTCAACCCCACATCACTACCGGTATGCCACTGTCGGTTCAAAATCCGGCAGTGAAGGGGGTTTTTGAACCGACAGTGATGTCCAGATCTGGGGTAGTGAGGCCCGCATGTGTTAATGTGGCTGAGCCCGCTAGCAATTAGAAAAGCCCAAATCAGCCTGATATCACGCTCTGAGTATATATATGGTGACTTAGGGTTTCACTCATTCTCACCTCTCTCTCTCTCTCTCTCTCTCTCTCTCTCTCTTGACCGCACAGCACAACACGCTCTCTCTGTCTCGCCACCGCTTTCCTCTCTCTCTCTCACCAGCGACTACAGGGGCTCCATCGGTAGCGGCGGCGCCAAGGCCCCTTTGGCGGCTCCCTCTCCCCGTGCGGCGGCCCTCCCTCTCCCCCGGCAGCGCATCTCCCGGCGATGAGCGCGTGTGGTGGCGGAGGCTGGGAGCGGCACACCGCCCTCTCCCCCGTCGGATCCGGCCACCAACCGGCCACTAGCGGTGGTGGGGGCATGGATGTAGCCACCAGTGGCGGCGGGGGCACGGAGCCGGCTACCACCGAGCTCCACAATGGCAGATCTGGCTTCACCGAGCTCCACAGTGGTGACATATGGGCTCAACGCGGGGCCCTAGATGGGCACTCATCTGGGCTCGTCGGCTTTTTGCATTTTATTAATGCAGACGGGCAATGGGGACCGCCTGCATTAATAGGCATTAACACAGACCTTTTTGGCCACATGGACTGGTTGCCTGCCTGCATTAAGTTTATTATAGTAGTGCAAGCCTAGCCAAGTGAGAATATCCGCCCCTAGCATTTTCCCCAAGCCTAGTCTGAGGGTGGATGTTGGCTTACCTTAGCCAGGGTTCAGACTCTAACCAGGCAACCAAATAGGCTCAAGGTAGCTTCCTAGAGCCTGGTTGGGGTTGGCCACCAAATCAAATAGGTCCAATAATACCATTCAATTGTTTTATTCTCTCTTGTTTTCTTATCTTCCTTCCAATTTTTCCTCACTTATTTTACTTTTTCCTCTTCTCTCTCTAGCTTACCCTCTCCACCGCACACCTCCTCGATCTCACCTCCTACACTGCTGGACGCATCAGCTCCCCTCGCCCGCTCTGTGGCCCTCCTGTTCCGTGTTAAGGGCTCCATGTCGAGGATGGTGCGCTCTGTTCCAACAGAGCTTGGGCCGCCTCCGTGTCTAGGGACGGCACCAGCTCTGCGTCCTACCTCTCCCTCCGCCCATGTCAAGGCAATTTCTCCCTATGCCCATGGATTTGAGGATGGAGCGAGGGGAAGCCATATTTTTCAGCACCGCTCCTTACCTATGCCTTCCCTCAGTGCGACTCATTGGGCTGTTCACATGTGGAGCCGGAGCCTCCCTCTTCACATGTGGAGCCAGAGCCTCCCAACGCGATTGGTTTGCAGAGTCGTGAAGATGTTCATGGAGCTGTTGTTGGAGCTCACTGGTGGCCATGCATTTCAGCTGCGCAAACTGTTAGTCATCCCCTGTGCAACATCTAATCTAAAAGGATTTTGCATTGTACCAGTGAAAGCCATATTCACAAGTACACTTTTTTGCATTATCCATTATCGTGACACTTATTGGTGCAAATAAACTGATTAAAGTTAATTTAATTAAATACTAAATAAAAGTTGGGGATGTAGCTCAACTGGGTAGAGCATGAAAATATGCATGATTCAAGGTACTTCGTATCTCCAATTTTATTTATTTTCCATTTTTTGTTTCTCTAAGAATGCACAACACTGGGTGTTTTTTCTAGACGGCTTAAGGTTTGGTTTAGGTCTATGTAGTATCTCAGTTGCACAAAAACATAAGTAAATAGACGACAGTCGTGGAATCAAATACCGAGCATTTATGCACCAAAACAAGAGTTCATTGAGAGGGTAAAGCTCGACTTGTGGCTACCAATGGAATTTGTAGTGGTGCTTGTGGAGGCCACTATAGACGGGTCAATTTCCAGCTGTCTGTACAGTAAAAGGACCCCGTTGCTACAAATCAAATTTGTAGTAGTGCTTGTGGCTACCAATGGTTCAGTTCTGGAGATAAAGGCATAGACACATTGAGAAGGTTTAAGAAACAACTACCAACAACTGATAGATGATTTTGCCAGGAACTAGAAATATTATGAAACAAACGAGGAACAGCTTTGACTAGCAACATTGCGAAATATTAGCCAGAAACAACACTATCACTACTACAAAAATTCACTGTAGGGGCGGCTCTAGAGCCTCTGTAGGGGCGGCTGCGCCAGCCGCCCTTCCCAGGGTGTTCCTATAGAGGGTTTTAGGCATCGTACGTCACAACTTGCTCGAAAACTTCTAAATTTTTTACCACAGCCTCTACATGCGATGACACGACACCTCTATAAGTTTCGTGATTTTTGAACTTCGTTTGCATTTTATATAATTAAAAAACACTTGTTTAACAAGTTGGTGGTCATGTTTCATGAAACAGATGTTCGAAATTTCACGAATGTCCCTGCACATGGCCTCAAAATACACTCAAAAACATGAATACCATTTTTTGAATCGCTAAATTCTAATATTTCATGCACCTGCAGTTCAAATTTACTTTTTTGAGAAAAATTCAAGTAAACATAAAAATTTTAAAAAAAATATACCAAACAGTTCTAGAAAAGTTCCAAATTGGAACATGTGCTTCAAGGTACTGTATAAATGCCACAGAAAAAATTTGAAAAAAAAAATAAAAAAAATAAAAAATACTTTGCCGAGTGTCGGAATTGGCACTCGGCAAAGGAACCTCTTTGTCGAGTGCCAGGCTTGTAGCACTCGGCAAAGACTATTCAGAATTTTTATTATTATTTCGGATTAAAAGAACCCTAAATTTCTTTGCCGAGTGCCCGCATCTCGGCACTCGGCAAAGAGCCGCCCCACTTAACCCTAGCGGGCCCGCCGGCCCGCTCGCACTCTCTCGCTCCCTCTCACTGCCGCGCGCGCCCGGCCCTGCACCGCCGCCGCGTGACCACCGGCCCCGTTCCGCCGCCGGAAGCAGGCCCTGCCCTGGCCCCGGCCCGGCCCCGCTCCACCACCGCAGCCAGCCGGCCCTGCCCCGGCCCGGCTCCACCGCCGGACGCGGCCCCGCCCCGGCGCCGCTCCGCCGCCGTAGCCGGCCCTGCCTCGGCCCCGCTCCGCCGTCGGTGGTGCCCTGCCCGGCTGCTCCCCGCCCCTAACCCGCCGGAGTGGAGGAGAGGAGGAGCAGGGGATCCAGTAGAGGAGAGAAGGGAGGTGGAGGAGAGGAGAAGGGAGAAGGAAGAAGGAGAAGGTTGGAGAAGGAGAAGGGAGGAGGAAACAGAAGGGAGGAGGAGGAGCCTCGGCCACCGGCCACGCCCCTCGTCGTTCGTACCCGCCGTTGTCCTCGCCCCTCGCTGGAGATGAAGGTGACCCCGGCACCACGTCGCCTGACTCCTCCACCACCCAAGGTATAAAGCCCCCCCGGTTGTCGGCCTTCATGCCTTGTATGTCATTGACGGCCTTTGTGCCGTATGTGGATGTGTGGGCCTCCATACCGTACGTGGATGTGTGGGCCTTCGTGCCGTATATATGCTGTCAGCCATCGTGCTGGCTTTTTTCTTGTAGGTTTTGGAAACCTCCCCGTATAGGGGAGGTTCTGCCAAAATTTTTAACTTATAGTATTATAATTCTTCTTTTGTAGAGCAGGACCCGTCGGAGGGGACACGGAGTACGTAGGCGACCCCGATCGTCTTCGTCGGTGCTGCGGTCCTACCTGCACATCGTCGCCTCGCCACTGCCCCGCTAGCCTGACTCCACCGCCACCCTAGGTATAAGTAACCTCTCTTCCTTATCGTTGTCGTAGATCGGTGTAACCCAGTTAGGCGTCTCCCGTTTGAAACAGATACGGTTGGAGGTATGCGGATCTTCGCATATCTAAGACCGTATCTGTTTCAGATTGTCCACTTTTTTGGACAGCCCGCGGATGCGTAGATGGGGTAGTTTTCATGTTCTGCTTCGATCCAAGATAGAGTTTCAGCACCACCTCCCTGTTGTTCTCCGGATACACACTCTCCCTTCCAGGACGTGTATCGAGGGAACAACGAGGAGGTGCTACCGAAATTCTGTCTCAGATCAGAGTAGAGCATGTAAACTAACCTCATCTACGCATCTGCGGGTGGGATTAGGACCTATCCTCACCCATTAGACAGTAGGCACGCCGTTCAGATGCAATTGGTGGTTATATTACCCGCTCATGTATATGCTAGAGGATGGATAACCATGAGTGGATGTACACGGGCCGCCCAAGTCAGGCTAAAATCACCCCTGAATGGATGGACAAGACCGAGGGTTTCTTGAACCAAGCATTTGGCAAGGCAGCTAATGGAGCGAGAGACACATTCTGTCCCTATAGCGAATGCGGAAACAGGAAAAGAAAAACCAGGAAGATCATGGGGGAACATCTTTGCAAGTATGGAGTTACACCAAACTATACCCGGTGGGTGTTCCATGGTGAAGCCCATCGTACTAGAGAGGAGGTGGTGAGACCACGCTTGGAGGCGTTTGATGCTGATGGCGGGGTAGCAAGATGGTTAGGTGACTTTCACGAAGCAACGTTCGCTGAAAGACCTACGGATGTGGAGGAGGAGAAGGAGGATGAGGAGGAGGAGCCAGAGCCAACCAGAAAGGCGTTCTACCAAATGTTGTCTTCAACACAGAAGCTCCTACACGAGAAGGCAACGGTTTCTCAACTGGATGCCATTGGACGCCTAATGGGGTTGAAGTCCTAGTACAACATGAGTCGAGCATGCTTCGATGGTATGTTGGTAGTTATTGGAGGGCTGCTTCCGGAGGGTCATATTCTGCTGAGCAGCTTCTACGAGTCACAGAGACTCCTTCGTGCACTTAAGATGCCATATGAGCAGATACATTGTTGTCCGAAGGAGTCCCAGAGACTGGCCGAGTCTTAGGGATGAAGAGTCATGACTACCACATATGGATTGAGCGGCTTCTTCCATCGATGGTTCGAGGCTATATCCCTGAGAATGTCTACAAGGTGCTGGCAGAGTTGAGCTTTTTCTTTCACTAGCTTTGTGCCAAGGAGGTATCTGTGAAAGTGGTTGAGGAGTTGGAAAAAGCGGCATCTCTGTTGCTCTATAAGTTGGAGAAGATCTTTCCACCTGGCTTTTTCTTGTTGATGCAGCATTTGATTTTGCACCTCCCATCCGAGGCACGAATGGGGGGGCCCATGCAGAATCGTTGGTGCTATCCTATCGAGAGATGTCTAAAGACTATTCGCAAGAAATGTGGAAACAAAGGTAGGATTGAGGCTTCCATTGCTGAGGCATTCATTCATGAGGAGGTGTCAAACTTCACAACAACATACTATAATGAGAACCTTCCTAGCGTGCATAATCCACCCGCTCGGTACAACGAGGACGAAAATGAATCGACCCTTAGCCTTTTCAAAGGGCCACGCGGGAGAGCAAGTGGAGCGACAACAAAGACCTTGAGCTATGAAGAGTGGCGCAAGATCATGCTCTACGTGTTGACCAACCTTGACGAAGTGGAAACGTATCTGGGGTAAGTTCTCAACAAACTTGTTACATACTCCGTAACTTTTGTACATCCAACAACATTGTTCCTTGTCGGTGCAGAGAATTTTTTGATGAATCCTGGCATCATTCAAGGCCACCTTCTGACCATGAATGAGAGACCCTTCTTCAACATGGTTCGCCTGATTTCATTACATGGTTCCAAAAAAAGGTACCGGCCAACTTAGCTCTTACTAAGTTTGACGTTCCAAGTTGCCTGATTTCATTTCTCTCCTGCTTGAACTTGCAGTGCCAAAGGGATGTGTCTATAAGTGCTGAATTACGACAGGTGGCCAAAGGCTTTGACTATAAGGTCTTGTCATTTAACGCTTATAACGTGAATGGATATTGCTTCCACACAACAAGGTACGAGCAGAGTCGTCCCAATCCAAGGACCACGAATACCGGAGTATTTACGCCGGGCACTGATCAGGAGGAGTATTATGGGACAATTGAAGAAATATACGAGCTCGACTACCATGGTTCCAAAGCACTTAATCCTGTCATATTCAAATGCTAGTGGTTTGATCCTGCAGTATCGAGAAAGTCCCATCAACTTGGGATAGTCGAAACTCGACATGATTTCTTCTATCCAGGAAAAGATGTCTATATTGTGGCTCAACAAGCCACACAAGGTATCACCACACGGTAGATTACCTCGCCCAAACCCTGATGATTACAACTTGAACCCAAACACGCATGACGAAGAGTTCTATCAACAAGAAGAGGGGCTACCAGGGATGCTTGAGATAGACTTAACCAGAGAGATCGAAATGGAAGCAGACGAGGAATGGGTTGTTGATGAGGACGCTGCAACTGAGGTGCATGATCCAAAGGACTTGGAAATGCTTGACGGACTACGACTAGGCAATGACAACGATGAGGATGAGGCTATTGAGGATTTGGATAATCTTGATAGTGATAACGATACCTATCGTCCAGATAATCCCGATCATGAAGAATATTAGAAATACATGTAATACTATGTTATTTTGTAATTACATTTTCTTTATTTTGCATCTCTTACTAAGTACGTCTTGTTTATCTGTACTTACTGGTTTACTCTTTTTAATTGCAGGTGATGGGGCTCACTAGGAGGAGCTACCCCTCGATTTACACCAACCGGAGGGACATGGCAGCAGCTGAGGAGGCGGAGGCGTCAGAGAGGCCGAGAGGCAGGCCCAGGCGGGAGCCGTTAACTGACCACGGGCGCAGCTCCTCGCACGACCCTGTGCACGATGACGACCTTCAGCACACGGTGGACGGGGACGGGGGTCCACGGACGGAGGATGAGGAGGCGGTTCTAGCGACGGAGGACGAGGAGGCGGCGACGGTAGGGGGTTCCACTTCCTCTAGTACGTCGAAGCCCTACCAGCGAGGTCCCGCAAAGCTCTCGAAGCGACCGATACCTGTTGAGAGGTGCCCACTGATTGCACCCGAGGGCGATAAGTAAGTAACTTCATATGTTCTTCATTTGATATGTTGAAAAATCATAATAACAAGTAATAACTATTGTGGACCACTTGTGCAGGAACTGGGTGCTTGTGGACCAGGCGGCCCCAGCACGTAATGTGAATGGCATCCTGGGACTTCTGTGCAAGGAACACTTCCCTGGCCTGGTTAGGAAAGGAGATCAGGATTGGGAGCCGGCCTGGATGTTCGACCATTATGCCCTCGTGCAGGATGCTCCAGATCATAATGGCATCCGCGCTAGAAACAAGGCAAATCGGGTGATTAGGGAGTTGTGGGTAAGTCTTTCTTGCACTACATTCCTCAATTCCTCGCATTCATTGGACATTCATGAAATAAAATAATGGATACCTCATGTCTTTATGCAGGACTTCTTCAGAATCCAGGAGGGACAGGAGGAAAGTGCGTATCAGGTGGCTTACGCTTCCTGTAAAAGGCGTGTCACGGACTTGCACTACGAGTCCCGCATCCAGACCCACATAGACTACAACGCCAAGTTCCTACTCAGGCGTGTCAACAAAGAGGAGGCAAGACGGATGACGCTAACAAGGGAGCAAAGACATACAGTAAATACAAAACATGAATATTCATTTCTTTTGAGATTAAGTATGCCTAATTTGATCTTCTGATATGTCGTCTACTTTATGTCCTGTAGGCGATTCCAAGCTAGTGCGCCACCCACCCCGATTGCTGGGAATATATTGTGGACACCTGGTTGGACGGGGACTGGCAGAAGAAGCACGAGGAGGCCCGCGACAGCGTTTATTGATGCCGTGTACCTCACCATCGGGGCAGCCGCAGCCTCAAAGAAATATGCAAAGGCATATGTAAGTCTCCGCCATTGCTCTAATCTAGCCGCGCTCAATTCTACATCATTTCTAACCACATGTTGTTGTCTTTCTCGTAGTCGGATGCACACGGTGGCCAGCCAGTTGGTCAACTCAAGGCATATGCTCTGGCTCACATGGGCAAGGCGACGGCCGACATCGAGTACGACCCAGATGCCCTGGTTGAGGCGTACACCAACTCCAGCGTCCACACCCGCCTCTCTTCGTACACGGAGGCGGCAAGGTCAGTCCATGGGCCGGGCTACGATCTGAGAACCGAGGAGCGCCTTGATCCTCAGCTCGTGATGAGGGTGGGGCAAGGCAAGAAGCATGGGTGGTTCTAGATTGGTGACGGCGTCCTCGACACGGCCTCTACTCCTCCTCTACACCAGCTCCGAGCATCGAGCACGAGCTCAAGCATGCCCATATGCCAACGGCCGACCACGGTGTCGGCACTCCAGGTAAGCATTCTTGTTTCATTCGTCGTTCTTTGACTTTTACATACCTTACCTATACATTATTGAAACATTGGGGTCAAATGCTGCAGGCCCAGGTGCAGGAATTACAGGCCGAGCGGGAGGTCGAACGGCAAAGGCTACAGGCTTTGGAGGCCCAGCGGGAGCAAGATCAGCGGCAGATGGCCGAGATGATCAAGTTCATGCAGCAAATTGGCCAGCAACAAGGTTGGACGATCCCACAGACGCTGCTTGCTCCAGATCCACCTCCACAATGTCCTGATTCTACCCCGGTGAGTATGAGTACGAAGTTTTACTTTCTATGCTGAAACTTAGAGAAACCTAGTGAAACCTAGTGGTGGTGGTGGTGGTGGTGTGGTGGTCATGGTGGTGTGGTGGTCTTTTGTGCAGTCAGCACACATAAAAAGGTCTGTTGATACATCATAACTAGAAAGAAAGCACAATCATCAGCAGAAACTATTAAAGCATTCAGAGCCTATGGAAAATGATGTTCTATCAATATATCTGCCTCTCAAGACTCATGCATGCATCTGAGGGCTAAAAAGTGTAATGAATTATTCAAACATAGGAGCTAATCATTTTCATCATATTGCACTTTATGTCCCATCACTACGGGATACAGTAGATTTGCCGAGTGTCAAGGGCACTCGGCAAACGCCCAAAAACACTCGGCAAATACTTTGCCGAGTGTTACACTCGGCATACAGCACACGACATTGATTTGTCGGCAAACAGTAGTTTGCCGAGTGTTTTTCATCGGGCACTCGGCAAACAGGTTTGCAATCGTCAAGAAACACTCAAAGAAAAATAAACTCTCGGCAAAAAAAATTGATGGGATGGAACGGCGACGTCGATTTTGCCGAGTGCACGACGTAAAACACTCGGCAAAGTTTCTCAACTTTGCCGAGTGTCAGAAATAAAACACTCGGCAAAGTTTCCTAAGGTTGCCGAGTGTCAGAACTAAAACACTCGGTAAAGATTCCCAAGTTTGCCGAGTGTGAGAACTAAAGTACTCGGCAAAGTTTCCCAAGGTTGCCGAGTGTCAGAAATAAAACACTCGGCAAAGTTTCCCAAATTTGTCGAGTATCAGAACTAAAACACTCGGCAAAGTTTCCCAAGGTTGCCGAGTGTCAGAAATAAAACACTCGGCAAAGTTTCCAAAGTTTGCTGAGTGTCAGAACTAAAACACTCGGCAAAGTTTCCAAAGTTTGCCAAGTGTCAGAATTAAAACACTCGGCAAACAAGCTCCAGCGGTCAGATTTTATGGTCACTTTGCGGGCGTTGGGTCAGATTTTATAGCTCACAAGAAAGCAAATAATTCATGGTTTATCCTTTTCTAATTTCTAAAAAAAAGTCATATCACCTCTATAGACATCCTACTACCTCTCAATCTTCTCTAAAAAAAGTCCATTTCTATCACTTTCTAATTTCTTTTCTAATTTCTAATTCATCCTACCTTTTTATAAATTCTAAAAACGACACTGATAGTGGCCATACTAGGCTACTTTCGAAAGATGTTTCAGGTTTAACCTACAACATTTTAGTGCTCCAACCTACGAAACAGCAAAAGGGCCTAAACAACAATCCTGGCCATACAAGACTGCAGTATAACGATATTTCAGGTTTTCCCCACATAATATTGCACAAACCAAATTGCAGGAAAGGTTTAAGGGAAGTGTGTGGAAGTGTATGTGGAAGGGAAGCAGGTGTAGAGAGGATGCATTAGTTTGATGATTTGTTAAAACTGAGGCTGGGAACTTGGCCTCTGATTGAATAAATCTTATATAATTATTAGATATATAAGCAAGTTGTTTCTACTTTCTGTAACAAAAACCTAATCTGTGTAGAACTCAAGAAATTTGCTAATACTGAACTCTCGCTGTTTTACAAACTAGTAAAACCCTTCTGGACTCAGAAAAGGTACACATTCAACCTAATGTCAATATTTTATAAGTTTCTCAGAACTTTAAACAGACAAATCAACTTTTGAGTAAAACTTTCCACTTTTTAACCAGACTTTTGGAGTCAGAAAGGGATACATTCAACTTTATTTAATTTTTTTTTATAAGTTTCTCAGAATTTCAAACATTAAGTTAGACAAATCAGACTTTTGACTTTGAATTTTAAGCTTTCCACTTTGTAACCCAACTAGTGAAACTTCTAAGTACTGTACATTATCTCCAGTCATCATTCAAAATTGATGGCCACATAGTCATCATTCAAAATTGATGACCACAGTAGATGTGGTTTAAAATGGATCGGCACAGTAGATGTGAATTGTCTTCTTTCTTTCTTTCCTTTTTTTTTTGCTAGTTCTTTCCCACTTAAAAAGCCCCAAACCATAAGAGAAGAAATCTTCACAGTTTTCCATAAGAGGAGAAATCTTCACAGTTTTGTCTGCATTCACGTGTCTATCAGTCTATGTATCAGGTACAGAAAACAAGTGTGTGTTCTTAGAAACAAGAGAAAAAAAATGAAGCATCTCTAAAAGTAAGCCCTTTAACTGGCCAAACAGTGTCCTAGTTCTTTAATCACTTTCACATCAAATATTCAACCCTGGAAAGGGTTCAGCAAAGAGAAAGCCAGAAACGGCTGCTCTCACGAGTCTAACCACCAAACAAGAATGCAGTGTAGCTATCGGCCTATCGATCGGCAGAAATTCATGTATTGAAAATCAAGAACCAATCCAGCAGCTAGTGGGGCTCGATGGGTCAGATAACCCATCCCGACAAGGAATTACAGGAATTTCTGGTTGGATTGCTCGAATCTACCGAAAATTCAAGGGCGGAACCGCAGAAGCCTTAGTAGAACAGGGAATATAATTTCAATCCGAGCAAGCAACGTTAGGGCTTCCTTACCAGCAACGACGAGAAGGTGAGGACGACCACTCGATTCCGTTCGATTCCCGCTCCGCTCGGTGGCCTCGCCGCTTGCTGGGCGCCGCCGGTGTGGGGTGGCGCCGCCGGTGGAGCCGCCCAGGCGTGGCGTGGCGGCGCTGGGGCCCGGAGGGCGACGCCGAGGCCGCGCGCGCCGCGGTGTGGGGGAGGGTGGCGCCGCCGGTGGAGCCGCCCTGGCGCGGCGCGTGCAGGGGCGGGAGGGCGACGCCGAGGACCGGAGAGGGCGCCGCGGGGATGGAGCCGGGCGGGACGCCAGCGGGAGGCGGCGGCACGCAAGTGGCGGGGCGGGTCGGGTCATGGCGTGTGTCGTGGCGTGTGTGCGTGTGTGTGGCATCATGCGGGTCGCTGGAAATCTGTTAGGGGTATGCCGAGTGCCCGCGATCCGCACTCGGCATATAGCCCCTTTTTTTTTTTTTTTTATTTTTCAAAAGGTCTACTCACAGCGGCAAAGGGCTCTGCAATAAGACTTTGCCGAGTGTTTTCTATAAGACACTCGGCAAAGAGATATTTTACCGAGTGTTATATAGAAACACTCGGCAAATTACGCTAATATTTTATGTATACCTTTAATAGCTTCTTTTAGTAACTTTTTTCCTATATATTTTGAAAAAAAAAACTTGTCAAATTCACTCAAAATGCATATTTGTTTTTTCTACTAATATTATTTCATTATTTCATGCAGTTATAGCTCAAAATTAATTTATATCAACTAAAATTCTATAATTGCAATTAATAAATAAAAAATATCAAACGGATCTGAAAAATTGTCAAAATTTGACATGAACTAATCTATGTTGTGTATTGCCTATACAAAAAAATTTGAACTCAAACCCAATTAACATGTCACTTGGACTCTAAATCTTATCGGATCCTTCTAAGTTCTACGAATTTTCTCCGGAGATGCTTCCGTTTGTAAGCATCATACGTCACAAATTATGCGAAACATTCTCAATTTTTTACCACAGCCTCCACATATGATATCATGACATCTTGACAAATCTCGTGATTTTCAGACTTCGTTTGGTTTTGGTAGAATTTTAAAATCATTCGGACACACGTTTATGGTCGTGTTTCCTGAACAAAATGTTAGAAATTTCTTTTCATTTCCTGTATGAGACATCAATCCGGATTCAATGACATGAATATGATTTTTCCACTCATTTTATTCTATTATTTCAATCACTTGCAGTTCAAATTTCGTTTAAATCAATAAATTACTCAAAATGAAATTAATTCACTAAATATAGCAAACAGACCAAGAAATAGACCAACTTTTAACATGCAGTACCAAATGTCGTATGTGGGGAGTAGAAAAATTGTGGAGGGCCGAGGAGGGAAAAATTGTTTTTCAGTCGCCGAGTGTCTCCATAAACACTCGACAAACCCATACACTTCGCCGAGTGCCGGAATAAAACACTCGGCAAATCAATACTTCGCCGAGTGTCTCTAACGGACACTCGGCGAAGTACTAACGGCCGGCACGCCGTCCGGTAGAACGGCGCACGCGCGGGTCACGTGTTGGTTGTTGCCGAGTGTCCCCTAGAGGCCGAGTGTTGACACTCGGTAAATATTAGATATGCCGAGTGTAATAGTATGCCGAGTGTCTTGGAGTAAACACTCGGCAAATGTGCTGTTTGCCGAGTGCCCGATATAATGCACTCGGCAAACAGAAAGCACTCGGCATTGTCACCGTTTCCCGTAGTGCATGGGCCATGGCTTTTGTTGAGTCAATATTCACTTGATGCCTAATTCTGACTGTTTGCTATTTGACATGTTTCCGCTATTCACTTCATCATATGGCACTTCAGAGTTCAGACTCATGCAAAGCATCATTCTGGGAACAAAATTGTACTAAGGAAGAAACTGAATCAATAGAAATACAGTAACAAATAAAACTGGACAAAGCACTCAGTTATTATAGAAAATTAGTAGAATATAACGAACCACTTGAGGTGTCCAGAACAAGCTAGTCCCATTCAAACTAGGGATGTATTTGGATGGCTAACCCATCGTGACTTGCAAGAAAGAAAATCTAATATAAACTACTAAAGCATCAGAAATATTAGACTTTCTGTCAATATATCAATATCTAAAGCATAGATTCCAGGGAGGATAACAATCACAATGAATCAATTTAGCTATAAATTATGGTGAGCCAATTTCAAACTGTTGGCCTAGTGCAATGTGATTTAACTCCACTCCCTTGGAAGAGCAAAGGAAGCAAAAAAAATGCAAATTTGTTTCACTTTTAGGCAGGAGGAAGGGAATGTAGGAAGGTTTCACTAGCTTAGATGACATGAATGAGGTGTTGGATTCGGATTATAATCCACTGCATTTGTGACACTTTGATAAGTAAAGGCTTCATGATCTTATCCGACAAAAAGGATAGGTTCCATGGCAGGCACAGAAGCACAAAGCTTGAGAATGTGCATAAGTGTGCCGCATGAGGCTATGATTAACCAATATATTTTTATGATTTTTGAAAATCGAAGAAATTAATGTTTTGAAATCAAATTCCAGAGTGAGGTCAAAGTGTCAAAATAATGATAAAGTTTCAGATATACCAAATTTTGACAATATTCTCATGGATACTATCGCAGTTCTCAAACAAGCATGATTGCCTTACCAGCAGGACACAAAACCTTAGGTGCAAGATATACCAAATCAAAGTCCAAAGCAATCACAAGCACTTAAGTTTCTTGCCACCGCAATATTCCATGATTCCAAATACAATGTAGCAAATATCAAAATGTGAAACACAATACAGTCTCAATTTAATAACTAATCTGATCCAGCATGTGATTCACATTCCTTTACTCACCTCAGCTAACAAATTTTCGGCTCATATTGGTCCAAGGTGAACTTTACTACTGAATCATCAAAGACAACTAACTTAGTTAACTAGCATGAAGGAAAATCCTCAGGTACTTACTACTTAGTGAACTTGTATTACTAACTCGTTTAAGTGTTGAACTTAAGATGTCAAGGAAAATCACCTGTGGAGTGGATAAGATCTCAGCATCATGCTTCCTGAGCTTAGGATGCAGCAGCACGAAGTATATCTTCCAGAAGCAGCCCTCGCTCATGTGGCTGGGGCAGAGCTCGATCCTCAGATCAGCCAGCTCGGGCGCCAAGCTTTCCACGGCCAGGGCGTGATCTTGCTGTGCATCTGTCATGTCAAAATCTGCACTTCAAGTCAACAATGCAACTGACAATTAGTTCATCTCAACCGACACCGATGAAGAAGAGCCTCTGGGGGAGGCAAGAAAGGATAGCACGAAGCCACGAACCATCGGAGTCAGCGTCGTCGGGGAGGAGGGGGAAATCGAGCCACAGCTCGGGCCACGAGGCCGCATCCCGCGTGAATGCGACCACCTCTTCGGTGACCCCCGCTGCCGCCTCCGCCCAGTCCGCGTCGCCCTCAGGCGGCAGCAGCGTCGTGGGTGGGCGTGGTGGGAGGCGGTGGGGCCGGATCCGGAGGGGAGGGGAGGCGCGGCGGCCGGATCTGCGGAAATCCGGGAGGGAGGGAGGGAGGGAGGCGGCGGGGCCGGATCCGGAGGGGAGGGGTGGCGTGGCGGCCGGATCCGGGGAGAGAGAGGGGGCGGCGCGGTGACCAGATCCGGGGAGAGAGAGGGGGCGGCGGGGAAGGAGAGGGAGGGGCCGGCCGGATCCGGGAAGAGACAGGGGGCGGTGGGGAAGGAGAGGGAGGGGCTGGCCGCCGGGGAAGAGAGGGCGGCGCCAGGGAAGGAGAGGGAGGGGCCGGCCGCCGGTGGGGCACAGGGAGGAGCGCGGTGGGATCCGGGGAGGGAGCGAGCTGGGGCGAGAGGGAGTCGAGGGTGGGAACGGGAGGGGATTTTTTATGCGGCGTGTTTTTTTTTCATGTTTGCCGAGTGTTTCTTTTTGACACTCGGTAAACCGTCTCTTTGCTGAGTGTTTCTTTTTGACACTCGGCAAACCCCCCTCTTTGCCGAGTGTTTTTTTGACACTCGGTAAACCCCCTATTTTGCCGAGGGTTTTTGTTTTGCCGAGTGTTTTTAGCACAGCACTCGGCAAAGAATTTGTTTGCCGAGTGCCCGAGGGAATGCACTCAACAAAAGCTCGACCAGTGGAGAGATATGTATTAGCTTTTGTCTCAACTGTCAACAATATTTTTGTCGGTCAAGTAAAATAAAACATTGAGAAGGTTTAAGAAACAACTAACAACAAATGTCAAATGCCATCTGATTTAATAGGAACAAGAAATATTGTGAAATGAACAACCCCCTTTCAAATATATACATTGGCATCCAAATCACATTAACACAGCATCTAATATTGGTACGACGAGATGCTGATCTGCTGCGTGTGTATACACTTGTGGCGAGCCTTTGCAAAAACTACTATCATACGGGGAACGGGAGCTTTGCCGTGTGCCGTAGGCACACGGCAAAGCCACTAAAACACTTGGTAAAGGGCACACGGTAAAAATTCTATCGGCGAACTCACTTTGCCGCCTTTGCCGAGTGTTTTTTGTCGGGCACTCGGCAAAGACTTTGCCAAGTGCCCAAAAAACACTCGGCAAACAATTTTTCAGAAAAAAAAAACAAGCCGCCGTCTTCTCCTCGCCGTGCCGCCACCACGTCGCACCACCACCACGCCACGCCACCACGCCCAGGCCACCACCATGTCGAGGCCGGATACGGCCTCCCCATGCGCCACCGTCGCCAGATTCGTCCGCCCGCACCGGGGCCGGATCCGGCCTCCCCGTGCGCCAGCGTCGCCGGATCTGCCCGCGCCGGGGCCAGATCTGGTGGAGGCGGTGGAGGAGCGCCGCCGGTACATCCGCCACCGGGAAAGGGAGAGGTAGGGGGAGTGCCGCCATGCCGAGAGAGGAAGGGGGGAGGGCGCCACCACCAGGAAAGGGAGGGGGAGGGCGCCGCCGTGCTGGGAGAGGGAGAGGGCAGGTCACCGCCGCGCCGGGAGAGGGAGGGGGCAGGGCGCCGCTGCACCGGAAGAGGGAGGCGGGAGGGCACCGGCGCGCAGGGAGGAGAGGAGGGCCAAGCGCCAGATCCGTCCGCCCACGCCGAGGCCGGATCCGCCTCCCCGTGTGCCACCGTCGCCGGATCCGCCCGCGTCGGGGCCGGATCTGGTGGAGGCGGTGGAGGAGCACCGCCGATAGATCCACCGCTCGCACAAGGAGAGGGAGGGAGGTGTGCCGCCATGCGCGGGAGAGGCAGGGGGAGCGCCGCCATGCCGAGAGAGGAAGGGGGGAGGGCGCCACCGCCAAGAAAGGGAGGGGAGGCGCCCGCCTACCGGGAGGAGAGGGTAGGGCACCGCCACCGCGGGAGAGGGAGGGGCAGGGTGCCGCCAGTGCGGAAGAGGGAGGGGGAGGCGCCGCCACTGCCAGGAGAGGAGGAGCCGTCGTGGCGTGCTCGGGAGAGGAGGACTGCGGTGCACTCGAGAGAGGACCGCCGCCACCACGCACGGAGAGGGAGGAGGGGAGGGCGGGCCCAAGGGGGCGGCCGCGGGGGAAGAACAAGGGGGAGGGGAGGGGCGCCTGCCGGGGAATTAAATACGATTTCGTCCTTTGCCGAGTGTCCTAGATTTGGGCACTCGGCAAAGTTTTTTTTTCATTTTTTTTCTTGTCGTTCTTTCACAGAAAAAAGATTTTATTTCTTTGCCGAGTGTAAAAAAGAAAACACTCGGCAAACCCCCTCTTTGCCGAGTGTTTTTTTCGACACTCGGCAAACCTCCTCTTTGCCAAGTGTTTTTTTTTGCCGAGTGTTTTTAGTGCAGCACTCGGCAAAGAACTTGTTCGCCGAGTGCCCGAGGGAATACACTCGGCAAACATAAAAACACTCGGCAAATTTGACGTTTCCGGTAGTGTATAAGTGATGGATGGACGGCCAGAGATGGGTTCAACCTCCACTGGATGCCGCCTTCACCTCATATATTTATGGGCAGGCATACCACAGGTAGCTGCTGTTGGTATTGGAAAGCTAGGTTACGCCTCAAACACGCTAATCCTTCTATATAAGCAGGATAGTCTTCCAACAAGCCACTAGCTTAGCTTCATCAGAATAATTAACAGCTAGTCTTCCAACATGAGAAAGGGCATCTTTGTAATCTCACGTGCCCTGAGTCTGAGTTTCCCAAATATATACATTGGCATCCAAGTCACATTAACACGGCATCTAATAGTGGTACTACTAGCAGATCATAGTAACTTGATGACGATCTGTATATTCACTTGTGGCCAGCCGTTGCAAAAAAACTACTATAATTGGGCACATGTTCAGCCACAGTTGATGACGATCTGTATATTCACTTGGGGCACCATCACTTCACCAACTGTTCGAGTGAAGTCACTTTTTGCATTATCAGTTCTGCGGTGACATTTAGCGATGCAAGTAAAATAATTAAAATTAGTCATATTAAAAAATTGAACAAATGTTGGGATGTAGCTCAATTAGTAGAGCGTGAAAATACGCATGATTCAAGGTACGGGGTTCAACTCCTTGCATCTCCAATTTTTCTTTAGTTACTCATTTTTTTCTCTCAGAATGCATTAGGATTCCGGGTGTTTTTTTAGTTCTGGAGATTTTTTTATTTACTCCATTTTTTTCTTAGAATGTATTAGGAATTAGGATTCCGGTTGTTTTTTTTTTCTGGAGATGGCATAAGGTTTGATTTACTCTTAGTAGGAGTGAGCTTATTAATAAGCAACTAGCTTAGCTTCATCAGAATCATTAACAGCTAGCTAGTCTTCCAACATGAGAGAGGGCATCTTTATTGTAACCTCACGTGCCTGGTTCCTTCTGTATAAGCAGGCTAGGCGTCGAATCATTTGCAAGCACACAAGTCTATCGTACACAAGCAGCAAGCACACTGCGTGCAACACCACACCAACACCAAGCGTGATGGCCGGCGGCTCCAGGAGCAGGAGGCCAGCTGCTGCCCTCTCCCTCCTCCTCCTAGTGCTGGTGGCGCTCATCACTGCCGGCAAGGCGAGCGCGGCCACGTTCCAGGTCACCAACCTCTGCCCCCTCACGGTGTGGCCAGCAGCCATCCCGGCGGGGGGCGGCACACAGCTGGAGCCCGGCCAGACGTGGCTCTTCAAGGTGCCGGCGGGGACGGCTGGCAGGGTCTGGGGCCGCACTGCCTGCCGCTTCGCCCCCAGTGGCCATGGGTGGTGCGCTTCCGGAGACTGCGCAGGCGCCCTGCGCTGCCAGCTCTCCGGCAAGCCCCCGGCGACGCTGGCCGAGTTCACCATCGGCGGCGCGGCAGACTTCTATGACCTCTCGGTGGTCGACGGCTTCAACCTGCCCATAGACTTCAGGTGCGACGGCGAGGTCCACACGATCCGGTGCAGGAACCCCGGCTGCCCCTACGCCAACCACCACCCCGGCGAGGGCAAGGTCCGGAGGTGCAAGGCCGACAGCGACTACCACGTCGTCTTCTGCCCAAAGTGACTTGTTGTCAGTATCTATCTACCGCTCCAATTGATTCGGCGCATAAAATAAAATAAATCCGATCGAGTGAACACTGTAATCACGTCCATGCATGTTATGTTAGCCTACGTGATCACCGGCACAGCTGAGTTGATCACTCACCAGTCTTGTCAAGTACCCGCTAGTGTTGTCGAGCACCCACTAGCTAAGCCGACCACGAACAAGCGTTGTCTGTCCCCACACACTATGGCTAGAGGTTGAAGAAGAGAGAGAACAGAGTATACACACATAGTACAAGACACCAGTGTTGGCCGAAGCCCTGTATGGGAGATGGCAAATCTGAACTCTCTTTACTGAGTTGTCGTGTATGTCTATTTATACAACTCTATCCATCTAGTCCTAGTACAGCGCACATACTGTAACAGTAACTAGATAACACAGCATGACTGACTCTGCGCCGGTCTCTGCATGTGGCTACAGTGCTGCAGGTAAGCCGTTCGGCGCCTATACCTGCAGCGGCTACAGTATCACAGTAGGGAGCCTTTTCGGCGCCGCCTTCCCCTGTGTTCACATAAGGAACCAGTAGATTATTTTAACATGTTAATCCTGAATATTATTGATGTTTGTCAGTATCTATCTACAGCCTGCATTAATTTGTTAAATTCAGAAAATATCGCATATATATCACCTCCTTAATAATCTCCTTAACAAATGAAAAACACTGTGACTTGTCAGAGTGATCACGTCCATGCATGTCAAGGAGTCTGTATGCTATTGAGTGCACTAATAATTTGTTAAATTCAAAAGAAATCGCATATATGTATGATCAGAGACATAGGAGACAAATAAACAGAAGAGCACAACCTGCAACGCGCATCAGAAGGCGCAACTACTCTGGTTAATTCTTCAGTTCTAGATGGCCAAATGCATGTTTGGTTCAGTCATGTCTGTCAGTTGCACAAAATGTTTGATGAAAGCCGTATTCAGAAGCAAACTTTTCTTATTTTTTATTATGATAAGTGCCAGTACAAAAATAACAATAATAATTATATTGAAAAACAAACTAAAATTGGGGGTGTAGCTCAATTGGTAGAGCGCTAAGCTTTGCATAGTTAGAGGTACGGGGTTCAACTCCTCGCATCTCCAATTTATTCTTTTGTAACTTACTATATTACTATATTCCTCCCAATTAGATGACTTTTTTTTACTTTTTGTTCAAAAAATTGTATACACCTTCATCGGCAAACACGCACATTATCCCGTATTATGGGTTCTACAAGCAGCAAACTATATACTCCCGTGTCTGCCAAATACATAAATTTCTATCCAAATCTCACTTTATTAACATGGTAGGAACCATCTAATAATCATTATATGATGAATATTCGAAGTAAGATTGACATCTTATAATCCCAACTATGGCAAAACATCTGTGCTGTCCTCAGGTCAGAAATTGGGATAAGAACAGGTGACGATAATAGTAGGCCGCCCATACTCACATGACAAAACTTGGCTTATGTATAGAATTATAATGGGAAAGTTCAACCTGTCAAACAATTACTTGGCTTACATTGCTCGAAGGTGTGGTGATCTTGTCGATTCTGAAAGTTAGAGAATGTAAGGTTTTTGGTTTTTGAGTGTAGGGAGTTTTCAGACTCGGTGACAAGTTCAAGTGGTCAAATGGACCTCACTCTTTATTTGTGTCAACATGAGTTAAGTATATACAAAAAAACTGTATACACCTTCATTGAAGCAACCTTATAGACGAAGTTTTCGCCATTATTGGTTGAACAAGCAGCAACTGTATGCTCCTCTATGCTTGTCTGCCAAATATATACATTGGCATCGATATCGAAGTCTCATTAAAACGGCATCCAATACTGGTACTATTAGATCATAGTAACTTGATGGCGATCTGTGTATACACTTGTGGTTAGCCTTTGCAAAAACTACTATAAGTGATGGATGCATGGGCTCATCTTCAGCCACTGGGGCCAGCTTCACTTCACCTCATATATGGGCTGGCTAGGTGCTGCCAAACTTGGTGGAAAGCACCTTCAATTCACCAACAGAAGCTGAGTGAGCTTATTAAACAACTAGCTTGGCTTCATAATAATTGTTAGCAGTTAGTCTTTTGTAAAATTCAAGGACCATGCATGAGTGAAATTTACTCTTGCTTTTAACTAAAAAGGACGATGACTCAAAACCACCATTACATTGTTGTAACGTGTAGTGATTTTGTCGGTTTTGAAAGTTAGAGATTTTTTTGTTTTTGAGTGTAGGGAGTTTTCAGACTCGACGACAAGTTCAAGGGGTGAAATGGACTTCACTCAATATACAAAACAAAAGGAATACACCTTCACCCAAGCAATAGCCGAAGCTTTCTAGTTTATTGGTTGAACAAGCAGCAACTGCACGCTCCTGTATGCATGTCTGCCAAATATATACAATGGCATCCAAGTCTCATTAACACGGCATCTTCTGGCGATCTGTGTAAGCACTTGTGGCGAGCGGTTGCAAAAACTACTATAAGTGAAAGTGATGGATGGGTTCACCTACAGCCACTAGGGCCACCTCCACTTCACCTGATATATTGGCAGGCTAGCTGCTACCTTGGTATTGGAAAGCACCTTCAATTCAGGTGATCGAGTAGCAGATCTATTTACAAAACCACTGGCAGTACAACATCTGAAGAATTTCGAACAATCTTAACCCAGTGCAGTTATGTTTGAGAGGAGGTGTTAGACAATATGTAAGAGCATCTCCAAGAGTTCCCAAAATCTCCCAATCTGGATTTTTAGCAAAATTGGAAAAAAATCCATCTCCAACAAGTCGCAATCTTTTGGCACAGGGAAAAACCGAGCTGTCTGCGCGGAAAGATACGCGCGCAGTCACGTCCGCGTATCCGCCTCGCGTCCTGGGGATCCAGCGAGACACCGAACTGCTCCAGTACCGACTGCACGCTCCTCGCCGCAGGATTGTCGCCGGCGTCCGGATCGGACACACCGCTACACGCCACACATGCTCCGACATCAATGGCGAAGCTAGAGCAAATTAAAAGGGGGTGTACTTAACTTGTGGGTGCATATACATCTTCCATGGGGGTGCATATATGGTGAGATTTTAGACCTAATCACTGTTAGGGGGTGCATATATGGGGAGCATGCCAACTTCGACATGGAGCCCTCAATAAATCAAACCTTATGCCATCCATAACTGAAAAAGAACACCTAGAGTTTGTGCACTGAGAGAGAAAAAGAAGTAAAATAAATAAATTGCAGATGCACTAAGAGAAACAGAGAGAAGTAAAATAAATAACATTGGAGATGCAAGGAGTTGACCCCTATGCCTTTAACCATGCATATATTAATGCTCTACCAATTGAACTACATCCCCTGCTTTGATTTAAGTTTTCATTATAATTAATTTTAGTTGTTACTTGCACTGATAAGTGTCGCCATATAATCGTTAATGCCAAAAAAATTATAGCACAGCCACGCAAGGGATGGCCAACAATTTATTCAACTGAAATAAACGGAGTATCAATCAAATTTTTTTTATTCCTCTCAACACAAGTTAAATATATACAGAACAAAAGGTTGACGCCTTCACCGAAGCAAATTGTTGGTGAGACACCATGCAGAGATGCTCTCACGCAACAAAACTATAGTGTTCATTGAAAGAAACAAAGTTCATCAAGTTTTGACAATGGTTGGACTTGGACAATTCAAACACGTACTTTCCATGTAGACCAGCTGCAGCTCAACAGAGGCCACTTGATCTGTTCCATTGTCGATTATTATGACCTGTAAGCGACTTATTTAATCATTGGTAGCAAAAGGACGTTTTTGTACCAGTGAAATTAAAGCCTTGCATTCGTAAGCACTACACTTGTTCCATTGTCCATTATTATGGTCTATTGGTCGAATGAAAAATTATGTTAAAAACCGAATAAGACTTGGGATGTAGCTCAACTTGTAGAGTGTTAATATAAGCATGATATGATTAAAGGTACAGGGTTCAAGTACCAACGTGGGTGAATAAACGTGTGGCGTGACAAGGTGAGGATGGTGCAGGGGTGGGGCGAGGGATAGGGTGGACAAGGATGGTGTAATAATACAAGTTTAGAGAGCCAAGAGTGTAATTTGCCGGACGTCGATGAGAGACCTCAGAACAAGTTTAGGGACCCGAGTGTGCAAGTTTAGGGTGCCAAGTGGTGTGTGTGCAATTTGCATGTACATGGGCTGTGATGAGAACTCGGAACAAGTGTAAGGAGCAAAATGTGCAATTTACATGTATATACAGTGACTAGGATGAGAACTTGGGACAAATTCAAGGCCTGTTAGTGAAATTTACTCTTCTTTTTAACTAAAAGGATGACATGAAAATCAGCCTTATAATATCGGCACTGCTAGCGCCCGGATGACTAGATAGACAATCGCATCTGAACACCCTCGGCTACAGTCGGTTTACCCTCCGTTTAGCGCGTCCACGTGTGGGCCATGTCACCCAGACTTCGCTTGACCGCGCCCATGCAGGGGCCCACACCGCACGAACGTCGCCCGCGCAGGGACTGCTCACACCTCCTCCCGCTTCCCATGCACATCTCATGTGCAACACCCGATCTACTTTTAAAATATTCAGATGCAATATTTACAACATATAAAAAAGACAGATGAAACACTTGAAACAGACATCTGAAACACTTGCAAAAAACAATTGAAAATCATTGCAAACAAACGCAAACATCTAGATAAAATACTTGCAACAATATCCAGATAAACACACATGCAACATACATCTGAAAAAAGACAGATGAAACATTGGGGACATACGCTTACAACGTACATGTAGAACCATTGCAACATATGCAACATTCTGATCTATTTTTGCAATATTCGTGTGAAACAATTGAAACATACCTCTAAAGCATATGAAACATTTCAAATGTACACTTGCAGCATTTACCATATCCTGGTGCGGCCTCCTCCACCTTCTGCATCGGGGCGCCGCAGTCGTAGCAAGAGGCGAGGACGAAGGGCTTTTGCGCCAAGGCCCAGTGCTTCTCCATGCGCCGGCGACGTCCTCGAGCAGGGCGGGCAGCGGAGTTGGAGCAACGGCACGAGCAACAGGGCTGGCGTGCAGAGCAACGGGGCGGGCGCGTGGAGCATCGGCAGGAGGAGCGGGACGGGCGGTGGACTGGGAGATGGACAAGTGATGATGAATTGACTAGATATTGACTGAGGTTGTGTCACATCACTACGGGATACTGTGTATTTACCGAGTGTGAGTAACACTCGGCAAATAGTGCTACACACTCGGCAAACTGTTTACCGAGTGCCACACTCGGTAAAGTGGACTCGGCAAACAATGACTCGGTGAAGTTATTTTACCGAGTGTCTAATATCGGCGCACTCAGAGCAGAGAGTTACCGAGTGCTACAATGACACTCGGTAAACAATTATGACTTGACGGTCGTCGACCTCCAAACCCGACCAAGTTAACGGCGATGTTTACCGAAAGTGTCACTAGCAAAGACTCGGTAAATAAATTAGCATTTCGTGATTAAAACAATTCCATAAATAAATTTTTTGAATAATGTTTACCGAGTGTAGCTCCTAACACTCGGTAAAAGAATAACCATTTTCGTGATTAAAACAATTCCGCAAATAAACTTCAGAATAATGTTTACCGAGTGTTCCCACTCGGTAAAAAGTAGTCAAATATTTCCGAGTGGGGACGCGCACTTTCGGTAAAAAATGGCACACTCGGCAAAATTCACGAATCGTAACCAATTTGGTTCATTACATTGCTTTTACCGAGGGCTACACTCGATAAAAAGCCGACAGAATCTGCTTTTACCGAGTGCTACACTCGCAAAATATATCCACATAATTTTTTTTTGTTTGTTTAAGTGCATATCCAACACAATAAGCAACAAAATCATAGGAAATTATAATAACATGACAGAGATAGGCAATATATATAACATATATGTCCACAAATGTCACATCCACTCACAATAACCAACA
Organism: Miscanthus lutarioriparius; assembly: GCA_904845875.1. Classification (NCBI taxonomy): domain Eukaryota; kingdom Viridiplantae; phylum Streptophyta; class Magnoliopsida; order Poales; family Poaceae; genus Miscanthus; species Miscanthus lutarioriparius. The sequence goes on from CAJGYO010000014.1 coordinate 7,398,287, forward strand.
TATGTCGACAAGCACCATGCAAAGTCCACAAACACCATCAACATATGTCCAAAGTCCACAAAGTTCAACCAAGTCCACAGCTTCAACATACAAAACTATCAAACAAGGTCGGATGGCTTGTCACATGGTCGGAGGCTCATGGAGAAATGGAGTCAAGTCTAGGTCTTGATCACCCCAAGCATCTCGTTGTTCGATCCAAATTGAGAAGGTCCCTAGAATGAGATTGCACATGTGAGTTATCTGGATCAAAGCAAATTCTAAGGTCTAAGCTATGGTAGGTCAAACTAAGGTATAAGTCGAAGGTAGCTCTATATGACACGAAAGTGAAGAGTGCATCTAAGTGACTCACAGAGTGCTGCCACATGAGGTGGAGGCACCAACGGTATCATCGGCGGCGGTGGAGGCGGTGGAGGCTGGCCCATGCTCGAGAAAAAACGGGCCATGTACTCGTGCAGTCCTTGCGCTTCTTGGAAGGCCTCAAGTGGGCCTACACTCGCGCCTCTCTCCTGTGCCAACTCGGCTGGTGCGATAGCTCGAGGGCCTGGCTGGGCTCTGTGAGGCCTCGGCCACTCTGCAAAGGCTTCAATCTGGGCCTACAATTATTTATCACATAGTTAGAATGCAAATAAAGAACAAGTAGAAAATGAATGGACAATGAATGCAACAGAACTAACCTAGAGTGCTACCACCTGGGGCTGTGAGCGTGGGCGTATGGCCGGACTCGAACTCGTGCTTCGGGCTCTAATCTGGGCGAGTGTCTGAGTGTTGGCCATGTCTATGGTGCTGTTGCCCATATAGTACCGCCCGTGTGGCTTACCTGGTCCCAACCTCATGACGATGTCACCCTTGAGGTCAGCGGTGCTCGGATCAAATTCTAACCCATGGATCTCTCTCGCCATCGCCGTGTACTCGCTGAGGCGCCTGTGCACGCTCGGGTTGCTGTATGCCTCGGGCGGGTCCTCCGGGTTGTAGACGAGGTCGGGGTCCTTTGCCTTGCCCTTGTGTGCCAAGGCATATGCCTTGAACGAGGCGCACTCCTGGCCAGGGTGGAACCGCGTCTGTAGGAAGAAGCACAACAATAAGATATTATGCATTCAGAAGTTAGCATAGCAACAATGAAATGAAATCCACGTACATATCTGGCTGCATATTCCTTGAGGGTAGTGGGGCCTTGTTTGTGCGAGGAACCCTGCATCATCGCACGGCAACGTGAGCATACGGCATGATATTGCTCGTACTCCTCACTCAACCACTTGTCCACAATGGCCTCCCAGCAGTTGTCCATCCCCGCACACCAAGCAGGAGGCACCTGCACGTACACGAGCACATGACAAATCATAAATCAATTTCAGTGCAATTAATCACAGACGATGTAATCTCATGTTTACCGTCAAGTATTACTCCTTAGTCAGGGGTAGGTGCACTGCCTGCGCTCTGGTGACTCTGTGTCCTCTGTGGGCATGGTAAATTCTTCTGCACAGGAGCTTTGTCTCTTAGAAGAGGTCCTGCACTCGGTGAACACAGACTCTGTTCACCACGTCATCTGCGTCCTCCCTATGTACTCCCCCCGCCAAGGTGTAGTAATCCTACAAGCAAATACAGTTAGTAATATACAATTAATGTGATGTTATTATCAGCATAGTGCGATGAACACGTACCCACAGCTCTTTCATCACCCGGTCGGCCTTGCTGTTATAACACCTGCCAGCTCGATCAGTCTGATCGCTGGCGGCGTGCCAGTGGGACCACTTCATGGCGGGCTGCACAACACCATCGATCCTCACCATCCCGGGGTAGTTTGCCCTGCACAAAAGACCCAGGATCCCGTTTACTCGACGAGAGTGACTCCCTGGGATCACCATTTCCCAATCCCTGCACAAAGTTATTGAGATTGAATATTAGTTTCTGTTATAACTTAAAAACCTGTGAAGTAGTGTTAACATGCAAAAATTACTTACTTAGTTCCGGAGGGTCGAATCACTGGCCGTCTCTGTATGGGTAAGTCTGGGAGGCGCGACGACCCTCGCAGCCAAACCGTAGGCACCCCATTTTCCTCTGCCAGCAAGTCGGCATCCTCCTCGCGCTCAGCCCGCTCGGCCTCATCCTCCCTCCGTGCCTCCTCCACCGCCTCCTCCGCTATCTCCTCCCCAGGTCTCCTCCTCCTCCTCATCCTCCTCCGTGGCCGCCACGAACTCATCGTCGTCCCTGTGGAGGAGGTGTCGCTCTCGGCGCCCTCGCCGCCGCCCCTCCTCCTCCACCTACAGGCTCCTCCTCAACCCTAGGCTCCACCTCCACCTCAGGCTCCACCTCCTGGCACGCCCTCATCGTCGTCGTCCTCCTCCTCCTCCCCGGCACGCCTCCACCCCTCGATCTGTGCACGCCCTCCTCCTCCTCCACACAGGCTGGACCCCTCGCCACCAGCCCAAGAAGGTCATAACCGACCTAATCTTCCCCGATTCCACCGCCCACCATCAATCACCGCAACAAAAGGAATAAACTATCAATGACGCATATACAAAAGTAAATGTATCATACATGTATAAAAGAGATGCAAAATAAGTAAATGTATCATACATGTATAAAAGAGATGCAAAATAAGTAAATGTATCATATATATATAAAAGAGATGCAAAATAAGTAAATGTATCATACATGTATAAAATTGCCATAAGTACTACAGATCTTACATGTACTAGAAATAATCATCAAGATCATCGATAGGTGGGCCAAAAATCTCATCATCGCTATTGTCGACGTAATTATGATCGTCTCTCAAAGTCTCATCACTAGCGACACTTTGCTCAATGGTGTTTGCTCAAGTAATAACAAGTCCTTCACGTTAGAACCTCCTCTCCATCATCCCCATCAACAATGACCGTATCATTGTTTACTTCCATTGCGAGATCTACATCTAAGACAATCTCAAAACTCCCTTCTAATCCTTCTTCTTGAAAGAACTCTCCGTCATATGTGTTTGCATCGATGTTATAATCATCATCGTTTGGGGACGGGTACTTTACCATCTTGGCGATACCTTGTACACAACATCATACGCCTTAAGACGGTCTTTGGTTTGGCACGGGTATGAGAGATAATAAACTTGCATGGCCTGTTGGGCCACAATGTACATGTCGTCTCCTAGCAAGACGGATGACTTTAGAACTTCAACTAACCCAAGCTCAGGGGTCTTTATCACTTCTTTGGGATCAAACCAATGGCATTTGAATATGACAGGACGAAGAGGTACACAACCAGGAAACTTGAGTTTGTATATTTCTTCAATTATTCCATAGTAGTCCAACCCATCTGCACTCGTGTGAAAACACCGGTATTTGTGGTTCTTCGATTCGGCCGACTCTGCTCGTGCCGAGTTGTGTGAAAGCGATATCCATTGACATCGTACACAGAGAATGACTTGACCCTAAATTCAAATCCATTGGCAACTTGCCTCAACTCGGCACTCATAGACATGTCGGTTTGGCCTGCTAGTTCAAGTAGGATGATTCGTTATATATTTGTCGAGTTGAGAGTTAAGTACAAACAACAAATGAAATTGAACAAAGACCTCCTCCTTGAACCAACAAATAAAAGTGGGATTTCGTTCTCCGCCATGTCTTAGAAGGGTTTCAACTTCGCTTTGGGTGGGTTCCTCCGTGATGGATGATGGTAGAGGAGAACAAATTTGTTGTAACGGCCGTTAACAAGAGGGTTGGATGGGTGCATGCGAAATATTGACAAGAAAAGAAACAAGTTTGTGTAAAACTTACATGAATGTACGGGCCAACCTCTTCAAGGTTACGCAACACATATAGTCGGATAGAGCGCCACTCTTCTAGGCTCAACATCTTCAAGGTAGGTTCACTTGCACTTCCGAGTTGCCCTCGGAAAAGGCCGAGGGTCGATCGATTGTCGGCAAGATTGTAACGAGGGGTGGATTATGCACGTTATGAAGGTTGTCGGCATAGTATCTTGTTGTGAAGTATGACACCTCCTCCACAATGGATGCCTCTCACGCACAGAAGCTTCAATTTTGCATTTCTTTTTGCATTTTGTTCTAAGAACCTTTAGGCATCGCTCAATTGGATAGCACCAATGGGCATGCACAGGCCCCCATTTTGCCTCATATGGTAGGTGCAAGAGCAAATGTTGCATCGATTGAAGAAGCCGGGGAAAGATCTTCTCCAACTTGCAGAGCAACACGGGGCCATTCTTTCCATTTCTTCAATCTCGGTCCAAGATATCTCCTTAGCACATAGCTTATGCGAAGAACATGCTCAACTCTGCCATCACTCGCCAGATGTGATCGTGGAAATAGCCACGAACCATCACCGGAAGAAGGCGCTCAATCCATATGTGGTAATCATGACTCTTGAGCCCCGTGATTCACATGGTACTTAAGTTCACACCCCTCCTCCAATTCAATGATACCCGTCGTGAACATCAACGATTGGAACCATTGAAGAACTTCTTTCTTTTTGGGCCCTCGTTAGGACGAAGTCGGCCTTAGGCTTCTTCCATGACTTCCCACATAAGGGAGGCAACATGTTTAGCTTTGGTCTATCGCACAGCGTTGCTTGATCCAATCTAGCCTTAGACATTGTCCTTTGACTTTTCCCAGTCCATGATTGTGTGAAGGACCGCCTCGGCGAAATTCTTTTCGATGTGTGTATTACATCAATGTTATGTGGAAGAAGGAGGTCCTTAAAGTAAGGAAGCTTCCACAAGCACGACTTGTGTGTCCAGCATGCTCTTTTCTCAGATCCCACGAAGCCCCCTTTTTCATTGTCGACCACAAGACCATCTAACATCTCAAGAACACAGGCACTGTCATCATTTCCGGTCTGCAGAGTCTTCCACCGTGACACCTTTTTCGAAAGTTCTTATCTCTCTCCGAATGGGTGGTCAAGAGGAGGAATTGTCGATGTTTGTCAAACGAAGAAAACTTGCCCCCTTCTTCAACCAAAAGAACTCCACACCGACTTGCATATCGGGCATGGCATCTTCGTGTGAACACACCACCACAAAATAACCCATAAGCCGTGAAGTCATGCATGGAATAATGGTACCAAATATGCATTCTCAAGTTTGTCTTTGTGAATCGGTCGTATGTCACTACCCCTTCGTCCCATGCACGGACCAAATCATCTATCAAAGGCTCCATTTACACACTCATATTAGCCCCGGGTGTCCTAGAATTATAAGTGACAAGAAAATATTTTGCCGTGAAAGGCGGCGCCTGTGGGGAGGTTGAGAGGATGACGAATACGGGCAAACATGTGTATGGTGAAGAACCCATTCCATAAGGATTGAACCCATCAGCTTGCCAAAGCAATGCGTACATTATGAGCCTCGCTCGCCTTTGTCGGTATGCTTCCGATCGAAGCTTTTCCATGATTCACCATCGGACGGATGTATCATCTTGTCGATATATCGGCGCCCGCTTTTGTGCCACGTCATCTGCTTTTGCGGATTCCTCACTCATGAAAAGCCGTTGGATCCTCGGTATGAAAGGAAGGTACCTCGGGATCTTTGCGCCAACTTTTGTTTGCGCTCTTCCGACCATCACCGATTCTAACTCAATGTACCTAGATGCCTTACACTTGGACAAGATTTACCGTCAAGATGTTCTCCCCTGAATAAGATGCATCCGTTCGGACAAGCATGTATGCTCGTCAGACGACATCTTGAGTGCACGAAGATTTTATTTGACTCATACGTGCTCTTTGGCGTAACGTGATCATCCGGAAGTAGGGTGCCAACTCATCATCAACAGCTTGATCGAAGGATTCTCTACTCCACTAAACGGGACTTCACAGCCATTAGACGTGCAATGGCATCCAATTTAGAAACATTGGTGCGCCCGTGAAGGGGTTGTTGTGCGCGATCCAACATGGCGTAAAACGCCTTTGCGCTTGCTCGCTCTGCTTCTGCACTTCCTTCATCGAAAGCCATGTCATGGTCATTTAACATTTCTGCCACCCCGGCTTCAGAATCAAACTCCTCGATCCGTTATCTCACGACCTCTTCTCTCGCACGATGGCGTTCACCATGCATGGTCCACCGGGTATAGTTCTCTACAAATCCATTGTTGACAAGATCTTTAGTCATCTCCTCATATGTTTTCATTGCCTTGTTCTTACACTTCATACAGGGACACCAGGCATGTCGCCATCCGTTTACAAATGCCTTCGTCATGAAATCATTGGCCTTCTCAATCCATTCATTTGTGTATTGACCCCTCTTCTGATAGCCCGTGTACATCCACTGACGGACATCCATCCTAACATATAGACGATATTGCAGTTTAGAGCAATAGAGTAGTAGTGCTAGAGAAAAACCATATGAGATGATAAAGAGACATTCATGTTCTTGGTCGATTCACATAGAAGATGTTTGCTAGATTGGATGATGAGATTTTACCTAAGGTTGAAAGGCCGCTATGTCACTTGTAGATGGAGGAATACATGGAACCAATTTTTTTGTAGCCACAAACATCACTAGCAAGATTTATCGAAAATTGAGGTAGAGCATCAGCAGGTTTTGTAGCGTGTCTCAACCATATACCCGAGCACCAGCGCGCTCCTAGCAGCACAACCATGTGGCTAGCACACAAAGGGGCACTAGGTTCTGTCGCAGCACTATAGGTCACATGGCATGACACTACCACAAACAAATCACCGATGACAAGCCCTAGTTACTAATGAATAGATTGTTCAAAGATTTTGGACAACAAGAGTGATATATTTAGCAAGTGGAATACATGTTGATGGGATAGGTACATACTTGTTGATAGCATGAGAAACTTGGACTGGATCATGTGGAAAAAAATTAACAAAAGATTGGATAATTTCCATATATTTTGGACAGAAAGGCAACCAATATATAAACATGTATGCTTATGAAAATTATTATCGGTGTCACAGCACTAAAGGGTAAAAACTGCCGCTTCTCCTTTGAGGAGATCGATCAGAAGACAGTCAGTAGCAGCAGCAGCTAGCTAGCTTCTTCTGACCGAATCACTGATCAGCGTAAAGCATTCAGTATGCACTGTTAATGTTATAGCATAATTAAATGCATGTACTCCTAGTACTCTATATACCCTTGAATGCCGCCTCGGCCTTCATGTTCTTCCTGGTGCAGTCGGCGCATTTGGCGAGGCCGACGACCACCGAGGAGGCCTCGCTGGAGGCAGCGCTTGCGACGGCGATTACCATCAGCACGGCGCAGACGCCGGGGAGAAGGCCCCCAAGTGCCGCAGCCATGTTTGGAGGATGGATAGATGGATGACTCGATGAGATGGAGAAAGGCAATGGAATGCTTGCCTTATATAGCCCTATGCATTGATCAAGCACAGCTCGATCTTACATGCATGCACGCATGATCATGAGGTGAGGCGCGCCAGCACACACATAATTTTGGCGCTGAAATTGCAGACCGGCCGGGAATTAATGCCGTCCATTTGAGTTGATCAATCACTTCATCAGGTTCAGCAGACCGCTGTGCTATTCTTGCAAAGCTGGCCGTGCCCGGCCGGGGATCATCGACACACACAAACATACTACTCCTAACCAGCTGCAGCAGGCCGGTCATGTGCCATGCATGCCTCCACATTCTCCACTCTCCCCACTCTGATAAAAGATGGCAGCGGCCGGCTAGCCCAGGCACTGCAGAGAGAGATGAATAATGCAGGATATGCTAAAGTGGTAGAGAGAGAGAGAGGACTGCTTTAGGGGCCCCACCCATGGCTGCTGCACCCTGCAATGGGGCAACGGGCAACGCTGATCGAAGAGAAAATAAGAACTCACTTTGTTTATTTCCTTATTAACTTCATCTCTCTCTCTCTCTCTAATTTGCTGCTTTCTCTCTCCTCTTGCAAACATGCATGATCTCTCCACATTTGAGTTGACACAAACACACATACACCAGGAGCTGAGGATTTGAGAGGTAAAAGCAAGGAAGTGGGCATGCAAGCAATGGCCTACTCCCTCCGTAATGCTAAACTTTGGGAGGCGAGCCCGGTTTCAGGTTCAGCAGGTCTATAGTACACAGGGGAGAGCATCATCACTTCATCAGGCATCAGGAAATAATTAACCGAAAACATGTGCTCTCCCAAATCAAATCAACTTCTAGAGTTATCTTAAGTTAAGAGTAATTTAAATTTAACTAAATTTATAGAAAATAAAAAAGCACCTATTCTATCAAGTTAGCTAAACTTAGATAGTTTAACTTAAAGTGATTCTAGAAATTAATTTACATTGGGACCACAGTAAGAGTGCAAAACATCTGAAATTTTTAATGCTTAACTATGCAAAACATCTGAAAACATGTGCTCTCCGTAATGCTTAACAATGCTTAACTATGTTAGCAGCAAATCATAAGGACACCCTGACTCCCAGTGAACAGGTTTTCCCAAAATTCACCACCAAAGTCGTTTCCGCTTGCATAATCATGTTACTGATTGCAACTCTATCAGCCATGGTGAAATCAGAACCAGCAAATCACCAATTTGGAGCACCAGCAAAATAAATCGTCTGACGATTATAAGAAAGAAAACATGTGGAAACTGAGGACCTTGCATGGTCAGGATGTACAATATTCAGTAAGGAGAGGCGCTAGTACTCACTGATGCAGTCCCAGCAGTGGCGGCGGGTGACCGCCCTCCCGGTGGCGGCGGGCTGTGGGGACCGCCAGTGGCGGCGGTGGTGGAGGGGGAGGAGGCGGCCGGCGGTGGGAGGCGCCGGCGACAGCGGGGAGGCGCTGGCGACGGCATGGAGGGGAGGAGGCGGCCGCGGCGGTGGGGAGGCGCCGGCAACGACGTGGAGAGCGCGGGCGCGGGCGCGGGCACACGGAGGCGCGGGCGTAAGTGCGGGGGACGGCGGGGAGGCGCCGGCGACGGCGGGGAGGCGCCGGCGCGGGGGACGGCGGCGGTGCGGCGGGGATGCGCGGGCATGTGCGGTGTGTGTGTGTGTGTGTGTGTCTGTGCACGATTTGAGGGAGAAATGGCTAAGTGTTGAATGCTTCTGTTTACCGAGTACCCAGATCTACGGCACTCGGTAAACAGAAGCACCGCGGAGGTACTGTTCAATGACATGTGGCCCTGGTACATGTTTACCGAGTGCCCAGATCTACGGCACTCAGTAAACAGAAGCATGGCAGCCCACTGTGGCAGACAGGTGGGCCGTGGCTAACCTTCACCGAGTGTTTGAGGTCACACTCGGTAAAAGTATCAATTATTTCATGCAAAACAAAAAAGAAAAAAATGCCAATTTAATCCTAAAATTCACCAAACTTTCACATAAACTATTTCATGTCATCTATTTATTATCTAAAAAATTCCAAGTTCAAATCATAATGTTGAATTTCACTCTTAATAGAAATCCTACTCGTCATTGTGAATGTTTAGCGTCTCTTTGGGAGATGTACCGGTTCGGCAGCGACGAATGTAAAAATACTTCCGAAACGTTATGAAAAATTTTCTATAACATAGATGTAAGCTTCAATGTTAATTCTTCCAATCTCGTGATTTATCGAGTTCGATTTTAATTTTTTATCGAGTTCGATTTTAATTATTACAATTAAATTTACACGATATGTACCTAATTTTCATAAAGAATGAAAATTTTGTGAAATATAGTAAATAAATCGAAATAAACACCATATTTTGGAATGGAGTACTAAATATCATATGTGGATAGAGGAAAAAGAATGAAGGGAAAAACAAGAAATTTGGTTGAATTTTACCGAGTGTTGCACCAATACACTCGGTAAAAGATAGTGTTTACCGAGTGTTGTGCATTTACACTCGGTAAAACTTTATTATTACCGAGTGCAAATACTTCTACCGAGTGTGACACTCGGTAAACATTTTTGGTTTTTTTTATTTGCTATGAGCGCTTGATGGGCGGAGCTGTTGTTACCGTGATGTTTGCCGAGTGTATGCTCATAACACTCGGTAAACATGTCATGCCGTGACGCCGTTTGGCGCACGGTTGCTATCCTAGGTGACGTGGCACCTCAATACCGAGTGGCTGTTTTTACCGAGTGCGCCCCTTCGGTAAACTTTTAGTTTTACCGAGTGTCTGAATTTACCGAGTGTGCTGACTCGGTAAAGCGGTCGACTACCGGGTGTTTATGTTTTCCGAATGTTGGCACTCGGTAAGTACTGTTTTCCGAGTGCCCCGACTTTTGACACTCGGTAATTGTCGGGGCACTCGGTAACTACACAGCCTCCGGTAGCATGTCCCCACACCCCCACGTCCGTCCGATACTCGAGTAAAGGTCGGACGCTCGGATCAAAGAATTACCGTTACAATATTGCTGTAAGGAGTGGTAATATTGTCGGTTTGAAAGATAGAGAATTTAAATTTTTTGGTTTTTGAGTGTGGGGAGTTTTCGGACTCAGCAACAAAGTTCAAAAGGTCCAACGGACTTCACTCAATTTTTTGTGTTTGTCTCAACATGCGCTAAATTTTTGGTTTTGAGTGTAGGGAGTTTTCGCCTTTTTTTGGTCGAACAAGCAGCGACTGCATGCTCCCCAGTGCATGTTTTCCAAATATATACATTGGCCTCCAAGTCTCATTAACACGGCATCTAATAGTGGTACTACTAGCAGATCATAGTAACTTGATGGCGATCTGTATATACACTTGTAGCCAGCCGTTGCAAAAAACTACTATAATTGATGGGCGTATCTTCAGCCACTGGGGGCCAACCTTCACTTCACCGACAGAAGCTGTCTAGCTAGCTATAGCGAGCATCTCAAAGAGTGAGCGTCTCATTGAGAGGACATCTTTTGATTTGCATGCCCTGAGTTCCTTCTATATAAGCAGGCTAGGAGTCGATCTTTTGATTTGGATGCCTATAGCTTGTTCCAAAGAAACAAGCACATCAAGCAATGGGGTCTCCAGTGGTGGCCGGCTCCAGGCCTGCCCACTCCCTCCTTGTAGCAGCGTTGCTGGCGTTCGTGGGGCTCACCACCGGCGCCAGCAAGGCCACCATGGCTACCTTCATCGTCACCAACCTCTTCTCCTTCACGGTGTGGCCGGCCGCCATCCCGACAGGAGCCGGCACCGGCACAGTGACCAAGCTGGAGGATGCCCAGTCGTGGTTCGTCCGGGTGCCTGCGGGAACCAAGGCCGGCAGGATCTCCGGGCGCACCAGCTGCCACTTCGCTGGCGAAAGCGGCGGGTGCAACTATTTAGATCCCCTACGCACCATCTGATGAAAGGATTTTGTACTGGTGAAAGCCATATTCGAGTTAAGTCAACTTTGCATTATCGGTTATAGGGTGACACTTACCAGTGCAAGTAAAATAATTAAAAGTAATTACATTAAAATACTATACAAACATTGGGGATGTAGCTCGATTGGTAGAGCGTGAAAATATGCATGATTCAAGGTATGGGGTTCAACTCCTTGCATCTCCAAAAAAAAATTGATTTACTCTTTTTTCTCTAAGAATGCATAACGGTGTTCAACACCTCGTATATCCAACCAAATCAAATCGAAGTTTTGATGTTCCTGCTGTATTTACTCTTTTTTTCTCTCAGAATGCATAAGGATGTTCAACTCCTCACTTCTCCAACCAAATCGAATTGAAGTTTTGATGTTCCCGCTGAGCTGATCTGCCAAAACTTCTCATCACCCGTGATGCAAACTACAAGCTCCGCGGCGGCCATGCCATCCCCTGTATCCTTGTTGCCCTTTGCATGGCTCAATCCATGCTGGCAGTTGTGTAAATTAAAGCAGCTAGCAGCACAGATCAAGACCAAAATTGCATCGGTGCCAGGAATTGAGGGTTCGGAATCGGGAGCTAGTAGAGGGAAGAGAAGGAGACGAATATTTTTATCCGGGTGTAAGGGCTAATTACCGGTGTGAGCCTTTTTATTTTACACCGGTTTTCAAGATCAATCTGGAAAATTTGTGGGCTCGAATTTTACACCGGTTTTTTTATATAAAACCAGCCATCCAAAGATGATAGAAGGATTTTGTACCGGTGAAAGCCATATTCGAGTGAAGTCACTTTTTGCGTTATCGGTCATACTGTGATATTTACCGGTGCAAGTAAAATAATAAAAATTAATTATATTTAAAAATTGGACAAACATTAGGGATGTAGCTCAATTGGTAGCGTGAAAACACTCATGATTCAAGGGGTATGGGGTTCAACTCCTCGCATCTCCAAAAAAAAATTATTACTCTTTTTCTCTTAGAATCCATAACAGTCAAAAAGTTTTTTATTTACTCATTTTTCCTCTTAGAATGCATAAAGATGTCAACTCCTCGCATCTCCAACCAAATCGAATCGAAGTTTTGATGTTCCCGCTGTATTTACACTTTTTTCTCTCAGAATGCATAACGATGTTCAACTCCTCACGTCTCCAAACAAATCGAATCGAAGTTTTGATGTTTCAGTTGTGCTGATCTGCTAAAATTTCTTTTCATTTACTCTTTTTTCTTTCACAATGCATGACAGTCCAAATTTTTTTATTTACTCTTTTTTTCTCTCAGAATGCATAACGGTTGTCAACTCTCACATCTCCAACCAAGTCGAATCAAAGTTTCGATGTTCCCGCTGTGCTGATCTGCCAAAACTTCTCAGCACCCGTGATACAAACTACAAGCTCCGCCGCGGCCATGCCATCCCCTGCATCCTTGTTGCCCTTTGCACAGCTCGATGTTAATCCAGGAAAGCTGTTATGTAAATTAAAGCAGCGAGCAGCACAGATCAAGACCAAAATTGAATCGGTGCCAGGAATTGATGGTTGGGAATCGGGATCTAGTAGAGGGAAGACAAGGAGAATGGAGGGTGGAGGGAGGGGCAGCTCGCCATGACAGAGACCTGAAACGTCATTGTGCCCGGACAACGACAACTCGAGTAGTGCAATCGTACTTTTACTGTGGGCTAAGGAGACGATTATTTTTATCCGGGCGTAAGGGCTAATTACCGGTGTGAGACTTTTTACTTTTACTGTTCATCCAATGATCCAAACAAGGTTTTCAAGATCAATCTGGAAAATTGGTAAGCTCAATTTTACACCGGTTTTGGATATAAAACCAGCCATCCAAACATGATAGAAGGATTTTGTACCGGTGAAAGTCATATTCGAGTGAAGTCACTTTTTGCATTATCGGTGACATTTACTGGTGCAAGTAAAATAATAAAATTAATTATATTTATTAATTGAACAAATGTTGGATGTAGCTCAATTGGTAGTGTGTGAAAATACTGAATGATTCAAGGTACGGGGTTCAACTCCTCGCATCTCCATTTCTTTTTATTAACTCTTTTTTTCTCTCAGAATGCATAACGGTCCAAAATTTTTTTATTTACTCTTTTTTTTCTCTTAGAATGCATAAAGATGTTCAACTCCTTGTATCTCCAACCAAATCTAATCGAAGTTTTGATGTTCCCACTGTATTTACTCTTTTTTCTCAGAATGCATAGCGATGTTGAACTCATTGCGTCTCCAACCAAATTGAATCGAAGTTTTGATGTTCCAGCTGTGCTGATCTGACGAAATTTCTTTTTATTGACTCTTTTTTCTCTCAGAATGCATAATGGTCCAATTTTTTATTTACTCTTTTTCTCTCAGAATGCATAATGATGTTCAACTCCTCTCATCTCCAACCAAATTGAATAGAAGTTTTGATGCTCCCACTATATTTACTCTTTTTTTTCTCTCAGAATGCATAATGATGTTCAACTCCTCGTGTCTCCAACCAAATCGAATCGAAGTTTTGATGTTCCAGCTGTGCTGGTCCTGCTAAAATTTCTCATCACCCGTGATGCAAACTACAAGCTCCGCCGCGGCCATGCCATCCCCTGCATCCTTGTTACCCTTTGCATGGCTCGATGTTGTTGTAACATGGCCACCGCGAGTGGCGGAGACCTACGCAGTCAGCAGGTTATGAGGGCATCTCCGACCTGTTACCAAAACGGAGGTTGTGCTCCCACGCCTCCAAACCCGGGAAAGAGAACGTTTTGTTAGATTGAGCTTGCAGGTTGCGGACGACGGCCCTAGCGCGGTCTCCGCCCGGCCGGCTCGCAGGCGTCTCCGGTCGATGGGGCGGAGGCCGCTCCGCCAGGAGACTAATTAAATGCCAACATTGTTTGGGTATGTGCAGGTAACCAGATGAGGGCGCTGGGATCTGCTGGTGCTCCAAAGCATGGTCTCCGCTTCGTCGGGCGAAGACCCAAGCGAGAGATCGGCGATCCCAGGATGCCGGAGGCCTCACGCTTCGGCACTCCCAGAGGCGGAGGCCCGAAGGCTCGTCGTCGGATCCTGAGGCCAGACAGAGCAGAGACCTCTGGCAGAGGCCCTAAAGCCCATCGCCGAGTCCTGAGGCCCGATGGGCCGGTTGATCATGCAGCCCCGACTGGATGGCGGCTTGGCAAGATTACCCCGAGACGAAAGGCGAGTAGAGGAATATCCCAGAATGTACTATAGCAGTTGAGGGATACGACTGTAAACTCTGTGAAAGTGGTAGTTGAGCCCTATAAATAGGGAACACTTGTAACAGTAAAGGGTTGGTTGGGGCAAGAATTAATGAAACCCTAGTTTTGCGTGCCATTTCCTTACTCGCCCATCTATTACGCCTGCTTTCCCGTGCCTCCGCCGAGGAGAGCGGCGTTGTAGGCGAGGCCTCCCTCCTCCACACCGCCCCGAGACCGCCAGTTTCAACATTGGCGCCCACCGTGGTTTGGCCAAGGCAAACCAACGATGGCAGGGAAAAGAAAAACCACCACCGGAGCAGCAGCGACCACGGGTCAGTGAGGAAGGCCTAGGTGCAACACTCGTAGCACCTACACAACCTCGCCAGTGGAGGATGACACCAGAAGCGGATGCCTAGGGTCAACCACGGAACCCCAAGATCCGAGAGATTCAAGATCCGGAGGCCCAACCAAACTCAGCCACAACACCCGAGCAAGAAGCGCAACATCTCTGCAAACCACGGTTGCAAAGAGCGCAACAAGAGAGGGATAGAATGGCGGCAACATTCGTAGCTAATCGACCAAGCTATTCAAGCGTCGGCTGGCAAGCAGAAAATAAGGCGTGATTGGCTAAGCGCCCTACATGCCGAGATGCTAAGTATGCAACATGCGACCTCCATAATCCCAAATCCTCGCACAACACCAACTGCAACCATGCTACAAGGCCCTATGCCAGTGATCAGCCAGCCCACGATGCCATCTCAGGTGATGCGGAGGCCTATCGATCCCAAGTCCCCACTCTCTGAAGGCATACAGTAGTCGCCATGGCCAACAGCGTACAAGCCTATCACACTACCAAAGTTCAACGGAAAGACAAACCCCCATCAGTTCATTATGAGTTACGAGGCAGCAGTAGCCTCCGCCGGCGAAAACGACGCCGTCCTGGCAAAGTCATTTGTTATTGCTGCCGAAGGTGACGCCTTGGCTTGGTATACCATGCTCAAACCCAGCATAGTCTATTCCTAGGAAAATCTCCGGGACAAGATATTGGCAAACTTCAAGGGGCTAGCAGCACAGTCGCTGACATCCACAGATTTGTTCCAATGCAGACAAATGCAGGGAGAGACACTACACGACTACTTTCAGAAATTCATGCAACTAAAGACGAAGGCACCAGACGTCCTAGAAGAGATCGCCATTGAAGCAGCGATCAAAGGGCTCCGAATCGGGCCGTTCGCAGCACACCTAGCAAGAAAGAAACCAACTTCCATACAGCAGTTGTACGATGAATTCGAGAAGTACTGCAGATCAGACAATGACCTCCAGAAAAGGTTGGAGGAGCAGGGTCAAAACAGACAGCAAAACAGCAGCAAAAATTCCCAGAAAACCTATATGAACCAGAATGCATCAAATCAGAAACCAGGCCAGGGGCAAGTGCTCAGCATCGAGGGTCAACCTCACCCCGAGCAAGGGCAACAGGCAGCGCCAACATGGCCGAAGACCCAGACAAGGAACCAAGGTCGGCAAGGTTACCAAGGCAAAAACTGGAACAGAAACCAAAGCCACAAACAACACAGGCCATATTGCGTTTTCCACAGCGAAAACGCAGGGCACAGCACCAAAGATTGTCCAGAGACAAAAGAAACACAGGAAAGGATAAAGAACAAGTAGACTGCCCAACCTCCGACACAGCAGAGCGCAAGAGAGGTCAACACCACCTACACAACTAGCCACCAGCAGTACTACCCAATGTACCCAGCGCTAAACGCAACCCAAATACATCCGTCCACACTGGCCTCTACCTATTACCCAAACTTCCTACCAGCATGGCGGTCATCGCCTTCGCAGCAGCCTCCGGCGTTCAACTACAGGTCGGAGGCAAGCCTGACCTACATAAACCCAAAATCTCCCCATATAACCTACCTCGAAACAAACCCACCGGAACAAAACCAAATAAGGTTCGAGCCTTAGCCGCAACAACACCACATGCAGCAACTACCTCCGCCACCACCTCACAACCAACCCCCAACACCAAAAAACGAGCCAAACCCAGAAAACCATGTCAACCCTCATGGAGCACTGCCAACAATAGGCATGATATTGCCAATCGCCGGAGGATCATCAATGAAGTTTCAAACGAAAAAGCAGAAAAAGGATCACCTCCGCCTGGTAAACAATGTAGCAGTCCAAGGCCCGGCGAAACACACAGATTGGTCTAGAGTCCCAATCACCTTCACAGAAGAAGATCTCCAGCTAGAGAGCTACCCTCACGCAGACGCAATGGTGATCAAGACCAACATAGCAGCATGGGAGATAAGCAGAGTACTGATCGACACTGGCAGTTCAGGAGATATCATCTTCGCAAATACCTTCAACCAAATGAAGCTCAGCAGAAATCAACTACAGCCCTCCGAATCACCTTTAATAGGATTTGGAGGCAAGCAGATACAAGCATTAGGAAAATTCTCACTCCCAGTGTCGTTTGGAACCCAAGCAAATGCTAGAACCGAGTACATAACCTTCGACGTCGTCGATCTGTATTACCCATACAATGCCATCTTGGGCAGAGGACTCACAACCAAATTCAACGCAGCCCTGCATATGGCCTACCTATGCATGAAAATACCAGCACTCCATGGTATTATCACAGTCCGAGGCAGCCAGAAAGAAGCAAGAAACATAGAAAAGCTATCTACAGAGCCTAAAGAAACATCAATGCAGTCGAGTCGGCAGACAAATAACTAGAGCCTCCGGATATGCCCAGAGGAAAAACAGATATGGCAAGTCAAGAAGAGACAAAGCTGATCCCTCTAGAAAAGGAGTTACCAGACAGAAAAGTAACATTCAACTCACAATTGAGCAAGGCAGAGGAGGAAGAGCTCATGGAAACTCTAGTAAAAAACAAGGACATCTTCGCCTGGTCAGCCTCCGACCTCCAGGGAGTCAGCAGGGACATCATACAGCATGAACTGGATATCAATGAAAACATGAGACCAAGAAAGCAGAAACAGATAAATATGTCGGAGGACAGAATCCTGGCAGCAAAGGCGGAGGTGCAAAGATTGCTAGACGCAAAAGTGATCAGGGAAGTCAAGTATTCAGAATGGCTTGCAAACGTAGTACTAGTACCAAAGAAGAATGGCAAAATGAGAATGTGCATAGATTTCACAGATCTGAATAAAGGTTGCAAAAAAGACCCTTTCCCATTGCTAAGAATAGATGCCTCCGTCGACAAGGTAGCCAGATGCCAGAGGTTCTCTCTCCTCGACTGTTTCTCTAGGTATCACCAAATCTGGATGAAAAAAGAAGACGAAGACAAGACAAGTTTCACCACTCCATTCGGGACACATTGCTACACCAGAATGCCAGAGGGCCTCAAAAATGCTGAAGCAACCTTTGCCAGAATGACAAAGGAAGTTTTGGGCTCAAAACTAGATAGAAATAGCATAGCCTACGTCGACGACATAGTGGTCATGAGCAAGAACAAGAATGATCATGTCTCCAACTTATAGGAGACCTTCGCCAACCTCAGGACAGCTGGCCTCCGCCTCAACCCAGAAAAATGTATATTTGGAGTCACAAAAGGGAAGATGCTCGGTTATATAATAAGCAGCGAAGGCATCAAAGCGAACCCGGACAAAACCAGAGCAATAATGACAATGGCAGAGCCCAAAAACAAGAAAGAAGTGCAAAAGCTGACGGGAAGAATAGCAGCGCTCAACAGATTCATCTCAAAGTCAGCAGAACACAGCCTACCCTTCTTCCAAGCCCTGAGGGGCGGAGGCAACTTCGAATGGGGGACCAAGCAGTCGGAGGCATTTCATAACTTGAAAGAGTATCTAGCAAACTCACTGATGGTCTCCGTCCTAGAATCAGACAGCCACCTATTGCTGTATGTGGCGGCCTCCAACCATGCAGTCAGCGCAGTCTTAGTCCACGAGCTGGAAAAAGAATCAGGCAAAACTCAAAAACCAGTTTATTTCATCTCAGAAGCACTATCCGGAGCCAAGCTAAACTACACAGAGGTAGAGAAAGTTGCCTATGCAGTGCTGATGGCATCAAGAAAACTAAAGCATTATTTCCAAGCCCACAAAATCTCAGTTCCAACATCGCTACCACTCCAAGACTTGCTCAGAAACAAAGAAGCCTCTGGCAGAATAGGCAAATGGGCTACAGAGCTATCACAGTTTGGTATCTCGTATGTCCCCAGAACAGTAGTCAAATCACAAGCATTAGCCGATTTTGTAGCAGATTGGACACCTCCAACAGAGCCCAAGGTGCAACCAGCAACTCAAGGCTGGATAGCATTCACGGATGGAGCCTGGGGCCAAGCCGGAGCAGGAGCCTTAGCCGTCCTAACGGCACCCTCCGGCGTCAGACTGAAATACGTAGCAAGGCTAGAGTTCAAATCAACAAACAACATAGCAGAATATGAAGGCCTGATCTTAGCGCTGAGCAAAGCAAAGGCCCTATGGGCAAAAACATTGACAATCAAAATAGATTCTCAAGTGGTCACTGGCCAAGTAGAGAAAGAATACACAGCAAGAGAGCCAGAACTCATCAAATACCTATCCGTTGTCAGAAATTTGGAGCGGAGATTTGAGGGCTTCACCCTGAAGCACATCCCAAGATCAGAAAATGCAGAGGCAGATGAATTGGCAAAGGCTACGGCAAACAACCTGCCACTACCACCAAATACTTTTTACCAGATCTTGAAGTCTCCGGCAACTGCGGAGACATCCAAGGCACTAAAGCCCATACTACACCCCGCAAATGAAGATTGGAGAAAGGCGATAACAGAATTCCTAGAAGGCAAAACCACCAAGAAGATGAAGCAAAAGCAAAGAAGAATACGAGGCCAGGGGCAAGAAATTATACAATCATAGATGGTGTCTTTGTACAAGAAAGGAGTAGTCCAGCCTCTCCTCAAATGCATATCGCAGAGCGAAGGCATATAGTTGCTCCAAGAAATACACTCAGGAATTTGCGAGTTCGCACATTGGCTCTAGAGCTTTATCAGCAAAGGCAATAAGGCAAGGCTTTTATTGGCCAACACACATACAAGATGCAGAGCAGACAGTCAGAACATGCAAAGCATGCCAAACATTCTCTCCAGGGCAGTCAAAACCATCGTCGGAGACCCAGCTTATACCTCCGACATGGCCGCTACAAAGATGGGGTATGGACCTGGTCGGCCCATTACCACCATCCCAAGGAGGAAACAGATTCGCAGTAGTGGCAGTAGAATATTTTACAAGATGGATAGAGGCAAAGCCGCTGGCGAAGATAACCTCAGAAACTGTCAGAAAATTCTTCTGGCAAAACATCATTTGCAGATTCGGTGTACCGAGGATTTTGACAGTAGACAATGGAAAACAATTCAATTCAGAGAACTTCAAAGAATTCTGCAAAAGCATTGGGACAAAACTAGCCTTCGCCTTAGTATACCACCCAGAGTCCAATGGTGCTGTGGAAAGAGCAAACAGAATAGTGTTTTTAGCAATATCAAAAACATTGCTGGGCCTACGCAAAGGAAAATGGGTAGATGAATTACCCAGAGTGATTTGGTCACACAATACATCTATCTCAAGAACAACAGGATTCACACCATTCAAACTGCTTTATGGAGAAGAGGCCATGATGTCAGAAGAAATCAAGCACGAAAGCCTCCGCACAACGAGACAGCTAATGTTGCAAGATGAAGAATATGCAAAAGAAACAATAGAAGCCATAAGACTAGAAGCAGTCGAAATCATTGCAAAATATCAGTCCCAAACCAAGAAGTGGAGAGACTCTCAGGTGGTAAGGAAACACATAAAACACGGAGACCTCGTGCTCAGCAGAAAACCCAACGCACAACTTGTTGGTAAACTACAACCAAAATGGGAAGGCCCATACACAGCAACGGCAGCAGGCCGCCCTGGCTCTTTCAACTTGATCGACAGCGAAGGTGTCACGACAACCCACACCTGGAATATCAACAGCCTCCTTAGATATTACATCTAGGCAGTGTACCAAAGGGCAACCTCAGCGAATAATAAGCGGAGGCCCCTCCGTTCATTTACCTTTCAGTTTTTTTTCTTTTCTTTCTTCAACCAAAAAAATGTAAAAGAGCCTGTACTCTTTTCCTCACAGGGGAACTCCAAGCGGAGGTGAGGTTTTTAACGAGGCAGGCTCAATGTAAAAATCCTCTACAAGCATAAAGAGGTAATCCCCCAAAAGAACGCTTGAAAAGTCCAAAACCGAAAGCGGCCAGCTCTGGCGCCGCAATATTCGGTGAACAATAATAAGCACAGGTCCTTTCAAAGCGCCGGCCACAGGCATTGGCAATTTGAAACAACCTCTATGGCCAAACAGGCCTCCGAACCTTGACAAAGACCTATCCAAATTCAGGCATCAAGGCAGAAATCAACTTGGCCAAACAGGCCTCCGAACCTTGACAAAGACCTGTCCAAATTCAGGCATCAAGGCGAGAAATCAACTTGGCCAAAGCAGGCCTCCGCCCTTGACAAAGACTCATCAAAGTCGGGCATCAAGGCAAAAATTTTGGCCAACAGACCTCAGAACCCTTGACGAAGACCTGAACAAAGTCGGCAAAGAAAGGTCAAAAAAATGGCCAAACAGCCCTCCGACCCTTGACGAAGACCCGAACAAAGTCAGCAAAGCAAGGTCAAAAAAATTGGCCAAACAGGCCCTCAGACCCTAGAAGAAGACTGAACAAATTCAGGCGCCAAGGAAAAAACAACCTCGGGAAAACAGGCCTCCGATCTTAACAAAAAAACCCCTAGCATCAGGGGCAACAAATTTGTGGCGCTAGCACTAGGAAGAAGGTCTCCGCCTTCGAAAACACGAAAAACAGAAAGTGCCTAACAAAACACTGCAACCACTGCGGCGCTAGGCCTCTTTACTTCAAAAGATCTCAAGAGGAACGAATAATACAAGAAAGATACAGGATATTAAAGCCAAGATACGTTCCAACTAACAACGTACAAAATTGTTAACACCCGAAAGCCACCACCCCACTATAAAAACGGACTCCCCCCATGCCCTTAAAAACTCAGTCCACATAGGGCGCAAGGGGGGGAGCAAGGCATAGCACAGGCAAAAGCCACAGCGATAGCCATGGAGGCAGGGGTCTCCTTAGATATCCAAGTCGGCCATAGATATTGTACGAAAACTCGTAAAATCAGAGGCAACAGTAGACAGTCAGAGGCAGTGGGGAAAGAGTTAGGACCTACGGCACGGTGATGAACAGAAAAGGCCTATGAAAGAAAGGGGATATCGCACGAAATCTCGTAACATCCCCCTAATGCCGGAGACCTAACTTGCCATCTCCAAAGATCGACCATGTCCCACGGGTGTGCAGCGTCTGAGACCAATACCTCCAGATAGCTAAAACAACCAGCTAAAGAAATATCAAAAGTCTCCACCCTCTGCACAAGCTGCGCCAAACCTCCAATCGGATCAAACACCGATTCGGCAAGCCTCGCCAGCGGACTTCAAATGCACGCCCGCCGTCCAAAACTACGGAGACCTCTACCCCGCCATCAAGCGAGCACAGAGAAGGAGAAAAAATGGGGCGAAGGTCCCGGCCACCACCTCTGTATCGCGCACGCTCGCCCAAGCAAAGGACAATGGTGTGCAAGCTCGGGACTAGACGAGATATGTAAACCAGCACGACAAGCTTAAGCCACCGCACAAACAATCAAGAAAGTGAACCTGTCTTGTATTCCATAAAACATTGAGAAGCATTCTTACAGGACACCAACTTGCAATAAAATCCTAACTATTGTGGCGGAGGTCCGCGCCAAGCGAGCGCATTTAGTAAACCCAGCTGCTAAATCGTCTATGTCAAACTTAATCGACTCGAACACATATGCACGCAACGCTTCAGGAAAGGCCAAACACCAATACTCCCAAAGCTCTCCGCTCACGTAAATACCGTCGTTGTAGAGAGTCAAAGCGCAACATCTTGCGTGAGCTCCCGATTCGAACTCAAGGTTAAAATTTCCCACAAAACCATTCAGAACAAAATAAACTTTATTCACAAAAGTCCAACTGGACTACAATATACACGCCAAAACAACTAAGTGCTGCAAAGAGCCTAGACCTCCGATGCATCGGCCGTAGCGGAAGTCCCTGGAACGGAGCCCGCATCAACTGTGGGCGGGCACGACGCCTGCGGCCTCCGACCACCACCACCGCCGATCGTAGATCCCCGCGGAGCGCCACCAGCGGTGGAGGCACCGACTGCGGTCACCGAGCTTGGAACCGACGGAGGCCTGTCCACAAGACTCTTCTGCGCATCCTGCAGCATAGGCTAGAGTGTCAGGGGCAAAAGCGACGAAAGCCTTCGTAGCCTCGCAAAAAACAAAAAGAAAAGGGGGCGGTTACAAAGACTACAAATACCTTCGCCCTCTTGTCCTCCGCCAGTTTCCGGGCAGCAGATCTCCCAAATGGAGCCCAAAAGTGCCCAATGAAATTTCTCAAGGTTTTTAGGGGAAACCAAGAGAAGTCTCACCGAGCTCCTCCGGACCAGCAGCGCTCCTTCCTAATATTTTTGGTATCGTACACCCGCCAATGCGTGCAAAAATTTGCATAATCCTTCTCCACTTAGCGCCCGTAGTCCGTCAAACCGTTGATCGGACCGTGGAGCTTCGCAAGGTGGCGCTTAGCCAGAGGCGAGGGCATACACGTTGTCTTCCTCCGGAGGAGCGGAGGTCTCACCTCCGAGCTCGGCGACGGTGGCCCGGTAGTGGCCAACGGTTGCGGCAAGGACTCCCTTGACCGAGTCCAAGCGCCTCAACGTCAAAGACAGTTGCTCCCTCAACGCTGCTGCAGATTCCTTCTCAGAGGCAAGCTCTCGCCGGAGACCCTCGGCTAGCTCATTCGCCTTGCGGGCCTGCTCGACGAACAAAACCTCTGCATCTCGGGCCTTGGTGAGATCGGCCCTCAAACCATCCTTTTCTCGCTCCTTCTCCGACAGAGACAGGCGGAGAGCTGCAACGGAGTCGGACAGCCCCCATTTTTCACCTTCCAGTCGCTCGATTTCCGCCTTCAGCACTTCAATCGCAGCGTCTCGGTCGGAGACCTTGCGAGTACAGCGCTCTTCCATAACAACACCCGTGTGATACCCCTACGACTAGAGAGAGAAAAGTCAAAGCGATCAGCAACGGAATAAAAAACAAATCTAGAAGCGAGCATACACAAAGAAAAAGGAAAGGGGCAAACCGCCGAAGACGCACCAGGCTCTGGTGTTCTAGATGAACATGGAGAAGTTGGAAGAAATCCATGTCCCTCAGACGTTGTTTGAAGCGATCTGCTGAAAGAAGAACAAACAAGAACAAAATGTTAAAGTGAGAAAAGCAAAACTCACGTTAAACACACCAACAGCCAAAGACCACCTCCGACGTCTCCAAGAACAGCAAGATAACACTCCTCCCAACCTGAGATAGAGGTCTCGGAGGAGCCTACGTAAAAAACACACAACAACAACAACAGCTCAGGTCAGAGGGCAGATCAGAAATAGGCAATAACAACAGGCCAAATGATGATCAAAATGAAAGCATTCTATACTCACTCGGACCCGACGCCGTCAGCGCCGGCTGCCCCGGACCAAACCTAGCGTCGGCAGCGGCTGCTCGCTCCTTCGGGGTGAGGAGTCCAGCCATGACATCACCTGCACAGCAACAGATACACAGTATTACCACTTGACACAATACGAAAAGAAATGAACCGGGCGAAGACAGTAAACACAAAAGGTGCACCAAACAGACTTACTCATAAAAAGCCCTGGTTGGCCAGCTTGCCGCGCCCCCTGGGCAGAAGTCTCCGCCATATCATGCGGCGAAGGCCCAAAGGGCCGGATCTCCTCAGCCAGTGGCCTGGCGGGCGGAGGACTCGAAGAAGGCTGAGCCGCCGGGGCCTGCTCAGC
Organism: Miscanthus lutarioriparius; assembly: GCA_904845875.1. Classification (NCBI taxonomy): domain Eukaryota; kingdom Viridiplantae; phylum Streptophyta; class Magnoliopsida; order Poales; family Poaceae; genus Miscanthus; species Miscanthus lutarioriparius. The sequence goes on from CAJGYO010000014.1 coordinate 7,422,655, forward strand.
AAGCACGGCCTCTGGCTACCCCACATTGGCCGCCGACACAGGCGAAGGCGCGACAACGGCAAGGGATGAAAGAGCGTGCTGCAGGACAGCCTCCGTGTCCTCTTCAGAGCTTGAGCACAGCCCACCAAGGATGTCGGGCATGGGCTCGACGGCACTACCTTCCGGCTGTTCACCGACGCTCATGGCACCATGCGAGGAGCACGCCAGGGCAGCACTGGTTACCGGACACCCAGCACCGCTCACAGCTCCGCTAGTAGGGCACACCAGAGCTACGGGAGAGCCGCGATCCCCTCCACTCGCAACCCACGCGTCCGCTGACGGGACGGAAGAACTCTCAACATCTTCACTACCGACGGAGGCAACCCCCGCACTGCCGGCAGAAGACATGGCCGGCGCGATCAATGGAGCACCGCTCTTCTTCTTTTTCGCGGGCACCCGTGCAACAGCGGCGCCCTTCCTCTTCTTAGACTTGGCCTCCGCCGTAACATTCTTCATGAAGGCCCTCTTCTTCTTCTTCTCAATCGAAGCCAGGACCTCGGTGGGAACCTCGCGCTCCCGGTAGACGATCCCGACCTCCTCAAAAACTCGATTGAGCCACGGCATGATGCCTGCCATGGCCATCCGAGACGTGTACTCACGCTCGGAAATCTTGCCAACCAACCCTACGGTGGCTTCCTCAACCTCGAATACAAAATTGTCCTCTGTCACCCCCTCCTCCAAAGACTGACTGAAGCGGGGGAACGGAATCCCAGACTCCGGTCCAAAAACCGGAACCTTCACCTGTTCCAGCCGAAAGGTTGGGTTGTTTTTGCCCAGGGGCTAGTAGTTGGAGGCCATAATCTCCTCCACCAGGTCGCAGCCACCGGAGTAGTAGCACGCTGCCGTAAAAGCCTGATCACAAGCCTCCCTCGTCGAAGACACCTCCTCCGGCAGATCCACGCGCGTGAGCGGCGCCATCTCCTCCATCCTTGAAGTCAATGGATACTCCGAGAACTCCGCGCCATCCTCGGTAGTGCTACGGACCCCGTAGGTCTTCACGTAGAACCATTGCTCAAGCCAGCCGCGGTCCCATTTGCCCTTCTGACAGAAAGAGATCTCCAGGCGGTCCGTGCCTTGGTTCCTCTTAGACATAAAGGTGCAACTACCGTACTGGTAGGTCACCTCCACCTCCTTGCCCTCCCGCACCTCCTTCTTCTTCTACGGCTGCTTCTGTAGCTCGTAGTACGCGCAGAAGGTATCCACATCCGGCTCGGCACCGTAAGAAACGCACGCCCAGCAAAATTTGCTAAGCGTGAGGAAGGCGGTAGGGGTCAGATGGTGGAGCTGGACGTTGAAGGTCTCCAACACCCGGCGAAGGAAGGGGATGTAAGGAAGGCGGAGGCCGCAGGTGAAGAAGTCCCGAAAGACCACCGCATATCCCTCCTCTGGTTCCAGAATAGTCTGGCTCGGCAGAGGGATTTTTACCCTAGAAGAAGGAAAACATGACTCCTTCAACATCTCCGCGATTGCCTCTTCAGTAATAGAGGAGGGGCCAAAATCCCAAGACTTTATCGCCATATCTCTGGAATCCGCGGCGATCAGGTCTCCGACAGACGCAGAGACACTCCCCAAATCCTCCTCCACCAGCTTTTCAAACTCCAACTCGGAGGCAGAGGCAAGCATGCACTCCTCAAAGCGCGCACCCCAGCCGATGGCCCTAACACCGAGGAGGTGGCGGTAGGGTCCGAAAAAGGCGGGCCGATGAGTTTGGGCGAAGGCGGAAAGGAAAGCCACCGCGACAGCAGCCTAAGCGCGAGACGCAAGCAGAAAGACGGAACGCGCGAGGGCAGCAAAAGGCAAAAGCGAAGAGAGCAGAGAGCGATGTCTCAAATGCAATGAAAGCGAATGAGCAATGCAGGGGGGGACCCCGCCACCAACAACACCCTTATATAGGCAGCGGGCAGGCGGTCCGGCTCCCGCCATACAACGGTCACCTCCGGAAAATTCGCCTGCCGCACAACGGTCGTCTCCGAAAAAGTCGCAAGGTATGCAATGGAAACTGACACGGCATAAACGGCCACGCCATAGGACAACGGCTAAATTTGCTTCCCAACGGCTACTTTGACAAGACCAACGGCCGCGCCAGAGCGGGCCAGGGGGGAACCGGCGGGGATCGGTCGGAGACGTGACTATGCGCAGTCTCTGCCCCCGAGGACGTCCTTGCTTAGGGTGTTTTGAGCTCACGGCACGCTCAGGCGGACCGCGGTCTCAAAAGGGGGGAACTGTTGTAACATGGCCACCGCGAGTGGCGGAGACCTATGCAGTCAGCAGGTTATGAAGGCATCTCCGACCTGTTACCAAAACGGAGGTTGTGCTCCCACGCCTCCAAACCCGGGAAAGAGAACGGTTTGTTAGATTGAGCTTGCAGGTTGCGGACGACGGCCCTGGCGCGGTCTCCGCCCGACCGGCTCGCAGGCGTCTCCGGCCGATGGGGCGGAGGCCGCTCCGCCAAGAGACTAATTAAATGCCAACATTGTTTGGGTATGTGCAGGTAACCAGATGAGGGTGCTCGTGGACTGCGCGGGTGCTCCAGCATGGTCTCCGCCCATCGAGGCGAAGACCCAAGCAGGAGATCGGCGATCCTAGGATTCCGGAGGCCTACGGCTTCGGCACTCCCAGAGGCGGAGGCCCGAAGGCTCGTCGTCGGATCCTGAGGCCGGACAGAGCGGAGACCTACGGCGGAGGCCCTAAAGCCCATCACCGAGTCCTGAGGCCCGATGGGCCGGTTGATCATGCAGGCCTAGTACCAGATGGCGGCTTGGCAAGATTACCCCCGAGACGAAAGGCGAGTAGAGGAATATCCCAAGAATGTACTGTAGCAGTTGAGGGATACGACTGTAAACTCTGTGAAAGTGGTAGTTGAGCCATATAAATAGGAAACACTTGTAACAGTAAAGGGTTGGTTGGGGCAAGAATTAATGAAACCCTAGTTTTGTGTGCCATTTCCTTACTCGCCCATCTATTGCACCTGTTTCCCGTGCCTCCGCCGGGAGGAGCGGCGTTGTAGGCGGAGGCCTCTCCCTCCTCCACACTGTCTGAGAGGTGGAGGCCTCTACCTCCTCCACACTGTCTGAGACCGCCAGTTTCAATAGATGTCAATCCAAGCTGGCAGTTGTGTAAATTAACGCAGCGAGCAGCACAGATCAAGACCAAAATTGCATCTGTGCCAGGAATTGAGGGATGGGAATCAGGATCTAGTAGAGGGAAGAGAAGGAGAATGGAGGGTGGAGGGAGGCAGAGCTCGCCATGACAGAGACCTGAAGCATCGCGGTGCGCGGATAATGACGACTCAAGCGGAGGATGAGCCCGACATCCGTCGTATTTTCAGTGTGGGCTAAGGAGACGATTATTTTATCCGGGTGTAAGGGCTGATTAGCGGTGTGAGCCTTTTTATTTTACACGTATGGCGTCGTAAAAGCTAAGCTAAAAGCTTAATAAGATCACTCATGGATCAGCGTGTTTGAGAAGTAGTACTAATTAGATCGCCATCACGTAGAACTAATTATAGATGCAGTGTTAATGAGATTTGGATGCCAATGTATATATTTGGCAGACATGGGAGCTCGAGCATGCATGCAGCTGCTGCTTGTTGTTGATCATATATTGATCCATGGAGTGTTGTTTCTCGCTAATAGTATTTCACTCTATGGCTGCCCAGTAGGGTCTCTCCTAATATAAAAAAAATGCTACTTTTTCAGCCCGGTTTAGGGTTCCTTGGAAACCTCGTCATGGGGGTTCGAACCGGCAGTAATGTCATAGTTTGTAGTAGTGTTGGTATCCAAATCTCACGAACACGGCATCTAATATTGATACTAGGTGATGGCGATCTATGTATACACTTGTGGAGAGCTGTTGAAAAAACTACTACAAGTGATGGATGCACGGGTTCACGTTCATCGTCATCCACTGGAGGCCACCGGGCACCTTCCCCACAAGCATATATATATGGGCAGGCATGGCACAGATAGCTCCCTAGCTGATGTTGGCAGAATTTCCAACATAAGCTAGAGCTAGCGTTTCAAACACGCTGATCCAAGAGTGACGACTGATGAGCTTATTAATCTGCTAGATAGCTGATCCAAGAGTGAATGCAATAACTTGTAGGTCGAGATAAGATCACGTCACACGCATCATCGTCCCAGATGGATCTCGAACCCCTCCTGTTCTCAGTTAAGAAATTCATAATGCACAACAATTCTGTCTATGAATATATGTACTACTCATTCAGTTCTGGAGAGCAACTGCATGCATGCTCCCAAGTCTGCCAAATATATACACTGGCATCTAATGTTGGTACTAGGTGATGCCGATCTTCAGCAGTTCTGCCACTGGATGCCAAATATATTTATGGGCAGACATAGCTCACCTAGCTGCTGTTGGTATTGCAAAGCTAGCTGTCAACGAAATATGGTCGGCAGTCCACCGAGGGGGGTGCCCGTGGTGGTAGATTATCGGTAGACGGTGCGTGTAATCAGGAACCAGATGGTGACACAAGGCACAGAGATAGCGATTTAGACAGGTTCGGGTCGTCTGGTCGACGTAATACCCTACGTCTTGTGTCTTTGGTGTATTATATTGAGATGTATACAGATTAACCTGTCCTCTAGGGGACCCTTGTCTCTCCTTATATACTCCGAAGAGACAAGGTTACAAGTAAAGTATCCAATTTGGTACTATTACAATATCTAGTACAACTTGTAATCTTGATGTGCACGCCTTGATCTTACGTGCCGGGCCACCTCGGATGGTGCGGCCCATGTACCATCTTGTGGTACCCGGGGGTATATCCCCCACAGCTAGTCCTCGAGCGCCATGTATTCTGATGCGACACGCCATTTTAATCTTCTCCGAGCAGTGAGGCTTGAGTTCTTGACGTCTCTGACCACCGTTGTCGCCGGAGAAGTAGGTTGTCCGAAGAATGTATGGTGCTCTTAAGAAGAAAGAAAAAGATTTCTATCCTGGGAAGTGTGCCCACTTGTATTTCTGAAAAGAAATGTAAGTGTGTCTTGAAGCGTAGCGTCTTTGATCGTCAGAGGCGTAGTGGTCGAAAAACAAGCACATTCACCGCAAGGTAAAGTGTGCCCACTTAGTCTCCGAGCCTGGTAGTAGGTGACGTAGGCACGTGGTGCCAGGGTCTAAAAAGAATTCCCAGTTAAGTTGAGAATCCAATAAATCAGACAAAGGCGTCACGAGATGCACGGCAGGTGCATCGTACCGATGTAGTCCCCGAGCTTGCTGGAAGGTGAGGTATGAGCCTTATAGCAAGGTCTAAGTGAAAAAAATATCCCAAGCGTATGCGCGAGTCGCCACCGCATGTAGTCGAGACGCAAAGTCCCCGAGCCGTGGTCGGAGAGTGGTCAAGGCAGTCCCCGAGCACAGGTCGAGGAGCGAGCGACGAAGTCCCCGCGACGTGGTCGGAGAGTGGTCGAGGCAGTCCCCAAGCACAGGTGTAGTCCTCGAGCGTAGGTTGAGAAGCGAGCGACGAAGTCCCCGAGCTGTGGTCGGAGAGTGGTCGAGGCAGTCCCCGAGCACAGGTCGAGGAGCGAGCGATGAAGTCCCCGAGCCGTGGTCGGAGAGTGGTCAAGGCAGTCCTCGAGCGTAGGTCGAGAAGCGAGCGATGAAGTCCCCGAGCCGTGGTCGGAGAGTGGTCGAGGCAGTCCCCGAGCACAGGTCGAGGAGCGAGCGACGAAGTCCCCGAGCCGTGGTCGGAGAGTGGTCGAGGCAATCCCCGTGCGTTGGTCGAGAAGCGAGCAATGAAGTCCCCGAGCATAGCTCGAAATTACTGCAATATAAATATGTAGAATGGTAGTACATGATGTACAAAATAATAAATTATGAAGAAAATCAGCAGTGAAGAAATAGCGTATGACGCTCAGCAGTCATTTACAAATGAGCATGATGTGATAAAGCAGTTGGTGCTTTGTAAACATCAGTGTTAATGTGAAATTTGTGTTTATACTTAATATAAACTGCCCGACCAGTTAGTATGTAGCTGAGTCTCCAGCCCTAGCTAGCCCGTTAACCATAACGCGGGGCGCGGAGCCCGTGCACGTGTAGGACGAACAAAGCATCGCTAAGGAGCCGCTGCCGACCACCCATAACGCAGAGGGCAGACGCTCGTGCACGTGTAGGGAGGAGCCAGAGACAGGGCCTTTTCTAGAGACATCGAGCGTCAACATGATTGGTCGAGGATTTGCATTAAGTATAGCTGTATGTTATCTTTAAGATGGTATACATGGACAAACGTTATTTGAAGAATAATCATAACCAGGATGCTGTGGAGAAACGTCGTAATGAAAATTGTGTTAAATATAAATATTAGAAGTGTACTTATCTTTGATAGAAATCTGGTCGATGGCGATAAAGTTGTCCAGTCCTCGAGCTTTTCGGCCTGTTGTGACGGTGGTCGCGGTTGTCATAGCGCCGTTCTTCGTGGCGATCATTATTGCGACGTGGTCTGGTGGTCGAGGTGGTCGGAGCTCGGCAGAGCCGCTCGGGATGTGGTCGACGTGGTTTGTGGTTGATGTGGTCGAAGCTTGGCGGAGCCGCTCGAGACGTGGTCGACGTGGTCCATGGTCGATGTGGTCGGAGCTTGGCGGAGCCGCTCGAAACGTGGTCGACGTGGTCCGTGGTCGATGTGGTCGAAGCTCAGCGGAGCCGCTCGGGACGTGGTCGACGTGGCCTCGGTGGAGCCGCTCAATCGGCCCGCTTGGCTCGACGTGGCTTGCTAGACGGCTCGATGCGTGCATTGTCTTCGTAGTCGTCGTTGGCTTGTGTGGTGATCTAACTTGGACACATATATGCTTCCTTGGTTGCATGGTTCTGTAACATAGCACGGTGGCTTGATGCAGTCGGATAGCTTGTTCGATGCCTCGGAAGATCATCTCGGCGGTCATGTCGGCGTTGGAGAGCTTGTCACAAGACGGGATGAATAGACAGTGTTCGGCTTGATTGCGGCTGCATGATGCACACGTACGTATACACGCGCACATGTATGTGCCCCTGTAGATCCGTGGTTGCATATTTGCATGCATGTAGATCCGTTTATACTCTGAGTAGCAGATCCGTACAAGCACGAGGAGTCTGATCTGAGTGGGAGTCAAGGAGCCGCCGCGATTGACGCTACTCATTGCTTGTACAACTGTTCATGGTCTAGGATCACCACGCGCGATAGCATGCCGCCGCAAATCGTCGCGTGATGCCGAGGCGATCTTGCCATCTAGCGGGCCGTCGATCGTCGATAAGTTGCTGCCAGGATAGCAGTGCTTCGATTTGGCGACGCGTGTTGTTCGGAGATACGCCGTGATCGTTGAGGGATGTTGATCTTGAGTTATGCCATCTGATTCACCAGGGATCAGCGCGCATGAGCCCCTAAAAGGGGACCCCTACCTGGCGCGCCACTGTCGACGAAATATGGTCGGCAGTCCACCGAGGGGGGTGCCCGTGGTGGTAGATTATCGGTAGACGGTGCGTGTAATCAGAAACCAGATGGTGACACAAGGCGCAGAGACAGCGATTTAGACAGGTTCGGGCCGTCTGGTCGACGTAATACCCTACGTCATGTGTCTTTGGTGTATTGTATTGAGATGTATACAGATTAACCTGTCCTCTAGGGGACCCTTGTCTCTCCTTATATACTTCGAAGAGACAAGGTTACAAGTAAAGTATCTAATTTGGTACTATTACAATATCTAGTACAACTTGTAATCTTGATGTGCACGCCTTGATCTTACGGGCCGGGCCACCTCGGATGGTGCGGCCCATGTACCATCTTGTGGTACCCGGGGGTATATCCCCCACACTAGCAATATATTAGCGGTATTGCAAAGCTAGCAATATATTAGCTTCGCACAGACGCTAACGCAATTTTTTTATTTTTAATCCTTTTTTATTAAATATTTTAATAACAATCGCTCCTAAATTTTTTTCGGATTTCACCCTTTTGGTCGCGCCAACACCGCTGGCGCGATCAAATAACGTTGTCGGGCCACATGCATTGGTGCGGCAACATCTGCCACGTTAGACGGCGTTTTTGACATGGAAAACACTGTCACGCCACTCCCGCTGGCGTGACAGTATTGTTCTATCGCGCCACCGGGAGTGGCGTGACAAGACCAAACCTTTGAAAAATCATAACTCTTTGATACGACGTCGGATGAAGATAAAATTTATATAAAAATTGTAGGTCTCGATGAAATCTATAACTTTGTAGTTTTGAGTTTTTCATTTAAGGACGTTAAGATGCTCAACAAAATAATATAAAATTTTAGGAGCATAATAACCGCATACTAGTGCTCGTAGCATTAGACAAATAATATCTTTTCCGTATGGTGTCAAATGAAAATACTTTTTACATCAAAGTTGTAGCTCTCAATGAGATCTACAACTTTATACTTCTGAGTTTTCACATTTGAAGTCGCTAAGATGCTTAAAAATAATATAAAACTTCAGTAGTATAAAAATCATGTACTAGCGCTTATCGCATTAGAAAAATAATATCGTTTTGGTATCATGTCAAATGAAGGTACTTTATATATCAAAGTTGGAGCTCTCAATGAGATCTAAAACTTTTATTTAAAAAGTATTTTTATGTGACATCAAATAAGAAATATACGAATTTTCTAAAAACATAAGCTTTGATACACGATTAATATGCTGCTAAAACTTTATATTAGTTTTTAGAGTATGTTAACAACCTCAAACATGAAAACTCAAAACCATAAACTTGTAGATCTCATTAAGGGCTACAACTTTGATATAAAATGTTTATTTATTTGACACCATATAAAAACGATATTATTTTTCTAATGCGACAAGCGCTGGTACGCGATTATTATGATGCTGAAAGTTTATATTATTTTTCGTGGATTTTAAGCATCTCAAATGTAAAAACTCATAACTACAAAGTTATAGATCTCATCGATAGATATAATTTTCACGTAAAAAGTATCTTCATTTAACAACATACAAAAAATATATTATTTTTCTAATGCGACAAGCACTTTTACGCGGTTATTATGCTCCTAAAATTTTATATTATTTTTTTGAGCATTTTAACGTCCTCAAATGAAAAAACTCAAAAATACGAAGTTGTAGACCTCATCGAGAGCTACAATTTTTATATAAATTTCATCTTAATCCGACGTTCTATCAAAGAGTTATGATTTTTCAAATGTTTGGCCTTGTCACGCCACAGCAAGACCAAGCGTGATGGCCGGCGGCTCCAGGAGCAGGAGGCCAGCTGCTGCCCACTCCTTCATCCTCCTAGCGCTGGTGGCGCTCACCCCCGCCGGCAAGGCGAGCGCGGCCACGTTCCAGGTCACCAACCTCTGCCCCTTCACGGTGTGGCCAGCTGCGATCCCGGCCGGGGGCACTCAGGTGTAGCCTGGCCAGACGTGGATCTTCAAGGTGCCGTCGGGGACGGGTGGCAGGGTCTGGGGGCGCACTGGCTGCCGCTTCGCCCCCAGTGGCTATGGGTGGTGCGCCTCCGGCGACTGCGCTGGCGCCCTGCGCTGCCAGCTCTCAAGCAAGCCCCCGGCAAAGCTAGCCGAGTTCACCATCGGCGGCGGTGGCAGCGCCGCGGCAGACTATTACGACCTCTCGGTGGTCGACGGCTTCAACCTGCCCATAGACTTCAGGTGCGACGGCGAGGTCCACACGATCCGGTGCAGGAACCCCGGCTGCCCCGACGCCAACCACCGCCCCGGCGAGGGCAAGGTCCACAGCTGCAAGGCCGACAGCGACTACCACATCGTCTTCTGCCCAAAGTAAACTAGGCGTCATGCATCTCAATCACTTCTGTCTTCTGAGAGGGTGACTAGCTTGTTGTCAGTATCTATCTACCGCTTCAGTTGATTCCGTGGATAAAATAAAAATAAATCCAATCGAGTGAACACTGTGATCGTCCATGCATGTCAATGGTAAATAATATTGATGTTTGGTGATAAGGAGGCTGTATGCTACTAAATTCAGAAAATAATCTCATATGTATCACCTCTTTAATAATCTTCTTAGTAAATGAAAAAGGAAAGAACCTTCATTTATTTATCTCTCGTCAGAGACATGCGCAACCTGCAGCGCACATCAGAAAGCACAACTAATCTGGCTAATTCTTCAGTTCTGGATGGCCAAATACATGTTTGGTTCAGTCATGTATTTCAGTTTCACAAAATGATTGGTGAAAGCCGTATTCATAAGCAAGCTTATTTATATTGAAAAATAGATTAAAGTTGGGGATGTAGCTCAATTGGTAGAGCGCTAAGCTTTGCATAGTCAGAGGTACGGGGTTGAACTCCTCGCATCTCCAATGTAGTCTTTTATAATTTAATATATTACTATATTTCTCTCAATAATAAGATCATCTATCCATCTTCAATCCTTACATTGCTCTAAGGTGTGGTGATTTTGTCTATTTTGAAAGTTAGAGAATATAGGATTTTTGTGTTCTGAGTGTAGAGAGTTTTCAGACTCGGCAACAACAGTTCAAGGGCTCAAATGGACCTCACTCAATTTTTTTATTTCTCTCAACACGAGTTAAATATATAAAAAAACCGTATACACCTTCATCGAAGGAACCTTATGGACGAAGTTTTCGTCTTTATTGGTTGAACAAGCAGCAACTGCATGCTCCTCTATGCATGTCTGCCAAATATATACATTGGCATCCGAGTCTCATTAACACGGCATCTAATACTACTAGATCATAGTAACTTGATGGCGATCTGTGTATACATTTGTGGCGAGCCTTTGCAAAAACTACTATAAGTGATGGATGCATGGGCTCATCTTCAGCCATTGGGGCCAGCTTCAGTTCACCTCATATATGGGCTGGCTATAGCTGCTGCCATGCTTGGTGGAAAGCACCTTCAATTCACCAACAGAAGTTCAGTGAGCTTATTAAACAACTAGCTTGGGTTCATAATTAAGAATTCTTAGCAGTTAGTCTTGAGACAAATTCGAGGTCCGTGAGTGAAATTTACTCTTGTTTAACTAAAAAGGATGACATGACTCAACCACCCTTAGAGAGTGTAAGATTTTTTGTTTTTTTTTTTTTGTTTTCGAGTGTAGGGAGTTTTTGGACTCGACGACAAGTTCAAGGGGTCAAATGGACTTCACTCTATTATTTTATTTCTCTCAACATGAGTTAAATATATACAAAATAGAAGGTATACACCTTCATCGAAGCAACCTTATAGCTGAACTTTTCTCCTTTATTGGTTGAACAAGCAGTAACTGCATGCTCCCCTATGCATGACTGCCAAATGTATGTACATTGGCATCCAAGTCTGACTAACACGGCATCTAATACTGGTACTAATAGATCATAGTAACTTGATTGCGATCTGTGTATACACTTGTGGCGAGCAGTTGCAAAAACTACTATAAGTGATGGATGGGTTCACCTTCAGCCACTAGGGCCACCTTTACTTCACCTCATATATTGGCAGGCTAGCTGCTGCCTTGGTATATTGGAAACGACTGGCAGTACACCTCAAGAATTTCGACCAATCTTAACCTAGTGCAGTTAAGTTTGAAAGGAGGTGTTAGACAATATGTAACAACATATTGGTGCCTGTGAGTAATTAACGTGGGGTGTACACGGTGGCAAGCACTTGATTTGCATAGGCCAAGGGAAGTACAAAGGTTGTTGTATAAAAAACAAAGGTTGTACATTAGAATGTAGATATGTATATTAGAGTGTAGCACATTTGTTTGACTTATGGATCCACAATCTGTTATAGCTGCTGGTTAGCCGCCTCTTTTTTATCTCCTTTTTTGTTTCTTCATTTGTTCCTGGCTTTGTATCTTGGTTTCTTGGAACTCCTCTTTTTATTGTTAATAATGCAGGGGGGGTATACGCCGACTGGGTCAGCAGTAAGGCTGGGCAAAAATAACCGAGAACCGAACCGAAAGAACTGGAACCAAAACCGAAAGAACTAGAACCGAAAATTTCGGTTAGCTGTTCGGTTCTCAGTTCTGAGGAACCGAATTAACTGATCAAATTTCGGTTCCTGGGCTCAGTTAACCGAAATAACCGAAGGAACCAAAATTCACAAATAAGCCCAATAAACCTTACAACCTAGGCCTAATACCAACTTAATCCTAGATATAAAAGGTGGATGACACCCCCTCACAGCCTCACACCCTCACATTTTTTAAAATCTCGGCATTGTGCTTTTTTTAAAATATTTTTCCCTATTTTTTCTATTCTTCTTTTTTTTTTGCTGCTTGTGTAAATCCTCGGTTAGTTCGGTCGGAACCGGAACCGAACCGAACTAACCGAAACCGATTTTGCTCGGTTCCAAGATTTCCGAAGAACCGATCAGTTCCTATTTGTAGAGAACCGAATTTGTGTCATAAACCGAAGAACCGAACCGAAACCGATCGGTTAACCGAACGCTCAGGCCGAGTCAGCAGCCAGCCCCCCGCCGACCCCCACTCCCACAATTATTATTTTTGAAATTGGGCCATTTCACTTGTATTTCGCCGGCCTTGCCGTTCATGCCCACGCCCCACGCAGCCAACCAGCCCAACATGATAGCAGCTATGCAGTAGATCCAAAATTGCTAACATCAGCACATATCCCATGCTTTTTGAAGTAAAAAAAATCATAGCTCCTAAACCAAGTATCCAGATTGTACCACATGGATACATTTCGATAAAAAAATTTAACAAACATTTATCTCATGATGAACATGTATTTAAAGATAATCGTCGAACATCACATTAACACTACACGAACATCGCAAAAAATAGCATAGAACATCATATGTATACTAAGTGAACATCACATATGTCATGAAATGTAAAATAAAAAATAAATAAAATTAGTGAAGTAATTAATTCTAGTTAAATGAAAAGAAGAAAAAATGGTACGGAACATCATAAATACATTGTAGAACATCACAAATTATATCATAGAACATCATATGTATACTACGTGAACATTACATGTAGCATGAAATGTAAAATAAAATAACAAAATTAGCAAAGTAATTAATTAGAGTCAAATAAAAAGAAGAAAAAAAGCTATTGAACATCACAAAAATATATCCTAGAACATCAAATGTATACTACCTAACATCACAAATACATCGTAGACCATCACATTAACACTACACGAATATCACAAAAATATAGCATAGAACATCATCTATATACTACATGAACCTCACAAAATATCATTAAATGAAAAATAAAATATTAAAATTAGTGAAACAATTAATTAAAGTCAAATAAAAAGAAGAAAAATGCTACCGAACATCACAAAATATATCCTAAAACATCAATGTATGCTTACTGAACATCACAAATACATCATAGAACATCACATTTCTACTCGCAGACATCAAAAAATACATCATAAAACATTACATATATACTACATGAACATCACGTGTATCTATAAATAAAAAAAAGTGAAACATATAAAAAAGAAATTAAAAATGTATAAATGTTAAAAAATAAAAAAGAAAAAAAGAAACAAAAATAAAAAACTAAATAGAAGCAAGGAAAGGAAACTAAATAGAAACACACATTTCTCTTAGAATGCCTAACGATGTTCAACTCCTCGCACCTCCAACCAAATCGAACCGAAGTTTTGATGTTCCAGCTGTGCTGATCCACCGAAATTTCTTTTTATTTAATATTTTTTCTCTCATAACGGTCCAAAACTTTTTATTTACTCTTTTTTTCTCTCAAAATGCATTACAATGTTCAACTCCTCCCATCTTCAACCAAATTGAATCGAAGTTTTGATCTTCCAGCTGTGCTGATATGCTGAAATTTCTCATCGCCCGTGATGCAAACTACAAGCTCCGCCACGGCCATGCCATCCCCTGCATTCTTGTTGCGCTTTGCATGGCTCGATGTCAATCCAGGATGGCAGTTGCATAAATTAAAGCACCAAGAATTGAGGGATGGGAATCGGGATCTAGTAGAGGCATGAGAAGGAGAACGGAGGGTGGAGGAATGGAGTGCTCGCCATGACAGAGACCTGAAGCGCCGCGGTGCGCGGACAACAACGACTCGAGGAGTGGAGGATGAGACCGACATCCTTCGTGTTTTTAGTGTGGGCTAAGTAGACAATTATTTTATCTAGGTGTCAGGGCTAATTACCGGTGTGAGCCTTTTTATTTTACAGTCCATCCAAACAAGGTTTTTGTGATCAATCTGGAAGATTTGTGGGCTCCAATTTTACACTGGTGTCTGGATATAAAACCAGCCGTCCAAACATGATGGAAGGCTTTTGAACGGTGAAGGCCATATTCGAGTGAAGTCACTTTTTGCATTATCTGTTATACGGTCAGACTTACCGGTACAAGTAAAATAATTAAAAGTAATTATATTTATAAATGAAACAAACATTGGCGATGTAGCTCGGCGAGTTCTTTAACAAGCAGGGCTGCATCGGTCCGGCCGACCTACGGCTTGTAACTACCGTCATGGCTTATACTTCTGTTTGTAAGGCTACATCGGTCCAGCCGACCTCTTGCGAGCTCTAATGTAAGCTAGTTATCGATTCACTACTGGAAACTCGAATTGTTCTATGAGTGTTTAATTTTTCTGTGCGTTTTTTTTTTGGTACGCACAGAAAAATTATGATTTTTCTATCGGTTTCAAAATATCCTGACAGAAAAATACGAAAAAAAATGCAACTTATTCTGTCGGTTCTTTAAAAACGCACAGAAAAAATATATACACGCACAGAAAAAATATTATTATTCTGTCGGTTATTTCAAAATGCATAGAAAAAACGTACACGCGCACAGAAAAAACCAAGAAATCCTAACCCTAACCCGCCACAGACTCGCCCGCTCGGCTCCTCACGCACGCACGCTCCCCTCCCTCCCTTCTTCCCTTGCTTCCCTCCCTCCCCTCCCTCCCCTCCCCCCCCCCCCACTCCCCTCCCGTCCTCCCTTTGCCCGCACCCCATCCTCCGCCAGATCCGCCCCCCCTCCCTCCCTTCTTCCTCGGCGCGGCCGATGCCGCCTTCCCCTTCCCCCCTCCCCTACCTTCTTCCCGAGATCCGGCGCGGTCGGCGTTCCCAGCACGGCCCTCCTCCTCCCGCTCCCCACCGGCGAGATCCGTGGCCGGTGCCGCCCTCCCTCTCCCCTACCTTCTTCCCGCGCCCCCCTCCCTCCTGCTCCCAACCGGCAAGATCCGTGACGGTGCCGCCCTCCTCTCCACCCCCCCTCCCTACCTTCTTCCCCGACACGGCCCCTCCCCTCCTGCTCCCCACCGGCAAGATCCGTGGCGGCCGGTGTCGCCCTCCCTCTCCCCTACCTTCTTCCCCGGTGTGGCCCCTCCTCCTCCTCCTCCACTTCCCCTTCCCTACCCCTGGATTTCCACGCATGAGTACCACTTGCCTCTTCCAAACCCTACCTCCCTACCCGTCGCGAATCTGGTGGTGCGGGCTATAGGGGGAGTGAGTGGTGCTCCCATCGAGGGTGCCATGGCCTGCTTGGGGAGCCTCCGTGGATCTGGGCGACATCAAGGTGTCCCCCGCTCTTTGCCCCATCTCCTCAGATCGGCTTCCCATACAGGCGGAGAGGTCGAGCACGGCGTCAGGCGCTCATGGTGACGAGGTGGCCTTCTCCATCCATATCGCCATGGGCCACTCAGCATCTTCGATAAGCTCGGCAGGCTCGCCAAGCCATGCATCCTCGCTCTCACGGTGAGTGCCCCCCTCTCCCTCCTCGCCTCACTTCTGTTTCAATTTGCTGTGTTGTGCTCTGTAGATGCTGGGCAGAGGAATTAACTCTTGGATCGTATAGCCTTGAAGAATTGAACAAATTAAGTCTAGCAAATTATCAGTAATGTAACATAGTCATGGTTGTTTTTTTGTTTCTGCCCATATCTTCAAAGTTCAAGCATAATGTAACATAGTCATGGTTGTTTTTTTGTTTCTGGCCATATCTGTACTAATTCAGAGTTAAAGCATACCAAAGAGAGGTTTGCCAAGATCATAACAGGGGCAAAAGGAAAAAAAATCTCTGCTGATATTTATCTGTTCTACATCCAAGATTGTTTAGTTGCAACTGTAATTTCTTTTTTTGTCTATATCTAGCAAAGTGGCGAGATCAGATATCTCAATTAGGAGCTTGCTTTTCAACCAATTGTCCTAGGATCTCCATCTTGTTTTTTACTTTCTGCAGATTTTCTTATGTATAACAACTAAATAAATGTTTCATGTGTGGTGCAGATTTTCTTATGTATAGTACCTTTATGTTGTGGGAGGGTTATGTGGCTGGAGGAGGCTTGTTGAATGCTGCTCCATGAGGTTGTGAGTTCGGTAACAGCAGGTAGCAACATTTAAGACTTCTGAAGAGTCCAGGGCTCTCTTAAGTCCTACTTTTCTTAAAAAATATACAGCATATATATTTTTTTTATTTGAAACTACATATGTTCTTACAAATCACAAGTCGAAATGTCACATTTAGAACTGTGTCGATGTCCTATCATCTACGTTTGTAATTGAGGTAATTGTTCTTTAAAATTGCTTTATTAATTATAGTAGTATGTGGAGTGAAAGGGAAATGCTGAAATTAATTGCATAAGATAGGCATAGCAACTGTCCAAACTTCCTAATCTGGAATAAGCGTTGTTGCTTTGTTGCTCGCAGAATTCTGGAAGCAAGTTCCTCCAAATGAACCTTCTATTAGTGACTGCAGCCATCATACTTATAGTAATCTAATTACCACCTTCTATGTTGCAGTTTCGTGCTGCGCTGCTCTCCCCTTCCCTAACTATGCCTTGTGACTTTTTTTGTTTTGTACTACTCTTGAGTGGCTGTGATGAATCAAGTTTCCATTAGAGAACTTCTGCACTTTAGCACCTTATGAGCTGGTACTTGGGATATTTTGTTCTGTTTGCCTGCTTAACTAGGATGGCTTGTACCAGTATAAGCAACCAGTTCTGTGGCTAGTTCAATTCCCATTAGATAGAGAGAATTAAATTAAGTTCCAGGTGAAATTAAGTTGCAGTTGTCATGCTGATAATGGGTAAATCTGAGCCGTTTCTCGAGTTCTTTTGCTCTTGTTCTTTTGCTCTAGGTGAAATATATGTAGTTCTTGTGCTCCTGTTACCAGATTTGGCACCCCATCCATCTGCTTTCCAGTCCTTGTTACTAGAATCAGCTGTCTCTTTCCATTGAGCAGTACCTTGTGAGTTCTCAGCAGGCACAACATTCCATCTTATCTTTCTCACCCCAACTGGATCCTGCATTAGACTTGGCATTTGGTCTTCCAATTCTATCTCCAGCATTCCAAGCAAAGCCTCCCCAATCAGTGGAATTGTCCTGCACCTTAGCATGCACTTCCCATGAATTATCTTGATCTGTTGGCTTGGCAGCACTAGCATTTTGTTCCCAACTTGAGTTCATTGTTGTGCCATTTTCCCATGAGCTGCCTTTCTGAATATTTTGCTCTCCAACTTAAGTATTATACAACACCTCAGAATATCTAATAAACCCAATCAAACTAGAATAGACACTGCTCATGTTTGCAGGGTGTCATCCTTCTCATCGCCTACTTCAACAGCGGCTCAGGTCGGTTAAAGATTCTCGGTTAGACTCACTCACTCAATTTTCCTGATTAATGTTGGATTACGAAAAGTCTGTGCTTGCTACTTGGCGATAGAACATGGCTTGTGACATGTACAAATCAAATTATTTGTTGTAGGGTGGCGAAAGAGTTTGTAACTTTTTAAATCAAATTCATCAATTGTTTTGTAGTCAGTACATGGTCTGATAGTGGGGACACACCAAGCATGCACAATTGCTATTTGGTTGTTAAAAAGTAATAAATGCATATGTATTATTATGCAATTTTGAAAGCAAACTGACTTGAGTTAGTATGTATTGAATTGACAGCTATGAATTATGACCGTTCTATGTTATTGGCATGTACTGGTTTGTTCCAAAAGACCAAAATAAAACCAATCAGTGTTTCCTTGTACTTCTAGTTTGACTCTTTCTTTAATGGCCAGGTGTAACTGTTACAAGCAGAGAGGCTGTGACCAGGTCTGAAGGTATATTTTCCCCCCTCCCTTCCACTTCTCTTTTTGGGTGTCAAATCACCTGCTGATGTTATTTTTTTAGTCATCCAAATTTCTGACTTCTCTCTTAAACTTGCTCTTCAACGTGTCATTAGACTTGCAGCCTGAAATATATTTTTTTTGTTCTCTCTGATTACAAGGTTGCACTTGCTATTGTAGTTTGCAATTAAGACGCTCAACTAGTTTTAACAATATATCTTATTCGTGGCTATGTTATTGTTATCTTAGCATTGTTTCTCAAGCATTATTATCAGTAATACTATTTCAACTGAGTAGTATGGTTTTTGTGTTATCCTTGAGTTTTTGTAGTGGGAAGCGAGAACCAAGTAGTCAATTATGCTGGTATTCATGCCTTCATGGACATGTGGTTTAGTTTTGATTTATTCCATATGTTCATATCGCCTGTGGTTGGCTCCTTTTGTCTAGCAGTATCATTCGATCTCTTTTTTACTTAACTAGGTTTAGTTGTTGTCTTGATCTGATACTATTCTCAAGTTGTAAAACCAACTCTATGCAAATACATCTTGAGGCCATTTTAGTGCTTGAACAAAAAAGGTTACATATTAGGTTTGGGAGAACAGAGCATTGTATACTCTGCATCTAAAAATACTAATTCGATGTGCAGGAGCATGCCTCTCATTTACCTTCCCTTTTTTTCCGTAACAGCTCCTGAGCACTGAAGATACATGGATGTACGCACCTCTTGCCTATAACCACATGAGCATGGACCTCAGTCCAAATGTTGCTGTGAAGCAATCATGACTGTCTGAAAAGAGTTGTCTGAACTGATCAGATGGGAGCTAGAACACAGTGCATGGTCCATCTTTTCATAAATCTGTAATTAGCCCTGACTTTACATTCTTCAGTTGCTTCTTGCAAGTATGAGCAAGAAGTTCTTTTGAAATAAAAATTGTACCATGGGTTCCCTTGTCATATGAGATATCAACAGTTCACGGAAATGGGAATTTTTCTAGGGTGCATTAATGAATGTGCTGAACATTTGGATCTTTATATGTATGCTATCTATTATGTTGTGATGAAATTACAGTATGGACAGTCCATATTTAATATGTTGTTGCTACTGTTCTGTCTCTATATAATTATTGTATCCAATTTGCTGCATGGTTAAGGGTTTTTCTGTCGGTGGTCTGTTATTTTTCTGTGCGTTAACCGAGACCGACACAACATTTAAATTTAATCTGGGCTAACGCAATTTTTCTGTGCGCGTAACACGCACAGAAAAATCATTTTCCTGTCAGGCTTTTCTTTTTTTCTATGAGGATCAACGCACACAACATTTAAATTTAATCTGGGCTAACGCAATTTTTCTGTGCGTGTAACACCCACAGAAAAATTATTTCTGACGGCGAACACACAGAACAATTGAATTTTTCTGTCATTATATTTCTGTGGGTATTTTTCTGAGGGTACACCGTCAGAAAAATATTTTTCTGACGGTATTCGCATTTTTCTGTGTGTTTTCGCACACACAGAAAAATGCGAGATACCAGTAGTGATTCTTATCTAGTTCAAGTACGGCTGCATCGGTTAAGTTCGACCTCCACTGCTCGAATTAGATTAAGGTCAAGTTATCAGCTCTACCAAAAGGTGACATCCTTTGGGTAGATTCATTAAGTTATCGATCTTGCTGATGTTCTTATTGTCATTAGTTTCAGCAATATCAACCTGCCCTATCGAGATCGATCTAGATCGGCCTCACATCCTTTTAGTCCCTCGTTTATTTTGTTACCTCGTGATGGTTCTTATTTTAAACGATGGATTGTGTTTCATCGGCTGTTCTACTTCGATCTTGGTCGTGCATAATACGCGGTCAAGGCATGTCTGACCTTGAAACGGTTTACTAGCTAGTTGAATCTGGTCTATAGCTCGCTATTATGGATGTAATGGTCCGGTCAATCCTCACTATTAGTACTTTAGATCGGAGGATGCTAGCTAGTAGATTTGCTTTCGACCAGGCATGACCTTGACTGTTTGCTATACCTGCATCGGCTAAATAGCCGATCACCTATACTCTAGCATTTACAGTATGTCTTCATGATTCTGTTAAATGTGAATAGATCTATTTATTTTAAAGGTTTAATTTGTTGTCTTTATCACGGCTGCCATCGATACGGTCGAACCACATTGTTAAAGATAACAGGTCAGGTCTGATGAATTTATAGATCTGTCCATACTGAATAGTCGATTATTCTCATGCTGTAATCCCTTTTCTACCTGAATCGGCTATTTCAGCCGATTCACATGCGTTGTCACACATATAGCATGTCGTTCAGAAACATGTCGACGTATAGGTGATTTTATGAATTATTTGGCTTTAGTTTGTTGTTATCATCATAGCTGCATTGATCTGGTCGAACCTCACTATTGATGATAACATATTAGATTCAAAGCGTTTCTAGATCCATTTGTACTGGATAGACAATTTATTCGCATGTTTAATTCCTTTCTCGTTAAACTCATTGGCTCAATGCTTTACACCGATTATATTTATCTAGTTGATGATATTACTTATATCTAAGTGCATTGTATTCATTACTGTGAAATCAATCACGATCCGCGAGCTTTATAGTCGATTTCTTCTCGTATCGGCTATTTAGTCGATTTTACCGTCTGGCTGCTCCCGAAGCGGCACACTTGGAACTGTCTGGGCAAAACCGACATGTTCCACCCTAAATTACTGATAATATTTCTCTTCTTGTCAATTGTAGGTCAAATTGACTGGCACGCCCTCGGGAGGAATTCACAGGGTCGACTGGTCCTGCGTTGAAGCCAAGTGGATCTCCAGCCTTACTCCATCAAGCATATCCTTCCGGCTTGCTGTGTGTTGAAATTTTTTCGTGCCGACAGCCTATTAATTTTACAGTCCATCCAGACTAGGTTTTTTAGATCAATCTGGAAGGTTTGTGGGCTCCAATTTTACACTGGTATCTGGATATGAAACCAGCCGTCCAAACATGATGGAAGGATTTTGTACCGGTGAAAGCCATATTCGAGTGAAGTCACTTTTTGCATTATCTGTTATACGGTCAGACTTACCGGTACAAGTAAAATAATTAAAAGTAATTATATTTATAAATGAAACAAACATTGGCGATGTAGCTCAATTTGTAAAGCATGAAAATACGCATGATTCAAGGTACAGGGTTCAACTACTCGCATCTCCAAAAAAATTTATTTAGTCTTTTTTCTCTAAGAATTCATAACGGTCCAAAATCTTATTTTTTACTTTTTTAGCCTCTCTGTATTTACTCTTTTTTTCTCTTAGAATGCCTAACAATGTTTAACTCCACGCGTCTCCAACCAAATCGAATCAAAGTTTTGATGTTCCAGCTGTGCTGATGCGCAGAAATTTCTTTTTATTTTCTCTTTTTTCTCACAATAACGGTCCAAAAAAATTATTTCCTCTTTTTTCTCTCCAAATGCATTACAATGTTCAGCTTCCCGTGTCTTCAACCAAATCAAATCGAAGTATTGGTGTTCCAGCTGTGCTGATATGCCGAAATTTCTCATCGCCCGTGATGCAAACTCCAAGCTCCGCCGAGGCGATGCCATCCCCTGCATCCTTCTTGCCCTTTGCATAGCTCGATGTCAATCCAGGATGGTAGTTGCGTAAATTAAAGCATCGAGTAGCACAGATCGAGAACAAAATTGCATCGGCGGCATGAATTGAGGGATGGGAATCGGGATCTAGTAGAGGCAAGAGAAGGAGAACGGAGGGTGGAGGGAGGGAGAGCTCGCCATGACACAGACCTAAAGCACCGCGGTGCGTGGACAACGACGACTTGAGGAGCGGAGGATCAGACCGACATCCATCGTGTTTTTAGTGTGGGCTAAGGAGACGATTATTTTTGCCTAGGTGTAGGCGTCAATTACCGGTGTGAGCCTTTTTATTTTATAGTCCACCAAACAAGGTTTTTGAGATCAATCTGGAAGATTTGTGGGCTCCAATTTTACACCGGTGTTTGGATATAAAACCAGCCGTCCAAACATGATGGAAGGATTTTGTACCAGTGAAAGCCATATTCGAGTGAAGTCACATTTTGCATTATCGGTTATACGGCGAGATTTACCAGTACAAGTAAAATAATAAAAATTAATTATATTTGTAAATGAAACAAACGTTGGGGATGTAGCTAAATTGGTTGAGCTTGAAAATACGCATGATTCAAGGTACAGGGCATCTCCAAAATTTGTATTTACTCTTTTTTCTCTAAGAATTTGTAACAGTCCGAAATCTTTTTTTCACTTTTTTATCCTCTCTGTATTTACTCTTTTTTCTCTTAGAATGCCTAACGATGTTCAACTCCTCGCGTCTCCAACCAAATTGAATCGAAGTTCTGATGTTCCATCTGGGCTGATGCGCAGAAAGTTCTTTTTATTCTCTTTTTTCTCTCAATAATGGTCCAAAAAAATTTATTTACTATTTTATCTCACAAAATGCATTACAATGTTCAACTCCCCGCGTCTTCAACCAAAATGAATCGAAGTTTTGTAGTTCTAGCTGTGGTGATACGCCAAAATTTCTCATCGCCCGTGATGCAAACTGCAAGCTCCGCCGAGGACATGCCATCCCCTGCATCCTTGTTGCCCTTTGCACGGCTCAATGTCAATCCAGGATGGCAGTTGTGTAAATTAAAGCATCGAGTAGCATAGATCGAGACCAAAATTGCATCGGCACCAAGAATTGAGGGATGGGAATCGGGATCTAGTAGAGGCATGAGCAGGAGAATGGAGGGTGGAGGGAAGGAGAGATCACCATGATAGAGACTTGAAGCGCCGCGGTGCGCGGACAACAACGACTTGAGGAGCAGAGGATGAGACCGACATCCTTTGTGTTATTAGGGTGGGCTAAGGAGACGATTATTTTTGCCTGGGTGTACGGGCTAATTACCAGTGTGAGCCTTTTATTTTATAGTCCATCCAAACAAGGTTTTCGTGATCAATCTGGAAGATTTGTGGGCTCCAATTTTACAACGGTGTTTGGATATAAAACCAGCCGTCGAAACATGGTGGAAGGATTTTGTACCAGTGAAAGCTATATTCGAGTGAAGTCACTTTTTGCATTATCGGTTATACGGTGAGATTTACCGGTACAAGAAAAATAATTAAAATCTGTTATATTTATAAATGTAACAAATGTTGGGGATGTAGCTCAATTGGTATAGCGTGAAAATATGCATGATTCAAGGTACGGGGTTCAACTCCCCGCACCTCCACAAATTTTTATTTAGGGGGTGTTTGGCATGGCTCCTCTTGAGGGGCTTCTCCAGAGGAGCCACAAACGTTTTCGAGGAGCTACAATTCATGGCTTCTTCAAAATGGCTCCGGCTCCTCTGTTTTTTACTGAAAAATGGCTCCTCCAGGAAAACATTTGGCAGGGCTCCTCCGCAGGAGTCGGAGCCAGAGCCAGGGAGGAGCCCTACCAAACAGGCCCTTACTCTTTTTTCTCTAAGAACTCATAACGGTCTAAAATCTTTTTTTACTTTGTTATCCTCTCTGTATTTACCCTTTTTCTCTTAGAATACCTAACGATGCTCAACTCCTCGTGTCTCCAACCAAATTGAATCGAAGTTTTGATGTTCCAGCTGTGCTGATGCACAGAAATTTCTTTTTATTTTCTCTTTTTTCTCAAAAACGGTCCAAAAATTTTTGAATTGGACTTTTCTCTCAAAATGCATTACAATGTTCAACTCACGGCGTCTTCAACCAAATCGAATCGAAGTTTTGATGTTCCGGCTGTGCTGATATGCCAAAATTTCTCATCACCCGTGATGCAAACTACAAGCTCCGCCTAGGCCATGCCACCCTTTGCACGGCTCGATGTCAATCCAGGATGGCAGTTGTGTAAACTAAAGCATCGAGCAGCACAGATTGAGACCAAAATTGCATCGGCACCAAGAATTGAGGGATAGGAATTGGCATCTTGTAGAGGCAAGAGAAGAAGAACGGAGGGTGGAGGGAAGGAGAGCTCACCATGACAGAGACCTAAAGCACCGCGGTGCGTGGACAATGATGACTTGAGGAGCGGAGGATGACACCAACATCCTTCGTATTTTTAGTGTGGGCTAAGCAGACTATTATTTTTATCTAGGTGTAAGGGCTAATTACCGGTGTGAGCCTGTTTATTTTATGGTCCATCCAAACAAGGTTTTCGAGATCAATGTGGAAGATTGGTGGGCTCCAATTTTACACCGGTGTATGGATATAAAACTAGCCGTCCAAACATGATCGAAGGATTTTGTACCGGTGAAAGCCATATTCCAGTGAAGTCACTTTTTGCATTATCTGTTATACGGTGAGATTTACCGGTACAAGTCAAATAACTAAAATTAATTATATTTATTAATGAAACAAACGTTGGGAATGTAGCTCAATTGGTAGACCGTGAAAATACGCATGATTCAAGGTACGGGGTTCAACTCCTCGCATCTAAAAAAAATTATTTAGTCTTTTTTCTCTAAGAATTCATAACGGTCCAAAATATATTTTTTTTAATTTTTTATCCTCTCTGTATTTACTCTTTTTCTCTCTTAGAATGCCTAACAATGTTCAACTCCTCGCGTCTCCAACCAAATCAAATGGAAGTTTTGATGTTCCAGCTGTGCTGATGCATAGAAATTTCTTTTTATTTTCTCTTTTTTCTCTCAATAATGGTCCAAAAAAATTTATTTACTCTTTTTTTCTCTCAAAATGCATTACAATGTTCAACTTCCCGTGTCTTCAACCAAATCGAATCGAAGTTTTGGTGTTCCAGCTGTGCTGATACGCCGAAATTTCTCATCGCCCGTGATGCAAACTGCAACCTCCGCTGAGGCGATGCCATCCCCTGCATCCTAGTTGCCCTTTGCACGACTCGATGTCAATCCAGGATGGTAGTTGTGTAAATTAAAGCATCAAGCAGCACAGATCGAGAACGAAACTGTATCGGCAGCAGAGGGATGGGAATCGGGATCTAGTAGAGGCAAGAGAAGGAGAACGGAGCGTGGAGGGAGGGAGAGCTCGCCATGATAGAGACCTAAAAGCCGCGGTGCGCGGACAACGACAACATGAGGAGCGGAGGATGAGACCGACATCCTTCGTGTTTTTAGTGTGGGCTAAGGAGATGATTATTTTTATCTAGATGTAAGGGCTAAATACCGGTGTGTGCCTTTTTATTTTACAGTCCATCAAAACAAGGTTATCGAGATCAATCTGGAAGATTTGTGGGCTCCAATTTTACACCGGTTTTTGGATATAAAACCAGCCGTCCAAACAGGTTGGAAGGTTTTTGTACCGGTGAAAGCCATATTCGAGTGAAGTCACTTCTTGCATTATCGGTTATTCAGTAAGATTTACCAGTACAAGTAAAATAATAAAAATTAATTATATTTGTAAATGAAACAAACGTTGGGGATGTAGCTCAATTGTTAGAGCATGAAAATATGCATGATTCAAGGTACGGTGTTCAACTCCTCGCATCTCCAAAGTTTTTTATTTACTTTTTTTTCTAAGAATTCATAACAGTTCGAAATCTTTTTTTACTTTTTTATCCTCTATTTATTTACTATTTTTTCTCTTAGAATGCCTAACGATGTTCAACTTGTCCCGTCTCCAACCAAATCGAATCGAAGTTTTGATGTTCTAGCTGTGCTGATGCACAGAAATTTCTTTTTATTTTCTCTTTTATTCTCTCAATAACGGTCCAAAAATTTTTTATTTACTCTTTTTTTCTCTCAAAATGCATTACAATGTTCAACTCCCTGCGTCTTCATCCAAGTCGAATCGAAGTTTTGATGTTCCAGCTGTCCTGATACACTGAAATTTCTCATCGCCTGTGATGTAAACTGCAAGCTCCACCGAGGCCATGCCACCCTTTGCAGTTGTGTAAATTAAAGCATCGAGCAGCACAGATCGAGACCAAAATTGCATCGACACCAAGAATTGAGGGATGGGACTCGGGATCTAGTAGAGGCAAGAGAAGGAGAAGGGAGGGTGGAGGGAGTGAGAGCTCACCACGATAGAGACCTGAAGCGCCGCTGTGCGTGGACATCGACGACTTGAGGAGCGGAGGATGAGACTGACATCCTTCGTGTTATTAGTATGGGCTAAGGAGACGATTATTTTTGCGTAGGTGTAAGGGCCAATTACTGGTGTGAGCCTTTTTATTTTACAGTCCATCCAAACAAGGTTTTCGAGATCAATCTAGAAGATTTGTGGGCTCTAGTTTTACACCGGTGTTTGGGTATAAAACCAGCCGTCCAAACATGATGGAAGAATTTTGTACCAGTGAAAGCCATATTCGAGTGAAGTTACTTTTTGCATTATCGGTTATACTGTGAGATTTACTAGTAGAAGTAAAAGAATTAAAATTCATTATATTTATAAATGAAACAAAAGTTGGGGATATAGCTAAATTGGTTGAGCGTGAAAATACGCATGATTCAAGGTACAGGGTTCAACTCCTCGCATCTCCAAAATTTGTATTTACTCTTTTTTCTCTAAGAATTCGTAATGGTCCGAAATCTTTTTTTCACTTTTTTATCCTCTCTGTATTTACTCATTTTTTTTGTCTCAGAATGCCTAACGATGTTCAACTCCTCGCGTCTCCAACCAAATCGAATCGAAGTTCTGATGTTCCATCTGGGCTGATGCGCAGAAAGTTCTTTTTATTCTCTTTTTTCTCTCAATAATGGTCCAAAAAAATTTATTTACTATTTTATCTCACAAAATGCATTGCAATGTTCAACTCCCGGCGTCTTCAACCAAAATGAATCGAAGTTTTGTTGTTCTAGCTGTGGTGATACGCCAAAATTTCTCATCGCCCGTGATGCAAACTGCAAGCTCCGCCGAGGCCATGCCATCCCCTGGATCCTTGTTGCCCTTTGCACGGCTCAATGTCAATCCAGGATGGCAGTTGTGGAAATTAAAGCATCCAGTAGCATAGATGGTGACCAAAATTGCATCGGCACCAAGAATTGAGGGATGGGGAAAGGGATCTAGTAGAGGCATGAGCAGGAGAATAGAGGGTGCAGGGAAGGAGAGATCGCCATGACAGAGACTTGAAGCGCCGCGGCGCGCGGACAACAACGACTTGAGGAGCGGAGGATGAGACCGGCATCCTTTGTGTTATTAGGGTGGGCTAAGGAGACAATTATTTTTGCCTGGGTGTAAGGGCTAATTACCAGTGTGAGCCTTTTATTTTATAGTCCATCCAAACAAGGTTTTCGTGATCAATCTGGAAGATTTGTGGGTTCCAATTTTACAGCGGTGTTTGGATATAAAACCAGCCATCGAAACATGATGGAAGGATTTTTGTACCGGTGAATGCCATATTCGAGTGAAGTCACTTTTTGCATTATCGGTTATACGATGAGACTTACCGATACAAGTAAAATAATTAAAATCAGTTATATTTATAAATGTAACAAATGTTGGGGATGTAGCTCAATTGGTAGAGCGTGAAATTATGCATGATTCAAGGTACGGGGTTCAACTCCTTGTACCTCCACAAATTTTTATTTAGGGGGTGTTTGGCATGGCTCCTCTTGAGGGGCTTCTCCAGAGGAGCCATATCCATTTTGGAGGAGCCACAATTTATGGCTTCTCCAAAATGGATCCAGCTCCTCTGTTTTTTACTAAAAATGGCTCCTCCAGGAAAACATTTGGTAGGGCTCCTCCGTAGGAGCCGGAGCCAGAGCCAGGGAGGAGCCCTGCCAAACAGGCCCTTACTCTGTTTTCTCTAAGAATTCATAACGGTCTAAAATCTTTTTTTTACTTTTTTATCCTCTCTGTATTTACCCTTTTTCTCTTAGAATACCTAACGATGTTCAACTCCTCGCATCTCGAACCAAATCGAATCGAAGTTTTGATGTTCCAGCTATGCTGATGCACAAAAATTTCTTTTTATTTTCTCTTTTTTTTCTCAAAAACGGTCCAAAAAATTTTGATTTGCACTTTTTTCTCTCAAAATGCATTACAATGTTCAACTCACGGCGTCTTCAACCAAATCGAATCAAAGTTTTGATGTTCCAGCTGTGCTGATACGCCAAAATCTCTCATCACCCGTGATGCAAACTATAAGCTCTGCCTAGGCCATGCCACCCTTTGCGCGGCTCGATGTCAATCCAGGATGGCAGTTGTGTAAATTAAAGCATCGAGCAGCACAGATCGAGACCAAAATTGCATAGGCACCAAGAATTGAGGGATAGGAATCGGCATCTAGTAGAGGCAAGAGAAGAAGAACGGAGGGTGGAGGGAAGGAGAGCTCACCATGACAGAGACCTAAAGCACCGCGGTGCACGGACAATGATGACTTGAGGAGCGGAGGATGACACCAACATCCTTCGCTAAGCATACTATTATTTTTATCTAGGTGCAAGGGCTAATTGCCGGTGTGAGCCTGTTTATTTTACAGTCCATCCAAACAAGGTTTTCGAGATAAATCTGGAAGATTGGTGGGCTCCAAATTTACACCGGTGTATGGATATAAAACTAGCCGTCCAAACATGATGGAAGGATTTTGTACCGGTGAAAGCCATATTCCAGTGAAGTCACTTTTTGCATTGTCTGTTATACGGCGAGATTTACCGGTACAAGTCAAATAACTAAAATTAATTATATTTATTAATGAAACAAACGTTGGGGATTTAGGTCAAAAAAGTTTTATTTACTCTTTTTTCTCTCAAAATGCATTACAATGTTCAACTTCCCGTGTCTTCAACCAAATCGAATCGAAGTTTTGGTGTGCTGTGCTGATATGTCGAAATTTCTCATCGCCCATGATGCAAACTACAAGCTCCGCTGAGGCGATGCCATCCCCTGCATCCTTGTTGACCTTTGCATGGCTCGATGTCAATCCAGGATGACAGTTGTGTAAATTAAAGCATCGAGCAACACAGATCGAGACCAAAATTGCATCAGCACCAAGAATTGTGGGATGAGAATCGGGATCTGGCAGAGGCAAGAGAAGAAGAACGGAGGGTGGAGGGAGGGAGAGCTCGCCATGACACAAACCTAAAGCGTTGCGGTGCGCGGACAACGATGACTTGAGGAGCGGAGGATGAGACTGACATCCTTCGTGTTTTTAGTGTGGGCTAAGGAGACCATTATTTTTATCTTGGTGTGAGGGCTAATTAACGGTGTGTGCATTTTTTATTTTATAGTCCATCCAAACAAGGTTTTCGAGATCAATCTGGAAGATTTGTGGGCTCCAATTTTACACTGGTGTTTGGATACAAAACCAGCCGTCCAAACATGATGGAAGGATTGTACCGGTGAAAGTCATATTCGAGTACAAGTAAAATTATTAAAATTAATTATATTTATGAAAATAACAAAAGTTGGGGATGTAGCTCAATTGGTAGAGCGTGAACATGCGCATGATTCAAGGTACGGGGTTCAACTCCTCGCATCTCCACAAATTTTTATTTATTCTTTTTTCTCTAAGAATTTGTAACGGTCCGAAACCTTTTTTTTACTTTTTTATTCTCTCTGTATTTACTCTTTTTTCTCTTAGAATGTGTTTACACCAAAATTTGGAAGAAGAGTCACAGGGACTCGAAAGCTCCCGAGATCATATCAGCAAGGAATCAATTGCGTGCAGATCGGAACCAGTTGATTCGAATGCAACACTAGAATCGGCTTTCTTCAGATAAGCGTCATCAGATAATGACAGAGGTTACGATCGGCGTCGGGACAAGGCATGTTGGACTCTACAAAAAGGGAAAGATTAGAGTCCAAGTTATCTTAAATTAGGAATGTTTTCTCTTAGGGACAAAGATTGTGATGAGTCGTGCTTGGATAGGAGTCATGTGCGGGTCCTGGGTATAAATATCAAAGCCCGGCTATTGTAAAACACACAATTAATCCAATATACAAGTCATTTATTTATTTTTTTGGCTCTAGCCACCCCATAGGAGTAGGAGTAGAGTAGATCTCGACGAGTTCTTCAGCAAGTGCGGCTGCATCGATCCGGTCGACCTCCACTGCTTGTCTGTAAGTATCGTCATGGCTTATACCTCTGTTCGTACGGTTGCATTGATCCGGTCGACCTCCACTGTGACTCTGGTATAAGTTAGTTATCGATTCTTGTCTAGTTCAAGTATGGCTGCATCGATCCGGTCGACCCCCACTGCATGAACTAGATCAAGGTCAAGTTATCGGCTCTACCTTAGAATGGCAGTCCTTGGTAGATTCATTAACTTACCGATATTGCTTATTGCTTTCATTATTTATCTAATTACAACAATATCACTCTGCCCGATTGGGATTGATCTAGATCGGCCTTATATCTTGTTTAGCCCATCGTTTGTTAATCTGAAACTGATCCATTCTACACTTTAAACGATGAGTTACGTTTTATCAGCTGTTTTATGTCAATCTTAATCGTGCATAGCGTGCGATTAAGGCATGTTGCGTCTTGAGTGGATCTATTGGCTAGCGAAAATCGTTCCATGGCCCGTTATCACGGCATGTGTGATTCTGCCTCACACTCCACTATTAGCACCATGGAGTGGGGATCGTTATTTGGTAGATCTATTCCTAATAAGGCATGACTCTAACTGTGTGTTATGCCTGAATCGGCTGTTTTAGCCGATATCGAGTGCTTTCATAAACAGTTCGCATCACGAGACCGTTGAAGTAAAGATAGGTTGAAAGATGTGTTAGCCCCATGATCTTATTATTGTATTATGGCCTGCATGATTCTGCCTCATGCCCCACTGATATTAGTAATGAGTTAGGGTCGTCGAGTCTATTATTGTTTCTACGACCTGCATGATTCTGCCTCATGCCCCACTGGTCATGGCAATAGATGAGATCTAATATGTTCATTAGATTTATCTTTATCAAATGGTTAAATGGTGTTGAATTGTTTCTTTATACAAAAGGGGTCCGGTTACTTGTAGTCATTGGCTTAGCATAAACCAATCATTGTTGACATATTATTGCCATTGACTAATATTTATTCAAATAATGATATTTATCCTGAATGATAACCGATTCTTCTTACACAACCCCATGAGCTTTAACTAATTCATCCTTATGAATATGCTAGAATCAACTATTTAGTCCATTTCCTTTCATATCGGCTCTCAGAGCTGCACATTCGGAACTGTCTGGTAACACCAGCATGTTCCGCCCTTAATTACTGATAAACTTTCTCTCCTGGTCAATTACAGGGTCAAATTGACTGGCACGTCTCGGGAGGATTGCGCAGGATCGGCCATCCCTACGCTGAAGCTAGGCGGGTCTCCAGCTCTATCGAGCGAACCCTTCTGGCTTGCTACATGTGTCCCCAGCACAGAGACAAAATTTCTGTGTCGACACACGTTTCTGGCACGCCCGGTGGGACCCCGCAATCGTCATGGTGGCTCACAACAACGATGACATCCTTATGGTACATTATGAAGATCTACCTAATGGAGATAAGGGTATCATCAGCAAAGCTACAGAAGAGTTTCAGAACAAGTGTTTGTTGTCCAACACCAAAACACGCGGCAACACAATTGTTCAAAAATTTCCACTACCAAGAGTTCTATTACACGAGCAGACAGATACAGTCGAAGCTGAAGACAGGCGTTTCTTTATAGAAGTTATAGACAAATCTGTTCGTGATGCCATATCAAGCCATAATGAAGCTTTCGTCGACACATTTCACAACGCCATGAAAGAGGCGATTCATGGGATTCCAGTTGGTCAGGTTGGACCGACTTATTACAACATTCTAGATCCGTCAACCCAAGGGACTAATCAAGTCAGTACCAGCCATCAAGAAGCAACACCATCTGGTAATGACGATGTCTAGGCAGTTTAGGGTTCATCTGGACAAGCTCAAGGTACTACTATGAATCAAATACAGTATAATCCTGGACCATCAGTACAGCATGTGCAATAGCTGGCAGAGCAAGGTCAGAACCAGGTGATCAATTTTGGCACATCAGGCCACATACCGTCCTCGGCTCAAAAAATAGCGCCCTCAATTCAAAGGATCCATAGAGATATAGATCCTTATGTCTACAATCAGAGACTTCAAGCAGTGAGCCAGCAAAGGACCTAGCAGATAGAGATTCCACAAGGGTATCATTATGGCACAGATTATAACACCCATCACATGATTCCAAATCCAGGATATCAAGGCACATGGGATTTCAATCCATAGATGGGTCAGCAGGTGCAGAGGAATCCAAATTCAAATGCTAATGAGTTGCTGTTGAAGGTGACCGAGCTGATGAAGAATCAGTTCGGTCTAAAACCAAAAGGGCTTACCTTTTTGTATAAATGTCCATATCCAGAATGGTATGATTTGGTCGCTCTTCCCACAAATTACATGCTCCCAGAGTTCACTAAGTTCACTAGCCAAGACAGTACAAGCATGATAGAACATATCAGTCGGTATCTTACACAATTAGGCGAAGCGTTAGTTGAGGATGCCCATCGAGTTCATTTCTTCTCCTTATCCCTATCGGGGCTAGCCTTCACTTGGTTTTCGTCACTACCAGTCAATTCAATTGCCAATTGGGTTGACCTAGAGAAGAAGTTTTATACATATTTTTACACTAGGACCGGAGAAAAGAAGATAACTGATTTGACAACCATAAGGCAGAAGACTAATGAATCGGCCACTGAGTTTCTTCAGAGGTTCTGAGAAACCAAAAATTTGTGCTTCTCATTAAACTTGGCTGATGATCAGTTAGCTGCTTTAGCCATCCAAGAAATGCTGCCAATGTGGAAAAAAAGCTGCTGGGGCAAGAATTTGACAACTTGGGTCAATTGGCTCAATGAGTGACGGCGCTCAATAGCCAATTTCAGAGTATGAGCAGAGATACCCGATTTTAGAAGAATACCACAGTATCCGAAGCTTTAATCCATGCTCAATCGATGACGGCTATCAAGATGAAGAAGAAGAGGTTGTTGTGGCTTAATGGAATTGGGGCAAAAAGATAGTGATGGTGCCAAATCCTTGGGGAAGAGGAGTCGAAGAGAGCTATGACTTTGATGTCACCAAATCAAACAAGCTCTTCGATTTCTTGCTTGAGAAGGGGCAGATCAAGTTGCCCAATAATCATGTTATATTGCCCCCCAATCAGTTGAAGAATAAGAAGTTCTGCAAGTTCCATAACACTACTTCTCATTCCACTAATGAGTGTAGAATTTTCCGGCAACATATACAGAGGGCTATTCAGCAAGGAAGGCTCAAGTTCGATGCGCCTCGGAAAATGAAATTTGATAATAATCCTTTCCCAGGAGATCAAAACATGGTTGATGCTGGACTACTCAAAGGAATTCTAAGGTCCTAACATCGGCCAAATCAAGAGAAGCTGAAACAGTTGATCCCAAGATGTAAATATCGGCTGATGAGTACAGAGAAATCAGGAGACGTCGTGACAAACAAAAGAGCCGATATGAGAAGGGGGAAACGTCAAAAGATGGAGCGACAAAGCCGTGGGTTACATCTCGGATTCTATTTAATGAGTGGCAGTAGCAGAAGAAAAAGGATTATCAGCATTGGTTAAAGGATCAAGAATACCAGCGTCAACTAGACAAAGAAAGGTATGAAAGGAAACAAGTCGAATCACATTGGAATTGCCCTTTCTTCATACATTGTTGGAATAAAGGTTTGAAGTTGCCTACCAGACATGACTGTACAGAATGCAGCAACTAATATTGGAAGTTTAGGCAATCTCAAACCAACCGCCGGTCTATTCACGATCAAGATGCATATAATCATAATAACATGGATCGGCGCTTAAAAATGGAAGTATTCATCATCAGCTGGGAAAAAGAGTTGTGGATCAAGACTGGGCTGATTATGAAGAAGAGGGTAACAAGAGAGAACATGTATGGCAGGAAGGCCAATGGTGCCTCGGAGGATTGACAAGAAGCCAGAAGAGAAGGGTGCAACGCCTAAGGAATAAAGAGTTGGAATAGGCTCAGGCATCCGGCAAGCCTCCAGTATGGCGTGCTAAGCAAACAGCCGATAGAAAGCAACCATCAGCTAATATCCAAATGGCTTTTCTGTTGCCATCAGAATTCAGAGTCAATGGTCAAAGCCAATAGCCGATCCAAGCAGTCGGCTTTGAAATTTTGTCTTAATGAATAATCTAATAGATGGTACAGATGGCAAACTGGGACATGGTTTCACGTCGGCCGATGAATTGGAAGAAGTGGATATTGGTTCTGGAGATAGACCTAGGCCGACATACGTAAGTGCTAAGTTGGATCCAGAGTATAAGTGAGAATTAATTGATTTATTAAAGGAATTTAAAGACTGCTTTGCTTGGGAATACTATGAGATGCCTGGTTTAGACTGGTCAATTGTTGAACAGCGGATGCCAATCAAACCTGAATATCGGCCGTTTAAACAAGCTCCAAGGAGATTCAACCTGGACGTGTTTGATGATATCAAAAAGGAAACAGAAAGGTTACTAGAAGCAAAGTTTATCCGACCGTGCCGATATGCAAAGTGGATATCGAATGTTGTCCCTGTATATAAGAAGAATGGAAAATTAAGAGTTTGCATCGATTTTAGGGATCTGAACAAGGCCACACCCATGGATGGTTATCCGATGCCAATAGCTGACATGTTAGTGGATGCATCAGCCAGACACAAGGTTATTAGCTTCATAGACAGCAATGCAGGATACAATCAAATTTTCATGGTCGCAAAGACCGCTTTTAGGTGCCCTAGTGAATCGGTCTGTTCGAGTGGGTTGTGATGACCTTTGGTCTAAAGAACGCCTGTGCAACTTATCAAAGGGCGATGAATTACATTTTCCATAAGTTGATCGGCAAGATTGTTGAAATCTACATCGATGATGTGATGATAAAATCCAAGGGGTACAAAGAGCACCTAGCTAATTTGCGAGAAACTCTAGAATGCACAAGAAAACATGGTCTAAAGATAAATCCAAACAAGTGTGCTTTTGGAGTGTCAGCTGGGCAATTCTTGGGATTTATGGTCCACGAGAGAGGAATCGAAGTTGATAAAAAAAGCGTAAAAGCAATTGATGAAGCAGTTTCCCCGACTACTAAAATAGAGTTGTAATCTCTGCTCGGTAAGATCAATTTCATCAGAAAATTCATTTCAAATTTGTCGGAAAGGATCCTGTCGTTTTCTCCCTTGTTGAAGTTGAAAAATGATCAAGAATTCAAGTGGGGTGACATACAACAAAGGGCGTTTGAAGAGATAAAAGAATACATGAAGTGTCCACCTATGCTAGTCCCTCCTCAGCAAGGTAAGCCTTTTAAGTTGTACATATAGGCTGATGACAATACAATTGGATCAGCCTTGATGCAAGAATTTGAAGGAAAAGAGAGAGTTGTTTTCTACCTGAGTAGAAGACTATTGGATCCAGAGACAAGATATTCCCCCACCGAAAAGTTATGCTTGTGCTTATATTTCTCTTGCACTAAGTTGCGACACTACTTATTATCGGCCGAGTGTACAGTTGTTTCCAAGGCTAATGTGGTTAAGCACATGTTATCAATGCCAATACTGAATGGAAGAGTGAGAAAGTAGATTCTTGCGTTATCGGAATTTGACTTGAAGTATGAATCGGCTAAAGCAGTCAAAGGACAAGTAATGGCCGATTTTGTCACCTAGCATCATAAGCCAAGCATTGGTTATGTAGAGCCGATACCTTGGATGTTATTCTTTGATGGATCATCATGCAAGCAAGGTGGTGGCATTGGTATTGTTATTATTTCGCCTCGGGGGGCAAATTTTGAGTTTGCTTTTCCAACCGAACCAATGATTACCAACAACCAAGCAGAATACGAAGTGTTCTCAAGGGGATTCAACTTCTTTATGAAGTAAAGGCTGAAGCAATTAAAATATTTGGAGACTCAATTTTAATTATTAATCAGTTGATCGGCCTATATAAATGCAAGGAAGATACTTTGAAAGGATATTATGACGAGTGCCAAAGGTTGCTCAAGGAGTTTCCTCGTGTCTCATTTCAACATATTCCGAGAGCACAGAATCAAGAAGCTAACCATTCGGCTCAAAGTGCTTCAGGTTATCGAGTGATTCAAGAAATCTTGAGTAATGAAACCTCGAGTAGTGATTGGAGAGTTGAAATAGTCGACTACCTTAGGAATCCATCACAGAAAGTTACTAGAAAGCTAAGGTATAAATCGACTAAGTATGTTTTACTGGATGATTAGCTGTATTACAAAACAATCAATGGAGCATTGCTCAAATGCCTGAATCAAGAAGAAGCGAAGGTGTTGATGGGTGAAGTGCATGAAGGGATATGTGGAGCCCATCAATCTGCTTATAAGATGAAATGGATTATTCGCATAACTGGATATTTCTGGCCAACAATACTGGAAGACTGTTTTGAATATTACAACGGGTGCCAAGACTATGAACATTTTGGTAATATCCAGAAATCGCCTGCATCAGCCATGAACCCAATAGTCAAGCCATGGCTGTTTCGGGGCTGGGGAATTAATTTAATTGGCCAGATTTTTCCACCCTAAAGCAAAGGACATAAGTTCATATTGGTAGCAACATATTACTTCACTAAGTGGGTTGAGGCAATTTCTTTGAAAATGGTAACTTCAAAGAACATGGTTGATTTTGTCAAGGAGCATATCGTGTATCATTTTGGGATTTCTCAAACTATCACTACCGATCAAGGGACAATGTTCACATCAGAGGAGTTCGAGGATTTTGCTGCCAGTATGGGAATCAAGCTGCTAAATTCATCTCCTTACGATGCTCAGGCTAATGGCCAGGCAGAGGCGTCCAATCAGATTATGATTAAGCTGATCAAGAAAAAGATTGAAGAACAGCCAAGAAAGTGGCATTCAACGCTTAATGAGGCGCTATAGGCATATAGGATGGCCTGTCATGGATCAATTAAAATGTCACCCTATGAAACTGTGTATGGCCATAATGCAGTTCTTCCTTGGGAAATTCAGGCTGGATCGAGGCGTGTTACATTGTAAAATGATTTGTCAGCCGAGGTCTACAAGAATCTCATGATAGATGACTTAGAGGATCTGAGTTGCCTTCGGCTACGTGCTCTCAAAAATATCGAAGCTAATAAACTGAGGATTGCAAAATATTACAATAAAAAGGTCAAGAATAAGTAATTTTTCTGAAGGAGATTTGGTCTGAAAAGTAAAATTGCCGATCAGGTCAAAGGATAGCAAGTTCGGCAAATGGTCACCCAATTGGGAAGGGCCTTATCAGATCAAACGTTGTGCGCCTGGTAATGCTTATATTTTGGAAACACTAAGAGGAGAGGAAGAATTTGGCCGAGCAATCAATGGGAAATATCTAAAGAAATATTACCCCAGCGTTTGGATTAATACTTAATAGCCGATTTGTTCGGTCGACAGCTCTAATAGCCGATATCAGAAGGGTATCGCCTCTAGTGCAAAAATAAATCCGAAGGGGTAAAAGCCAATGCAATACGCATTGCCTATAGGAGCAAAGCAAACACGAACGAAGTGATGCGTATAGTATGAAGTACGAAACAAGGGAAAATCACTCAAGACGAGGAAGTTGTCTGCTAACTATCACCTATTACAAGTTACGGGCCTGAAAACACTTTGCTCATTATATCATCGGCCAGGGTGTTGAAAGCTATAGAGTTGGCGGCGCTAACAAAATCCTCAACCAAGCGCTCATGTTCCCCAGGGTGCGCCGTGTCTAGAAAACCGTGAGGAAGAAGCCAAAGATTGTGTCTAGAACGGGCCTGTGCAGCAGCCAATGCCGTGGCAGCACCATGACGAACGCCATGAAGAGCAACCTCCCTGACGCGGTTCGAAATGTCATGCAAACGAACCACCAGAACGGCATCCCTAGCATTGACAAATCCCACCGCGTGATCCGTAGCTGATCGAATGCTTTCCAACTGAGCAGTCAGATCTAAAAGATTCAAGGAAGGGATGATCAGAAAATCTCGAAGGCAAAGTTAAGAAAAGGCAAAAAGAGATTGTGGTAGCCGTCTCACCTATGATTCTGGCTTCATCCCTAGTCAGCCTTTCCCCCAGATCAGCCTCGGAGGATGATCGGATTTGAATCATGGCTAGAGCCGACTCTGCGAGGGAAACACAGTTGGCTAGATTCTGATCAGTTTGATCAATGGAGGCAAGCATATCGTCATTATCAATCCACCTTCTCGGATGGCAGGGAAGCTGGCAACGCATCAGTGCTGAAGATGACCCTGAAGGCTGAGCCGAATCGGCCCTGTACTTCGGGACGGTGGAGACATCCCTAGGAGCACCTTCCCGGCGATGAAGACGTTGGCACGATGATGCGGATCCATTGAGAGCCCCCTCAGTAGGCCTCTTGTTGTTCTCCATGATCTCAAACCTACGGAAAAGCAGGGACTATACTAAGGACGCAGAGGGTTTGAGACGAAATGGGTTGTTTTTTTATCCCTAGTCGTGGCCCGTATATATAACTGGGAAGGTGTGGAGATAGATTTTGCCGAGGGTGTGAAATTGAAAACAGATACGGAAACGGATCGACACTCCGGAAATTCAGGGAACAGATAATGGAGGGATAACAGGTTCGGACTTATTGCTTTCCCATATTACAAAATATCATAGGATGGATACGAAGAATTTATATTGACTAGAGATCAACCCACCAAGGCTTCTTTGGATTGAAGGGAGTCCGGGTCCCCACAAGGCCGAAGGATATCATGAACCAAGTCACATCGGCCCATTGATAAATTATACTAGGAGAAGGGGAAAGGTCGCCCGCCTAACAGATGCCCAGCTAATTTCTCGGTGACTGGGAAACCGTGGAAAAGAAGCATGTGGCTTTCCCAATGGGCGTTTGATGAAGCAAACAAGGGAAAGGTGTCCACACATTTTAGCCCTTGCAAACACTAGAACAGCTCTGCGAGCATGGTGAGAAGACATAGGTGATATCACAAGACTTCTTATAGCCGCATTAGTTGATCCTCTTGCTCGACAAGGCACTAGAATGAGCGACACAATCACCCTATGCATAAGAATTCTTCTAACAGCTCAAGATCTTTATCGCAAAAGGATAGACCATGGAGGGTCTGACGGATTTGGAAGCACTTGAGGAGGCAGATAGAAGAGAAACATGGCTAAATTATTGAGTTGCTCTCACCAGGGTCGGATAGACATTTTATAGCCGGCCTGGAAGGATGAATCCAAGTGCCCGTGAAGCAATGATGCTTTTGTAAAAGTTTTGAAGCATGGGCTCATGAGCTGACATAGACGGCGACAGACAGTAGACCCCAGATCAAGATTTTTTATCCGTGACTGCGGACCTATCGGGGGCACAGACGTGATAATTTTAAAATAAAATTACTTTTATCCCAAAATTGGGGGAGCATGTGTTTACACCAAAATTTAGAAGAAGAGTCACAGGGACTCGAAAGCTCCCAAGATCATGTCATCATGAAATCAATTGCGTGCAGATCAGAACCAGCTGATTCAAATGCAGCACTAGAATCGGCTTTCTTCAGATAAGCGCCATCAGATAACGATGGAGGCTACGATCGGCACTTGGACAAGGCATGTTGAACTCTACAAAAAGGAAAAGATTAGAGTCCAAGTTATCTTAAATTAGGAATGTTTTCTCTTAGGGCCAAAGATTGTGATGAGTCGTGCTTGTTTAGGAGTCATGCGTGGGTCCCGGGTATAAATATCAAAGCCCGGCTATTGTAAAACACACAATCAATCCAATATACAAGTCATATACAAGTCATTTATCTTTATTAAATGGTTAAATAGTATTGAATTGTTTCTTTATACAAAAGGAGTTCGGTTACTTGTAGTCATTGGCTTAGCATAAACCAATCATTGTTGACATATTATTTTCATTGACTAATATTTGTTCAAATAATGATATTTATCCTGAATGATACTGATTCTTCTTACACAACCCCATGAGCTTTAACTGATTCATCCTTATGAATATGCTGGAATCGACTATTTAGTCGATTTCCTTTCATATCGGCTCTCAGAGCCGCACATTCGGGACTGTCTGGTAACACCAGCATGTTCCGCCCTTAATTACTGATAAACTTTCTCTCCTTGTCAATTGCAGGGTCAAATTGACTGGCACGTCTTGGGAGGATTGCGCAGGATCGACCATCCCTGCGCTGAAGCTAGGCGGGTCTCCAGCTCCATCGAGCGGACCCTTCCGGCTTGCTACGTGTGTCCCCGGCACAGAGACGAAATTTCTGTGTCGACAGAATGCCTAACCATGTTCAACTCCTCGCGTCTCCAACCAAATCGAATCCAAGTTCTGATGTTCCAGCTGTGCTGATGCGCAGAAATTTCTTTTTATTTTCTCTTTTTTCTCTCAACAACGGTCCAAAAAATTTAAATTTACTATTTTTTTCACTCTCAAAATGCATTACAACGTTCAACTCTCCACGTCTTCAACCAAATCGAATCAAAGTTTTGATGTTCTACTTGTGGTGATACGCCGAAATTTCTCATCGCCCATGATGCAAACTACAAGCTCCGCCGAGCCATGCCATTCCTACATTCTTGTTGCCTTTTGCACGGCTCGATGTCAATCCAGGATGGCAGTTGTGTAAATTAAAGCATCAAGTAGCACAGATTGAGACCAAAATTGCATGGCACCAAGAATTGAGGGATGGGAATCGGGATCTAGTAGAGGCATGAGAAGGAGAACGGAGGGTGGAGAAATGGAGTGCTCGCCATGACAGAGACCTGAAGCGCCGCGGTGCGCGGACAACAACGACTTGAGGAGCGGAGGATGAGACCGACATCCTTCGTGTTATTAGTGTGGGCTAAGGATACCATTATTTTTGCCTAGGTGTAAGGGCTAACTACTGGTGTGACCCTTTTTATTTTACAGTCCATCGAAACAAGGTTTTCGAGATCAATCTGGAAGATTTATGGCTCCAATTTTACACTGGTGTTTGGATATAAAACCAGTCGTCCAAACATGATGGAAGTATTTTGTACCGGTGAAAGCCATATTCGAGTGAAGTCACTTTTTTCATTATCGATTATATGGTGAGATTTACAGGTACAAATAAAATAATTAAAATTAATATATTTCTAAATGAAACAAACATTGATGATGTAGCTCAA
Source organism: Miscanthus lutarioriparius (assembly GCA_904845875.1). Taxonomy (NCBI): domain Eukaryota; kingdom Viridiplantae; phylum Streptophyta; class Magnoliopsida; order Poales; family Poaceae; genus Miscanthus; species Miscanthus lutarioriparius. The sequence continues at coordinate 7,463,821 of CAJGYO010000014.1, forward strand.
TTGGTAGAGCATGAAAATACGCATGATTCAAGACATGTAGCCCCAGGTACGGGGTTCAACTCCTCGCATGATTCAAGACACGCAGCCCCAGCAGCCGGCGCTGCAGCCCCTACCACCACCAGATCTCTCGCCGCACCGTGGATATTGTGGAAGGAGCAGCAAGGCAGAGTGGGACAGAGGCGCGCGACGCGTGATGCGGGCGAACGGGTTGGTCCGTCCGGACGGACGGACGCCGGGTCTAATAATTATCGGACCTGTAAGTACTTATCTAATCGGTGGTAGCGAAAGAACGATTTTGTACCAGTGAAACTAAAGCCCTGCATTCGTATGCACTACACTTTTTCGATTATGGTCTACGATCAAATGAAAAAAATTACATTGCAAAACTATATGAAAGTTGGGAATGTAGCTCAATTGGTAGAGCGTTATTATATGCATAATTAAAGGTACGGGGTTCAACCCCTCGCATCTCCAATTTATTTATTTACTTTTTTGTTTTTATCTCCAATTTATTTATTTGCTTCTTTGTGTGTTTCTCTTTTCTGAGTGATTTTTCAGTTCATGGTGGAACAATGTTTGTTTTTTTTTAAGTACCGTGCATTTATAGCCTCTTTGAGAGAGCCACATCAGCTCAAGATCTGAAAAAAAGGGGCTTAAGCACATATGTTCAGTCAAACATTTGAGCAAGCAACAGTAATCCCTTCTCAAATATATCTCTGCTCCTTTCAACTAGCAGCATCTATTCATCCTCACTGGCTGGCCGGGGCATGACCATGCCAAGCCGATCGGAGCTCTGCAGAGGAGTGGACACTGGCTGGACAGCGGCGCACGGGGCAGCCAGGGCCCTGTCTGGACGGGGGCGGCCGACGGCGCCAATTGAGGAGGCCACGACAGCCCGGCCCTCGGCACCGGCGAGCTTCCTCGAGTCATGGCGACGGCACCAGTAGTCGGGGACGACAAGACGGAGCAGATTTGAGGACTTCCATGGTGTCTGTCCCGAAGCAGGTCGGACGCAGGGGCGTACGTCGAGGCCACCACCAGCTAGCCGGGGGGAGGTGGGCTAGGCGGCGCGCGAGCCCTCAGCCACGCCGCCGTGGGCGCGAGCCCCGCGGCTGATGCAGCCCGCGCAACGCCCTGATGCAGCCGGCGCGAGACGTAGGGTGAGGGGGAGCAGGGAGAGGGAGCTCTGCCGCCCGCAGCCGCGCCGCCGCCTGGAGCCGCGTTGCGTCGGAACCCTAAGCCGCACCCGAGGCCCGACACAATTTCGCGAGTGAAGGCCGGTTCAACGCTTCGAGCGACTGTAGGAAACTCCCAGGGGCATTGCTGTTTTTGGTCCACCTGCCTTTTCTTTTCTATTTTTTTTACCATTTAATCTAAGCATTACCAACAGTGTTAGAAAGCAGGGGTAGACGGCTCATTCGTTTGAAAATATTGATGATAAAATCACAAAGTTAAAAAAATAGAGGTCAAATCACCGTTGAGGTTTGGAATGGGGATAGAGGCCAAATCCATGGATTTTATGTAGATCCTCAAAGGGTCGTCTGAAAAGGTTGGTTCCAAACTTTGTGAAGTTTGGAAAAAAAAAAAAGCATTTAGGCAACGAAAGTAGAGTTTGTTTGAGGGTAAAATCTGAAGCTGTAGCTACCAACGGCCACTCAAATGCATGGTGATTCAAGATGTAGAACCAAACTGATGAACCGAGATGCACTTTCAGAAATTTTAAGTCAAATAAGATCACACACATAATCCCAAGTAAGGCGAAACATCCCTGCAGACTTCAGGTCAGAAATTGGGAGCAGAACAGGTGGCTATAATGGTAGGCCGCCCATATTCACATGACAAAACTTGGCTTATATATACTAAAATATAAATATAATGGGGAAAGTTCAACCTGTCAAGCAATTACTTGTAGCAAAAATTATGCAGACATAGGCTACCAACAGCCCAGTGCAGAGGCTACGGTACTAGTGAAGAGAACTCTGTACATACATGCTGATCTAACAGCTGGCACTAACATAATCTGAACGACCGCTGATGGACTTGACTTGAAACGAAACTGCTCTTGGAAGGACCATGGATCGGACAAGACCTTCAGTCGCATCTGCGAGCCAGCAACTGGTGATCGCATTCACAGTTGGTCCACGGATTAGAATCAGAAACTGGATAGCAATTTATCCAACAAAACCTCCACCAATCATGAATAATCTGCAACTGATGATTTATAAGTCCTCTGCTAGAAAAAAAAAAAGAGAAGGCACTGCCAAAGGCAAATCTACATGATGGAACAGGAAAGTTGGCCTTAGAAAGTGGACACAGGCAATGCGAGCAAGCCAAACCTCACTATAAGGCTTTGCAAAGCAGAAGATCCAGTCAAAATCAAATGTTCTTGTCGACAGTTTTGGTAGAAGGCAGCGTGCCAAATACATGATCCCACAGGGTCGAAGTTATTCCAAAGCCCTTGGTTTGAATTCTGAAGTGATGGTTGAGATGGTACTTCTGAGGTACAGCAAAGGGTAGTCTGAGTGTAACATGACACAGGTGACTGGTTGGATAAGGTTCAGAAATGAGAATGAAGAAAGAACCTTGAGATATTTTGCAGGATCTGATGATGGCTGGCCATGATGCAGGTAGTAGTGTGTGCAATCATAGATCACGTAACCCAACAGGCCACCTCCAAACAGGCCAGGTGTTGTAGACGGGGTCGAAAATAGCTTGATCATGTTCCAGAACTATATGAACAGTTCAGAAAAAAAAGCATTAAAAATTATCGATGTCCAACTGAAAGTTAACAAAGTTAAAGGAAATTCTGATTAGCTTGAAAATGTGATGATTTTCATGTACAAACAGGGCACTTGAACCAGCTTGAGGAAAAAGGATTCGGATGCAATATTGAACAAATGTAGTAACTAGTAAGTAATCTCAACATTAGTGTTGTGGAAATCTGAAATTTGTCAACAGTAGATACCCATACCCTTGTACGTAACACATAAGGAAGATTATTTACCGGAAAGCACAAAATAGCTGCGGCAGCTGGTGGAAAGACAAGTCGAAGTCCATCCATCGGATGCTTGTGATGGCATCCATGAAGAAGATAATGCGCTGTGTTTCCCCTGCAACATATCAAATGGCAGTGATTAGCTCAACTCATATAGTTTGACTTGAGCATATTAGAAGAATATGTTACCAGTAACTTTTGGTTTTTATGTGGAACAAGAATCGGTGTAGCACATATTCGATCAGTGTCCACAGAAATATTCCAAACACAATCATCATAGCTACATCTGTAATTGTACTGCCCATCTGGATAGAAGTACTCAGGCACCAACAGACAACAGGCAACCAGATAAGAGGAACTGCCCACCATTTCGTGCGGGTTAAGAACTGAACAATGAACCAATCATCAGATCACAGTATTCAGGGTTTCAAATGCTATGCAATGCAACAAATCGAATATATTCACCTCCAATATATCATTTTCAAAAAATCGTGGCCCTTCCTTGCTAACAATCGGCTGGTGAACCCACTCCTGATACTGCTCCTCTAGATGGCCAACCTAAAAAATTTCATATGCTTCCAGGCATCAAATCAGCAATAAAAAATTTTGCGTTTTGTAAGGTGTGCATAGTAGTCAGTAAGTGACCTCGTGAAAATAAAGTGATTCGCCATTCTCAGACATGTAAATAATGGCAAAATCTACATGAGAAATAGAAATAGACAACAGAAACTAATAGCCAGTAATTATTTTTAACAACCGGACTTTTGGTCATATGTACTCTAGGCAGCTGACTAGAGATTATCTATTTCATTGGAAACCATCTGTATAACGAAGTTTTGATATATAAGATGTACTGCTGGTACATCAAAAGAACATGTATGTGTGTGCGTGTATAAAGACAGGATTGGAAAATAAAGTATGCTCTCCAGTGATGTTACACTGCAAGACATTTTAATGATCAAATTTCAAATTAAATAAAACTTGAAGAAAGGTAGAGTTATGCTACCTGGAATACTAGAGGCTTGTCCAAATCCACTGTAAAGGCTGCTGCAACCATTTTCTCCGAAAAGTGATGGCTGTAATAATAAAAATTTATAGCATAAGAGTGTTGTATTCAAAATTCAAGAACTTTGAGACACAAAGGTTACAGGAAATATGTTTGAGCCCAACTGCCCAAGAACCTAGCAAATGGAAATATGCGTGAAACTAGTGAGCGGTGGGCACTATGTCCAAATATGACAATGTAACTGACCCCCCCAGTGATTCCAGACAACCATACTACTTCCACATCAATGTCATGATTTGGACACAGAAAGCTCATAGTGTGCCCAATACTAAACTAGTTTGGTAAGGTTCTCAGGCCACTACTGCTTAAACAAATAGCATGTGGTCATAACCCCTGGCAAGTGGCATTACTATTCTATCAGGATCTGGGACCCCAAAAGGCCAGAACCATGTTCTGTGGTGCCATTTAGGCCTATATTTCAAGGTGTGCCAGAGCACCATGGATCAGGAAAACCAGACGATCTAGCACTCACAATCTGGCCTGTCCACACTGCACACAAAATATCTAGAGAAAATGCAAACAACCAGCTTCACAGACAAGAGCACATGGCACATGCTTTCTGTCATCATGTATTCTCGTGCAATTTGACTCTGTTGTCTGATCAAGTTGAGAAAGAATCCAAACATAACCACAGCTAAGAACCACCAGTAGGGCATCCCACAGGAATCCAAGAAAAAACCGTGTGCTGCCTGGGGCTTACCAAACCACTGATGGCTGACCACTTTATTAGACTGAAAATGGGACACAAGCGACCCCTGTATGGCTGTATCACAGTATCAGTTGTTCAAGCAGGTAGGATGGGCATTGGAGGCGGACGTCAGTGATGCCCAACTGAATTAATAATTGTTCAAAAAAGGTAGTGAGCCACAGAGAAAAAAGTGAAATCAAGCATCTGAAGATATGGCTGGCATATATATAATGAATGAAGGCGCAGATGCCATGAACAAAAGTTGGCGTGTGCGTGTTGACATTCTAATAAATGACAGCAAGCACTGGACAGATCCTTCTCCGACTGTAAACCTAAACTAACATTACTCAAGCATTTAGTTGAAGAACATCAGACCTAATAACAGACTAACAGCGCAAGCACAGCCCAGATTTGTTCCTCGAAGGACGAAGCATACTGAACCAAAGTTGACGACGGGCCAGCTCCAAGATTAAAGAGCTTGGGTTGCAAGAACCACCATTGTCCAGACGATTTTAGTGTGAGAGATAACTTCACCGTCTACTAGGTCTAAATGTACCCAGAATCTCGCGCCAAGCAGCCACCGGAAAGGCTACTGTTACCGGCGGCGGTCAATGCAGCGGCCAGGACGGATCTAAACCCCCAAAATCCGGACGGATCTCGGACCACGGACACCCAGCGAGCCTCCAAGTGAACAAAGTGAGGGGGAAGAGAGATCTCCAGGACGGCAACTCACCAACGCAGCAGAAGTACAATGCCGGCGCCGTCGACGGCACCGCCCGCGGGAGGACTGAACTGAAGTGGGGTACGCGCGAAGCGAAGGGGGGAAAAGACGAGTCCGCTTCTTGTCCTCCCGCTCGCCCCGCCGCCGCCGCCGCCGCCGCCGCCGCTTCGCGTTGGGAGCTCGGAGGTGGACAGGGACTGAGATGGAGGAGGAAAAGGCGGCGGCTTTGTGTAGGCGACGGCGATGGCGACGGCCACGAGTGCCACTACTTGTGTAGATTTCCTCCCTGTTTCCTGCTGGAGACAGCTCTGCTTTCCTTGGTGCTGCGACCAAACTTGTTATTGGGCCGGCCACCCTTTTGCCACTCTCCTATAAGCAAGGGGAAAAAAAGGCTTATCGGATGGACCTGTGTCGTTGCAGGCAGAGCTCCTTAGGCCCTGTTTGGTTGGGCTTTTGGCTTTGGCTTTTGGCCCCAAAAGCTAAAAGCTCAACCAAAGGGGCTACTTTTGGAGGGTGTTTTTTCAGAAGCAGCTGCTTTTTCGTAGTTCATTTTTGAAAGCTGGGTTGACCCTGCTTTTGGCTTTTGGCTTTCTGCTTTTCAAAATTGGTGGAATAAAAAGCTCTTCCATAGTTGTTTCAAGAGAGATAAAGATAAAAGGTATATTTTATACTTGTTTAACCAAACAGCTTTCAGCTTTTCTACAGCTCACAGCCCACAGCAGCTTTTTCACAGCTCACAACCCACAGCAGCTTTTTCCCACAGCCACAGCTCAACCAAATAGGGCCTTAGTGGCTGCTGCGCTTCATGCTAGAGTAAGAGCGTCCGCAGTGGGCGGTTCTATACCGGTCCTATGTTTTATGGAGCCGGGTTCATACATTGTGTCCCTGGTTCGTTGAAAAACCTGCTCCCATCCACCGTTCTCTCTCCTGCTGCTCCGGCCCTGCCCAAGCGACGACGCCCCTGCTACCAGTGTGCGTAGGAGGTCTCGATGTCAAGCTCCGGGTACGAGATAGTGATGCAAAGCTGGGAACTTGAAGATCCCCCACCACCGGGCTAGCAGCGCTCTTCTCCATTTACCGACGTTGAAGATCCGGGAGAACATAGGAGAAGACGAACTTAGGGGCATAACTATCTTTGAATTGAGATAGTACACTTATTAGACAATGGATTCAAACAGGACTGGACTAATCACTAGTTCTAGCTAATTACTAGTCCTAGTTCATCCAAACAGAGCCTTAGCTAGCTAATAGCTTGTAACTAATCCTAGCAAGCTAACTATTAACTGCTATCAGTTGCATTGGTTTGGCCCAACTAGTGAGATAGTTGTTAGTTGAATATCCTAATAACTATTAGCTAGACCCATTCTAAGAATTGTTTGGATCCATTAGCTGCTAATAGGTCACAGCTAATATTATCTACTATTAGCTAGTTTGGTCCAAATAGTAAAATAGTTTTAGTTGGGTGCTCAGTTAAGAATTACCTAAACTATTCGCTACATCGAACGAGATAATTATTAGTAGCCAGCTATTACCTCCTTGATCCAAATAGTGCCTAAATAAGCTAACTAGTAGCTTATGGATCAAACAGAGACCAAGTGATCAAGTGATCAGATTGGCTTTAAGTAAGATGTACAAAAACTAAAAATTATTCAACTCTTTGGAAAACGAGATTTGTTAAAAAAAAAGTTAGAACAGAGGGTCTCATATTCGAGGACACGGAATTTTCCCAAAAAGAAAAAGGAAAAAGTTCAAGACACGGATTCAGATCCCGGAAAGATCGTCTCATCTCTTGTGATTTTCGGAAGTGTGGTCGCCACAGGGACAAGCATCCACATCGTTCGGAAGTGTGCTATGCTCTGGTCTGCTCTGCACGAATTGGTCAGTTTCGGAGCAATGGAACGGAACAGCAGGCAGAGAGCTTCAGAATCCGGACCACACATGCACGCACCAGAGCAGACTAACCAAAACCACTTTTCTTGTCACTCATTCCACTTCTTCTTATTCGGATTCAAGAAGGAATGCAACTGCATACAATTTCGCACCCTAAAGGAAATGTTCAGAACACCCCCAAAAAAAAAAAACAACAAACCAAGAAACATGTGTACGTTTGCTCCTGTCTGATTCTGATTCTTCATTCTTGTGCGTAATAATTGAAACGAACGAACAGAACCGAACCGGAAAAAGAAGAAGAAAACAAATTCGACCCGCAAGCTCCTCCGATTCTGATCCCCCGGTCGGTTTCCGTTTCGGCCTTCCGGGGGAATGGGAATCTGAGCTGAGGTCGATCTCGACGCCTTAACTCTCTGCTGCTACCTGCTGGCCTGCCCTGCTGGAACTCTCTCGACTGAGCTGGAGAACGCCGCGCAGAGCATCGCCAGCGCCAGCGCCAGCGCCGGGAGCTTCCCGGCGACGAGGCCCGCGAGGATGATCGGCACGAGCGCGGGCAACGGCAATGCGGCCCCGCGTTGACGGTGCCACCGCTCGCCGTCGTCAGTGACGGTGGTCGCCTCCGGTGGCGCCGCTGGCGTCCCCTCGGCGGGAGCAGCATCTGCTGCTGCTGCTGGCTCGGCGTTGGACTCGCCGGCGCCCGGCTGCTCGTGCCGACAGTCCTTGCCCCGGGGCGTCATGCCGTTCCGCAACTTGTTGGCGAGTAGCTTCCGCAGCGACCTCCTGCTCTGTTTCCGCTTCGGGTTATTCACCGACGACGACGAGTCGTCGCAGCCGAGGTCGCTGCTGTCGGCGTCGGCGGACCAGAGCGAGGCGGCGTCGCTGCCTCCGTTGTCAGACTCGCACTCGCACGGCCTCGGCGACTCCGCCGCCTCCCGTATCGGCGAGACGCATCCGCGCCCGCGGCGCGAATCCACCTCTTTCTTCGTCTCCGGCCGCCGAGCACGCATGGTCCTGGCGGACTCGATCCAGGACAGCGCCACCGACGCGAGCGTGGCCGCGGCCACCAGCTGCTTGCTCCAGATCACCAGCAGCGCCAGCGCCACGGCCGCGAGGAGCCCCGGCCGGATGCTGAAGCCCGCGCCTTTGCCGGGGCCGGTCGGCACCGGTGCTCCTGCCGCTGCCGCTGCCGCTGCCGCCGCCGCCGCCGCGGCGTCGTGATCCACCGAAAGCTCGGGCCTTTGCTGGGTCTTCGCGGTAGCGGCGGCCGGCGGAACGGCGGCGCCGGGGGCGCGGTGCCGCCTCCTGGGGTTCCTGAGGCGTCCGTGGTTCTTGACAACGATATCAGCGAGGGAGGTCGGGAAGCCGGTCTGGACCGGGAGCGGCCCCGCGCGCGCGGGCGGGCGCAGGGACGCCAGGAGCCGGCCCAGGCGGCCGCCGCCGCCGGACGGGCGCTTCAGCGGGCTCGTTGGCATCGCCGGCGCCAGCCGACGCCGGCGAGCATCTATAGGAGGCGTGGCGTGACGCGGCGAGGCTTTGCGCGTCCGCGTTTCTGGTGGAACAGAAGAAGGAAAGCGGCGAGGAAATTGAGGTGGTGGATTTGGAGGTTTCGGTTTGCTGTTTGCATTGGGTGTCCTGTTTTAAGGTGTCCGTTTCTTGGTTGATTCTGCTTGGAGTTTATGACAGCCGGTGATGAAACCAAGGTGATCTTTTTTTTTCAAATACAAATGCTTTGTCTTTTTTAAGAAAAAAAATGCCTTTTGGTTTGAAGTAGTACTCGAAAAGAATGGAGTATGTTATTGTTATGATAAAGGTGAGATTTGAAGACTTTTCTGCGGAAATTTTGGGACAAAAGTACAATTTTTGCAAAGATTAATAACGTGCATATGAATCTATCATGACTAAATACTTTTCATCTATTGTGGTTGGGTCAAAATGCTAGGTTGTGGTTGGGGTGCTTGGTTAAATCACATTCGTATAATCAATTGGTGTGGCTAAATTGCGTGCCAGAGATAGGTAGCTTGAAAGGTGCTTTTGCAGTAGAAATGTTACTTTCGGCATTAATAAGGATAAACGATCCCTGGGGAAACTGATCATAATTACTGAAAAGGATACATATCTCTCCAAGTTGTACCATTGCTTATTTATTAAAAACATGTGGTTAGCGGGTAGTATATATGAATCATATTTTCATGCCAAGCACGCATCAAGCATTAATAAAAAACAATTCTCCTAGATAAAGTTACTACATGCTCCCTCCATCTCTTTTAACTGTCGTTCTCGCTTATCGAGAAAATAACTTTGACTAAAACTATAAAAAATATTAATATTTATAATACACAATTAATATAATTAGATAGATAATTCAATCTATTTTCATGATAAATTTATTTGAAGATACAAATGTTGCTAATATTTTCAACAAATCTAGTTAAACTATCGGCACGTAAATCAACAGCGACAAATATTTAAGGACAGAGGGAGTATTGTTTTTAGATTTTACACAGATTTTACAGAGAGAAAGAGAATCAATCATGTCAACAACTTGTGAGTTCGTGGTCTTCGTTGGTTGTGTCTCGTTGACCAAAGATGTGACTTGTAACTAAGGACCGACATGCCCAAAGCATTCTGCGTCTACCGTAGTTAGGTCCACTCACGAGGAAAAGGGGCAATGAAAGCAGTTTCCTTTAGCCTGTGCTTCGATATATTCTCTCTGTCCTAAAAGATTATAATTCCAGATTTAGAATAAGTCAAAACTTTTTAAGTTTGATTATTGAATTAATAGAAAACAATATCAACATTCAGGTTTGCAAATAGGTTTGTTATAAAATTCCATAATCAATCCAGTGATATTTATCTGATATCATTGATGCTAGTATTTTCTTGTATAGATTTGAACAAACTTAAAATTGTTGAACTCCTTAAAAAGAGTTTTTTTTTTTTTGGAACGGAGGGAGTATGAAGCTAGTGGCAGAACATGGTTTAAGGCTAGCACCATCCTCCGACTTGGTAGGCATACTCAAATACGCAATTTGATAATGCAAATCAAAGTTCGATGAACTAATGAAGAAGAACATCTGTTTTTAGATGTTTGATTTTGAGCTCAGTTTTCAGCATTGTCGTGAGAGGTCCGTGCATGGCACTTAAGTTTCTGTGAAAAACAAAGGCAACGACAACATTTAAACCAAAAGGCATGCATGATCATATTTGAGTTTTTGTGAGACATTGGAACGAAATTTAGCTAGGGAAGCTAGCTGCTAGAGGTGCTCTAACCTAGCTGCCTCAGTTATTCCCTTTATACAAGATACAAATACTGAAAAGTCTTGCACTTGTGAGCTAGGACCGGAACACATCTACCTTCTATGCACTAGTCTGAGAGTAGTTAAACAACCGCCAGTGTGTTGGTGCTTGGTGGGTGTTTGGCGTGTGGCCAAGTGCTACTGAATTCATAAAAGAGAAGAGGAAGAACTCTTCTGAATGGCATGATAATTCTAAAATATTGCTAGATCAAATAATCTAAAGTAATTTATATAGAAATATACCCATATATATTTATCACACTAAATAAATTTTATTAGATTCTTAACGATATAATATATCTATTTGGATTCATACGTGTTAATGGTTTGACTTTTAACTAGACCTAGAATTGCATCTTCTGGAGACAGAGGTAGCAAGTATCATGTCTTGGTGAGAAATTAACCTCTAGGCTGAGTCTCATTTTCTTTTCAACGTTTTTTTGTATCTTGGATTCTTTCTTTTTTAACCTCCTCTTTGCTCTCAGTTTCCTCAGGTTTTCCTGTTTCTGTTGTAAGAGTGTTCTTCCTTGTTCTTTTTTAACCTAATAAATTTCACTGTAGGTGTGAAAGCCCCTCCAGATTCTTAAAAAAAAACAGAATGAAAAGTGACCTCATGCTGCCCATTTTGCGTGACCTTCTCCTCAGGCCGACCATGCGGATCACAAATTCGCAATACACAACAGTGCTTATATACGAGAGGTGCGAGTTTCTTTTTAATAGAAAAAGGTTGCTCGAGCATCCAGCTTGCAGCAACCCAACAATTGGCGTCTCGTCTCGTCTGCCAACCTGATTGCAATTGGCAACTGCAGCTGGAGAGCAACAGATCGAGAGGTGTGGCCGGCCGCCGGCCTCCTAGTCCTTCCTTTGAAACAAGTAGTGTCGGTGTCTCAGCTTTGTTGTATCTTGCATGCTGGTGCTATGAAAGAACAGATCGATCTATCTAACCGGACGCACTCTGCTAGCGTCCGGTCACTCTTGACCGTCCACGTGGTGCCCGCGTTCAACGTTGCGCGTTGATCTTCAACGGTCGGCTGCCACGCGTCAACAGTCAAGTGATGACCGGACGCACCTCTGCGTCAAGACCGGACGCGCCACCGCCTGATTCCGGTCGTTTTCATAGAGCTCCCTAGGCCTCTGTTTTGCGCCCAGACGCGTCAGGTGACTCACGATCGGATACAACACCTGAGTCTGGTCCTTCACCGTCTGCCACGTGTTAGAGCTACGCCCACGCCATTGCGTCAGCGTGCGTCAGAGATGAACGGACGTGGCTCCTACGCGTTAGGTCACTCTTTGCGCCAACGTCTGGTCACAAGACCAAGACCGCGCACTCTCTGCTGCCACTGACCGGACGCGCCGGTCCTGCCGAGGCCAGCGTCCGGTCACTCACAGTAACCTCCTTTTGCCTCCTTTTCTTCACCGAGTTGATCCTCATCAACTCCAATTTCTTCTCCTTTGCAAATGTGCCAATACCACCATGTGTATGTGTGTTAGTATTTTCACAATCATTTTTAAGGAGTTAGCTACTCAACTTGCCACGCCACTCTATCCTAACACTCATGTAAAGTTAGATCGCTCAAGTGGCAATAGATGACCAATATACAAACAAGTTTGCCCCTCTTGATAGTACGGTCATCTATCCTAAACCTGGTCATAAACTTCTCTACACACCTATGGCCGATGGAATGAAATGCCCTTGGTTATACCTTTGCCTTGCGCATTCCATTCCATCTCCTCCATTGTTGATGCAACACATGCACCAACCAATCACCAAATGATATGATCCACTTCGTATCATCACGTGACCGTATTGGTTCATCGATCTTGACTTCACTTGCTTTTCACCGTTGCCTTCGTCCATCGACGCCAAGTCTTGCTCAAGCTTCACCACCACACGGTCCATCGCTCCAAAGCCTCTAACTTGCCCTTCACGCTTGCAACCGGTCCATCAAGCCAAGTCATGTCTTGATCTTCTCCACCTTGATCACATGACTCAATGTCATGTCTCATATGCAATGAGCTCCTTCATCATCACATGTGTGAGCTTTGCAATATCTCCGAGCCATTTCCACCTCTGTGGCATATGTTGCTTACACATATGTACATGTGGACTAATCATCTGTGTATCTAATATAAACACAATTAGTCCACCTAAGGTTGTCGCTCAATTATCAAAACCAAACAAGGACCTTTCACACATGATGATCACTCTAGTGCCTTGCCGACCACACAAGAGCTTTGCCGACCACATAACTTGGTCTTGGACCTAACCTCTCTTGGCTACACACACTTAGCAATTAGGTTAGTCCAATTCGGTTTCATCAATTAACCAAAATCAAACTAGGGCTTTCAATCTCTCCCTTTTTGGTAATTGATGACAACCTTCACAAAGATATGAAATATAATCATTTTGAACTTGAGTTGCTTGTCCAAGCATTTGTTCATGAATCCGATTTGGACAAGTTACACAAATTCGGTTTGGTAGTGTTAGCTCCCCCTACATATATGCTAGATGAGTTTGGTACAAAGCTTGGCACATATGAATTGATAGAAATTGTGGGAGTGTGAATGACTACCAAATGATGCTAAGGTGTAAGAGATGGACCTTTGAAGCGTGATACCGATCGAAGTGCACAATTTACACAATCCTTAGCACCATGATTAGCTAGATACCACTTAAAAACAGCATAAACAACTAGATACCTCATGAAATCAACATTAGAAACAAGGTTCTAGTACCACTTGAAAAACATATATATCTAGCTATCACCTGTGCATGCTAGTCTTTCATTCACCATTCAAGTTTTACTACTAGCACACACCACACAAGCATGTATATTGAATTTTAAAACTTGTGCAATGCAATCAATCATATGAATATGCTCACATAAATGCAATTATCAAGTTCATGAGCTTGCTCCCCCTACTTGTGTGCTCAGATTTTCAAATTTTAATTGATGATCCTCTTCCTTTATCATATCTCTCTCCTTTTTATTTCTCCCCTTTTATCTTTCCTTTGTATCATTCTTTGTGACTAATTTCTTCCCCTTTGTCATCAAATGACCACAAAAGGTACCCAATTTTAGAAGGAAGATTTTAGTCAATCATTAGCTAGAGGGGTGTGAATAAGGTTCTTGGGATTGGATCATTAGTTCAATTGGTTTAAACTAGACAACATGTATAAGACTTTTAACTCGGTTTAAATCAATGACAAGCTTCTTCACACATCTTGCCAATGGCTATCTTGCCAATGTTAAGTACTTGATACATATTAGCTAGATCATACACTAGGTTTACAAGCCCATAAATGTGTTATATGCTACCACTAGATCATAGCAAACATAGAAGCAATAGTGGCATCATATAAGCATTAAAATCTTTTGATTTAGGTGAATGAGCCTATAGAATGCAAAGTATGACTAGATGCTCTACACATGTCCTTATACAAGTATGAATGCCATGCCAAACAACTTTACCTTTGCTTTTAGTCGAAGGAGAGGCATGTCATACATATGTGGGGGTGCATTTAACTCATATTGAAGAAGTCAAGTATGTTCAATTCATTCCTTAGCTTACAAAATCTCTTCTCATCAAGTGGCTTGGTGAATATATCGGCTAGTTGATCATCAGTGCCCACGCTTTCAATTGATATGTCACCCTTTTGTTGATGATCTCTTATGAAGTGATGCCTAATGTCAATGTGCTTGGTTCTTGAATGTTGAACCGGATTGTTAGTGAGCTTCACCGCACTTTCATTGTCACATAGCAATGGCACTTGTTTGAATTTGATTCCAAAGTCATCCAAAGTTGCTCTCATCCATAGCAATTGTGCATAGCAACTATCGGTAGATATGTATTCGGCTTCGGCGGTTGATAATGCAACACTATTTTGTTTATTTGACGACCATGATACAAGTGATCTTCCAAGTAATTGACATGTGCTCGATGTGCTCTTTCTATCAACCTTGCATCCCGCATAGTCGGAGTTCGAATATCCAATCAACTCAAAGTTTGACCCCTTGGGATACCATAATCCTACATTTTGTGTATGCTTCAAGTACCTTAATATTCTTTTTGTAGCCTTCAAGTGACTCTCTCTTGGTGAGGCTTGGAATCTTGCACACATGCATACACTAAACATGACATCCGGTCTTGAAGCGGTCACATAGAGTAAGCTTCCAATCATTGACTAATGTAACTTTTGATCCACCATATTGCCACTAGCATCAAGGTCCAAGTGACCATTAGTTCCCATAGGTGTATGAATTCCTTGGCTTCTTCCAATCCAAACTTCTTGATCATGTTTTGATGTACTTGCCTTGACTCACAAATATATCATTCTTCATTTGCTTGATTTGAAGTCCAAGGAAGTAACTAAGCTCTTCAATCATAAACATTTCAAACTCATTGGTCGTCATATTTCCAAACTCTTCACAAAAATCTTAATTGGTTGATCCAAATATGATATCAACCACATAGATTTGCAACATAAACAAGTCATTGCCTATCTTCTTGGTGAAGAGAGTAGTATCAACCTTGCCCATTTTGAACCCTTTAGAGAGTAAGAAATTCCTCAACCTCTCATACCATACTCTTGGTGCTTGCTTCAAGCCATATAATGCCTTCTTCAACTTGTAAACATGGTTAGGCTTCTTGTTATCTTCAAAATCGGGTGGTTGCTCAACATATACTAACTCATTGATGTAGCCATTGAGAAATGCACTCTTCATATCCATTTGATATAGCTTGATATTGTGGGCACAAGCATAATCTAATAGGATTCTAATTGCCTCTAATCTTGCAACTGGTGCATATATCTCTCCAAAGTCAAGACCCTCTACTTGTGTATAGCCTTGTGCAACTAATCTTGCTTTGTTTCTCACTACTATCCCATCTTGATCTTGCTTATTGTGAAAGATCCATCTAATGCCAATGACATTGTAGTTCTTTGGTCTCTCAACTAGTTCCCAAACTTGATTGCATGTAAAGTTGTTCAACTCTTCATGTATTGCATTTATCCAATCAACATCTTGTAATGCTTCTTCAATATTGGTTGGCTCAATGGATGATACAAATGAGTAATGTTCACAAAATGAGGCCAATCTTGATCTTGTTTGCACATCTCTTGTAATATCTCCAATAATATGATCCAAAGGATGATCTCTTGCAATTGAGGTTGGTTGGAGTGTTGGAATTTGATTATTTGCTTGTGATGAACTAGCTTGTTGATCTTGTACTTGTTGGACTTGAGCTTCATCACGAGTACTACTGTACTAGCTTGATTTGTATCAATTTGCACACTTGGATGAGGGAACACTTGAATTTCATCATCAATCACTTCTCTAGGTCTAATGTCACCAATATTCATGTTCTTCATTGCATTAGCCAATTGTATGCCTCTCACATCTTCTAGATTTTCAACTTCATCTTGAGCGCCCTTGGTTTCATCAAACTCAACATCATGAACTTCTTCAATAATTTTGCTTGAGTTGTTTCACACTCTATATGCTTTACTTGTAGTTGAGTAACCAAGTAGGAACCCTTCATCACATTTCTTCTCAAATTTGCTTGGTCTTGTGCCTTTCTTCAAGATATAGCATTTGCAACCAAACACTCTAAAATATGCAATGTTGGGCTTTCTTCCATTCAATAGCTCATAAGGTGTCTTCTCAAGCATTCTATGACAATATAAGTGGTTGCTACAATAGCAAGCCGTGTTCATAGCTTCGGCCCAAAAAGAATCACTCACATTGTATTCACTAAGCATTGATCTTGCCATGTCAATAAGTGTTCTATTCTTCCTCTCAACAAGACCATTTGATTATGGAGTATACTTGGGTGAAAATTAATGTCTAATTCCAATGCATCGCAAAGCTCATCAACTCTTGTATTCTTGAATTCACTTCCATTGTCACTTCTTACTTTCTTGATTCTAGTGTCAAACTCATTTTGGCATCTCTTGACAAATATTTTGAATGTGTCAAATACTTCACTTTTGTCAACAAGAAAGAAGACCCATGTGTATCTAGTGTAGTCATCAACTATCACAAATTCATACTTGTTACCACCAATGCTAGTATATGTGGCTGGTCCAAATAAATCCATATGCAATAGCTCAAATGATCTACTAGTGCTCATCATGCTTTTGTTGGGGTGAGTTGAAAGGTCCTTATTTGGTTTTGATAATTGAGTGACAACCTAGGTGGACTAATTGTGTTTATGTGAGATACACAGGTGATTAGTCCATAGATACATGTGTGTGAGCAACATATGCCATGAAGGTGACAATGGCTTGGAGATGTTGCAAAGCTCACACATGTGATGATGAAGGAGCTTATTGCAAATGAGACATGACATTGAGTCATGTGATCAAGGTGGAGAAGATCAAGACAAGACTTGGCTTGATGGACCGGTTGCAAGCGTGAAGGGCAAGTCGGAGGCTTTGGAGTGATGGACCGCGTGGCGGTGAAGCTTGAGCAAGACTTGGCGCCGATGGACGATGGCAACGGTGAAGAGCAAGTGAAGTCAAGATGGATGAACCAATATGATCACGTGATGATATGAAGTGGATCATATCATTGTTGATCGTGTTGGTGCATGTGTTGCATCGACGTTGGAGGAGATGGAATGGAATGCGCAAGGCAAAGGTATAACCTAGGGCATTTCATTTCACTGGTCATAGGTGTGTAGAGAAGTTTATGACCGGGTTTAGGATAGATGGCCGTACTATCAAGAGGGGCAAACTTGTTTGCATATCGGTCATCTAGTGCCACTCGAGTGATCTAACTTTGCATTGTTGCTAGGATCAAGTGGCGTGGCAAGTTGAGTGGCTATTCCTTTGGAAAATGATTGTGAAAATGCTAACACACATACACATGGTGGTGTACACTTGGTGGGGTTGGCACATTTACAAAGGAGATGAAGTTGGAGTTGATGTGGATCAACTCGGTGAAGAAATGGAGGCGAAAGGAGAAACTCCAGCGGCGGAGTGTCCGCCCGTAGAGTGCGGACAGTCCGACAGTGCCACCGGCGCCCTAGTTAGAAAAGATAGGGGTCAACAGAGTGACCGGACGCTGGGTTCAGAGTCCGGTCAGTGATAGCAGAAAGCACACGGTCTCGGTCTTATGACCGGACGCTGGAGTGTAATCTGACCGGACGCTCAGGGGCTGAGTCCGGTCAGTGCTGACGTATGGTGACACAGACAGAGCAGAAGCTGGAGAGTGACCGGACACTAGTGCTGCGTCCGATCGCGATCGACCGGACGCGTCCGGTCGTGAAATGTCGTTTCTGGAACCTTACTGGAAACGACCGGACGCTGGGGTTGCTGCGTCCGGTCAGTTCATGCTGGAGCGTCCGATCGACAGATGACCGTTGAGATCCAGTGAACAGCGTTTGAAGGAGGGGACACGTGGCGTGCATCGCACGATCGGACGCTGAGGTCCAGCGTCCGGTCGATCAGACCGGAGCGTCCGGTCGTCCCGACATTTGCCCAGTGAAGGGGTAACGGCTAGTTTAGCCCTTGGGGCTATAAATAGAAGTGGCCCTCGGCCATGGCGAGAGTTGAGCACCTGAGGGGACTTAGTGTCCATGCTTGTATGTGCTTGGGAGCCCTCCATATCACACATACTTGATAGTGATCATCCGATTGTGTGAGTGAGCGATTCTAGTGCGATTGCATCGTGAGGTTGCATCGAGTGGCACTAGGTGATCAAGTTGCAAGCTGGTAGTGCTTGTTACTCTTGGAGATTGCCACCTCCTAGACGACTTGGTGGTGGTCTCCATTGAAGCTCGCAAGACGATTGTGCGGCGCTCCGGAGAAGTGCTTGTGAGGGGCATTGTGCTCGCCCCACGGGAGCCGCGAAGAGCAACTCTAGTAAAGCGTGTCATTGAGCTACCCTCACTCAAGGGGTAGGTTCTTGCGACGCCCGACATGCGGGCTTAGCGGGTGATGCTAATTAGCCGCCGAACCACCAAGTGAGCGGTCGACACAACGGGGACTAGCGTGTTGGCAAACACGTGAACCTCGGGAGAAAAATCATTGTGTCAACCTTGTTCTTCCCGTTGGTTTGCTTCCCATTACACAAGCTTGCATTTACTTTCATATATATTAAGCTTGTGTAGTTGCTCTTGTAATTAGATAGCTTGTGTAGCTTGCTAATTTCCTTCTTGCTTGCGTAGCATAGAAGTAGCTCCCTTGCGTGACTAATTTGGTTTTAGTAACCTTGTTAGTCACATTGCTTAGTTTGTGTAGCTAAGTACTTGCACTCTCTAATTAGGCATTGGTTGCCTTGTTATTGAGCATTGCTAGTGAGCA
The DNA here is from genome assembly GCA_904845875.1 of Miscanthus lutarioriparius. Classification (NCBI taxonomy): domain Eukaryota; kingdom Viridiplantae; phylum Streptophyta; class Magnoliopsida; order Poales; family Poaceae; genus Miscanthus; species Miscanthus lutarioriparius. The sequence goes on from CAJGYO010000014.1 coordinate 7,482,788, forward strand.
TAGTTAGCTTTGTGCTTTTGCTTACTAGCATGTGTAGGAGCTCTCTTGTTGCTTAAAATACTAGTGGCATAGGTTTGTGTAACCTTGCTCTTAGAATTGTTTAGGAGAGCTGTAGCTAGCCCGGCACCTTTGTTGCATAATTGGTATCTTAGCAATGTGCTAGTGAACATATACAGAGGGGTGTAGTCTTGGTTAGACCGATTGTTTTAATTCCGCATTTGTATCGGTAAGCCGACGCGATTAATTTTAGAAAAAGACTATTTACCCCCCCCCCCTTTAGTCCGCCATCTCGACCCTTTCATGAGTGTTGCCTACTTGCTTTCTGGCTTGACAAGAGCTACAAAAGCTTATATTTTTCAAACACAACATCTTTCAAGCCTTTTACTAAGTCATGCTTTATCAATCTATTTAATTGTTTCATTCCAACATAACCAAGCCTTCTATGCCATAACCACCTATGCCAGATTTAGTGAGCAAGCAAGTTGATAGTTGTGTCTCACTAGCATTGAAATCAACTAAGTAGAGGTTCTCATATCTAAATCCTTTAAATATCAAGTTAGAACCATCTACACTAATGATCTCTACATCATCAACTCCAAATATGTATTTGAAACCAAGATCACATAATTGAGCTATGGATAGTAAGTTGAAGTTCAAGCTTTCTACTAGCAATACATCGGATATTCTCATGTCATTTGATATTGTAATCTTACCAAACCCTTTGACCTTGCCTTTGTCATAGTCACCAAATGTGATTGAATCAAACTCATCATTATCATTTGATTTGATTGAATTGAACATTCTTGCATCCCCGGTCATGTGTTGAGTGCACCTACTATCAAGTACCCAATGCCTTCCTCCGGCTTTGTAATTGACCTACAAAAGGAATCAATTCCTTTTAGGTACCCAAACTTGCTTGGGTCTTTGAAGGTTAGTGATTAGGTTCTTTGGTACCCAAATGGCTTTCTTTTTTGAGCCCACAATTGGTGTACCAATGAACTTAGCTTGCACGCCCTTAACACCCTTGGTAAGCATATAACAAGAGTCAAAACGAATGGAGGATACACTAGTGTTCTTGTTCTTATTTTTGTAATATTTCTCTACATGCCCAACTCGCTTGCAACTAGTGTAAAACCGACCATTGCCTCTCACAAAGCTAGCTTTGGGAGTTCCAAAGGCCGCCTTGCCATTCTTGGGGTATAGCCCAATCCCTCTTTATTAAGAGAGAACCTTTGGCTACCCAAGCACTTAAGCAAGCGGGCCTCACCGCCATAGGCCTTGCCTAAAGCATGAGTGAGCTCATTGACCTCCTTTTTCAAGGTCTCATTCTCAACCATAAGTGAGGCATCACAAGTGGAGCCATCACCCATAGATGAATTAGTAGTGGAAGTAGATGAGCTACAAGAAGGGTTAGTGAGAGCAACAACAATAGGAGCATAAAAAGATTCATCAAGTAAATCACAAGTTACTCCTATGTTGCATGATTGAACAATCTCCTTCTTACTTTGGTCAAGGAGAGAGGAGTGAGCATTTTCAAGCTTAGAGTGAGCCTTCTCAAGCTTCTCATGGGCTTCCATTAGCCTCTCATGAGATGCATTGAGCTCATCAAAGGATTGCTCAAGAGCTTGATGCTCCTTGCGTAATTCTTTGCACTCCTTTTTCTCCATGTAAGAATGAGCTTGTTCCAACATGTCCATGAGGTCCTCCCTAGAGTACTCCTCATCATCACTCTCACTATCACTACTCTCATCATTAGATTGTACCTTTGAGCCCTTGGCCATGAAGCATGATGGAGAGTCAAATAAAGAAGGCTTGTTGTTGATAGCAATGCTAGCAAGCACTTTCTTCTTGTTGATCTTCCTCTCACCATCACTATCTTCCTCATCATCACTTGTGGAGGCATCACTATCCCATGTGACCATGTATGACTCCCCCTTCTTCTTCTTGATGATCATCTTCTTTTCTTTCTTATCCTTCTTGTTATTCTTCTTGTCATCATTATATTATCATTGTCAATATTGTAAGGACAATCACCAATGAGATGATCCTTGCTTCTACATTTGTAGCATCTTCTTGTGTAGTCCTTGTTCTTGGATTGATCCGTCTTCTTTCTAACACCATAGCCCTTCTTCTTCATGAACTTGTCAAATCTTCTCACAAAGAGGGCTAGAGCATCATCATCTTCACAAGCACTTGCATCTTCATCCTCACTTGATTCATCTTTCTTGTTCTTGCCCTTGCTCTTGGATGAAATGGCTTTGAATGCCACACTCTTCTTCTTCTCATCTTTCTTCTCATCCCTCTTCTCACTCTCCTCCTTGTCTTCACGATATGCATCCTCCGTGATCACATCACCAAGTATTTGGTTTGGTGTCATTGTGTCCAAACCACTTCTCACAAGAATAGTGACCAACATGCCAAATCTTGAAGGTAGACATCTCACAAAATTGTGAGAGAAGTCCTTGTCCTTCATCTCCTCACCAAGTGCTTTGAGATCATTGACTAATACTTGAAGCCTATTGAACATTTCCGGCATTGTCTCATCTTCCTTCATCTTGAAGCTAGCAAGCTTCTCCTTGAGAATATATGCCTTGGCGCCCTTGACTGCTTGTGTGCCCTCATATGACTCTTCTAGCTTCTTCCAAGCATCATGAGCCATCTCCATGTTCTCGATTTGTTCAAACATATCTTGACTAATTGCATCATGAATAGCAATAAGAGCAATATCATTGTTTTGGAGCTTTTCTTCTTCGGCCGTGGTGGGTTGCTCCAGATTTGCAATCTCAAACTTGTGCTCAACCACATGCCATATCTTTCTATTGATTGACTTGATGTGGGTTGTCATCTTTGCCTTCCAATAGCCATAGTTTGTGCCATCAAATTAGGGTGGCCTTTTGGTGTTGTTGATTTGAGCTATTTTAACACCGAAGGTTGTTAAGCCTCAAATAACGGTGACCTCGCTCTGATACCACTTGAAAGGTCCTAAATGGCTAGAGGGGGATGAATAGCCTAATAAAATTTCTACAACAACACTTAAAATAAATGGTTAGTAAACTAAATGGTGATAAAAGCAATGTTGCGCTAGCTCTAGTAAACTGTTGCAAGCCACCTATCCACAAGTCTAGTTAGCTTATGATCTCTATGTCACACAAGAGCTAGATTGCTACTTCTACACTAGTGAGCTAGCAAGAAGTAACACCAACTCTAATTACAACTAGCAAATAATACTACTCTACACAAGTATATAGAAATGTAAATGCAAGAGGTGAAGAGTATGATACCAAGCCTGGCAAGTGATCAACCAATGAATAACAATGAGAAATCCAAGGGAGACAATGGACACACACGAGGTTCACTTGCTTGCCGGCAAGCTAGTCCCTGTTGTGACGATCACTGAACTTGGAGGTTCACGCGCTAATAGGCATGCACAAGCCTAACCCACAAAGGGTACCACACAACCAACACAAGAGGAGGACACTCAATGTCATGAGCAATTTACTAGAGTACCTTTTGACTCTTCACCGGAAGAAGGTTAAGAACCCACACAAATCACCGGGAGATGGCCACAAACAATCACCAACTCATGCCAAAGCTCCTCCACTGCTCCAAGCCATCTAGGTGGTAGCAATCACCAAGAGTAACAAGAAACTCGCACCGAAAACGATTCCCAAGTGCCACTAGATGCTATCACTCATGCAAATACACTTGGAATCACTTCCAATCTCACTATGATGATGAATCAATGATGGAGATGAGTGTGAGATGTTTGCTTTAGCTCACAAGGATGTATCACTGATGAAAATATGCAAGAGAGTGAGCTAGAGCCAGCCAACACAAATTTATAGAGCCCCAATAGGTTACATACCCGTTGGCCACTTAATGTGCTGTCTGCGCACTGACCGGACTCGCTGTGGTTGCACCGGATCATCCGGTCACCAGCGTCATATCGTCCTCTGAACGCCACGTGTCCTAGCCGTTTGAAACTATTCGTTGGTGCCCAACAGCTAACTCACACACGTTTGCAGACCTTGGACCAGACACGTCAGGTCACTTGATAGGACGCGCGACTCCCCAGAGTCCGATCCAACACAGAGAGGTTCCAAAGCATGATTTTTGCGATCGGACACGTCCGATCTCCCCTGACTGGACACGCTCAGCATTCGGTCCACCACTACGATATTTCATCAGCCGATGAATAGTGTCACATGCGCGTCCGATCACTGGCTGAGCTAGAGTCCGGCCAGCAACGCTGACCGCCATAAGGGTATGGTACCAAACGTGTCCGGTCTACCCAGGAACAGCGTCTGATCACACCCAGTGACCTCCAATTCTTCTTTGCAACGTCTTTCTTCTCCCTTGTTCTCATGTGCTAGCACTAAGATGTTCCACCACTTGTGTGCGTGTGTTAGCATTTTTCAAAGCTTTTTCAAGGGTTAGGTTAGCTCACTAGGTCCTAACGCATATGTGTGTATGACTTTACCTAGTGGCACTTTGATAACAGCAATCACATACGTTTTTCTCCTCTTAATAGTACGGCTATCAATCCTAAATGTGATCACACTATCTATAGTGTCTTGATCACCAAACCAAAGATGGCTCCTACGGTTATACCTTTGCCTTGAGCCCATTTTTGTTTTTCTCTTTCTTCTTTTCAACATGAGGAGCACTTGATCATCATAGCCGACACTCCAAAGTCTCTGCTGATCACTCTAGTGCTTTGCCGACCACATGCCGATCACTCTATTGCCTTACCAACCACATGTCGATCACTCTAGTGCCTTGCCGACCACATGTCGACCACACAAGAGCTTTGCTGACCACTGACCACATCAATGCTCTGCCGACCACATCACTTGGTCTTGGACCTAACCTCTCTTGGATACACACACTTAGCAATTATGTTAGTCCAATTCGGTTTCATCAATTAACCAAAACCAAACTATGGCTTTCACCGCTTCACTCCAGGGAGAAGGAAGGGGGAGTCCGCTTCGCCGCCCTAACCTGGTTAAGTGGTTAATTACATCTATCCATGCTATTATAACTGTCATGAAAATATACCACAATTATAAGGTGATTTGTGTGTGCACCCAGTGGTGTCTACACTCTACCCGTCTAGAGTGCACAAAGTGGTATATTTCAGATACAGAACAAATTGTACTGGCATTATTCCGAGTAGTAGTGTATATCTCTGAACCATGACACAATTGCAATGGTGTAGACCGAATCAACCTTTGTGCAAAAATATTTACTGTATCAAACCTATATGGCCCATTTCATACAACTCTGCTTTATTGATGGAGTAGTATTTTTAGTTTCGGCCGGTGGAGCAACTCCACTGATGGAGCTGTAGCTGTTTCAACTTCTAGTAATTGAAAATGATGAAATGACTATAATCTCCTTTTTTCTCTCTTTTTTTTTCTTGCCTGGACTATTAAAAAAACAAAAAAGCCCATCTTCTTGATCACCCCACCATTCGTTTCTCATTTTTCATCTGACCACCACCATCTGTTCTTCCTCCTTGCTTATCCTGATGCTGTCGGGGACTCCGCCCCTCACGCGCGTCGCCCCTGCTACTTCGCCCCCGATTATTTCAGACGTTGTGCCTCGCCCGCACGGCCACGAACTCTGCTCTGGTCCGTCCGCGCCAACCCCGACGACTGTCAGTGCTGCACCTCGCCCGCACAGCCCGACAACTATGCTCTGGTCCATCTGCGCCGTGATTTAGGTCCGCACCTGCGACTTAACCCCACCTCCGCTACTCCAACCACGCGTCGTTGCCCTGCCATGGCAAAAGGGGATTTTGACTCATTGGGCAAGCAGGGAGCTGGTGAAAGCTCTTTTTTTCGGCTTCGTCTATGTTGTGATAGTGCGACTTTGAGAGCTCCTCATGAGGAGCACTTCCGTTTTGACCCGTTTGGTAGCGAAAGCCCTAAAATAGTTTCATGAGCTGCTGAAGAATCCCTCAAATGAGCCCTTAACAAAGTTAAACTTAAGAGAAATGTAGATGGATTCATATTAAGGCCTTATTTGGTAGGGCTTCTCCAGAGAAGCCGGAGCTATTTTGGAGGAGGCATAATTTGTGACTCCTTTAAAATAATTGCTTCGGCTCTATTTTTCACTAAAAACTGCTACAAACAGCTCTTTCTACTAAATCGTTTGGCAGGGCTCCTCGGTAGGGCCGGTGTCGAAAAAGAGCCGTAACAAATGAGGCCTAATTTTTTTATTCGACGAAGCAGTACATTTTTACAGTAACATTGCTGCATTTTCACCTGTTGTACCTACTCCGACAGACCACTCTTTCAGTTCTGTGAAACAGTGCCATGTCGTCCTAGCTTAACTTCAACTGTTGGACACTCACACTCATACATGGACATGAGCGTCGAGCCGTCGATTCATATCATGGTGAAGCCGACAGAAACAGAGCCACATAAGTATATAATTATATATGCCTGGATTCCGTTTGTCCCCAGCTTTTGCATGCTCACCATCTGCAGCTTTGTTTTCAGGATATGTGACCCAGATTTGAATGCAATTCCAGCAACTTTTGGAACTTTTGCACCATCTCAAAAGCCCTGGATATACTCCATCTGTGGCCATTTTTTCATCATTACGCCCTTTTTGTTTCTTGATCACTTTTGCGTCCTTTGTTTGAGGGATGAAGCAGGCTACCTTCTCATTATTCCACCAACTATCTTTTTGTGGCTTCTTTTTCCTGTTTGTGAATATTCACTTGACCGTACTGCTTTTTATATAGTAAATCTCACACTCTCTGAATGCTGCTTTTTATATAGTAATCTCACTATCTCTGAATGCTTTCCAGGTAGTTAATGTTCACTCCGTTGCAGCTTAATTATAAATCGTTTTGATTGCACTAATATACATAACAAAAGCAAGAACACTAACAAATACTTACCAAACTAGATCAAAAGACGTGTGTGGCTAATTTGCCCGTCTATACTCTTATTTGTCAGTGACGTGTATTGTTTCTAGGTCTCTTGAGTTTTGTGTTTTTTCCCCAGTTGATATGGCGTAGTGCCACTAGCTTGGCTGGTAAGTGGTGAATTGTTACCTTTTGGAGCTTTAAATTCTTCATTAACTTTCATGCGTTTGCATTGCTTGGTTATAATAAAGCAACATGATATAAAAGGAAAGGGCTGTTTGGATCCACATATGCTAATAGTTAGCAGCTAAAATTAGTACCAATGGATCTAAATAGATCTGTCAATGGACCAACAATTTAGGGCCTGTTTGGTTCCTTTAGTCCGCGGACTAAAGTTTAGTCTCTGGACTAAAGTTTAGTCCGGACCCTGTTTGGTTCCAGGGACTAAAGTCCATTAATGCAGTTCTATAAAGACAATATTACCCTTGTGGATAGGCTTGGGGACCAGTGGGATGGGGAGTAACGAGGGGTAGGAGTGTCTCCAGAACACTTTAGTCCAGTTTAGTCACTCCTTCATGGACTAGAGGACTAAACCCTTTAGTCTAAATTTTAGTCTATGTGTTTGGCATTTTAGGGACTAAAAGTAGACATTTTAGTCCACATTTTAGTTTAGTTCGTGGAACCAAACAGGTCCTTATTAGATTGGGGGTTTGCTAACTATATTAGTTTTACTAGCAGGACTGAGGCTGCTAATAGATGCCTCACCCACCTATATTAGCAATATATTAGTATGTGGATTCAAATAGTCTCTACTGATAATTCGCTAGCTAGCTAATTAATAGCTACTAGTAGCTTCTATTAGATAGCTATAATAGCAACTCTAAGATATGATGTACCACACTGGCCGGAGCACAATGCCGCGTTCCCTCTATGTCTATATATAGCTACGCGTTTATCATCATCATCATCATATTTATATATTATATTATTATTAAAGGATGTACCAAACCTGGAGCTGCAACGCAACAAACTATAGAAGCGAAATTAAAATTTTAAATAAAAAATATTAGAGAGGGCCAGCTCAAGCAGCTGGTGAACAGGCAGCAGGCCCGCAGCCCGCAGGATGCATAGATCGATCGAGGGCACATTTTTTCCTTTGGTTTTTCTTTTTTCTGGAACGAGTCATGAGTGCACGAGAGGACAGCGACAAAGCAACGAACAAATAATCATGCATATTTATAGATCTTTTTAGTTGCAAAGGTGGCGTACGTGCATGCATATCAAGCGATTCGATAAAGCTATATATATTATCATTATCATTATATATATATATATATATGTGTGTGTGTGTGTGTATGTATGTATGTACATGCATGCATCCATCCATCCATCAATCCACACCGATCTCGATCATGACTTGATGAGCTTTTAGAGCTCGTTGTTTGGTTTGGCAAAAGTGCCGGAAGGCAACGACGTAAATGGAAACGATTCATTCCGCCGGGGCCAGGGGATCGGGGTTGGATGCGTTCACGGCGTTATATATTATTACGGAGTGGTCGGGGGGGGGGGGGTGCAGCGGGTTTGGATCGGGGCTGGATGCGTTCACGGCGTTATCTATTATTACGGAGTGGTCGATTAATTAGCGCTGTCAACTGATACCGGGTCGCAAAGGCCGAACCAAACAACACCTATTAGTTATTAGTTAATATAATAATATCTACTCCCTCAGTTCCGTCCCGTCTCAAATTATAAGTCATTCTAAGGATCTTGGAGAGTCAAAGCATCTCAAGTTTAGCCAAATTTATACGATAATATAATAACATTTATGATGCCAACTAAGTATCGTTAAATTTTTCATCAATTATATTTTCATAGTATACCTATTTGATGTCTTAAACATTTATAATTTTCTCTATAGTTTTAGTCAAATTTGAGATGTTTGACTCTCAAAGATGGGAATGACTTATAATTTACAACTGAGAAGGGAGCAGTGAACATCGTTAAAATGCACGGTACTTATTTTATTTTGTTGCGAGACAAATGCACGGTACTTATTGGCTGCTGCATCTGCATACCTACTATAGAATCTGCGGAGGCGCTCCAGTGCTGATGCCCGCGGTGGCGGGCTCGACGCAGCTACTGGCCTTGGCGGTGGGGCTCAACATCTTCGGCGGCGGGGACGGGGAGCTGCAACTACTGGTGGTCACCGTGGCAGCGGGGCCCGGCATCGGCGGTGGCGAAGACGGAGAGGGAGTCCGCGGATGTGCACCGATGCCGGATCCGGCGATGGTGGGCTCGGCGACGGCCATGGCGACTGCTCCCAGCGTCGGCGGCGGCGCAGGTGGGTCGGGATCCCGACTGTGGTGGAGGCGCGGGTCGATGTCGGGGGTTGGGAGGGGAGGTGGAGGTGGAGGGCGAGGAGGTGGTGTGTGGAGGGGGGCGCCACCGTCGGCGGGGTCAGGCTAGTGTTCGACTGGGGCGGGTTTCTTGGATCTTGTAGGTCGGTGTCGGGGTTGGGAGGGAGGGAGGTGGGGAGGAGGGGCGGGGGGTCGTTGCATCGCATGGCTGGGGTCGGGTCCCTTAGGGTCGGCTAGGGTTAGAGTCGGGTGGTTTGTTTGAGGGATAAATTAAGCAGGCTATCTTCTCACTAGGCCATGATCAATGGGGTTGACGTTCCGTTTTGATTTTGTCTAAAGAGATGTCATGTTCACGGAGAAGTATTTAGAGGGTGTTTGGTTGCTACCCTACTCTGGAGCTACTAAGTCAATGGTAGCGTGGGCCAAGTATGTTTCAGGGCAGCAGGCAAACGAGCCCGTGAGGTCGATAATCTTGCAACCGGATTTGCCTAAGAAGAGCTATTTGCCGGGTCAGCTACCATTTACCTTTGGCAGGCCTCGACCAAGCATGGTCTCGAAAGCAGACATCACAGCACATTCCCTCTCTCTCTCTCTCTCTCTCTCTCTCTCTCTCTCTCTCTCTCTCTAGGCATGGTCTAGCGGCAGCATCTGCTTCTTGTCAGAGGACACCACCGGTACTTCTGCAGGTCACTCTTCTCCTACAAGGTCACTTGTTTTCCACCCCAATCCATTCCAATCCATGTGGATTGAGCGGATTGGAGTGCAACCAAACAAGCATCTATGTAGATTTTGAGTGGATTCGAGTGCAGCCAAACAAGCCCTTAGGCGGAACCTCTTTTCTTGATGGGGACCAATGGTATGTTCTAGAAGAAGAAATGTTATACAAGTATAAAAAATGTTATTCCTGCTGGTAAAATATATATGCTCTATTTTACTTTTATATGGAAATTGTGATCACAATTTATTGCAAGAAGATGGAATATTGTTGATGGATAAAAATTTCCTTTAGGGGCAACATGGAATCCTCAAGGAATTTACCATCATTACCAAGCTTGGCACATTTCTTTAGGGGCTATTCCAAACCACCAAGTCAATTCCATATTTCCTTGAGTGTTATTACAAACCACCAAGGTAATCTAACATTTTCTTGGGTGTAACTCTAAGATGTCAAGGAAATTCTACATTTTCTTGGTTGTGTATTTGAAAATCGACAAGGAAGTCTTAGTTTCCTTAAGTGCCAACGGTCAAGATATTGTTCTAGCCAAGAAAATATTCATTTCCTAATCATTACTCTTAACCACCAGTATAATGCCACACATTGCATGCCTACAGTAGTTAGACATTGCTTATTAGTCTGGTAAGTGTGGGTTGCCTCGCCTTACATATTTTGCCTGCTGACTTTCAATTTTTTACAATTATTATTCTTATTAGAATTTTTAAAAACATAAATAAAAAGTCTGCCGGTGGCTGTGGATGCCTTAATTAGGGCAGCCCGACCCACACCTGGGGCTGTAGGGTGTTTAATTTAGTGGGCTTGTGTCGCACAAATTAAGATGGTTGCCACAACGTTGATTTCAGAAAAGCTGCCATGCAACAAGAGCCACAGCTTGTCAGCCTGCCATTTTGGGCCAGATGCACGGCCTTTTTATGATCACTTTCTGGGCTTCTTTGGTTATAGTAATGGGATGGACAGATGGTTGGGTCCCGTTTTTTAATTATATGTATCTAATGATACTAATTATATACCATAAATATTATAGTGTTTTCTTATATATATTTGGTCAAAGTTGATTACGTTTAACCACTTGGGAAGCGAGAACGACAGCTAAAAAGGGATAGAGGGAGTATCTATCTAACCCAGTTAACTTATGAATTATACCTATAAGGTGATTATTTGTGCTTGCGCCAAATGATGTCTAGAATGTAGAGTGCAGAAAGTGGTATATTTCAGGTACAAAACGTATTTATACCGAGGAGTAGTGTATATCTCGGAACCATGACACATTTACAAGCGTATATCGAATCAACCTTTGCGCGAAAAAAAAATCATGATATCAAACATAGGGCCTCTTTGTGTCCCATAGATGTCCTTCATTATTTAGAATTGAGTCTTGATTTGTTCTTGTCTTATAAACTTTGTTTGCTTTGATGCGTTGAGTTGTAATAAGATGGTTTGCTTCCTCTTCAATGAGGATGAAACCAAAAACCTCTTTCCAATAAAAAAAAGCAAAAGCTCTGTATATAGAAAATAAAACAATTTATAATTTGAAATAGAGAGACTACGTACGTACGTAATCGAACCTATCTTCTTTCCTTCTAAAAATCTCAAAAAACTCTGAGAATATTCTGTAAGTGAGGACATGGTTCACTTGAACACCAACATAAATACTTACCAAAGACGTTGATCTATTGTGAGGAGTCTGTACTGGCTAGCCACTCACAAGACGAGCCCTGGCTGCAAACTGGAGGCTGGTTCTGTTATTGTGAGCACCCGTCTTGTATAGGTGCCTTTTGGAGAGACATCTCTCGGGAGCCAACGCATGAGAGACGTGTGGCTAATTTGCCCGTCTATATATACTCTTATATTAGTGACGTGTATTGTTTCCAGGTCTCTTAAGTTTTGTGTTTTTTTTTCTACTGATATGGCGTACGTGATGCCACTAGGTTGGCTGGTAAGTGGTGAATGGATACCTTTACGAGGTTCAAATTTTTCATTAACTCTCATGAGTTTGCATTGCTTGGTTAACAAAGCAACTTCATACAAGGGCCTATTTGAATCCACTAGTGTAAGTTAGCAACTAAAATTAGTACTAGTAGATCTAAACAGTAGACTTGTTAATAAAATACCAACTAACTATTAGATCGGGGTTTGCTAACTATTAGTTTCACTAGCTAGCAGGGTTTGGAACCCTTGCAGGTGGTACATTCGGATATCCATTGGCTCGGCATATGGGTTATCCTTCAATAGTTCTCTGCGCATGCTTTGGTTGCGGCGGCATCATAACACTTAACGCAAGCGGTCACGGTGTTTTTCTCCTGGCCACATGAGTGGCGATCTAGTCTTAGAATTGATTATCATTGGTGTGCCAAGCTTCCCGTTTGTTTTTGTTTTTGTTTTTGCTCAGGTTGTGTGCGCTTTTAACAAAAGCCGGAAGTGGGATCGCAATTCTTATATCTGCTCGATGTAAGATTGTGATTTAATAAAATCCTCCCTTTATTAAAAAAAACAAAAAAGGTCAACCTCCTATCAGCAATATATTAGTAGTGGACCCAAACCGTCCCTACTAATAATTAGCTAGCTAACTAATAGTCGTAGCAATGAATTGGATAGCTCAGAGTAACTCCGCCATTGCATTTGCATGTACCGAACCGGAGCACAATGCCGTTCCCTCTCCGTAGCTACGTGTTCACCGTCATATATATTAAATTAAATTATAAAAGATGTACCAAACCGGGAGCAGCAACGCAGAAACTATTATAAGCTAAATTAAAATTTAAAATACAAAGATAAAAGAGGGCCAGCTCAACCCTGGCGTGGGCTTAGATCGATCGAGAGCACATTAATTTTTCCTTCTTTTCTTTTCTTTTTGTAGAATGAGTTATGACTCGTGAGTGCACGAGAGAGGAGAGGACAGCAACAAAGCAACAAACAAATCAGCATGCATTTTAATACACATGTTTAGTTGCAAAGGTGGCGTGTGTACGTGCGTGCGTGCATGCATATATATCAAACGATTTGATAAAGCTATACATTATGTTGTTATTTTTATGTATGCATCCGTCCTTCAATCGATCATGACCTGATGAGCTATTAGAGCTCGTTAATTAAAAGCAAACAGTAGCCAACGAAATGAAATGAACCACATACAAGGATCGATCGGTCAATCAACTTATCAAGAGCGTGGTATTTGCTGGTGGACCTCGTTCAACCTTACATTTAACTGCTAGTGGACATCATCGTTAAAACTAGATGTGCTTATTTGCTGCTAGACACCTTGACTTGAGGAAATAATAATTTTCGAGTGGGGAGAGAAAGCAGCTTCAAACTATTGGACACAGAGACATGAAGCCGGCAGAAAAAACAGTCATACATATTTGCCTACGGATTCCGTTTCTCTCCGGCTTTTGCATGCTCACCATCTGCTGCTTTGTGGTCGAGATTTGACTGAAATTCTAGCAACTTATGGAAACTTTTTTTGTGTGTTTACCTACCCCCTGCACCATCTCAAAAGCCATGGATAGACTCCATCTGCGGCCATCTTTTCATCGTCATGTCGTTCTTCTCGATGGGCTTCTCGGATCACTTTTGTGTCCTTCGTTTGAGGGATAAAGCTGGCTATCTTCTCATTAGGCCAGTCAGGCTCACGTTCTGTTCATGGTTTAAGCCAATTCTTTGCCTTTTGTAAAACAGAGTCTAGACTTCTGGTAGATTGGAACGAAGTGCGGACTCAAAGCACAATTTACCCACTATGTAGGCAATTTACCCGCGTTCGGACGTCCGGGCGCTAGTGTCGCCCAAGAACTAACGAACAATAGTGGTGAAATGGAACCCCCGAATTTTTCAACATTTTTTTTGAACGATCTGAAATTTTCACCATTTGAAATGAAACCACTTCTTCATATTATAATGTGAATCCCCAATCAAACAAACAAATAAAGACCTCCCAAAAAAGTTCAAAGAGTCATGAACTTGGAGGCTACGGATAGTAATGGCAAATTCAGCAAGTTGCACAAATAGAATTTGGGGGTTCAATTTAACTTATATATAACAAGATACGTCAAGGAATAATTCTATCAACATTAACTTGGTATAATTCGAATTAAATCTTATCCTTCAGCATCTGCAATTTCATTTTGTAGCTGTTGAAGATCGAATAGGCGCAGTCAAATTTGGGTGGACTTTAATCCCAGCGTTGCATATTCAAAGTAAATGAGCTTCAACTGTACAATAGGATCCATGGAATTCTTCAACACAGGGAAAGATCTAGATTCTAGATTGTGAAAGGAGTGTAGGCGTGAGTACAACAATGCAAGAGAAGGGGGCGAGTCAGGGGCTCAGGGCTCGCCGTCGGGTGCTTGCTCGATAGCTCGAGAGGTGAACAGAGAGAGAAAATATATAACCAGAAGACTCAGCGAGAGGTTTTTTTTTTTTACAAAACTGGAGGGCTGGGCATCCCCTACATAGCTTTTATTATTAAAAAACAAGAAAAGGAGCAGTCCGAATACAAGTTAAGGGACTAGAAAAGAAAGAAAAAAAATCAGACAAGCCAAAGAGATTACAACAAATTCTGAATCCATAGGTAAAAAGTTACTGAAAGACTAGCCCTTATGCGGGGGTGGAGCAATCTCAATTCCTTCTGAAAAGCTTCTTTGACCGCAATTAAACTTGGCTGAATGCCCTTGAAGATGTAATCATTTCTTACTGATCAAATTGACCAGCACATTAAGATTGCAGCAGCCATGAAGAAGGATAGGTGAGATTGTATCCTGATCTGATCTATTGCTTCCAGAATTTCTAAATCTACCTGAAAGGAGATTCCAATGAGATTCCAGCAGTCTTTGGCAAACTGACAATGTAAAAACAGGTGCTGAGAAGTTTCTTCAACAGATGATTGACAGAGAATGCAGTTGTAGGAATCCGGATGCATGTTTTTCCTCAATATGTTCCTGGTGTTCAATCAATCTTTTAATAGCAGCCAAAAAAACACTTTATGCTTGGGTTGGCAAGAACATTTCCATAACCATTTGTAAGCATGATGCACCTGTGTATGGCCTATCAGAAATTTATAAGCTTTTGAAACTGAGAATTCCCCTCCTAGGGATGACCATCTGTCTTGCTGATCATTCAGAGGAAAATGTTCTATGAACGACTGAACTATTTGAAACTGTTGAAAAGCCTCAGTTGATAAGGGGAGCCAAAACAAGCTTTCAAGCTGTTGCTGGGAGAAGAGGTGACTGACAGAGGTAGCTTTATTCTTTGCAAAGGAATATAGTTCAGGATATTCAAACTGTAGAGGTTGCTGGATCCATGTATCATTCCAGAAGAGACAAGACCTTCCATTTTGGACTTGGCAAATAGAGAAAGACTTGTAACAATTAAGCAATATAAGAACATCCCTCCACCAGAACGATCCTTTTTTGATGTGATTAGGAAGTTTGCCATTTGAATAATGGTTTTCCCATATAAGAGTGACCCAAGGGATATCTTTTGTCGGTGCGGAATTTGGCCGACAAGTAAATATTTGTAGTTTTTACCGTGCGTTAGATCAAATATGGTCTAGCACACAATGACACAGGATTTATATTGGTTCGGGCAACGGGCCTTACGTCCAGTTTGAGGTCGGTCGGTCAACTATATTCCTGAGCTCAGGTGCTCGAAGTTTGCAATGGGGGTACAAACGAGTGAGGAGTGAGAAGGGGGTGTTCGAGACCCCGTCGTGCTCTGGTCCGAGTGGAGGAGAGTCACGGGGGCTCAAACGTGCGCTAAGTGCTGGAGAGTCAAAGGGTTTCTCGTATGTCTTGCCTCTGTCGAGAAAGAGAGAGCGTATCCCCTTTTATAGCTTAAGGGTCGGCCTTACAAGTCGAGAGAGAGAGAGAGAAGGTGTCTGGACGCTTACTAGTCTTGTCGTTGCCCACATCGTTGGGTGCAGGATGGCCATCGCCTTCATCCCTGTTCATGCTATGTTGTGACGGGCGGGTAGTACACAAGATCCGCTGACATGGCACGGCGGCACTGTGTGGTGCGTGTGCGGGGCATGGCGAGGTACGGTCCTCTGTACGACAGTTGACCTGAGTGGTTTCCCTTATCTGCTCCACCTGCTCCCCAAGCCCACACTGAGTGGGCATCCCCGGTCGGTCGTCCTGGTCGGTCCCGTCCATATCGGTCAGGAAGGAGCGGTGTGTGTAGGTCCAGCATATTCTCGGTCAGGGGAACTCGGTCGGAGTCGGACTGTGGTCCCGGCCCGACCGAGCCTCTGGCCGGAGGTGCCAATCGACGGCGGATTGTGGTCTCGGCCTGTCGTCGTGTATCTGGTCCAGCCCAGGCGCGCGTGTCGCTGCGTCGCTTGTTGCGCCGAGCGTTGTGGAAAAGCGTCCCCATTGGGGACCCTGGGTCTATGGACCCGTCAGCAACCCCCGAGCCCCTTTGGGACTTTTGTGAAGTCGCGAAGGGGTTGTTTCAGTCGGCGGGTCTCTGTCTCGTCAGGAGGGACACATGGGAGTACTGTTTATCCTTATCTTGTCGCAAGAAGGACGAGCTGCATGCAGCAGCAAATGGCTCCGGTTCCTCGATGGGGATAAGCTTCACGAGGATATTGTCTTTGTCGTATTGTGTTTAGGTACTTTTCTTTGCATGATCACGGGCTGCTTTATCTGTAGCGCTCTGACGGTAAGCTTGCTGCCTTGGCTATAAATAGAGCTACTTACGCCTTTGGAGTGCTAATGGCTCGAGTTATAGCGCTAGTCGGTTGGAGGCTTCGCTTTTTTGCCGGGGTGGCTTCGGCTATACTTCCCGCTGCCAAAAGGTTTTTCATAATAGGTGCCCAGATGCTCGTTCCCTCCACAGCCTCCTCGGGCATGCCCGAGGGCCACGATGCTAGAAGAATTCTCGTAAGGCAAGAGCATCGTGCGTCCCAACCGAGTCTTGTCCCGGATGCTGGATCAGAGGACGGGGGCATCGCTGAGGAGAATAAGGAGCGCGCAGCTCCCTTGAGCGTGGCTTTCTTGTCCTCGCTCTTGTCCAGGTTGTGGCGAGAGGAGGAGAGAGAACTTTGTAGAGGCAGCTTTCTTGTGTGCGCTCTTTTTTTCTCCTTCCGCCTCGACACTTCTTGCTCCAAAGTGTAGAGCAGTCCCGGGGCTGTTCACGCATGCTTTGCGTGATATTGTAAAAGTCTAGGGCCGTTTACGCACGCTTTGCGTGATATTGTAAAAGCCTGGGGCTTCTGTTTTTAGCTCAATGAAAGCTTACATTGTTATATGTTTCCTGTGCCCATTGCGCCGTGGAGGCAGGCTGTTATTGGAACTTTGGTGTTTCTCCCTTGGTTTGCTGCGCCGCGTAAGTTAGCTGAGTAGGATCGGGCGCCCAGCCCTCGAGGGGAGGACTGGCAGAGGCAACGGAGGCGCGCTGAGCAGGTATAGGCGCCCAGCCTCCGAGGAGGGGACTTGTCGGTAGTCCGTCTTCTGTCGGGTTCGCGCGAGTGGACCCGGTGGGTCTAGCTCCCGAGCCTACAGCTGACTGGGGAGTCAGTCGGAGGCTAAACTTTTCCAAGGTCACGGACTTCTGTGTCCCCATCTGTCGGTATGAGACAGTCCTTATCGCAAGTTGGGGCGTTCACCCGTGTGCGTTCCGACCTCGACCTGTGTCACTAGTCGGACTCCCGAGTCGGGATCTGGCGGCCTGAGCCCCTAAACCCCAAGGGGTCGGTCAGGGGCGGTCGCGTGTTTTTCTACGTCACCCCGTCCACGGTTTCCACAACTAGAGGGGCTGAGCTAATGCCACTTGCCTCGATGGCTCGAGTGGTGGGCTCGGTGAGCTCCTAACAGGCATGTCTAAGTGAAATCCGGGTCCATCGTTCATGACGGGGTCGGCATAGCCCTCATGTGGCATTACACTGCTCCTTGACCCACCTCCCAGTAGGTGCCCGAGCTGTCCGACCGACTCGGGTGGCCCGCTGGCCTCTGCTCGACGGAGATTCTGTGGGCATGGCTCGAGGTCCAGATCGAACGAGAAGTTGAGATGACCCTGTCCTCTTCTAAGTAGGACGGGCAAAGGCCGCTGGGGCTCATCTGCTTTTCCCCTAGCTCCGTTTGACACAAGGCGGCCTCGAGTCCTTCATGGACTGGCCTTCGCACCTCAGTCAGTCGCGGCTCATTTCGAATGAGCCGACTATTGCCTTGTGACGCAACGCAAAGCAATGTGATGCGATGATTATATGCATGAGATGAATGTATGGATGAATGAATGAATGTATGCATGCATGAGATGAATGGATGAATGAATGCTCATGCACTAGGAAAGAGAACAGAGGGTTGGTAAAATTACCTCGGTCGGGTTTTCAGGCATCGCCCCATCCGCGGTTTCCGCAACCGGAGGGGTTGAGCTGACGCCACTTACCTTGATGGCCATCTTTGCAGAGTGTCACACGGCACTCGGCAAATCGGGGGGGGGGCATCTTTGCAGTGTCACACGGCACTCGGCAAATCTAGTTTTTTTTTTCATTTTCTTCTTTTTCATAACGTGTTTTTCTAAATTTGTTCCGATGTACTTTGAAAATACCTCGTCAAATTCACTTAATAATATATATTTGATTTTTCTACGAATATTATTCCATTATTTTATATAGTTATAGCTCAAATACAATTTATATCAATTAAAATTCTATAATTGCACTTAATAAATTAAAATTATCAAATTGATCCAAAAAATTATCAAAATTTCACATGAAACAATCTATATTCTCTATTACCTATAAAAAAGTTTTGAAGTCAAACCCCAATTCGACCGTCACTTTGACTCCAAATCTTACAGAATCCTTCTAAACGCTACGATTCTTCTTCTGAGATGCTTCGGTTTGTAAACATCGTACGTGACAAAATATGTGAAACCTTCTCAATTTTTTACCACAGCCTCCACGTATGATATCATCACATCATGACAAATCTCATAATTTTCAAACTTTGTTTGCTTTTTTTAGAATTTAAAAACCATCCGGCCACACGTTCGTGGTCGTGTTTCCTAAACGAGATGTTTGAAATTTCTTTTTGTTTTCAAGATAAGGCCTCACATTGGACTCAATAACATGACTATCATTTTTCTACTCATTTTATTCTATTATTTGAATCACTTGCTGTTCAAATTTGACTTAAACCAAAAAATTTCTTGAAATGCAATAAATTAATTAAATATAGCAAACAGATCCAGAAATATACCAAATTTTAACATGGAGTACCACATGTTGTATGTGGAGAGTAGAAAAAGTTTTAAGGTCAGAAGAGAAAAAAAAACTTATTTCTTTGCCGAGTGCAAAAAAACGCTCGACAAAGATATTGTTTGTCAAGTGCAAAAAAAAAACACTCGGCAAACCCCCTTCTTTGCCGAGTGTGTTTTTTTTTGCACTTGACAAACCCCCTTGTTTGCTAAGTGCAATTATTTTGCCGAGTGTTTTTCGTACAGCACTCGGCAAAGAAGGGGGTTTGCCGAGTGTAGCACTCGGCAAACCCCCTTGCACTCGGCAAATTGACTGTTTCCGATAGTGGTCACTTGGGAACCCCAAAAGCAGAAGCCAACACTCATGATTAAACAGAGCCCTCCGCCAGTTTCTCCCTCCATCATGCTTATGGAAAGTGACACTAACATTATCAAACGGGTGAGGGCTCTCTTGAACTAGAGTGTTACGATCATAAGTATGGACAAATTTCACCAGAGCCTGACCCAGATGAGAAGGCTGAATATCTTGGTAGGCAACATGCTTTTCAAGCAGGAAGTCTCTAATCACACCTCTAACCGCCCCCAAAGTGAAGAGCATTACCAGGTAGCGGGTTGATGGTGACGATTGCAAGGTCTTCGTTCATCGCCGGCGCAACAGCACGAACCATGAAGTCACGGTTTGGGATGTCTTCATGCTGCATGTTCACCGGGATGATGGGCTCAGGATCAGCACGTTGGAATGCCATGTCTGCGCTGAACGGAGCAGATTGTTGAGGCTGGGGCAAGGTGGGATGGTGAACTGCAGTGGGGTTTTCTTGACTTTCTACTGATGCCGAGCAGCTGGGAGTACGACAGGTAGACGAAGGGCCATATAAACTCCAAGCAGCAGGGTCAAGAGCCATATAGAAGGCTTCACTGTTTGCATTTTGGTCCCTTTCATTGGAATTGGGCCGCAGCTTCCAGGGGACAACAATTGATTGAGGCACGATTTCCTTTGCGGCCCAGGAAGCACGGGCCAATTCACCGAGAGAATTGATGACGGGCGGATTAGAAGAGGAGGGCTGGTCATTAGCACCGAGGGCGAACCATCCAGACTTAATGACGACGGCCGCCTTTCCTTTGTTCTTGCCGGGCTCTTGTCTATCTTCATTGAAAGATACGAGATTGATTACACAGAGCAGCGACATGTCCCAATTTCCGGCACGCGCGGCAGCGGATAGGCCAGCGACATTTGAGTCGCTGATGGCCAACGGAGAGGCATCTACTGCAAAGAGCTGTCAGGGATTTGTCCACCGCCCTAGTACGAGCAGGGGGCGGGAAGGAAATAGTTCAAAAACAGAGCGGCGAGCCGGAGCCGGAGAAGAACGTCGCAGGTGACGACGATTACCCAAAGGGACAGCATTGGCACCAGACAGAGTGCCAGATTTAACAGCTTCGGCAAAGGACTTGTGGCAAGGACGAACAGAGAGAGGTTGTGGCGAGGAACTCGCCTGCTTTGAAGGGGACTCGCTCCTAGCAACAAATCACCACCTCCCCTACCCCTCGTATACCCACGAACACATACCCAGTACAAAATCGATGCATGCATAAGAGCATCTGAATCTGCGGTCAGCGACGGGGTTGCGCTCGTACCGCGGAACAGGGGCGCCGCCGCGAGGTACGCCGACAGATAGGACGCTCGCTTGCGGAGATCGGCCCGCCGCTTGAGCCGCAGCTCCAGCTCCACCCGCCTTAGCTTTACCCCGCATCTGGTAAGCAGGAGGCACGGAGGAAAGGCAACTGGCACCTACGATGGGGCACCATAACTCCAGTAGCGGCAGCCATGCCCTACCCCATTTGAGCCAAAAAGAAAAAGCTCTGCACATAACCCTAACCCTAACTGTAACCTAGCCATGTCTCAACTCGAGAGAAGTAGGGGGAAGGGGAGGAGCAGATGATCGAGAACCAATCTCATCACCAGTATTAGATGCTAGAAATTGGAGCACTAGAATCGCCATGGAATTGGGAACAGCAGCTTGCGGGAGGGAGGGAGGGAGAGAGAGAGAGAGAGGAGAAATGGAGGGAGGCTGAGCGGTGTGGTGAAGAAGTCGCCCTCCGATCCTGCGTAGACGGTAGATGAAACGGTGCGTTCTGGACAAAATCACGGCTGCTTGTAGTTGAAACAAAGACAATACCAATAAATAAATCGGGTAGTCTCGAGGCTTTTTGAACAGGCCACGACCTATCGGACATTGCTAAAAGACAATATGGTGTCAACTCAATTGAGCTGAGTTTTTATTTTTCACTTCACAATGTTCAAAAACGAACCCATAAAAATTTGAATATGTCTAGCCAATAACCGGTTGTTTTAGCTCATCCCAACAACCAGATTTTTTTTTATGCAATTGTATACCATAAAAAGGGTACCCTAAGCAAGAATCGAAAAAATTGCTTAGACCTTGTAAATAACGAAATCAAAATACAACCGCAGGCAAACCCGCCACCTCAACCGAGGCCTGGCTGGACCGCCCGGCCCACCTCGAACAAATATCCGGGCTCGCCCGAAGCGGGCTCGGCCCAGAACCATACCACGAGGCCTCGGACGAGGTACCGATTCTCCGACTTGCCCGAGGCCCCACCCCGCAAGGCCTCGGATGAGCACCCAGTTACCGACTCGCTCGAGGCCGGCTCGGCATCAACCCCGTCACCACCGCCTTGACCGACTTCTCTGACGAGACGTCACATCCAACTAACACGTTCAACCACTCCTGCGACGTCAGCCGCATGTCGGCACAGTACAGCGGAGTGTCTGACGAGACGGGAGTCATATCGACCCTATGCCATTCGAGACAGGACGGGGCGGGGGTTACCGGCCGCTGTGCTGCCAAACCCCTGCTCAGGCATGAAAAGTCACGTCCGGGTCCCTGTAGCTTCGAAAACGACGTGCAAGGCCAACTGCTCCCTCCGAGCCTTGGCTACCCGTTTCCGGGCTCCTGTAGCCTTGGGACTCGCACCCACCGAGCCCCCCACGACGGTCCAGCCTCTGCATCGACTGGGCCTTGGCTCTCTACGTTGTCAGCGCTCTGGGACCGGCACATCGCCCGCAGTACACGCCATGCCCTACGTCAGGCTGCAGGAGCTCCCACGTCGTGCACAGGGCCTAGCTCCTGTAGCCTCGGAATCAGCGTACCCGCGCCATCGCATCAACCCGGCCTCGGCACTCCGCGTTGGTCAAACATACAGTGACCAACACGCCTCCAACAGAAGAAGGCGCGCCTGCCACCACAGGAGCTCCCACGTCGCACAGGATCGGGCGTGGTCGGCGCGTCGCTCCAGTGCACGGAGGACAAGACCGCTCCACCGACCACGCCGCCACAGTGACAAGCTGCAGGGCTCGGACATGCCGCCCCTGCCGAAGAACACCACATAGCAAATACATGTACCGCCCCTGTGCCTCCCTTCGACTATAAAAGGGAGTGACCAGGGCCTCTTCTAGGCAGGAGACACCCGTGCAAGCAACGCACAACACTCTGTAACACACACACTCCTTCACTACAGAAGATCAACATCTCAAGCAACCCACACTGCAATTCACAGAGACATGGGGCTAGCTCCCTCTCTCGCCTAGCTTGTAAGCCCCTACTACAAGCACCTCGGTGCAAGGAATACAAGATCGCTCTCTCAGACTGGATGTAGGGCACCTATTGCTCGAACCAGTATAAACCTTGTGCCTCTTTGCATCAACATCCGGGATGAGGGACACGTAGTACACTTTCACTAGTCGGTTGAGGGCCCGCCGGTCCAAAACACCGACAGTTGGCGCGCCAGGTAGGGGAACTACTGTGTGTCAGCTTAGTCATCCCAACAGATTCCGGATGGCAGACCCCGTGCGACCACTGTGTCTCGGCACGATGATCTGGTTCGGGAGCCTAGAGTTCATGTCTCTAGGATATGAGTACGACATGGTACTCCTCCCACCCAGAGCCCCATCGATCGACGACGACATCACACACCAGCAGCCCAGGCGCAGGCGGCGCCCGGTCCACCGCTCTCGTCGCACTCGCCAGGCGCGACGCGGGCGGGACCACCCCGACACCATGCAAGTTCAGGGCGACGATCCACGCTCCGCCAGTATCCCATACCTGGCTATTGGCACAGAGTCCCTAGCTAGGGACCTGTCTAGCTTAAGCCTCGGTAAGGGAAAGACGCCGGCGGAGCTCGGCGACGACACCATCCCCGTACCCCTTCGGGTTGAGCAATGCCGCCGCTGCCTACGCTTCCGCTCATGCAGAGCCCCCAGGACGCCACCAATGTTCTGCCCTCGACCTCATCGTCACAACCCTGACCCACACCCACGTTGACTCCTCAGAGGAGGATGAGGCATGGGCCGTAGCGGACTTCTCCGGGCTTCGCGACCCTGAAGCCAAGCACCGCTTCATGGCCGCAAGCGACTACTGCTGCGGATACTCTGACTCCGATGACAAAGACGCTTACGATCCTACTCGTAAGTGCTTCAACGTCGAGCTTGGGGTGCCGAGCGCGAGTGATGAGGACGAAGGGGCAGGCAATCGCTCCCCACCCCACGTGGGGGTAGGCGACACCACACCTCCACGTGTCGAGCCCCCGACAGCAAGGAACGAGAACCCCGCCGCCGAGGAACTTCGACGCCTAGACCTGGAGCAGCTCCGTGAGCTTCAGGCCAAGGTCGAACAAGACCAACTCCTTCTGCAGCAGCTCTGAGACACTCTTGAGCGAGAGCAGCGGGGTCGTGGTGAGGGTGGAGCAGCCCGGTGGAGGGCTCACGACGTCAACCACCGCATCAACAACGACGAAGGGGGCGAGCAACCCCCTATCTTCAATCGCGCTAGCTAGAACATCGCGGCAGTAGCGATG
Organism: Miscanthus lutarioriparius; assembly: GCA_904845875.1. Classification (NCBI taxonomy): domain Eukaryota; kingdom Viridiplantae; phylum Streptophyta; class Magnoliopsida; order Poales; family Poaceae; genus Miscanthus; species Miscanthus lutarioriparius. The sequence continues at coordinate 7,506,822 of CAJGYO010000014.1, forward strand.
CTACTCCGAACAATGCCTGAGCCCTCTACCTCGGAGGGGCGACGGGTCCACGGCGAGCTCCGAGACCTTCTCGAGACCACCGTGGTACAGTAGGCCAAAAGCTCCACGTCTCGATGGCGCAGGGACGCCTCAGAATGCCCCGCGGCGCCGCCTCAACAAGATAGAGAGGCCTCGGTCCATCCCGAGCCTGCTCGGGCATCAAAAGCCAACAAGGCCCCCTCGGTGCACGACCGCCTCAGCAATCGACGCGAGGCGCAAGGCGACCATGATGTGGTCAGCGGGCGACGGCGCCACGACAACTATGGGCCCACCCGAGGCTACCACCCGCACCGAGGCGGTTGCTACGATAGTGGGGAGGACCGCAGTCCTTCTCCTGGGACACCTGGCCCTCGAGTCTTCAGCAAGGCCATCCGCGGCGCCCACTTTTCGGCCCGGTTTTGACAACCGGCCAACCTCTCAAAGTACAGTGGCGAGACTAACCCCGAGCTGTGGCTGGCCGACTACCGCCTGGCTTGTCAACTAGGCGGCGCGGACGATGACCTGCTTATCATCCGCAACCTCCCCTTGTTCCTGTCAGACTCGGCGCGAGCCTGGCTCGAACACCTCCCTCCCTTGCAGATCAACAACTGGTGTGACTTGGTAAAGGTCTTCGTCGGGAATTTTCAGGGCACATACGTGCGCCCCGGGAACTCCTAGGACCTCAAGAGTTGTCACCAGACATCGGACGAGTCTCTCCGAGACTTCATCCGACGCTTCTCCAAGCAATGCACCGAGTTGCCCAGCGTCGGCGACTCAGAAATTGTCCAAGCGTTCCTCTCCGACACCTCCTGCCGAGACCTGGTCTGAGAATTAGGCCGGAACGTACCGACCACGGTGGCCGCGCTCCTCGACATCGCCACCAACTTCGCCTCGGGCGAAGAGGCTGTCGGGGCCATCTTCCCCGACAACGACGCCAAGGGGAAGCAGAGGGACGAGACCCTCGGGGCCTCGGCCTCCCGCCTCCCCAAGAAAAAGAAAAAGGGTCACCAGGGGAAGCAGGAGGTCCTTGAGGCCAATCTCATCGTGGCCGCGGATCGCAAGAATCCTCGAGTCCCCGCCAGAGGCCCCGGGCTCTTCGATGACATGCTTAAGAAGCCTTGCCCTTACCATCAGGGCCCGGTGAAGCACACCCTCGAAGAGTGCACCATGCTCCGGTGTTACTACGCCAAGCTCGGGCTCCCCAACGACGACGCCAAGAAGAGGGGCGCAGGCGACAGTGACAACGACAAGGATGACGGGTTCCCCGAGGTGCACAATGCCTTCATGATCTTTGGCAGGCCTTTAGCGTGCCTCATAGCGCGTCAGCGGAAGAAGGAACGCCAAGAGGTCTTCTCGGTTGAGGTGGCCACTCCCTAGTACCTCGATTGGTCTCGGGAGGCGATCACCTTCAATCGGGATGACCACCCTGATTATGTCCCAAACCCCGGGCAGTACCCACTCGTCGTCGACCCGATCATCGGCAACACCTGGCTCACCAAGGTGCTGATGGACGGAGGCAGCGGCCTCAACATCCTCTACGCCAACACCTTGGAGCTCCTGGAGCTCGACCAGTCATGGCTCCGAGGCGATGCCACGCCCTTCCACGGCATCGTGCTGAGGAAGCGCACGCAACCCCTCGGACACATCGACTCGCCCGTCTGCTTCGGTACCCCCTCCAACTACCGTAAGGAGGTCCTTACCTTCGAGGTGGTTGGGTTCAAGGGGACCTATCACGCCATCCTAGGGTGCCTATGCTACGCCAAGTTAAAGATGCCAGGCCCCAACGGCGTCATCACTATCGAGTCCACGTACAAGCATGCATACGACTGCGACGTCGAATGCATTGAGTACGTCGAGGCTCTCGTGGAGGCCGAGACCCTCATCGTCAACCTCGACCGACTCGGTAGCGAGGCGCCTGACTCCAAGCATCGTCAAGCTCATCCCGGTCGACCCCACCTGCTCCAACGACCGAGCGCTGAGGGTCAGCGCCACCCTCGACAGCAAATAGGAAGCCGTGCTCATCGACTTTCTCCGCGCGAACGTCGATATATTCGCGTGGAGTCCCTCGGACATGTCGGGCATATCAAGGGAGGTCGCTGAGCATGCCTTGGACATCTGGGCCGGCTCTAGACCGGTGAAGCAACACCTGTGCCGATTCAACGAGGAGAAGCGCAGGGCCATCGGCGAGGAGGTGCAGAAGCTTTTGGCGACCGGATTCATCAAGGAAGTGTCCCATCTATAGTGGTTAGCTAATCCTGTATTAGTTAAGAAGAAAAATGGAAAGTGGAGGATGTGTGTAGACTACACCGGTTTGAATAAAGCATGTCCAAAAGTTCTATTTCCATTACCTCGAATCGACCAAATCATCGACTCCACTACGGGATGCGAGACCCTATCTTTCCTTGATGCGTATTCCGGTTACCATCAAATCAAGATGAAAGAATCTGACCAACTCGCGACTTCTTTCATCACCCCATTCGGCATGTACTGCTATGTGACTATGCCATTCGGTCTTAGAAACGCAGGGGCCACATACCAGCGATGCATGACCCAGGTCTTTGGCGAGCACATTGGGCGAACCGTCGAGGCCTACGTGGACGACATCGTGGTCAAGTCCAGGAAGGCCAGTGATCTCGTTGATGACTTGGAAATAGCCTTCAAATGCCTCAAAGAGAAGGGCATCAAGCTCAACCCCGAGAAGTGTGTCTTCGGGGTCCCCCAAGGCATGCTCTTGGGATTCATAGTCTCAGAGCGCGGCATCGAGGCCAACCCAGAGAAGATCTCGACTGTGACCAACATGGGACCAATTCAAGACCTCAAGGGAGTGCAGAGGGTTATGGGATGCCTTGTGGCCCTGAGCCGCTTCATCTCGCGCCTTGGCAAAAAAGGCTTGCCTCTATACCGACTCTTGAGAAAATCCAAACGCTTTTCTTGGACCCCCGAGGCCGAAGAAGCCCTCACCAAGCTCAAGGCACTGCTCACCAATCCTCTCGTCCTGGTGCCACCGACCAGGGGTGAGGCCCTCTTACTCTACATCGCCGCAACGACCCAAGTGGTCAGCGCGGTCGTAGTGGTCGAGAGGTAGGAAGAGGGGCATGCTCTACCCATCCAACGACCTATTTACTTCATCAGCAAGGTGCTCTCCAACACTAAGACATGCTACCCCCATATCCAGAAGCTGATCTACGCCATAGTCTTGGCTCGACGCAAGCTGCGTCACTACTTCGAATCTCACCCGGTGACCGTGGTGTCGTCTTTCCCCTTGGGAGAGATAATCCAGAACCGGGAGGCCTCGGGTAGAATAGCCAAGTGGGCCGTCGAACTCATGGGGGAAGCCCTGTCTTTTGCGCCTCGAAAAGCAATTAAATCCCAAGTCTTGGCCGATTTTGTGGCTGAGTGGACCGACACCCAGCTGCCCCCTGCTCAAGTCCAGGCGGAATGCTAGATCGTGTACTTCGACAGGTCTCTGATGAAGACTGGGGCAGGCGCGGGTCTACTCTTCATCTCACCCCTCGGAGTGCACATGCGCTACATGATCCAGCTTCACTTCGCCGCCTCCAACAACGTGGCCGAGTACGAGGCCCTCGTCAACGGCTTGCAGATCGCCATCGAACTTGGAGTTTGGCGTCTCGACATACGAGGCGATTCACAGCTTGTCGTCGATCAAGTGATGAAGGAGTCGAGCTGCCATGACCCCAAAATGGAGGCATACTGCAAGCTGGTACGTCGCCTAGAAGACAAGCTCGACAGCCTCAAACTCAACCACATCATGTGAAAATTCAACGAGGCCGCGGACGAACTGGCGAAGATGGCATCGGTGCGGGCCCTGGTCCCCCCGAACATCTTCGCCAGAGACCTCCACAAGCCTTCCATCGACTACGTCTCGGTGGTAGAGGAGGGCCCACCGGTCAACCCACCGCAGGGCCCGAGGCCCCCTCTGTCACCAAGACCCCTGCGGCCGAGCCCGAGGCCATGGAAATCAACGCGGAGCGTCCTGAGGCCGACCAGGGTATGGACTGGCGAGTCCCGTTCCTTGATTGCCTCGTTCGAGGAGAGCTTCCTGCAGACAGGACCGAGGCCCGACGACTTGCGCGATGAGCCAAAACTTATGTCCTCAGCAACGGCGAGTTGTACAGGCGAAGCCCATCTGGTGTCCTCCAACGGTGCATCACCACCGAAGCAGGCCAAACCCTACTTTGGGACTTGCACGCGGGAGCATGCGGGCACCATGCAGCGCCTCAGACGCTAGTCGGAAATGCCTTCCGCCAAGGATTCTGCTGGCCAACGGCGGTTGCTGATGCCACGAAGCTGGTGCGCTCCTGCGAGGGATGCCAGTACTATGCACGACAGACGCACCTCCTGGCCCAAGCCCTCCAAACCATCCCCATCATATGGCCATTCGCCGTGTGGGGCTGGACATGGTTGGGCCTCTACATAAGGCCCCCAGGGGCTATACCCATTTGCTGGTGGCCATTGACAAGTTCTCCAAGTGGATCGAGGCTCGTCCGATCACCCAATTCAAATCCGAGCAAGCAGTGATATTCTTCACTGATATCATCCATAGGTTTGGGATTCCAAATACCATCATCACCGACAATGGGACACAATTCACCAGCCACAAGTTCTTGACGTTCTACGACGACCACCACATGTGTGTGGCCTGGTCGACCGTAGGACACCCTAGGACAAACGGCCAAGTGGAATGCGCCAACGGCATGATCCCACAGGGTCTCAAGCCGAGAATATACAACCGGTTGAAGAAATTAGGCAAGAAATGGCTTGCCGAACTCCCGTCGGTCATCTAGAGCCTGAGGAACACACCGAGCTGAGCCACGGGGTTCACACCGTTCTTCCTAGTCTATGGAGCCGAGGCCATTCTCCCCACTGACTTGGAGTATGGCTCCCCGAGGCTTCAGGCCTACAACGAGCAAAGCAACCGCACTGCTCGCGAGGACGCCCTCGACCAACTGGAGGAAGCCCGAGATGTAGCGCTGCTACACTCGGCCAAGTACCAGCAAGCCCTACAACGCTACCAAGCCCGGCACATTCAAAGCCGAGACATGAAGGTGGGCGACCTAGTGCTGAGACTGAGGCAGAGCAGAAAGGGCCGCCACAAGCTGACCCCGCCATGGGAGGGGCCGTACATCGTCGCCCAAGTACTAAAGCCCGGGACCTACAAGCTAGCCAACGAGAAGGGCGAAATCCTCACCAACGCTTGGAACATAGAACAGCTACGTCGCTTCTACCTTTAAATTCCCAAGCATTATATACATTGTTTCTCGAAATACAATAAAGAAGCGTTCTTTAGTTGTTATATTTTTTTTGAGAAACCCCCCGAGCCCATCGATAGGGGCTCGGCGTTACAATAACGCTATGAGGGAGACTTGGCCCTGCCTCTGCAGAGGCGCCCACTGTGGGACTCGAACACGACTCGGCTCTGCCTCTGCAGAACTGAGCCTCCCTCAGGGGCTAGAAGGGGGGGAACCCCCCCCTAAGTCCCAGACACCGTTTTTAGTCGTTTTTCGAAAAAAATTCTACGCCAAACTCTCTCGTGTACTCTGACAAAACGATCATAAAAAACCTAAGGACCAAAAGTTTGTCTCGGGGCCAAAAGGCTGGCCGAGCCATGAGAACGGCCTACGCCTCTGGGCTATGGAAACTCCCTCACCACCTTTCGCCCGAAGGGCAGCTTTGGCTCCGAAGAAGTTTTTTGCATTTGTCCAAGAATGAGACAGAGGGCAGAAGCTCAGAAATATAATAGAAAACGATTAAAAAATATATATACACAAGTACTATAAAGGCCTCGACGGCCATAAGCGTTATTGTACAATGATGTAAGTCCTAATCTATTTACATGGCCCCTTTGGCCCAGATCAAAACCTAGGGTCGCCAGCGTCGGCGGTCGGCTTAGGAGGAACCACCTCCTCTTCGAACAGCTGGACCAGCGCCGTGCCAGGGGCCTCTGCCGCCTCCACCAGCTTCAGGACCTCCTCCTCGGCCTTCTCATCATCCTCAGCCACGACATAACCATCGCTGATGGCCTCAAGGTCGACGCCGGCGTAGTGCGAGGAGACAACGGCCAGGGCGCGCTTGACGCCCGTATGCAGCGCCCACCGGAGCCGCTCGTGGACGCGCTCAACGCGATCAGGTAGCTCCCGAGGGAGCTACCTGACTCGACCCCCCTGACCTCCAGGGCCTCGTAGACGGTACGGGCGGCGCTCTACAGCGCGTTGTGCTCCCGGATCTAGGACTCAAGCACCACCTGCGCCGCGACGAAGGCCTTGGCTGCCTGGGAGGCCTCCTTCTCCAACCCTGCGTCAAGACAAGCGGGATAGGGTTAAGCACAAAAGGAAACAAGCCGAACAGGGGCGAAGGCCTATGAGACTCACCCTCGGCTTTCTCCTTCCAGCTTTGGACCTTGACCCGAGAGGCCTCGGCCGCCCTGGAAGCCTCCCTCTCCAGCTCTGCGTCACGTCGGGGAGTTAGGGGTCGAACGCAAGAAAAACAAATAAAACAGGGGGGCACGGCTCAATAGGACTCACCCTCGGCCTTTTCCTTCTAGGCTAAGGCCTCGACCTGAGAGGCCTCAGCCACCTTAACAGCCTCTGCTAGGGCACCTTTCGTCAGCAGGTGCGCGCCCTGCTCCGCCTCCAGCTGCTCGGCGACGGCCTTGGCAGAGGCTGTCTCTTGCTTGGCCCGGGACCTGAAGGTGTCCCGCTCGCCAGCCGCCCGGGTTAGCTCCTCCTCCAGCTCCTGGTTCCGCGCCGCCAAAGGGGCGGCCCGCTCCCGAGCCATGGTCGCCTTGGCCTTTATGTCAGCACAGCGAAGGTAGAGGTCCTCCACCTCCACGCTCCGCACCAATAGAAGCTCGTTGGCACCGGCAAGAAGATCCTTCTGTTGCCGGAGCTGGTCCTAGACATTCCTCTCCCACCGGAGGAACATCGATTTCTCGAGGGACCGGGCCTCCAGCTCCTGGATAAGCAAAACACACGTCAAGAACTGCGAGAGAACTCGGAAGAAAGACGGCGCGGCACAAGAGAGGAAAGCACGTACCTAGGCGACATCGGGCAGGTTCTCGGCCACAACGGACAGCGCTGTCCGCAGCGACCACTCCGCCAGTTGGCAGAATTGCTCGAGGGAGCTCCAGTGCCCCCCCCTCATCCATGTCCTCAAGGGCAAACAGAGGCTCCCCCTCAGGGTCGTCCCGGCTCTGCCACAGGACACGCGGGTTGTCCCACCCGCGGGGCTCAGGTTGGACCCGGACAAGGGCCGAACTCCCCTCACTAGGAGTCGGGACTGGCTACTCCCTGGTGCTGGCCACCTCGGCATCCGCCACCTCCTTCCCCCGGGAAGTATTGTCGGAGGAGATTGTCTGAACCTCCACTTCTCGGGCGCTCTCCTGCGACGGCGGCAGGTCTTGGACCGGGGGCGGTATCGAAGCTTGCCCCGCCTCTGCCACCTCGGCCTCGGAAGCTCCAACCTCCGCCACCTTGGCCACCTCAGCCTCGGTGGTCCTGGGAGCCCCTGCGTCTGCCACCTTGACTTCGGAAGCCCTGGAAGCCCCGGCCTCTGACACCTCAGCCTCGGAAGTCCTAGGGGCCTCGGCCTCGCCCTCTGTGGCCTCTCCTTGGGCGACCGGCTCTTTCGGGTCAGCCCTGGCCGATGCCGCGCCATGCTGCAAGGCAGCCTGCGCGTCCACCACCCATCGAGCGGTGGAGCTGGTGCTCACCTTGAGTGCCTTAAGGGGCGCCAGGGCGGGTGCTTCCGCCTGATGCTTCCGGCTGAAAACAAACCACTCACGAGGTCAGCATATGACCAAAGAACGAGTGGCAAATGCTGTGAAATCCGCTGAAAAAACGCTTACCTCGAACGGGGAAGCAATAGCTTCCGCACCGCGTCCCTCGTCCTCGGCAGTGGCGGTGGCGGTGGCAGTGGCACGGCCACCGTGTTCGCCAGAACTGGCTGGCCCTCACCGGACTCCGCCACTCCCTCGGCCCTCTGCGGAGGCGCTTGAGTCACCCCCGCCGTCGCCCGCTCCACCTCCGCCGTCGAGCCCATCGGGCTGACGGTGCACTTCCCCGACGCTCGTGCCTCGGGCGTGTCGGCCTCGGCCTCGGGGCGGGCAATCGCCAGCCCCGAGGCACCATCTCCTCCTCCTCCTGGAGACGTCAGGCCGCTTGCCAATGCCCCAGGCACCGTCTCCCTGACGTCGAGGAGGTGGTCCAGGGGACCCTGCTCTGCCTCGCTCTCATCGTCATCGTCGCTCGAAAGGTCCATCGACGATGATGACGGAGACGGCTCCTCCGGGAGACCGTCGCGCCTCTGCTGCCGGTGATGTTTCTCTAGCTCGTCGCGCTCGAGGCTCTTCCTCTTGCGCCTTGCCTCCTCAGCGTCCTTCCGCTCCTTGTACACCTCAGCGTGTGCCCTGTTCTCAGCTCGCCGCTTGGCGTCCTCGGGAACGGGCAGCGGGGAGGCTCGCACATCCCTCATCCCCTGCAGGAACGACAAACGCAATAAGGGAACGAACTAAAAATGTAAGGAGCAAGAAGGCCTCGAAGGCCGCAGCAACATGCAACTTACCAGAGAGATGTACCCCCACGACGGGCGCATGGAGAACGGGGTCATATCACTGCTCCTCTGCCACCCCTCCACCGTCTCTCTCACCCGACACAGAATCTCCTTGTCGGAGAGGGCGACGGTGGACAACCGGATGCCGTCGATCGGCTCACCCGGTGTCATCTCGAACAGGCGCTGCCGCCGAGCCATCAGCGGCAGCACCCTCCGGCTGTGGAAGGCTGCCACGACCACGGCCGCCGTAAGGCCGTGGCTACGCAGCCTCTCCAGGGCCCTCAGGAGCGGCTGCAGCTTGGGCTGATCAGCTAACGGGACGCCAAACCTCCACCTCTCCGGCTGGCTCTCCATGACCCGCCCGGCATAGGGGGGAAGCCCGTCGTCTTCATTGCGGAGATAGAACCAGTTGTTGTACCAGCGGCGGTTGGACGACGCGAGCTGGGCCGGGATGTAGGAGGGCTGCCAGTCTTGGCGCACTTGGAGAGTGCAGCCGCCGACCCTCAACGCCTTCCGCGTACCCATCGTGCTAGTCGGCTTGGTGGTGAGCCCTGCCCAAAAGAAGTGGAGCCACAGCTCCCAGTGGGGGCGATGCCTAGGTACCCCTCACAGACGGTGACGAAGACGGCCGCCTACGCGATGGAGTTGGGGTTGAAGTTGTGGAGCTCCACGCCGTAGTAATGCGGGAGCGCCCGCATGAACCGGTTCGCCGGCAAGCCAAGGCCGCGCTCGTGGAAGGCCACGAAGCTCATGATGTAGCCATCGCGTGCCCTCGGCTCTGGCTCATTCCCCGGAGCGATCCACTCCGGCCTGTTGGGGTCGGTGACCGGGCGGAGGAGACCGTCGTCGACGAGCGACTGTAGCGTCACCGCGGACACGTCAGACGGACCCCAAGGATCCACCTAGAGGACAACGGCGCCGCCGGCCATGGGAGTGGTGGAGAATGCGACTACGGCGGTAATGTATGCTCTTGCTTTCTCTCTTTCTCTCTCTCCTCTCCTCCCCCTTCTCCCTTCTTCTCCCCGGCGCTCTCTTCCGCTGTTCTTGGCAACCGCTCGAGGGCAGAAAGCGCGAGTGCAGGCAAAAAAGGTAAGGAGGGGCAGGGGCATGGCTCGTCACATATTTATGAGGGAGGAAAGAAGGCGAACGGGCGGGCGACGAAACCAGGAAGATTATTTCCCAGATCTAGCGCAGTTGATGCGGATCCGACCAAACCGCCCATGCGCCCTACTTTTTCTCGCTAACCGCGCACGTACAGTAACGTCCCGTCCGCAGACTAAGGGACTAGGAGTGACGGCAGGCGCCGTTCCGTCTCCCCGAGAAACCGCCTCAAAAGGCGCACCCGCTGTCGTCAGCCGATGGGAAGGGAATATTCCCCACCCGATTCCTTTCAGACTAAGGAACTGAGCACCGAGTCCGTTACGGTCTAGGGGTTCGAAGGCTGGGCCCCCGAGGGTCTCGACAGCCGCCCCAGGACAAACAGAGTCAGGGATGACTAAGGGCGAGCCCGTACATGTCCGAGGCCCAAGCAAGCAGTTGCTTGGGATGCCCTAAGTCGTGTCCGAGACCGGCAGGGAGGTCTCTGAATGGGATCCCACCGTAGAGAGGCATCGAGCCCCTAGGGCCAATAGAACGGCCCTAGGACCCACTAGAGAAGCCCTCTGGTACTTTTGGAGCGCGTCTCTAGACCGCTAGCCGATCCCTATCAAATGGGGCACGGGCCTCCACTAGGACTTACCCGATAACAACTCACCAGAGGTGTCACTGCTCGCCCGCCGAGGGTAGCCTGGCATACTCCACCCCTCCTTCCGAGCAAAAAGAATGCGCGAGGGCCGCACAAAAAAGATAGAGAAACTCCTGACCGCCCTCTTGCTCCGAGCAGAGGCTCGGGGGCTCTTCCTACGACCAAGCCGAGGCCCAGCGACCCGAACTCGCACTCGGGGGCTCGGCAAACGTGACAAACCCCCCCCCACTCAACAGGGAAAAAGCCCCTAGAGGAGTAAATCTACTCCTCCAGGGCCTCAGGGGCTACACCCGGTGGATGCGCTCGTGCGCACCCACCGAAGCCTCGAGCGCAAAACACAATCCCGACGGGAGCTGCTGCGAGCCAAGTCTCATCAAAACCACAGGGAGAGTGCTCGCACTCCCCCCGAGGCTCGGGGGCTACTGTCGGATACCATAAAAAGGGGTACCTTAAGCAAGAACCGAAAAAATTGCTTAGACCTTGTAAATAACGAAACCAAAATACAACCGTAGGCAAACCCGCCACCTCATCCGCGGCCCGGCTGGACCGCCCGACCCACCTCGAACAAATATCCGGGCTCGCCCGAAGCGGGCTCGGCCCAGAACCATACCGCGAGGCCTCGGACGAGGTACCGATTCTCCGACTCGCCCGAGGCCCCACCCCGCAAGGCCTTGGACGAGCACCCAGTTACCGACTCGCTCGAGGCCGGCTCGGCATCAACCCCGTCACCGCCGCCTTGACCGACTTCTCTGACGAGACGTCACATCCAACTAACACGTTCAACCACACCCACGACGTCAGCCGCATGTCGGCACGGTACGGCGGAGTGGCCGACGAGACGGGAGTCATATCGACCCCATGCCATTCGAGACAGGACGGGGTGGGGGTTACCGGCCGCTGTGCTTGGCACTGTGCCCACGACAGACACCCGTGCCACGCTGTGCTACCAAACCCCTGCTCAGGCATGGAAAGTCACGTCCAGGTCCCTGTAGCTTCGGAAACAACGTGCAAGGCCAACTGCTCCCTCCGAGCCTCGGCTACCCATTTCCGGGCTCCTGTAGCCTCGGGACTCGCGCCAGCCGAGCCCCCCACGACGGTCCAGCCTCTGCATCGACTAGGCCTGGGCACTCTACGTTGTCAGCGCTCTGGGACCGACACGTCGCCCGTAGTACGGGCCATGCCCTGCGTCAGGCTGCAGGAGCTCCCACGTCGTGCATAGGGCCTAGCTCCTGTAGCCTCAGAATCAGTGTACCTACGCCATCGCATTAACCCGGCCTCGGCACTCCGCGCCGGTCAAACATACAGTGACCAGCACGCCTCCAACAGAAGAAGGCGCGCCTACCACCATAGGAGCTCCCACGTTGCACAGGATCGGGCGTGACCGGCGCGTCGCTCCAGTGCATAGAGGACAAGACCGCTCCACCGACCACGCCGCCACAGTGACAAGCTGCAGGGCTCGGACATGCCGCCCCTGCCGAAGAACGCCACGTAGCAAATACATGTACCGCCCCTGTGCCTCCCTTCGACTATAAAAGGGAGTGACCAGGGCCGCTTCTAGGCAGGAGACACCCGTGCAAGTGACGCACAACACTCTGTAACACACACACTCCTTCACTACAGAAGATCAACATCTCAAGCAACCCACACTGCAATTCACATAGACCTGGGGCTAGCTCTCTCTCTCGCCCAGCTTGTAAGCCCCTACTACAAGCACCTCGGTGCAAGGAATATAAGATCGCTCTCTCAGACTGGACGTAGGGCATCTATTGCCCGAACTAGTATAAACCTTGTGTATCTTTGCATCACCATCCGGGATTAGGGACACGTAGTACACTTTTACTAGTCAGCTGAGGGCCCGCCGGTCCAAAACACCAACACATGCGCTTACACTTTATTATAGCTATATTTACACCGTCTTATTCCTATAATTACAATGATTCTTTTCACCGTAATTTATTACACAGAGTGATGTAATTTGAGAATAACACAAATATTTGCCAAATTTTTAAAAAAATTACAAATTTTTTTATGAATTTCAGATACCAGAAAAAATATATATTAAATTATCCACAAATATCATCAAATTGTTCACAAACTTACAAATTTACAGATAGAAGGCTGAGACCGCCTGCATGCTGCTCCCTCCGTTGACCTTGTGAGAGAGAGGTAGGGCCCGTGCTCTAGCGAACAAAAGGAAGTGGATAGGAGGAGTTGCATGCGCTCGTGGGGCCCACGGATGGTTTGACTGAGAGGGAGGGAAAGCGTGCTCCGCCGGCCCCGCGCCCCGCCAGCCTGAGACCATCTGATGCGGATCGGAAGTCCCAAAAACCGGTTGTTGGCAGCTCCCAAAACAAAATTTTGATACTATTCCCTCCATCTCTAAATATCTATCGTTCTCGCTTCTAGATAAATGACTTTAATTAAATTTATATTAAAAATATTAATATTTATGGTACATAATTGATATCGTTAAATAGATATTTTAATTTAGTTTTTTAATAAATTTATTTAAAGATATAAATATTACACGTATTTCTTATAAATCTAGTTAAACTTATGGCATGAAAAACGAAAACGACAGATAATAAAGGACTGAGAGAGTAGTCCATAACAAAATCTATTCAAAGCACAGCTTAACTCCTACAAGAAGTCAAGGTTTGCACCTTACACGATTCCTTATGTTATTCGATACCGCGCGGTAGTAGCGGAGAGAACAATTTGAGACTCTATGCTCTATATAAAAAAATTCAAAGAACGTCATGATACCAGTCACCAGGCCATTGACTCACATTTATAACTCCTCAAATAAACAGGCGCACACAATACAGAAGCAAGACTGCAAGACACAATGTCTACGGAAGAAATGGAATCATGTCGTCGTTGATATGGAAGCTCGAACACCTCTTCTGGCCGGACTAGGCGAACCAAATGAACCGAACTGAACTAGCGGTTGATGCCGGTGTGGGTGGCCAGAGCCCATAGCAGCGTGATGAACTCGCCACCCTGCGCCAACGCCTCCGCGTGGCCCTCTATGTTCCGGGAGGGCGCGATGTACACGACCAGCTCGGTCCACAGCTGCGCTAGCAGCTGCCACCCGCGCGCCACATTGGCACCTCCGAAGCCACACTCCTCCAGCAGCTGCCTCCCCAGCTCAGCGCCCATGGTCGCCGCCGCGTCGGGGTCTGGGCCGTCGATGCCCATCACCCGCTCCAGCCTGCCCCCCGATGCGCTCCTGCACCCCTTCCTGCGTAGGGCGCCATGGAGGTCGCGGGTCGCGGCCTTGTAGACGTGCTTCGACCCCTCCAGGTCCTCCGGGAGGAGCTCCGGCGCACAGGCCACCAGGTAGGCGCAGTATTTGGACAGTGTCGCGGCAACCGTCTCCTCCGTGCTCCTCCCAGCCCCAGCCGCCGCCTGAGCTGAGTTCTTCATCTCGAAGAGGCAGGTGGCGATGTGCCAGACGAGGATGACCTCGGTGACACTCCTGCTGTCGCAAGCCCACAGGAGCTGCTGGTAGCCACGGCGGTGCAGCACGGCCACCCCATTGCTAAGGGGCTCGCCACCGCCGCCCTTTGCCCTTAGGGAGGCGAACACCGCGTGCTTCACCTCCTTCGGCACGGGCACCGACGGCATCCCGAGGAACCGGTGCTGCAGCAGCTTGGAGGCGATCACCCACGGCGTGTGCTGGCGGAGGTCGAGGATGCACGCCTGGTTGAACCGCATGCCCTTGTGCGGCCGGCCGGCTCGTTTCACCCACAGCAACGCGCAGAAGGCTCTCTGCACCCACCGTGAGGACTGCCACCTGGGCCTACGTGCGTACTCGCACAGCAGGGACACCAGGAGCCAGTCGGAGAGCACGTACACCACGAACTCCCACGCCTCCATGACAAGGAAGGTGAGGAAGAGCAGGAGGCTCACCAGGATGTTGAAGGACGAGAACAAGTCGATGGTGGTCTGGAGCACCTTGTGGCCGAGGCACTTGAAGAGGACGATCGCCCGGCGAGATAGAGTGGCGACGTCTCGGGCGAGGCAGCCGATGACGGGTAGAAGGGCGCCGTTGCCGGTGATGACGAGGGCAATGAATTCAGTTTTGGAGATCAAGTTTGGACATGTTTCACTTGAAAACGTCACTCAACTTTAATTCTATTCGAAAGTACATACTTTACAATTCAAAGTTTATTTTGGAAAATTTTTAATTTGTTTAAGAAATTCTCATTCCAAAAATTCACAAAGAACCTTAATCACTATCATGGATAACATTTCATGTAACATTTAAACACAATATATGTAACATATACATGCTATAATTGAAACATGACATGCATAAATGACACAATGCTTGATGATTATGCATGATGATGATCATGGTCAAGATTTTAATTGCTTTTTAACATCTAGGATGTTACAAAGGTGCTCGTACCCATGGCGTTGGATCGGGCCGCCAACAACTACAGCCGTTGGCGTACCCTCTTCCTCGTCGTCTTGGGCAAGTATGCCCTAACGGATCATGTCCTATCCGATGTGGTCAATGCCGATCGCTCGGCGTGGGTGCAGATGGACTGCACCGTCCTCACCTAGATCTACGACACCATCAACGGCATCCTCCAGCAATCGGTGTTGCTGCGCAACACTAATGCAGGTGTCGCCTGGACCTTCCTCGAGTCCGAGTTTCTCGGCCAGTGGGAGTCGCGCACACTGCTACTCTCCGCCAAGTTTTGCATGGCCAAAAAGGGGGCGTTGTCTATCACCGACTTCTGCCGCCGCCTCGAGACGATGGCCAGCGCCCTCACCGAGTTTGGCGACCCAATCGGCGACCGAACCCTCGTGCTCACCCTCCTCCGCGGGCCCAGCAGCAAGTTCCGTCACATGGTCTCCAACCTCAAGATGCAGCGCCCCTTCCCCACATTTGAGGAGGACTACACGTTGCACCTTCTCAAGGAGATCGACATTAACGACGCTGTCACTGACGCCACTCCGCCGACGTCACCTACCTTCGTCACCAAGCCCAACACCGCCCCGTGCCCCCTGCTGGTGGCGGTGGTGGTAGCTCGGGCAGCACCAGCGTGAGCCCTGGGCAGGGCCAGCTCTCCGATCGTCGTCGTGGCCGCGGGTGGCCGCGGTGGCAAACAGCGGGCCGCCCCCTACACCAACCCCGGCGGCCCTCGTCCTCCACCTGCTCCATTCGCCAACCCCTGGGCCGACACAATGCAGGTGTGGCCGCATCCGTATGGTCCTAGTGGTGCATCTGGGGCATCGCCTCACCTTCCTTCCATGCTACCGACCGCCTTCACTGCCATGTCGTAGCACCAGCCATACCCGTACATGTGACATCTGGCCTAGTTTGGAATTTGGCTCATAGTAGCCCATGTGCATGTTAATTAGATATAGTGGAGGGTTTAGTTCCACCTTGGTTGTTTAGGGTGGGTTAGACCAACATATAAGGCTTCTAGAGTCCATCCCACTGTCCCTAGGTTAATATTTTTACGCAAAGCGACGACGAAAGCATAAGTGGGATGGTGGTAGTTGTGGCTCACTCAGCGTGCAGAGTGGATCTGAGCCATTTGGACTCTAAGGCGTTACAAATGGTATCGAAGCTGACCTTCACAGCCACGGGTGCGGACATGGGGCTCATTGCGCGTGAAGGCCCTCCGGGGTGCACGGCATGGCACATGTGCTGGCACTGGATGCACGATCACGTGTGCTAAGAGGGAACGTTCCTGGTCATCGTTTGCCCGGTTGTGGGTGTGTTGGGCCGAGGAAACGTTCCTGGTCATTGTTTGCTTGGTTGTGGGTGTGTTGGGCCGACGAGGACGTCGGGCCCTTTGGGGGGTGTTTGTGACATCTGGCCCAGTTTGGAATTTGGCTCATAGTAGCCCATGTGCATATTAATGAGATATTGTGGAGGGCTTAGTCCCACCTTAATTGTTTAGGGTGGGTTAGACCAACATATATGGCTTCTAGAGTCCATCCCACTATCCCCGGGTTAAACCTTTTATGCGAGAGGATGAAAGCATAAGTGGGATGGTGATAGGTGTGGTTCACTCAGCGTGCAGAGTGGATCTAAACCATTTGGACTATGGGGCATTACTGTGCACGTCGTATAGCTACCCTGCGCCATTGGTGCCTGTCATCGGCTCGTTAGGGCTCGGCACCCCACCAGGTTTCAGCTACGGGGGCATCCCGCCCGTGGCTCTGATCCTCCCCGTGACCCCCCACAGCAGCAACCCCCTAGACACCGATGCAAGGGGGTCTTGGGACCAGTCATCGCTCACCAACAACTTCAGCACCATGTCATTGACGCCACCACCGTCGATCAAGTGGTATGCGGACTCCGGTGCTAGTTCCCACATGGTCAACACCGCTAGTATTCTTTCTTCCTCTCACCCTCCCTCATCATTTGGTCCTTCATCTATCATTGTCGATAATGGAGCACTGCTTCCTGTTACCCCTGTTGGGTCACACTTGTTTTCCACACCACGACGACCTCTTTTTCTTTCTAATGTTCTAGTCTCCCCTATCATTATTTAGAACTTGATTTTTGTCCGTCGTTTTACCACTAATAATAATTATTCCATCGAGTTTGATCCCTTTGGCCTTTCTGTCACTATAACACAACATACTTTTGCCGACACTTTCTATTGTAGGCAAAGGGCACCTTTGCCGACAGATAACCTCCCGCGAAAAGTTTTGCCGACAGTTTAGAAACAGTCGCGCTAGAAGCCGTCGGCGAAACTTTTGCCGACAGTTAACAGAATCCCCGACACTTTATGTGTAGGCAAACGGTCTACCTACACCGACAGTTGAAACCTTTGCCGACAGTTAACCCTTTGCCGACAGTTAAGACCTACGCCGACAGTTAAGACCTTTCCCGACAGTTTGTATGTTGACCAAACCATTTCCAAGATATTTTACAAACCATACCCTGCCTAAAAAAAAATTGTCGGCAAAACCGCATAGATATAATTACAATTAAAATAATTTGACAAATCCACTTTTGCTCATATAGAAGGCATCACATTGAACAAATTCACTTGATTTTTGTATAAATAATGCATTAGATCTTCCATACATACACCAACTTGATATATATATATATATATATATATATATATATATATATATATATATATATATATATATATATATATATAGCAGGTCAAGTGATAATCATAGTACATAGAGCCATATAGGTCCAAGATATAGATTAGTCTACCTAGGAATCATCCTCTGTTGTTTTATCTTTCAATGGTAGATTGTGATGCAGAGCTTTTCTCAGTCTTCTGATCTCGATTTTCAGATTTAGTTGGTAATTTCATGGTTCCATTATTAACGGGAGAAGTTGCACGAGAAGCTGCTGCCCTCCTTTTAGCTTTGGTTCTCTTTCCAGTCAAACCAGTCCGCTTTACTACGCTTGGAGTATCAACCACCAAGGAAGAAAGGGACCTCTGTTTTCTCCTTGCTGGCAATGTTGTTACAGCCTTTGGAGCATCAACATTTATCTTTTTAATTGGAAATACCTTATTCCTGATATCTTCAAGGTTGTGGTCAGGCCTTCAAACAAGGAAACGATCACAGTTAGGTAGCATCAATTCATAGTTGATCAGTCGATGCACTAGAAATAAATAAGAAGCTGCAACACTATGGCCCAAACTTCTGTTTACATAATAAAAAAACTGGGTACTTGAGGCAAAAAAGTATTCAGAAAAGAACCACAGTACAAAACGTAGGCAGTGAGCACAGGAGAGGCTGGTTTCTCCAACTTTTGTCAAATTAAAAAAACATGACCCATAAAGGTGTATTACAAGCTTATGTCCTCCCTAAAGTGATAATCATAAGAAATGATTTTCAATCAGATATGATATGTCAACAATAGATCATGTCATAGCCAAACTATTAATAGGACACTTACTAAAGGCTGCTTCAATAAATGCTATATGCGAATATGCGACAGTGTAGAAGGAAAGTGAATGTTTATACTCCAAGTACTTTAAGCGTTTAACCTAAAAACCCAAGCTATATTTATGACAGAGATTGTTTGTCTGAAACTCTGAATTGCAGATATCCTAGGCAAATAGCACTACATATGGGTTTTATCCATTAGGATAATCCCTGTAATCCTTTCTCTGCACTTTGACCATCCCTTGATCTTGGCGCCATTACTGGCCGAGTTTGTTAGAGAAGTTTTCAAGATACATGGTTTTATTACTCATTAGCAATAGCATGATGTATAGGACTTCACATCATACTAATGCTTCATCTTCATGGTTGCACTTGTACAAAAAAATTGAACGCAGAAGGCATTGCCAGAACAGGGTAAGGAGAAAGTTGAAACTATGTTTTACAGAAGAAACTCAAAAGTTTGAACAACTGATTCACCTGAGTTTCTGTTCAGGATCGCAGCCAAGATCAATGTCGCATACTGGGCAACAGTCAACCTCCTCATCATTTATTTTCTCCATAATGCACCCCCGACAAACTGTCAAAGACATAGTAATAGGAGAAATTCTATTAAGACAAGGAAGTACAGTTGCTCGTTTTTATAGCTACGAGGTGAAAAAGGATTAAAGAAACGTCTCTAGATGTATTCACCCCAACTATTGCATGATCAGAAAAGGTGTCAATTGCAGCCAGTATACCCCTGATGACAAACAAAGTATATTTCTCTTAAGAGCAAGATAGACAAACCAAAAACCTTAGACAGATAATCCATCTGAATAGTAAGCATTAAGAAAGGTAAATAAAGATTAAGCAGATAATAGACATCGCCCTGTTTGGCAGTTGGGACAGTTTGACCCTCAGCTTTTTCAGACTAAGGAGAAGCTATGCCAAGTGGCAGGATTTGTAGCAGCTTACCAATAAACAGAAACCAAGAATGAACTGAATAAGACGAAATTGCTTTTGACAAAAAAAATTCCAAAAAACTAAATTTTGTAAAATCACAAGCTGTGCCAAATAGGGCCTCAAAGTAGAGTGAAATGAAGCCCAAAACTTAATAGCACAGCTGTCTAAGTGCTGCTAATTGGTATGAGGAACTGCAGGATCATGGCACAGGACCTACTAACACCCTTCACATATCACTCACCTCCGCAAAAAGCATCAGAAATCCAAGCTCACCCAGCAAAGCAAGGCTCCAAAAACCCCATTCATGATCATGGCGAGTACTCACTTGTGCACCGTCTCCTTGAATGCTAAGAGACAGGAAGAGTTTGAATCTAGATCAGGACACGTGGGGAAATGCCAGGGGCAAAAAGAAGGCAGATGGTAACTACCAATGGGAGGAGCAGCCAAGCACTTACAAACGGAAGAAGACAAAAGTTCCAGCTCAGTCCAGTGGAGACAGCTTAGTACCTTTCATCTCTGGCAATATCCTGTGCTGCAAGCACGATTGCATATGGGATTATGCATCACAAACTGCTTTATCCTTCATGCTACCTGCCAAAAAGATTAAAATGGGTTTGTAAAAGGAAAATAATGCTACAAGTGTTATATACAACGGACTGGACTAACCTGACGAGATGGGAGCAGCCTCGCAGTCCATTCTTCGATCTCCTTTACGCCAACATCAAAGCGAGGGCTAATAACACCACATTTCTTTAGTCTTCCATTCAGTTCCACCACAATCTTCCCAGCACGGTGGTCATCCACATATTCGAACTCACCAATGTAGCCTACATAATGTAACACTAATCAGGGACATGTCCTCAGAACGGAGCAATTGAAATGGGGCATAAGATTTGAGAACTAACCATGACGCTGCATGACTGTCAAGAACTTGATGATCACCTTCGATGATGGCCTGATCATGACCTGCCTTTTCCCCCTCTTCTCAGCATTGTACATGGACTTGAGCGCATCATTGAGCACACTGACCCTCACCATGCTGACCTTACCAGAAGAAAGAGATAGAGTTGTAAGGGTCCCATGACAGACACAATAGCATAGGAAACATCCATTTACATCTATGTAACACAACCAAAGGTACAAGTAACCATGTTGCTATATCAATGCAAAATGATGCAAAGGTTTGCTTATTCAGTACAAACCTTCATCCCCCCCCCCAAAAAAAACATCCAGTGCTATATTGAAATGATGTCAATAAATGCATTGCTAAAGGAGGTAACAACAAGCTTAACCACATTATCCATATCATTGAAAGTTGATACTCAGAAGAAAGATAACAAAAGGGTATGTAGAAAGCCAGTCCAATATATGAGACAATGTAACAATAATAACATGTTATCCATGATATCGGCTCCGGTGGTTGTAAACTAACTACTCATCACATGTGCATTAGTTTGTTTCATCAATCAGATTGCACACGACAAAGCTATAGTTTGTAAACAACAGATCATCAAATTAACACTAGCAGTATTCCACACCCTTCATCATCTAGTTTGCAATTAGACTGCTTTGATCAACAGGATCTAGAATCCTTGAACAATGCACCATCTAATTACCAGAACTCAACTCATATTATTCTAAGCAGTCTTGGACAGGGTTTAAGCTACCACTAAACCACCTACACATCTGATCAGCAAGCACCAAATTGCTGCCAACTGGAGACCCAAAAAGTGAGGGATCTCTCAGCACCAAACACCTACAGACTGATGTACTTATTCACTAATAACAAACTAACATCTCGGTTTGCTGGCAACAGTTGACCAAATTTATTTCAGACCTACAGGAAGGATGGAAACCGAATATGCACAACCAGCAATCACAGCCTACTTCGAGATCTTCCACAACAAAGTAAAATACCTAAATGTGCATCTTCCACAACACAGTAAAATACCTAAATGTGCATCGGCGGCGAGGCAACGGGCTAGGGTTTCGCCGCGGGGAGGGGGCAGCCGGAGGATGGATTGAGGACTTGGAGAGAAGCCGAGGATGAGTCGACGTCGGGAGACCCAGAGAGTCCAGAGGAGAGGAGGGGAGGGGCCGGCCGCCGGGAGGAGAGGGAGGCAGCGGATCCGGGCGGATCCGGGGCGGCGCAGGCAGGAGGGAGGGCGAGACCGGCCGCCCGGCGAGAGGAGAGGACGCGCGGATCCGGGGAGCGCGCGGATCCGGGCGGCACGGGCAAGGAGGGAGGGGGGGCCGGCCGGCCATGGATCCGGGCGGCGGGGGCAAGGAGGGAGGGGCCGGGCCGCCCCAAGCGAGAGAGAGGAGGCGGCGGATCTGGGCGGCGCGGCGGATCTGTGGCGGGATCCAGCCGGCCACCGGGCAAGGGGAGGAGAGGAGGTCTGGTGAAGGGCCCGACGAAGGCGTATAGCGGCGGCTGTGGTCCTACGCCCAAACCCTAGCAAGAAGAGGAATGGGGATGAGGGGAAGGGAATGATGTGGAGGATGAGATGGGGGATGTAACGTACTTGAATGCACACCGCACAGGAGATCCACTATAGTGGCGACAGCACTCGCTCGCCGGCGGCGGGCTGGGGCGTCGGTGGCGCCCTACAGCGGCACTCGTCGATGGCGCTCGGCGGTGGGCGGGGACATCTGTGGCGCCCAGCGGTGTCGCCGTATGGTGGCGCCCGTCACGGGCTCTCAGTGTGTGGCGGAGCTTTGGCAAGGGGGCATTGGGGTGCCACGGCGGCGACGTTGGGAGCGCCGTCGTAGGGGCGGCGGGTGTAGGGAGGGAAGAGTTTTGGGTGTGCGGAGCCGGAGTGGGTGGAAGAGTTTTCGGCGTCCTGCTTTGGCCCATGATTTTGTTGCTGGCGGCCCACACATGGGTACTCCTTCGCCGACACTTGCACAGTTGCCCCTGTACAGGCTACGCCAACACTTTCTAAGTCTTCTAATTTTTGCCGACACTTTTTCTGCCAGCAGAGAAACACCGACAGATAATTTGTAGTCTTACAGTCTTATTGTCGACAGATGATTAGACATTAAAACGATATACAATTGCCAACACATAATATGTCGTCGAAACCTGCCTTTTGCCAACACATAAGTGTAGGCAAATGTGTGTCATGGTGTAGTGTGTGAAGGACCTACAGACACGGAGTGTGATCGCCAGGTGCAATAGCACAAGTCACCTCTACCCATTCTTTCCACCCGCCAGCACCCATGCTCTTGCCGCTGCTGCATCCACCACCACCCTCTAGCATCACCGCCTTGGTCATATCGGTCATGAGGCTCTGCCCAAGCTCATTAGTTTCAATGCTATTTTATGTAATAAAAACCACAATGATCATATTTGTCATGCCTTCCAATTAGGCCGCCATGTGCATCTTCCTTATAGCATGTTAAACTCTCGTGCGCTTCATCCTTGTGATCTTTGGACATCTCCAGTTGTTAGTGTGTGAGGCTATAAATATTACCTCATCATTCTTGATGATTGCACTCACTACACCTGGACTTTTCCTCTTCGCCACAAATCTAACACTTCGGCGATCTTTTTAATTTTTTCTCATATGTGCGCACACAGTTCGGCTCCCTATCAAGGCAGTTTAGTGCGACAACGGCCATGAGTTCGATCACTCCTCGGCCCGCACATTCTTCCTGACCCACAGTGTAGTCCTCTGTATGTCGTTCCCATACACCTCTTAGCAGAATGGTCGCGTCGAATGCGCTCTTCACACAATTAACAATATTGTGCGCTCCCTTCTGTTTTAGGCTAGTCTTCTTTCGATCTATTGGGTTGACTCTCTTCACACTGCCACCTATCTCCGTTCTTTTCCCTTCATGGCACCTATCCTTCTTACGCTCATCTTCGAGTGTTTGGTTGTGCCTGCTACCCAAACCTATCATCCACAACTCCACATAAACTCTCACCTCGCTCCTCCCTGTGTTTTCCTTGGCTATTCCACCGATCACAAAGGGTACCGGTGTCTCGATCTTCATTCCAATCGGATCACCATCTCATGACATGTTATGTTCGGTGTGGCGCTCTTCCCCTTTTCTGAGATGTCCACCTCCCCTTTGGATCCCACCACACTGGATTTTTTGAGCGATGATGATTGTTCCTCTTCGACCGTTGGGCCAAGTGCTGTGCATGCAGGTACTCGTCTTCCTGGCGGTATGGATGCCGCCCCTGGTGCTATGCATGCACCCGCTGCCTCAGCATGACTGCATGCCCCCTCGGCTGGGCCTATGGCTGGGCCATGCGCTAGGCGATCTGCTGCCTCAGCATGGCTGCACGCCACCCTGGCTGGGCTAGGCACTGGCTCACCCTCCTCTGACGCAGGGCCGTCCTCATCACCGCCGTTGCTCATTGGCTCGCCACTGGCGCCACTTGCCGTGCCTAGTGTCGCTGCCCCTGTGGACTCCTCGTCCGAGGCTATTGCCAGCGGCATCTGGCGCGCTACTAGTCGGACTTCCTCCACGACGTCGCAAGCCATTGTCTCGGTGACAAATGCGCATGACATGCGCTCATGTGCCAAAGCTAGTTTCCGCCAGCCCATGGACCGCCTCAACCTCAACACGACGGTCCTCTCCACAGTGCCGACATCTGTTCGCACCGCCCTCTCCGATCCAGCCTGGCACGTCGCCATGCAGGCCGAGTTTGATGCGCTGTAGGCTAATAACACCTGGACCTTGGTACCTCGACCATCTGAGGCACTCATATGGCTTTGTTGCTGTTATATGTTAATGACATTGTTCTCACGGCTTCGTCTACGAGTTTTCTCTAGCACATTATTTCAGCTCTTCGCCAGGAATTCTCTATGACAGACATGGGGCCCCTTCATCATTTCTTGGGTGTGACTGTTGAGCGCCGAGATGATAGTTTGTTCCTCTCCCAGTGACAGTATATGATGGATATTCTGGCCCGTGCTGGTATGCATGACTGCAAGCCATGTAGCACCCTTGTGGATACTCACTCCAAGCTCTCTGCTGATGAGGCTTCGGTGACGGACCCCACCCATTATCGTTGTACAGCCAGAGCTCTTCAATACCTCACCTTCACTCGCACGGATATTGCATATGCCATTCAGCAGGTCTGTGTTTTCATGCATGACCCTCGGGAGCCTCAGCTCGGTGCTATGAACCGCATCCTGCGGTATCTCTAGGGCACTCTAGAGCTCAGTCTTCACCTCCACCGGACCTCACCGGCTGATCTCAATGTCTACATGGATGCTGATTGGGTAGGCTATCCTGACACTCGCAAATCCACGTCGGGTTATGTGGTGTTTATGGGGGACAACCTCATCTCTTGGTCATCAAAGCGTCAGCCTACAGTGTCGCGGTTCAGTGCAGAGGCTGAATATCGCGTTGTTGTGAATGGAGTCACTGAAGCTTGCTAGTTGCGCCATCTTCTACAGGAGCTTGGTTGTCCTCTTTGCCGCGCCATATTGGTCTATTGTGATAATATCAGTGCTGTCTACCTCTCTACCAACCCAGTCCAACACCAATGTACCAAGCATGTCGAGATTGACTTGCACTTCGTCCGAGAACAAGTCACCCTGGGTGAAGTTTGTGTACTGCACCTTCCTACTTCGTCCCAGTACGCCGACATCTTCACCAAAGGTCTGGCGACATCCATCTTCACGGAGTTTAGGTCCAGTCTAAATATTCGTTGTGCTCCCAGTTCCGACTGCGGGGGCGTGTTAGAGTGTAAAGTGGCCCGTGGGCCTGCCGACCCAGGCTCCCCACCGTGCCTCTATGTACGCACTGAGTTTCCTTGAGTAATACATTGAGCATTCCCCAATCGGCCCATGGGCCTGCCGATCCAGGCTCCCCACCGTGCCTATATGTACACATTGAGTTTCCTTGAGTAATACATTGAGCATTCCCCAATTCATCTTCTCTCATCCGTGACTCCGTGGGGCACTGGTTCCTACATTTGACCCTGTTCTCTACGACCACTGCGCTGTGGTCAGGTGCCACGGTTGCCGCCCGGAGCCCAATCACATGGAGACAGTTGGGGAGAGGGAGCCACCGCGCTGGCGACCGGTGACATGCACGGCCGCGCCCTCCTAGTCAGCTGCCCATCTTGGATTGAAGAGCCAGAGCGGCAAAGTGCCGAGAGGTCGGCTCGAGCGGCGGCGAGCAGCGGGCGGCGCTCGAGCTTGGACCGCAGAATGGCGGCGGTGGCTCCACGAGGAGCATCGGCAGTGGCATCACGGGTTGACGTCATGGTCGAGGGTGGCTTGGACGAAGGAGCTAGGGGTCGCAATGAAGATTCTGGAGCAAATGGGCTAGATTCACGCGCCACAAATGAAGGAGGTGTTCGGTGTTTTTGTGGACGGTGGAAAAGGAAAGAGCATAGGCTCTGTTTGGTTGAGCTGTGGCTTTTGGAAAAGCTGTTGTGGGATGTGGGCTGTGAGAAAGCCAAAAGCCGTTTGGTTGAGCAGCTGTGGCTTTCGTAAAAATAGTTGTTAGCCTCTCTCACTTGCAAGCGGACCCCACATGTCATCCACTGACCTCCCCACTCAACTCTCTCTCACGAGTGGGCCCTATTCGTCAGGATCTTATTCTTCCTCTTGACAGTACACAGATCTGTGCTAGTCCACATCCGGTGCTCTCCGGGGCGATGCCCGGCCCGGGCGCCAAGGTGCTCTCCTCTGGCTCGGGCGCCAAGGTGCTCTCCTCTGGCGAGGCCGAGTGGCCCCCAGAGCTCCGCCTCCCTGCGCTGCCTCTGGTGAGGGAGCCCCAGGGCCGCCCCCACCTCCGCTTCGCTTGCGAAGGGCCACGCCCCAGCAGCAGGGGCCCACCACACCACGCCCTAGCAGCAAACGCCTGCCGCCGTGCCACAGAAGCAGCCGCCGGGGACAAGCCTTGACCATGAACCCTAAACCCACAAAAAATTTGACCATGAACCCAGAAATAGATTTATTTTTTTCTGGGTTCTGCGAGAACCCACAAAAATTAAGCATGTTTGTGGTTTCGTAGACAAGCGTGCTTGCATTCCTATGGAGAAGGAAGGAGGCGTCAAGGTTCGCTGCCTCAGTTGTGTTAAGAAGACCCGCTCCTGAAAGTATCCAAGGACGGTTGTTCTACTGCCACTGGCATGGAGGATGGCATTTGCAATGTCGGTTAGCCTAAGCAGCTGTCTCCACGCCAGTCACCTCTCCATTGCTCAACCGTGCCATCCACCTCACCATTGCATATCGAGACATCACTTGAGCCAGCTAAAAAAACTTGTGAATGAACAAGGACAAGAAGTTGCTCAGTGGAGTAAATAAGCACTAAAGACAAAGCATGCAATGATTATTTAACTAGTGATCACTGTATCATAGAATTGACGATCACTACCAGAAACTGAAGATTTCGTGAGGGGGACATTTTTTCGTGAGAGTGGAAAACACACTCTCATGAAAATAATCGTTTTCATGAGGGTGATGTAAATCCTGCCACGAAAACTTATTTTCATGAGAGTGCTCCACACACCGTCATGAAAATCAGCTGTTTTCGTGAGAGTATTTAAATACCCCCATGAAAATGACTATCCCACCACCAAAATTTCTATTTTCATGAGTCAAATTCCACCACCACGAAATATGGGTTGTTGGTTTTCAGTACAAAAATAATTGCTTAAACACTAGAAATTCAAGAACATGAACAAAAGTTTTCTCCTTTTAATCTGTAGCGAAATTTTGTAACTAGTCTTTCTTCCTCATGCTAACTCCAAATGTGGTGATTCTGTTTCCAAAATGTTTCTAAAATCATGCTCTATCAATTCATGGCATTCTTACTGCTTTTTTATTGTGTGTTTATTGGTCATTTTGTTTCCGAAGCAAATGTAGAATGATCGTTGTGAAGCCACCTTAGGAAAAATGTCTTTCATACTTCGAAACTTTGGTAACAAGCAACAGCCTACATATGTATTGTTGTGGAGGAGTTTTAGAAATTTCAAAACTTATTTGATATTTTCTATTGTTTAAATGAATTTCTGCGTGCTTACGAAAGTAATTCCAAATTAAACTATGCGTGCATCCAATAGTCTCCATAAAAATTTATAAAAAATATATTTATGCTCACACATTTCACTCTATCCCATATCTTATAGTTGCTGGGGGAAAACATTTGTTTGCTTGGGATAATTCATCCTTCTTTTTCTAAATTACCATAAAATAATTGCAATAATTGTAAATTTTGTCAGAAAATTCTATAATTTTGCATATTGACATGTTTTTGTTACATAATCATTACATTAAAAACTCAAATGATTTTAATAAGGTAGTAGTATACATTGTTCACAAATTGATAGATCTCTCACATAGTTATGTGATAATATGAAAGATCTGTCAATTGTGAACAATATATATTGCTACTTTATCGGATGGAGTAATCACCAATACAAAAGTTGTAGATATCATTAGTTTCTACAACTTTGTTGTTTACAACTTTTTCATGTGAAATCATTTACTATCTCAAAATATTGTTTGAAGTTGTTATATTTTGAAATTCAAATTTTGAATTGTTCAAACAAAGTAGGATAGAGAGATAACCGAAACAAAAGTTATATATATCGTTGGTTTCTACAACTTTGTTTTTGATGGATTTTTCATTTGAAATCATTTACTTTCTCATAATATTGTTTGAAGTTTTCACATTTTGAAATTCAAATTTTGAATTGTTGAAACAAAGTCGGATGGAGAAATGGATAAAACAAAAGTTGTAGATCTCGATGATTTATAAAACTTTGTAGCAGACAATTTTTCCATTTGAATTCATTTATAGTTTACAAAATTAATTACAATAATAACTATGAACTTTACTAGAAATTTAAAATAAAAGTAACACAAGACAGCAATGGGCCTAAACCTCAAAATGAACCCGTTACTATGCTCAGCCCATAATTCCTGACCATCGATTCAAGATCCTACGGCCATCGTTGCACCCACGAAGTATGAAAAGGACTTCTGCCGAAACCCTAGCCCTCTCCCCGCAGCTGGGCTGGGCCGCTCGCCCCGCACCGCTCGCAAAAGCTACGCCGCTCGCTGTGCCAGGCGGCAGCCGACAGGTGAGTTCGGGCCTGAGAGGGGGCTCCGGCGTGGATCCGGTGAGGGACTGAGGGAGGCATGGATCCGGCCATCTATTCCCCAAGGCATGTCGGATCCGGTGAGGGAGGACGCAGTCGGGAGGAGGCAGCTGCAGCGGCGGCTAGCGCGAGCCCGGGAGTCGACGGCAGCGGAGGGCGCTCGACCGCTCCTCCTCTGCATGCGGTACTTCGTTCCGTGGCCGCCGCTGCACCCATCCGGCGAAACTCGAGCTCACAGGTACATGTACTCGCACGCCCCTGCCTACTTCCTTTGCCATTCCGTGTCTGCATTGCGTATCAAACCTCTTCAATCAATGCTCAAAGGAATTATCCTGGGAAACTACATGAAGCATTTTTGCTACTTAGACATGTACTTCCTCTCTGTTGTATACTGTGGAAGATTTTTCAGCGTGTATGGCTTTGGGCCCAATCTCAAATAGGCAGCCTGTGATACTTTCCCTTTGACTATATGTAATGTGTTCACTAGCCAGTGCATATAATGTGTTCGACGGAATGTCAAAGCCACCATGTAATATATATAATTGCAAGATTGATGTATGAATCAATATGTGTATTTTGGATCACGTACTTTAGTGCTTTACCATTTAGCTTAGAAATTGTTGTTGCTGCTGCAGTAGGATACACTCAAGTGTTTTAGCTCGTCCAAGTTTTTTCTTCAAATTGCTAAGGTATATGTGTATTTCTGCTGCAGGGGGCCCTGTTCTTTTTCAGAGTAGTTCTTCTCTTCAGTGATGCTCTGTGTTTTTTTTTTGTTGGGCTTCAGATTTTGAAGGGCCTGGATGCCTGAGAGGAGATGACTGCTCAGCGATGGTCTCTAACAAAAGAACAATGATAGCATTATTTATCTATACTTCATGCAGCCATCCTTTGTTCTTTGGATCTCAGAAAAATTATTTGTTTTTGTTTTTCTGGACTGAAACTATATTTGCAGCCATCTATATCATTCCAAGTTAAGACCATCTATATCAATATAACATTTATTCTTAGCTTCATGTCCAACAGATAAGTATCACTGGATAGCTAATTATACTGTAAGTAAACAGTACATAGTACCTTTGCCCTTGTATTCCATAGCATCAAGGACAAATTGAGATGATCTTGTCTTGTACACTAGATAGATACTATAGAAATCAAGCACTAGATTTGGCTTTAGCATTATAATTTCTTTCTTTACAGATTTTTTTTTCTATCCCTATTAGTACCTTCATATCAGTATGTTCTTTAGCTGGCATTAGCATGATAATTTGAACCTATTTTGTTTCAAGTTAACTTTGACCATTGCTGTAATTTAAATTACCTTGCAGCCGTTTTCTTAGCCTATTGTGTAACTTCATTCATTTTGCGGTCATGTATGAATATAAGTTTGGCTCCGAGAAGGCTAGCGCTTTGAGCACATATGATGTAATGAAGTTTGGATAGGATACAACAGAGATTTGAGAGGCAGTGAAGATGACAGCATAAATTGCAGCCATGAAGAGGATGACAACATAAGTATCTATATGTGCTATATATATATATATATATATATATATATATATATATATATATATATATATAGTATTACTATATGATACCCGGTACTAAATAATTATTCAAGTACCAGCGTCACAATGCTGGTAGACAAGTAGGCCCACCAAGCGTCTGCACCCGCCTCACTGCTCAGCTCACAGTGCCCGGCCCACCAATCGGACGAGCTTGATTGGTTTAGCAGCACTGGGAGCTCCCCAACCCAGATGTGGTTTCAATTTCCTCGCCCCCATCCGCTTCGGTCTCTTCCCTTCCCTCGCCGACACCGCCTTGTCCGCCCTCTCTCTCCGCCTCCTTTGCTCACGTACCAACCCACGGCGCGCTCCTCCTCAACCCACCTTCGTCGGACCCTCGTTAAGCTCGTCAGCCGGTGCCACCCCCACCCGGTGTCGCCCCACAACCCACCGTCACGCCGCCTCGCTTGCATCCTTGAGGCCTTGAGGGGATTTGAGACGGGGCCACCAATCGCGCCTTGCATGCCGGTTGGGTCGTAGCTCGGCTGCAATTGCTTGAGGGTGTTGGAGCAGCAGACTTGCACGGCCACGGTAGTGTCCGGTAGCCGCAGCACGCTAGAATACCACGTCTTGGCCAGCAGACATTCAACGCCGAGCAAAGCTGCCGCGTCCCCTCCAGGTACCGGAACTTCACCTTGTTGTTGTGGTTCACGTTTATAATTCTTGCATTTTAATTTCTCATTTTTCTTCCACCTGTTGGGTATTATTTTTTCACATTAATTTTCGATTTTTCTTCCACCTGTGAGAGGTTCTTCCCCTGGAACGATGGCCACCAAGCATCTACCTCCATTTGCAGCAGCTCGCAGTTCTTCAAATCAATATTTATAAATTTAAGCTATATAGTATAGGAATGCGGTATTCTGAATAAATTCTGATTCAATGTCTTCAGATTTCGGTTGGAGCTGGTTGATAAGATGCTTGACAACCCAAAAAGGATTGTTTTTGAGAGCACACAACAATGGTAAGTACATGTTTTTTAGTGGCATTTTCATGTGTTGGAGCTGCTTTTCTCTCTAGGATGATGTTAATGTGATTATTCCTCATTTAGATGAGGTCCCTCTGCGACAAGAAAAGGTTAATCTGTTGCAATATGGAATTAGTTTTTTCTAAATGAATAGACAAAACTAGGTACATTCATTTACAGTTTATCTAATCTTGTTTATGATTCTTTTCTTTTTAAATTTATATGTAAATGATTTGATGCATGGTCATATAATTAGAGAACAATTTAATATACATGGATTTCAATTTTGCTATCACAAATCACCAATATTCTTTCATTGCATTTTGGCTTGTCATTTTGTCAATTACCACTGTTCATCTTGTTATGAAAGCTCACAAGATTTTCAATTCTTTAAAAGCATCTACCTTGTCCTGCATTTAATAACGAGATCAATGGCACTTTCAATTGCACATGTATAAAGGATCAATGTTTTGCCATCTGCATCCATGTGAATATGTTTGAAGTTCTCCTTCGGCTGCCAAAAGCGATCTAGATATCGAACCTTGATCTTTGCTCCCTCTGATTCCAAGTTGTTGTATGATCTCTGTTGTCAAATAGTAAATTTATTTAATCATCAATATGTCAACATTTGTGTAGATTGAGAACATAGAGTTAGTACTTCTAGATTCTTCATTGAAAACACATTTACATTGAGGAAGGATTTGATATTTATTATTGGAAAGCATATCATTTCTCTTCTACCTGTAACCTACCTCCCTATACTAGTATTTCAGTTCATGCTAGCTTATAGAAATTGATACGTGGTTATATTCATGAATAATTGTGTGGAGCAACTATTCTTATAGTGGCCATCTAGTGCTGCATTTCTAGTTGCCAAATATCTAACAATTTTACAAATATTATCTTGCCACCTTATTATATCCGTTCTTTTCTGCAAGAGAGCAGCAGCTCCATGTTGTTCAAATTCTAGCATGCATGTTATATAGAGTTTTTTTCATCACTTAGCCACGACCAGTCGTTGCTCTTTTAGCTCTCTGTATGGTAGAATGCTTTTGTGCACTTGACAGATGTGTTGACTTATTATGTATTATTTATGCTTGTTGATAAATTTGCTCAGTCTATTGAACTAAAAGATTTGATCTTGCAAATTTCATCTGGCTAATTACAATATTTTTTTTTGCAACAAAAGATTCGTGGCTTGAAATGTGATTTGTGGCTTGAATAGGTTTCTATACATGCAAGGTTTCTTTGTTTCTTGGTTTCTAGTACATGTTAATAGCATGCCCTTTGACTATGATATTTATTTTTTCTCCCAATATGATTTTTCTATATTAAGTTTCAGCTCCCTCTCTTGTCCACTCGGTCTCCTTCCCTCCCTCTGCCGGCACCGCCCATCCCTCCCTCTCCGTACCACCGCTGCTACACCGTTGGCCATCTATCCGCCGCGCCTCCTGCCACGCCGCCCCACAGTGCTGTGTCGTCGAACACACGTTGATTGCCGAGCTTGCATCATTTTGGATGGAGCCGCCCGGTCCCTCAAGTTTCCTTTACCCTCCTTATTCATGCATCTCGCTTTGATGCCCCATTAAGGTAGTGTCAAATTTGCTTGACTTTTTAGATTCCCTGATATGGTTACTGTTTGTTAAAGAATGATTAATGTGTTTCCATTTCATTTTTTATTTTCCCTTTTATTTTAGTTTTGGTAAGCA
The DNA here is from genome assembly GCA_904845875.1 of Miscanthus lutarioriparius. Lineage (NCBI taxonomy): Eukaryota > Viridiplantae > Streptophyta > Magnoliopsida > Poales > Poaceae > Miscanthus > Miscanthus lutarioriparius. The sequence continues at coordinate 7,539,304 of CAJGYO010000014.1, forward strand.
TTATGCAGATATAATTCTTGAACATCCTGTTGAACTTCATTAATTCATTATGCGATGATCTAATTGGTTTCTTACAACCATACACATTGATTCAGCTTTGCATTGTGTTTTTAGATCATACACGTATGTTTTTACTTATGGCGTGATTATAGTTTCATAAATCAATTCTATTTATTCTACATTTGCAGTGGATGCCTATGCCGAAAAAGGCCCTGGTTCGTCAACTAAAAGGTTCTTTTTTTTATTTCCCCCATTATGTTTTACTTATCTTATTTTAGACATTCACATTGAGTCAGCACTTGCAACTATTTGTTATGTGGTTTGAGTTTGTAATTTTAAGTTGTAGACTATACGAGTGTAGTATTCTAATTAGATTCTGACTCAATGTCTTCAGATTCCGGTTGGAGCTAGTTGATAAGATGCCTGACAACCCAAAAATGCTTGTATTTGAGAGCACTCAACAGCGGTCAGTACATGCTTTTTTTTTTATTTTAGTAGCCTTTTTTATGTGTTGTACCTGCTTTTCTCTGTACGATGATGCTAATGTGATCATTGCCCATTTAGATATGAGGTCCCTTTGCGACAAGACGAGAGGTTACCCTCTCCTGGTACAACCTCTGCATCGGCTCCACCAAATAGAGGTGCAAAGGGGAATGGCTGTACTGTAATTTTAATCTATTGCAGTATGGAGTTAGTATTTTACAAATGACTAGATAAAATTAGATATATTCATTTACAACTTATCTAATCTTGTTTATGAATTTTTTATTTATATTTATATGATCTGATGTATGTACACATAATTAGAGAATAATTTAATATTTATGGATTTTAAATTTTGCTATCTTAAATTTCCATTATTCTTTTCATTCCACTTTGGCTTGTCCTTTTGTTAATTAACACTTTTCATCTTGTTCTGAAAGCTCACAAGATTTTTCTATTCTTTAAAATCATCTACCTTTGTTGTTTATTATTTTCCTTGTCTGGTCCTTTTGGTATTCAGATGCAAGGCATTCCCTTCTAAGAACCTCTGGTAGCACCTACTTCCTGTGACCACTCTCGAGAAAGGTATTGTTTCTTACAATCTTGTGTACCAAATTTCCCACCAATCATAATCGTCCTGAGGCATATCGATGTACTCTTCCAATTTGTATATTCTGTACTAACATGCTACACAAAAATCTCCTTCTATCTCCTATTTAACCATATCCCTGGTTTTATTTTTTTTTCCCAAAAGTTCATGGATCATTTTTTTCTATTTGTTTGTAGGACTCATGTTGCTCAGCATACTGTGGATAGGGTCCCGTGTAACCTTAAGAGGGTGGTTTTTGAGAGCTCACAGGAGAGGTTCATACGTGTTTCAATTTATTATAATTCTATTTATTTTTGAGAATCACCGATTAATGTTAATTCTTAGTCTGTTGTTAAAGTTTATCTGTTCGTGGCCTTTTTTTAGGTTTGAGCATCATATTTGACCAGAGCATGTGTTGCCTTCTGCAGCTGGTCACGACAGTGATGACGACGACTTCATGCCCATTCCCAACACCCGTTCATCCTCACACATCGACAAATTTAAGGATGTTGGTCCGAGGAAAACTAGGCAAATACAAGCAGGATTGTCGACCGATGCATGTACAGAGGTGTATACCATTTATTTACTTCTGCACTTTCTTTTTATAAGACTTATCATTCTAAAGCTCCTCTTCGTATATATCACTAGTTTGTTTTTTCCATCAATATACCACAAATCTACTATCATTTTTTTGTTGCCAAATCTCTACTTTTCTATATCTGCTTTGCTTTCTACTACCCCTCAGTAAATTTTTCAACTACACTACCCCTCGCATTAGTTTATCATTCCTACATCCCTTTCCCCAATTATTAGTTTTTTAGAAATCATCTTCTTCTCGACTACCCATGCATCAGTTTATCATTTCTACAGTGCTTTTCAGAATTCCGAGTGTCTCTTCTTTTTTATCCATTCTTGTCCTTACTATTTCTAAAATTCTTGTTATTTGTCCCAGGCAAGACAAAGGAAAAAGAGAGCTACCAGCCGTTCTTTCATTGTAAATGTTCGGCAATCCCAGAGATGTTATTTTCACCACTAACTTGTTGAACCCACAGCAATATGTTGCTATCGGGCGATGGGTTTGGTCATTTCTTTGAGAATGAAGATCGATCTTCAGAGAGAACAAGAATCGCTAACCTCGCTATTAGACCACATCGACCCACGATCAGTATGCTAATTAGGATTGGTGCAGGCAAGGTCCTTTCGATCACCCCACAAATAATTAGCATGGTTCTTGGTTTGCCTATACGTGGTGAAAACTTCAAGCAATACTCATGGAAGGAAGGTATCATATTTCGCTAGCAGCTTATCTCTGATCTTAACCAAGGTCTCACTGAAGACTGTGACATACATATATCAAACCTGCAACAAGAGATCTTAAAGGGAAATGTGAACCCCCTCATGAAGAGATTCTTCTTCATGATACTTTGCAACAGCTTCTACTTCCCAAAGAGCAGGTAACAACATTGGTTCATTGACATCAAGAGGACAATGGATCACCAATTGTTCAGAGTTGTTGATCGGTCCCAGTGTCAGTATTCAATGATCGTCCGATAGTCTGTTCACACCGCACGATCGTGACAAAAATCAACTCACTCAAAACATATATGGTTGTGCCATTTTCCTGCTAGTAAATTTCTTTTCATCCATCCATCTTTTTATTTATTTTTTGCAGCTTTCCTACCACCTAACAATGTATGGCTGTGCCAATTTTTTTCACCCCTTCTTTTTTGTCAACAGGTATACTATCTCGACAACATTGACCACTCTGTCTCATTGGTGGACCGGACTTCGACTCCACGCCTCACCTTTTATGATAATGCTCTAATGGATCGCTTAACTGTTGCTGATACAACTATAACCACTCAGTTTGCACATATTTTTGGTGTCCATCCTGTGAGTCAGCTATCTTATCTGTTATATTCCTTTTCTTTTTTACAACCATATTATTAAGAAGCTTGTTTTCTTCACTTCAATACTATCTCTAACAGTTCAAGCCATGGAGTACCACCTGCTATGCTGCAGATGTCCGTGGTGCTCCCTGTCATAACATAAATGTTCCTGCGGTAGGAATACCCAATTTAGACATCCCACGCCTCCTGGATTTGTTATTTGAGCCGCTAGATGATCTGACTGGCTCGCATAGAGAGAGAGTATGGGGTTTCTTTTCTGAGTTTGATCACACACTCTCAGAACAAAAGGTCCATTGAGAATTCTATTGCAAACATTGTGAGAGCCCAGTTTCAGTTAGCTGATCAATGTCGTCCATTCATTCATGAACTCGTGGCATCACAAACCTGGGACACCAACATTCCAGGTGACACTTCTAGGACAATGCATACACACAACGATCATGGTACCTGTGAATCAGCCCATTGTACCCCGCCTTCAAAGCCAGGCAAACTCTTGCTTTAGTTAATAAATTCGTTATCTCACCCTATGTCTTATTGCTACGTATCAAATATAGTCACACATTTTTCCATTTATGCCCAGGTCATGAGATTTATTCTCATGGTAGCTTTGTTTTTGCTGGTACTTTGCTTCGGAGCCAGATTGATGAACAATCACCCGTTCGCAACACTCCAAGTATTGTCTACTTCCCCGATTGCATGTTTTTTTATCTCCATTCTTTGCTATTTTTATTTGTTTTGTTATGTCATTTTCGTTATGTTTCATGTCTTCGACATTTGTAGGTCCTAGTTCATTTAACCCCACTTCACCGACAGGTCCATTTGGCTCCCCTGTTCATTGTGTAGTTTCACCCCCTCATATTTATGAGGACTTACCTCGTCCATCAACTACACCGATGTGCACCTCTTCAAAAGATGTTTCTGGTGCACCCACATAGTTTGTTTTTTCTCATATTTTCAACTATTGTTCCATTGTGCTAACTGCATCACTTTTTTACTATCCTTTATTATGATTTATCTTCACTGATACTTCAGTTTTCTCACATGCTCCTAACTCTTTTCCCACCTCAGGTATGTCCACGGCCTCCTTTTCATGTTTACAATTTAGTTCTTACAGCAAACTGAAATTATATATTTTATTTTCTTTTCGTCCATACAGGTTCCTTCATTGTCACAAATGATCCTACTGTTCATCCTAACAGTCCAGTTCACACTCCAATTATGGCTCCAGTACGAAGCACCACCTCGGAAGACGGCAGCCCAACACCTTCTCCACACGGTTACCATGCTTTTCTTTTTGTTTCATAGTTTTTCCCTCAATTTTATATCTGCTATTTTTCATCCTACGTACTTTCAGCCTATGGGTTCGATTATTCTTCACTTTTTCTGTCAACAATGGACCAATCAGGCCATCAACAATCATCGTCTATTGTGACCAGCCGTACAGATGTGAGTCCGTCTAACGTTCTTCCAAAACTCATTCCACCCTTCTTTTTAAATTAACAACTAAATTACATTTATAAAGCATCAATCATTTCCTTAGTTTCAATATTCTTGAGGTGGCATCTGTTACTAGTTTCCTGATTTTTCCCTTTTTGGTAGACTGAGTTGGTACAAAATGATCCTCCTTTACATGGAGGCCGAATTATTCATGTAAGTGCACCTATCTGTTAATTCAATAACATTAGTTTTGTATACATGCTTGTGTTTTTGGCACCATCCTGTATACTGTTAGATAACATTTTACTGCCACAAGTCACTGGTTTTCTGATTCATCTGAAAAAGGATACCTTTTGTCTTGTACTTAGTGCACAGTCATTTTCATTGACATGTCAACGTCGACAGCACCCTTCAATTGATTTTGAACTTGTAAACCAATTTTCTAATACTATTCTACTGTTTTTATTTGAACATTCAATTATCTGTCCACCATACCTTATTTCATTTTCCTATTTGTTATTCAGTTAGTCATGTATGTCTCAATTTCAATTTCAATGTTAGCCCCTCTTTTGATTTTTAACATGCACACTATTATTTCATTGCTATTTTACTGACTTAGCTTTTTGTTCTCTCAATAAATCTAAAGTCTTTTATTTCGAGTTTTAAATTATATTGATCAAGAATCTTATCTTTTCTTTTTTTCTTCTTTTAGCCACAAGGCTTCTCTTATACTGAAACTATTCCTACTTCATCTGCCTCCCACCATTCTCGTTCTGAGCATAACTCTCCTTATGCTCCTGAACTTCCTGAAGCATGCAGTAACAAAACAATCAGAAAAAACACCACTTCTGCATTAAAGTGGCCGATTCTAGATGATCTGCCTATGTTCAAGTTTCCTGGAAAGAGACTAACCAAGAAGCCATCCAAATTTTATTCACCCTTCAAGCATGGCATTCTGTCTCGTCCTCCACCCAATTTAGAGTTTTCTTTGCGTATGCATGCCTTCCTTTGTGCAGATGACTCTCCATTGAAAAGGTTCATTCTGATTTTATTTTCAAGCTTTCATTCTTTTCCTTCCATACTCCAGAATGCTTATTGAATTCCATTCAGGAAAACTTTGATGCACTTTGGGACAGAGTCATTGACTGGCTGAGATATTACATTTTCCTTTGGTATTGGGAAATTCATAGACCCTGTGTTCATGGATGCATTTGTCAAATGCATAGCTGAAGATGACTTTCCTTCCAAGATTCCTTTCTTATTCCCTCCATATCGTGTTGTCTGTAGTACGAATGACTAACCAGGAAGTAGCAATGAAGTAATGTGATATGGATGCGTACTTGCAACCATTTGGTCTTGTTCATGCCTTTTTATAAGCACTCTGTAACGTCTTGTTCGCACTCGCGCTGCTTCCACAGGCCCATGCAGCGGCGCAAGACCGTGTCCGCGTGCTCATTCTCGTGCATGCCATGTCTTGATATCATGCATTGGCATAGGACCAAGCCATGGTCACACCGGCACAGGACCAAGCCGGGCTATAAAGGTGGATAAATTTCTATTCAAAGTACCATAAATAATATTTTAGGTGGATCCATTGCATGTGCTTTATTCCCAAGAGTTTGCATGGCTTGGTTCACTAGTGACAAAACATTTTCGGTTATTTCTCAAGAGTTATTTTCCCTAATTATTTTAAATAAATAAGACCTAAATTGCCTTAACATTCTCTTTACAGGAGTGGTAGTTAACTTAATTGCCAAAGGATAAAACTACTTAGCAAAGAGTTATCCGAGCTTCCCTGGAGGCATTTTTCTTATTCATGGTGCTATTAATTTCCATTTAAATTAAAGACGTCTGCAATAATGGGCATGCTATATTAAGACGAGTTTGACTCGTTACATGTGATCTATTCACTCGTTACTACTTGAAGCGAACCATATTCATGTGGGTCTTCATATTTTTCATTACAATATTTCCATATACAATTTCAAATAATCCGTCTGCCGAGACATGAACAATCCTTGTCTGATGTTTTTTTCCAACCATGTATTCTTTATACAATAAACACATCTGCATGGAACAATTTTATTGCTTTTCCATTGATCCATCCATAATCCAAACAACAAAATTCTAGAAATTTTACAATCACATTTTGTGTGTGTCAGTATTTTATTACTCACATGACACATGTACACACCTTCAAACACGTAACTCACAATATAGCACAAAAATGTCTATTATTTCAAACACAAATGCCTACATTATCCAGACCAATTCTCAAACATGTGTTTGCACACACCGCCTAACTCCATAAGCATCTTCCCTGGAGACTAACAATTTGCTGACTCATTGTCTTCGTTTCATCTCCATTTGGTAATTTCGTCATCTTCATTTGTCATTTCAAATCCTGCAAGTATGATACAAATTTACTCCCTTTGTGATAAAATTTTAGATTAAACTATTCGGATTGCTAATCAACTCACCTTTCCATCCGTGTGTGCATCATCCTTGTCTTTAGGCCCATCCAAAGAAGTTATATTTTCTAGGTCACCCATGCATTTCCTATAGTTATTTTTGGACTTACTTGCTTTCTTGACGATTTTCATGCCTTTTTCCATGAGCTTCCTTGCACGTGAATTCTTCACGTCATAATCACCCTCCTCCTCCCTATAAGGCTCTACTTTTTTTCCTTTGTCACCCTCGCTTCTTCCTGCCATGTTGCCCCTCCTTTCTGCTTTTGACAAATGAATACGCTCCACCCACGAATATATATTCTTCTCTAAGCTGTACATGCAGCCATTCAGTATTCTTTGCTATTTATAGACACCAAAACTTGGTGGTCTTGTTCGCACCCACGTTGCTTGTACAGGAACATGCAACTGCGCAGGACCAGCGTGCCCATTCTCACGCCCATGTAGCGGCACAGGACCAAGCCTTGATCACGCCATCTCTGGAGCCCTTGCAACGGCAAAGGACCAAGCAAAGGCAAGGCATCTCTGGAGCCCATGCAAAGGTATAGACCAAGCAGAAGATAGCTCTTTTCTATATTTACCTTCCTCCTTTAATTGCAATATTTGTGTTGAGTTTAAAGCAGTTTGGTCTTCTTTATAACTCATCCCTTGATAGTTTCCTGTTCTCGTTGCTAACTCACCTTTCATCCGTATATTTGTTTCTTTCACCCACAAATTCAACCATGCCCAAGCCCCCTGGTATGTCTAACGAGGGGTACTGGGAGTACTATCGAAACCGTATGGCATTACATGAGCATGGAGCTAGGGATACAACCTCGTCGAATTCAAGGTACACAATGAGGAATCGCAACAATTCAATTAACCCACCACCTAAAGGGCAGGTGAATCCTTCTCGCACGGAGATAAATATAAACCCTCTTGTCGCTTCTAGGGAGAAAATTTTTGATCCTCCGACCGTTGACAAGATCATCAAGAAACCTAAAAGGATCGACAATGATCCTTATGGTGATAGTAGTGATGAAGATTTACCGACCCCTGAAGTGTCGGAAGAGTCTTCTGGCACCGAAGATGAAGGACAAGGCTCAAATGAAGTTAAGGGTCTAGTTCTCAAAGAGCCTAACAATGAGTCACATGAAAACGACGACACATAGATCACATGTAACGAGTCAAACTCGTCTTAATATAGCATGCCCATTATTGCAGACGTCTTTAATTTAAATGGAAATTAATAGCACCATGAATAAGAAAAATGCCTCCAGGGAAGCTCGGATAACTCTTTGCTAAGCAGTTTTACCCTTTGGCAATTAAGTTAACTACCACTCCTGTAAAGAGAATGTTAAGGCAATTTAGGTCTTATTTATTTAAAATAATTAGGGAAAATAACTCTTGAGAAATAACCAAAAATGTTTTGTCACTAGTGAACCAAGCCATGCAAACTCTTGGGAATAAAGCACATGCAATGGATCCACCTAAAATATTATTTATGGTACTTTGAATAGAAATTTATCCACCTTTATAGCCCGGCTTGGTCCTGTGCCGGTGTGACCATGGCTTGGTCCTATGCCAATGCATGATATCAAGACATGGCATGCACGAGAATGAGCACGCGGACACGGTCTTGCGCCGCTGCATGGGCCTATGGAAGTAGCGCGAGTGCGAACAAGACGTTACAGAGTGCTTATAAAAAGGCACGAACAAGACCAAATGGTTGCAAGTACGCATCCATATCACATTACTTCATTGCTACTTCCTGGTTAGTCATTCGTACTACAGACAACACGATATGGAGGGAATAAGAAAGGAATCTTGGAAGGAAAGTCATCTTTAGCTATGCATTTGACAAATGCATCCATGAACATAGGGTCTATGAATTTCCCAATAGCAAAGGAAAATGTAATATCTCGGCCAGTCAATGACTCTGTCCCAAAGTGCATCAAAGTTTTCCTAAATGGAATTCAATAAGCATTCTGGAGTATGGAAGGAAAAGAATGAAAGCTTGAATATGAAATCAGAATGAACCTTTTCAATGGAGAGTCATCTGCACAAAGGAAGGCATGCATACACAAAGAAAACTCTAAATTGGGTGGATGAGACACAATGCCATGCTTGAAGGGTGAATAAAATTTGGATGGCTTCTTGGTTAGTCTCTTTCCAGGAAACTTGAACATAGGCAGATCATCTAGAATCGGTCACTTTAATGCAGAAGTGGTGTCTTTTCCGATTGTTTTGTTACTGCATGCTTCAGGAAGTTCAGGAGCATAAGGAGAGTTATGCTCAGAACGGGAATGGTGGAAGGCAGATGAAGTAGGAATAGTTTCAGTATAAAAGAAGCCTTGTGGCTAAAAGAAGAAAAAAAGAAAAGATAAGATTCTTGATCAATATAATTTAAAACTCGAAATAAAAGACTTTAGATTTATTGAGAGAACAAGAAGCTAAGTCAGTAAAATAACAATGAAATAATAGTGTGCATGTTAAAAATCAAAAGAGGCGCTAACATTGAAATTGAAATTGAGACATACATGACTAACTGAATAACAAATAGGAAAATGAAATAAGGTATGGTGGACAGATAATTGAATGTTCAAATAAAAACAGTAGAATAGTATTAGAAAATTGGTTTACAAGTTCAAAATCAAATGAAGGGTGCTGTCGACGTTGACATGTCAATGAAAATGACTGTGCACTAAGTACAAGACAAAAGGTATCCCTTTTCAGATGAATCAGAAAACCAGTGACTTGTGGCAGTAAAATGTTATCTAACAGTATACAGGATGGTGCCAAAAACACAAGCATGTATACAAAACTAATGTTATTGAATTAACAGATAGGTGCACTTACATGAATAATGCGGCCTCTATGTAAAGGAGGATCATTTTGTACCAACTCAGTCTACCAAAAAGAGAAAAATCAGGAAACTAGTAACAGATGCCACCTCAGGAATATTGAAACTAAGGAAATGATAGATGCTTTATAAATGTAATTTAGTTGTTAATTTAAAAAGAAGGGTGGAATGAGTTTTGGAAGAATGTTAGACGGACTCACATCTGTACGGCTGGTCACAATAGACGATGATTGTTGATAGCCTGATTGGTCCATTGTTGATAGAAAAAGTGGAGAATAATCGAACCCATAGGCTGAAAGTACGTAGGATGAAAAATAGCAGACATAAAATTGAGGGAAAAACTATGAAACAAAAAGAAAAGCATGGTAACCGTGTGGAGAAGGTGTTGGGCTGCCGTCTTTCGAGGTGGTGCTTCGTACTGGAGCCATAATTGGAGTGTGAACTGGACTGTTAGGATGAACAGTAGGATCATTTGTGACAATGAAGGAACCTGTATGGACGAAAAGGAAATAAAATATATAATTTCAGTTTGCTGTAAGAACTAAATTGTAAACATGAAAAGGAGGCCGTGGACATACCTGAGGTGGGAAAAGAGTTAGGAGCATGTGAGAAAACTGAAGTATCCGTGAAGAGAAATCATAATAAAGGATAGAAAAAAAGTGATGCAGTTAGCACAATGGAACAATAGTCGAAAATATGAGGAAAAACAAACTATGAGGGGTGCACCAGAAACATCTTTTGAAGAGGTGCGCATCGGTGTAGTTGATGGACGAGGTAAGTCCTCATAAATATGAGGGGGTGAAACTACACAATGAACAGGGGAGCCAAATGGGCCTGTCGGTGAAGTGGGGTTAAATGAACTAGGACCTACAAATGTGGAAGACATGAAACATAACGAAAATGACATAACAAAACAAATAGAAATAGCAAAGAATGGAGATAAAAAAACATGCAATCGGGGAAGTAGACAATACTTGGAGTGTTGCGAACGGGTGATTGTTCATCAATCTGGCTCCGAAGTAAAGTACCAGCAAAAACAAAGCTACCATGAGAATAAATCTCATGACCTGGGCATAAATGGAAAAAATGTGTGACTATATTTGATACGTAGCAATAAGACATAGGGTGAGATAACGAATTTATCAACTAAAGCAAGAGTTTGCCTGGCATTGAAGGCGGGGTACAATGGGCTGATTCACGGGTACCATGATCGTTGCGTGTATGCATTGTCCTAGAAGTGTCACCTGGAATGTTGGTGTCCCAGGTTTGTGATGCCACGAGTTCATGAATGATTGGACGACATTGATCAGCTAACTGAAACTGGGCTCTCACAATGTTTGCAATAGAATTCTCAATGGACCTTTTGTTTTGAGAGAGTGTGTGATCAAACTCAGAAAAGAAACCCCATACTCTCTCTCTATGCGAGCCAGTCAGATCATCTAGCGGCTCAAATAACAAATCCAGGAGGCGTGGGATGTCTAAATTGGGTATTCCTGCCGCAGGAACATTTATGTTATGACAGGGAGCACCACGGACATCTGCAGCATAGCAGGTGGTACTCCATGGCTTGAACTGTTAGAGATAGTATTGAAGTGAAGAAAACAAGCTTCTTAATAATATGGTTGTAAAAAGAAAAGGAATATAACAGATAAGATAGCTGACTCACAGGATGGACACCAAAAGTATGTGCAACCTGAGTGGTTATAGTTGTATCAGCAACAGTTAAGTGATCTATTAGAGCATTATCATAAAAGGTGAGGCGTGGAGTCGAAGTCCGGTCCACCAATGAGACAGAGTGGTCAATGTTGTCGAGATAGTATACCTGTTGACAAAAAAAGAAGGGGTGAAAAAAATTGGCACAACCATACATTGTTAGGTGGTAGGAAAGCTGCAAAAAATAAATAAAAAGATGGATGGATGAAAAGAAATTTACTAGCAGGAAAATGGCACAACCATATATGTTTTGAGTGAGTTGATTTTTGTCACGATCGTGCCAGCTGCGAACAGCTATCTGGAGATCATTGAATACAGCCTGGACCAGTCAACAACTCTGAACAATTGGTGATCCATTGTCCTCTTGATGTCAACTGAACCAATGTTGTTACTGCTGCTGGGAAGTAGAAGCCTGTTGCAAAGTATCATGAAGAAGAATCTCTTCATGAGGGGGTTCACATTTCCCTTTAAGATCTCTTGTTGCAGGTTTGATATATGTATGTCACAGTCTTCAGTGAGACCTTGGTTAAGATCAAGAGATAAGCTGCTGGCGAAATATGATACCTTCCTTCCATGAGTATTGCTTGAAGTTTTCACCACGTATAGGCAAACCAAGAACCATGCTAATTATTTGTGGGGTGATCGAAAGGACCTTGCCTGCACCAATCCTAATTAGCATACGATCAGGGTCAGTGTGGTCTAATAGCCAGGTTAGCAGATTCTTGTTCTCTACAGCATCGATCTTCATTCTCAGCAAATGACCAAACCCATCAGCTTCGATAGCAACATATTGCTGTGGGTTCAACAAGTTAGTGGTGAAAATAACATCTCTGGGATTGCCGAACATTTACAATGAAAGAACGGCTGGTAGCTCTCTTTTTCCTTTGTCTTGCCTGGGACAAATAACAAGAATTTTAGAAATAGTAAGGACAAGAATGGATAAAAAAGAAGAGACACTCGGAATTCTGAAAAGCACTGTAGAAATGATAAACTGATGCATGGGTAGTCGAGAAGAAGACAGATTTCTAAAAAAACTAATAATTGGGGAAAGGGATGTAGGAATGATAAACTAATGCAGGGGTAGTGTAGTTGAAAAAAATTACAGGGGTAGTAGAAAGCAAAACAGATATAGAAAAGTAGAGATTTGGCAACAAAAAAATGATAGTAGATTTGTGGTATATTGATGGAAAAAACAAACTAGTGATATATACGAAGAGGAGCTTTAGAATGATAAGTCTTATAAAAAGAAAGTGCAGAAGTAAATAAATGGTATACACCTCTGTACATGCATCGGTCGACAATCCTGCTTGTATTTGCCTAGTTTTCCTCGGACCAACATCCTTAAATTTGTCGATGTGTGAGGATGAACGGGTGTTGGGAATGGGCATGAAGTCGTCGTCATCACTGTCGTGACCAGCTGCAGAAGGCAACACATGCTCTGGTCAAATATGATGCTCAAACCTAAAAAAAGGCCACGAACAGATAAACTTTAACAACAGACTAAGAATTAACATTAATCGGTGATTCTCAAAAATAAATAGAATTATAATAAATTGAAACACGTATGAACCTCTCCTGTGAGCTCTCAAAAACCACCCTCTTAAGGTTACACGGGACCCTATCCACAGTATGCTGAGCAGCATGAGTCCTACAAACAAATAGAAAAAAATGATCCATGAACTTTTGGGAAAAAAAAATAAAACCAGGGATATGGTTAAATAGGAGATAGAAGGAGATTTTTGTGTAGCATGTTAGTACAGAATATACAAATTGGAAGAGTACACTGATATGCCTCAGACGATTATGATTGGTGGGAAATTTGGTACACAAGATTGTAAGAAACAATACCTTCTCTGAGAGTGGTCACAGGAAGTAGGTGCTACCGCAGGGTTCTTAGAAGGGGAATGCCTTGCATCTGAATACCAAAAGGACCAGACAAGGAAAATAATAAACAACAAAGGTAGATGATTTTAAAGAATAGAAAAATCTTGTGAGCTTTCAGAACAAGATGAAAAGTGTTAATTAACAAAAGGACAAGCCAAAGTGGAATGAAAAGAATAATGGAAATTTAAGATAGCAAAATTTAAAATCCATGAATATTAAATTATTCTCTAATTATGTGTACATACATCAGATCATATAAATATAAATAAAAAATTCATAAACAAGATTAGATAAGTTGTAAATGAATATATCTAATTTTATCTAGTCATTTGTAAAATACTAACTCCATACTGCAATAGATTAAAATTATAGTACAGCCATTCCCCTTTGCACCTCTATTTGGTGGAGCTGATGCAGAGGTTGTACCAGGAGAGGAGGGTAACCTCTCGTCTTGTCGCAAAGGGACCTCATACCTAAATGGGCACGGTCTGCACCACACATCATGGACATGGTCTGCACCAGGGCTGCGTACGGATGGACCGAATCCAATTTTTTTTCGGAAGAAGGTGCGCACGGTCGACGGTCGTGTTTTCGTTTGGATGTGTTCCTCGGACCTTGGTTTCTAGTCCCGGGCTGGGCTGCAGCGGCCCAGGTGCATGGGCATGCTCGGTCCCGACGTAGGATGCGCGTGCGCGCCTGTAGGACGCTGGGTACCAAATAACTCAGTAGTACCCAAGTACTAAATAGGGTTGGCTATATATATATATATATATGTATATATGTGTGTGTGTATGTATGTATGTATGTATGTATGTATGTGCTACTAGAACTTATTATGTTGAATGGCTAGGACTATGAGCCAATACTGTCTTTTAGTGTAATGGTTGGACAATTGGATGAAGTTGGAATATAATGGGATTGGAATCAGATGCATATATCCATGTATTGGAATTTATTGTATTTGTGTGCTGAATTGACATTTGGACCATATGTGTGCATTTGGAATTTGGATTGAGATGCTCCAGTTGGGTAATTTTCATGGTGGTTTATACTCACGAAATAACTTGTTTTCGTGGTGGCGTAGTCTCACGAAATACTATATTTTCTGTGTGTTTGTGGTACTCTCATGAAATCTATTTCATGACGGTGACTCACGAAATATCAAACTCTCAAGAAATCCATTTCATGGCGGTGACTCTCACGAAATACCAAACTCTCACGAAATCAGTTCATGACGGTGACCTCTCACGAAATACCACAAGAAGCCGTCATGAAAACACCGATGCAAACCTGGTGGCAACGTTATTTTCATGAGAGTGGTCGTCACGGACTCCCGCCACGAAAAGAATGGTATTTTCGTGTGTCTATTATCGTGAGAGTTGATGCACGACGGTGTACCCTCGCGCATTATTTTCGTGAGAGTAAAACCATATTCCGTGACGTGTTTTGCACTCTCACGAAATCTCTGGATTGTGGTAGTGAATGCATACAAGTGAATTCATGAACTGCAGCTCCTCTTACTCCAATTGCACCATTCGAACCTGAAAATCAAATTTGTGTTGTTGCCCTGCTGCTCGCAAGACGTTAACTGCACTGCTGCTCTGAAGAATTCAATTACCTGCACCCTGCAAACAAAAGTACAGCTGCTGTTCGATCTGCTGAGATAATTGCCTGCTGCTGCTGCACTGATGCTGAACCGAAAATTGTAGCTTTGACGAGCTGCAGAACAGATATTGTGGCTGCTTCTGCAAAGAAATAAAATGCGTCTGACGCAAGAAACGAAATAACAAAGGAGAGTTGAGCTGTGGTTAATGCACTAAACTCCGGTCTGCACAGCCGAGAGTGCACTGCTACTCTTGCTGAAGCTGAACACTATTGTTGAACTCCTGCTGAAGGGCGAACTGGGCTTAGCTACTGCTGCTGCTAGCTAACCCGCAAATATGAGACTCTAGGAAGCTGCTACTAATGGCACAAAGAGAAGGAGCAGGCAAACTGAAGAACACATTTTCAGAAACGACACAGTGCACAAACGGGAAGCTGAGCTGCTCCAAATCTCACGAAAACGAACCAAATCAAGGACCGGCTGAAGACAAAATTCGAACCACAGCATCACTACGTCATGTAGGATCCGTTCCAACAGGAAGCCCTTAACAAGATTGAGTATTTAACCATCAATCCCAAAAAATCCAAGAACCCTAGGTGAGGAACAAATTTTGGGGAAAACTCAAATTGGTGGTGCTCTAGTGAAGGATTTGTTAGGAAATCACCCTAGCCTTGATCACACATGTCCTAGCACCAAAATCCCTCAAAAATCAGTCCCATATCTCAGTCAAAACCGACGAGCGAAAATAAAAAAAATACTCACTCCATACCGTTTTACCCGGCGCGAGAGGCATCATACCAGATACCAAGACCACGTATTAACTCAGCCATACTAACCGGCGCGCGGCATGCACGGAGTAACCACCTTGCGCATGCATGGACGTATTAACTCTCCTTTGCCTACCTGTTTTGCGTATTTTTCACTCCCAAACTCAACTGGCACTCTTTTCTCTTGTTCCGGATCCTATAAGCAGTGCCGGTTCTAAGATTTTGAGAGCCTTCTGGCGAACTCATCGCGGCCCCTCTAGACTATATATAAATCTTATAATATATATATATATGCGCTAATTTTTCTTGCAAAGCGAAAACAAATCTAGTAATATATTTTTAATTTAACATGTTTGATAATTATCGAGGAACAATGTAGGGTAAAACTAATATGATTACCTTAAAGAAGAATAGAACTCCATAATATCCATTGCTTCTCATAAAAATATAGTTCTTGGGGCGTTTCTTGATGCAAAATCATCAAGGACGGTATTGAGATCAATAGTGTTCAAGATATCCCTCTCGATGGTGCACATGGCCAATCCATTTAACCTTTCTAATGACATAGTTAATCTCAAATAGTTCTTCAACAACTTCAATTTTGAGAAACTTCTTTCAGCCAAAGCTACAGTCACAGATACAGTCAAGTTGATTCGATACGCAACTGAAACATTTGTTTAGCAATCTGCAGCTATAACAAACTCCAGAATCTCGAGCGCTGACATCAAAGAATCTGGCAAAGTCACTTGTAGCACCTTTTTGAGATTCAATAAATTGATCTTCTAGTTTTTTCCGTTTTCTTTTTTGAGCCCCCGACAAATGTTTTGTAGGTAACATTCTAAAATTCTAACACCTAAATTAGAAGAAAAACACAAATATATGAGTACTGAGTACTAAAAGTCCAAAGTAATTAATTTAGATTAAAAAATGATCAAAAAAATACTAGGGGCTAGGGCCTGATCGGCTGATGAATTGATGATTGATGAAGTGATGACCGATCGGCTGCAGTGATTGGAGGGCCTGATCGCCGCCAAATTAGCAACAAAACCACAAGAGCAAAATCAGCATCTACCAAAAAGCACCAGCATCGCATGAAAAAAACACCAAGCGGGAGCCGGGCGACGACTGACGAGGCGTCGACCGAGACCGATGGAACGGACGCACGCACTCAACGACGGTCAGCGGAGCGAGGCAACGTCGTGGAGCGGTGGAGGGGCAGGGCGCCGACGAGGCGGAGGGAGCGGACGGTTGGGGTTTTTAACGTGGCCTCTGCGGCGCCGTGATCAGATTAGACTGTCGCCTCTTCGCATTCGTGTCAGACAGACTGCCGCCTCTTCGCGGCGTACGGCCAGGGGTCTCTGTATAGGTATACAGTATACCTGGGCCTGGGCCCCTCCCTCCAATGGGCCCCCGGCCGTCGCACCTCTCCAGGGCCGGCACTGCCTATTCGAGTAATTAAATGATCCTCAATAACCTAGCTGGCCTCCTATACTGGTAGATTTGAAAAATGGCTGTGCGCCTAGTAAAACGGCACGGAGGGAGTTGCTCTGAAAATGACAAAGAGAAAAAATTTAGATTTAGAGAGAGGAATAAATAGAGCACGAATTTGATTCTTGGATTAACTCAGGATGTCGGATTACAACCCACGCCTAGCTAAATCAATGCTAAGATGTTAAAAAGCTCAAGAATAAGAGCCACTCCTCTCTCTCTAACCCTAGCCTTCTCTCAGCACCACACAAATGAGAGAGAAACCTCCAAAGATAGCTGCCTACACCTAGAGGGTATTGAGTTGTATGCTTCATATAAGGGTGTTTTTGTCAGTACATCGGATGTACTCGGCTCCTTCACAACTTCTCTTCACCTTGATGCAAGCTTCACGATGGTGCCACACATCCTCCACTCGCCACTTCTGGTTTTGAGGTCCAAACCGGTCAAACCCGTCGTTGATGGTTTTGAGGCCCAAACCACCAAACCGTCCATCGCCGGTTTTGAGGATCAAACCGGCAAACCCTCGTGCACGCCTCGCCAAGCATGACTAACCGATGTCGACGCATGTCCGACCTCCGCCAGGCTTGACGCCTTCGCCTTCCTTCTTAACTTGACCGACGCCATCTTCATCACCCATGAAGATGTGTGTCCGTCCTCCGCCAAGTGCGACGACACCATCACCCATGTACTCTTGCTCTTCCTGTGTGCCCAAAGTGAGCCGCACAATGGTCCGTTCTCCGGCCTCTGGCCCCTTAGTCCAAGCCTTCTCGTCTGCCCTTCCCCGCTCCCGGTCCATCGCGCACAAACTCGGCACTTGACCTTCTCCATTGCCGTCGACCGTCTTGGCGCACCTATCACCTGCACATCACAAGCCAAGTGACATGTTGTACAACACACTCAACGCAACACAACTCAACACAACACCTCAGGTTAGCCATTAACATAATCAAGCACATATGAAATATGACTCAACCGAGAAAGCCTCAAACCTGTCACACTTGTCAATCATTCATCACACATATGGGCACATCTCTACCATGTGTTCACAAAATCTTAGCCGATTCCAATCACTTCACCAATAAACACATGAGAAGGCATCTAACCATTGTAAAAGAGATGCTGAAGAATGCATCATCGAATGATCCGCCAAGTCTCACTTAGGGGCATCAAATCATACGGTGCCTCTTTTCACAGTAAAGCTTTAATTTTCACAACCGAATATTCTCCGAATAGGCTTCACCGAATGATAGGCTGCAACCATTGAGGTACATAATGGATTATACAGCGAACATTAGTAAGTTTGTCCAAAATGTTTGCATGTTATCACCGGATGACCTGCCTGATCGTACAGTACACTCCAACTTGCACGTTCGCAGCCAAACGACAGCCCTTTTTTTTATATAAAAAAAGGAAAACGACCCAACGCAGGTTCGCAGCCAAAAGAAGCAAACCTTTACACTGTAGGCTGCTGTATATATCTGTTTTGTGCAAGAAAAAAATATCACGACGGTCGGCCACGTCATGGCGGCCACGCAGGCAAGCACTGAATGAAAGCGTGTGCGGGCGGGCACGTCGTGCTACGTCCTCGCTCCATCGCCGTCGCTACGGGCTTACGGCCGGGCCGGGCCAGTCCTGCCAAAAACGTTTTGCACCGTGCACGCCCCAAGGGGACAGACAGCATCAGGAGGGGGCCGGCCCATCGAGTGCTAGCTGTTGCTGTTGGACCGTTGTCAGGCATGCAGTCGAAAATAATGATAGTTAGTTAATTAGTTAGTAAATCTCCAAAACAATAGCAACTTTGCTTCTTTGTTGTCCCAACCAAATATTTTTGTTGGCAAGGTACAGTCCGTGCATCATCAATATATATATAATATATTCCACATCTAACTTATCTTCATCTATCCATGTGTTCGTATAGATAAATAAACAGCATGAGGATGGTAGTAGTAGTCAAATGAACTCATTCGAGGACTATATATTGTTGATGCACAAAGCTAGCATGGGCCCAATACTTTTGGGGGCAAGAGAGAGATTGAGGTCAATGGACGCTAGCCACAGGTAGTAGTACTACATATTACAGGGTGTGGCCGGTTTTCGCAATAATCTTCTCTTGTTTTTTTGTTATTTTTTTGCTTAGAGCGAAGCGATTCATATAGCAAAGCAAACTAAACCGACTCTAGTAGAAACCTCAATCAATGGAAAAAAGAGCCCTAAATCTATTGGTTGCTCGAGTGATTTTCTCCCTCCGCACACTCGATTTCCTGAGCGTTGGATCTTTGGTCCGCTGATCTCATGTGCTCCACATGGTCCCTCACCTGGCCCGGTCGTGTGGGGCCCAGGGTGGCAGTGTGCGGTCGGTCGGGCACGTGCGGCCTCACGCTGCTAGGGCATGTTTGGATGCTGCCTCCCAGGCAGCGTTCGATTTCGATCGCCTGGGGCTGCGATCGCTTGGCTGGTAGGCAAGCCCAGGCGAGGGCGGCATCAAACACGCCCCTGGTGCCCGGGACCATGCGTGGCAGGGTGGTCAGCAGGTGCAGGTGAGTCAGATCGCCTTGTGTAGTGCATGCTACTTTGCGCAGGGACCTGTCTCAGCCACGTCAAATTAACTAGCGCCTTGACATCTTTGTATGCAGATTCAATACTTTAGTATAAGCATATTATATTTTATTGGACCATATTTTACTCTTTCGCTTTTGTTACAAGTTCTGTGTTCAATTTGTGAAAATTGATTATTCGTAACTACAATTGGTCCCAATTACTTGAATCTGATCTTTTTTTTTGTTTTTTTTTAAATTTGTGTGTGCTTTATTTGATTTCCCTTTGAAATTTTCCAATTTGGCTTTCATAAAAATAATCTAGCTAATTTTTTGTTTTGTTTTGTTTGATTAATATTTTTGCATTATTTGGATGATTTTTTTTATTCATCCTATCTGGATCTCATTGTCATAAGAATCAAGTGTTGCATGGGTTCAAAATACTCGATTTTGATTTCCGCTGTCAATCGAGTGTTTCTGCGCTATCAAGCACTCAGGTGTCCATGCACCTAGAAACACGCGAGCGGTGACTAGACAACCCCAAAAAGAATCGGACCATGCGTCGGATATATATATCTCCTACAACTAAAAAAAAATAAAGCGTGAATATTTTTTTAAGTACGACATTTATTTTGGGTCTGTGTAACACCCTAAAATTTGCACTTTTGAAAATAGGATTAAAATAATTTATTTATGAATTTTGTGCTCATAAAAACCTAGGAAAATAAAATTTTCATTAAATTAAAATTCATCATAAGCTAGCAATATGAATGTGCATATATGCCGGTACATTTGTTTCTTTGTATTGTGTGGATTTGATTCAAATTGAAAATATGCCAAAATGTTTTTGAAGTTGGCTTTGAAGTAAAAGAAAAGAAAATTTGAAAATAAAAGAATTTAAAAAGTTATAAAAATTATTTTTGGGAAGACTTACTAAAATTCCTCATTTTTACTTGTGTTGAAAAAGTATATTTGAAACCCCATTTGGATTTGATTTGGTTTACATTTGAATTTGGAAAAAAGAACCAGATTTGGAAATTGGAAAATTTTCTTTTTCTTCAATCTAGCCCGAAGGCCTGCCCTGCTCCCCCTCTATTTGGCCTGGTGGCCCAAGGCCATAGCCGCTCGCCTTCAACCCTCTCTCACCCGCGTGGGCCTCCTGTCGCCGGCCCAGCGCGCTCTCCCCTTACTCCCTTGGCACTGGCCCAGCTTCCTTCCTCCCAACCGCGTCGCCCGCTTCCCACTTCCCTGCTCGGCCTTTGCTCCCGGGAGCCCATCCCGGTCTCGCTATCCCCTCCTCTCCTTCGGCCCAGTTTGGCAGCCCAGCTCCGCTCAGCCAAAGCCAGCGGCCCGCACCGCGCCCTCTCTTGCTCGCTGACCGCCCGGCCTCTCCTTCTCTTGACGTTGACCGGTGGGACCCCATTGTCAGGGGCATCTCCTACCTCCGGCGTATCCTTCCCGGACTTTTCCCCCGCGCGTGCCAAGTGTCCCACGCCGCCCCGCCTCGCTCGGTTGCGTGTTTCCCAAGCCGCGTCAGCGCCTTAAATAGAGAGCCTACACGCTGTGCCGCCCGCATCCACCTGAGCACCTCCACCCCAACCTGAGCGCCCGCAGCCGCGCCGCCACCTAGCGCCGCTGTCCGCCGACGACTCGACAAGCCGTGCACCGTCTCCGGTGCTTGGAGGTCCCCACCAGTGCCCTAGGTCAACCTCCTCTTCCACCCCGTGCTTTTCCTGTCGAAAATCGTGCACCGTAGGTCGTGTTCCGAGCTTCGCCGATGTGTTCCGTCGCTGGCCATGGCGCACCACCGCGTCGGCTTTACTATTCTGGCAGCCAGGTTCTTTCTCTCACCGCCCGCTTCCATCTCGGCCGTATAAATCTAATCCAACGGCCCAAAAGCAAAGTTACCCCTTCGCTGTTAGATTTACAAAAGAGCCCCTCCAGTTCTCTGTTTTCAAACCCGCGGTCCATTGCGCAATCCGCAGATTACGCCTTGTTCTTTTAAAAAGCGTATTTTGCTCGGTTGACTTAAAAATACGTTTTCAGCTATTTATAGATTTGCCACTTATTTTGTTTTAGCCATAACTTCTCCGTTTTAACTCCGATTTGATCCGTTTAACTTGCGTTAGGTTCGTAATTTCATAATCTACATGTTCATATTACTGTTAAATATGTTTTCAACTTTTAAAATATGAGGTTAGATTTAATCTATCATTTTAATAAAGGAAATCTTGTTTATTTCATATCTTCTGCGTTTTAGATCCGTTTGGACCCATTCAAGTTGCGTTAGATTCATAGCCACAAGATCTACGCGTTAGTAACAGTGGTTATCATGTCACTAACACTGGAGTTTCATGGTTTAACTTCTAATTTGGATAATAATTCCGCAACTGGATTTTATAAATAAAATATGACTTGTTTTATTTTAGTTTTATAATTCAAATCTAAATTTGACTTAATTCAATTTATATAAGGTTTTATATAGTTAAAACACATGAAGCTTATAGTTTTATATTTTCTCTTATGAGTAGATCTTTCGGTAGTTGTATCTTTTCAACCGTAGCTCCGATTATAGTGCTTCTTGCGACTGTGTGTTCATAGCGATGCGTAGAATCGTGTTTCAAACTCTTTCACTTATTTTTCTATGATTGGTGTACTCTTCTAATTTAGATCTATTGTTTGCTTTGTATATGATTGTATGGATGCTTGTGTGGTGCTTTATGATTACATCCAGTCGGTGAGATATATGTGGTGATCAAGAAGAAGAAGAAGAACGTTGAAGAATAAAGCTTACCAAAGGATCGGTGTTTAAGGCAAGTATAGCATGGGATTATCCTTATTTCCTATTCACCTTAATACATTTAATTTATACTGCATGTGTCTACCTTGGCAACCGTAGTAAATTTTTCTAGCTACTTGATATATTGGATTCCTTGTCACCTATGGGGTATTGCATTGGGTAGTATGATGCTTGTGCTCAACTACAACCATGATCTAGTAACTTGACTAATGGTATATGCAATAAACATTAAAAGAGGCTTTTTAGCAACATGAAACAAGGGGGCTAGAGCATTGGGCTATTATTTATGGTGCTCTAGATTCCTCTCTATAAGGACTTATCTGTAAGTGATCATCTGGGACTTATAGTATAGCTGTGAGGGCTACATGGCTCTGGCTTTAGCTCAGTATGAGGACCTTTTCTAGCTTGTTAGAGATTACCTTTATTTGCGTAAGAATGGCTTGACGAATCGGGTATAGGACAGCCTCTACTCTTATGTGTATAGCCGTGATGGAATTGTGCCATTCGACAGGGGGTTCCTATATCTGTTTATTGAGTGAATCTAATGGCCCTAACTTGTTAGACGAGCCTTTTAAAGGCTTCATAGTGAACCCTATCGATCTTCCTTGGTAGTGGGTCAAGAGGCTAATCACCTCAGGCGAAAGGGTAAATCACGACTCACAGTGAAAGTGTACAACCTCTACAGTGCGTAAAACTGGTATATCAGTCGTGTTTACGGTCACGAGCGGCCTTGAAACCCTTACGGAATAGATGATGAACACTGATGATAAAGATGCTCACTAATGATTACTGTTTATGCAATTCATTATTCATGTTTACCTGATCATGTGTTTACATGGGCTTGTGGATAAACTTGTTGCTACTCAATTGCTAAAATTATGACTCATTAAAAGCTAATCACAGTTAACCAGTGTTAGCCTTTTGAGCTTCATGAACCCTATGTTATATTTGTTGAGTACGACATATACTTACGCTTGCTTTACTTTTCAATTATTTGAAAAAATCCTGGATGGGTACCAGATTGCTAAATTTTAGAGGAATTAGGCTTGTGATCAACCAGTCAGTTGTCCCTGTGGAAGTGGAGTCTTCACCTGAAGATCGGAGTTGTCTTTCCGCTATCTATACTCTGAGGTTATAATCTTTATACTAATACGCTATGTATTTAAGCATTGTCTTTTAAAATTACCCTAATTTGTAGCTATATGTGAGATTTAATTTCCTGGGCTCACATATGGTGTGTATCTGGTTTTGTTCTTAAAACCGGGTGCTACAGTCTGTCGTCAGCCTCCTCCTGCGATACGACGCTCCTCCCCGCGAATCCGTGTGTCAGCAGGTGGGACCTCTTCCCCTGAGTTGACGCTCCTATGCCCATCCCCTCGCGACAAATCTCATCCTTGCTCGCGCCCTCACTCCACGTGCGGCCGCCCATCGTTGCCCTCACCCGCAGGTCGCTGCGCCACCGCTACACGTGCCCGCCCTACGCCAACGCCCCCCTCGGTCGCTGCCCCCAGACAGCGCGCCTTGGGTTTGGTCGAAGGGCACGACGACTGCTTCACCACCGGCAGACCCCTCCTCGCGTGCCCCAATGGTCCCCCCGCTCCCCCTCCCCTCCGGGCTGGCCCTGCATCCGGTGAGCAGGATCCAAGATCTGATAGGTGAGATCCCTGCCACTATCCCTCTGCGGCTCTGCTCATGGATCCGTATCTACGATCCTTGGCACTCCCACCTCCCTCGACACTGCGGCTCTGCCTCGAGACCATCGCTTTCCACCTGTTGCCTCAAAGCCGGAGGTGGAGTGCCCTGCGCACATGGTGCAGGTCGAAACCTCAACGACTGCAATAGAGGGTGACGACATCCCTGTGGTGGACCTGTCGTCGCTGTTCATGAATTGTCATGGATGACGTACGCTTGCGTCCGGCCACCGCGTCGAGTGCTTCCTAGCTTTTCAGGTCCAAGGTTCCTCTTCTTTTTTTACCATGATCTTTTTTCCTCTTGTATGCTCTCTTTGATGCTTGTGTAGCTTCTCGGGTCCTGGGTTCCTGCTATGTTTTTACTTAGAATAATGGATTGCATATTCAGGCACTCAAAAAGTAGGCTGCTGCTCTTTAATACGTACTGTATTTTCTGTAAAATCGATAATGAGAGATGATATGGATTTTTTGTATTTTGTTGTCAGGCACAAATATGGAGTCTAATTGATGTCGCTATTGGATCAGAGTGATGCAATGATCTACTACATCTGCGGGCTTGCCTGGTGACTCGCCAAAGTGAGGAATTGGATTGGAAGCACTATTATTCTCTGGTTCATATTCTTATCCATGATTTTGTTAATGCTAAAATAATATGTTTAAATATATGGCTCAGAATATACTAACGAATCTCTTGTAAGACCTATCTCCTTTTATGTTAATGGGTTTAGAGTATTGCTAATTTCTTGTATGATTTTCTTCATCTTGTAGGTATGTATCTGTCGGAAGAAGCTGGTTGAATGGTGATTTTAGCAAGGTTGCCAAGGATGGTCATTCTGCTGGCTCAAGAACCAGAGAGAAGTTCCAATTAGTGATGTCAGATTTAAAAGCCAGAGTAAATGATAACTGATAATTGAGACTATTGTTTTGTGCTCAGTAATAAATATAATATCATAGTAAAACATGATCTTTCAAAAAATCTGGACGGGGCAGCCCCCGGCGTGCAAGGCGGTCAGCTGTCCAGCACTTATTATGCGCCACTAACCACATGAAGAACCGACATTTTGGTGGCGCCCGGGTTTTTTCTTGGGTGCTACCCTATTTGCACCATGGGAATTGGTTTGGAAGACTTGGGTGTACCCAGTTCTGATTCTCTAATTCATGTTCACAATCACGAAAGCATTGCCAGGTCAGTGGCTCTTAACAAGTTAAATAAAATTGTGATATTGAGAAAAAAACATTTAGGTCAAAGTGGAAATAGCCAGTTTTAGATATGCATGCTGCCATATGGACATATAAGTCATAAGAGACAGACTTGCAAATTGTGAGGTTGTAATATTTTGCCTTTCGCTAAACTTATGGTGGGATAATCATAGATCATGGAAGAAGTGGTCAAGATCTCATTCGGTCTTTTGGTGTGGCAGGTGATCTACAGGGATTTCAAAGCATCCAACATCCTTCTGGATATCGAATTCAAGCCCATCTGGATGCAGTGTAGTTGTTTGTTGGTATTCCACTGAGAAGAGGCCTAGGTTCAATCCTTTCTACATCTTGAGGTATGAGATTTAGAATTGGGACCCTTGCTTGCCTGTAGTTGATTCTTTAAAATTGAAATGCCAAAGAGTACTAGTGCTAAATATTTTAGTCAGCACCAGAAAATATTTAAATATTTTCATTGTCTGCACCTTTATCAGAAACATAATATCCTGATATTTACCGTTCATTTCAAGTTGATATGTTTGAACATGATTGCTTCCCACTGTTGTTCAGAGCTGTGGCCGAATTCTGGTGGAAGCCTTTGACATAGCTGTATTGCGATAGCCAACTATGTAAGCTGTAGTTTTTACTATCGCCTGTGCACATGTACTGAACATCTCCCGAACTGAGCATATAAGCAAGAGAATTTCCTTGGTGAAAGGTGGGATATCACCGTTTCCCATCCGATACATTTTTTCCTTGTGAAATACCATTATAGTCCTAGACCTAAACGTTAAGAAAATATTCAGCATAATATACATTACTATTGCCTGTGCACATGTACTGAACATCTCCCGAACTGAGCATATAAGGAAGAGAATTTCCTTGGTGAAAGGTGGGATCACTGTGTTAATTTCACGAACTTTGCTTTTGAATTAAATGTCACTTTAACGTTGGTATATTTAATTTCATAGTATTGTTATTTTATCGTGTGATCCGTGTGTTTTTAGTGTAAAAGTTTAGCTATCCCGTAGCAACGTACGGGCCCGCTACCTAGTATATCGCATATATACGTAGTTGGCAGCCGCATATTATATTGATGTATCGGAGCATGCATGACAGTTATTATATATGAACTTCCTCTTCCTTCTTCATACTTAGGGTTTACCCTAAACCGGCGACTCGCTCACTTTGCTTGTAGTTGGCAGCCGCATTTGATATATCCAAAAAGTCAGCTGCATGGCCGGCGTAGACGTACAAAAGCAAATGCAACAGCTGGCTACCTTATAATAATCACGAGGAAATTAATTAACCCCAAGTACTAAAATTAATTACTTATTAATTGCGGCCAGCCCATATATAAAAAGCCAGTTTGCCAGGCCGATTCATCCATCGGTGTCGATCATCCTGCTAGTTCCGGCCCGTAAGTCAGGTCGGCCGGCTTGCTTTGCTTCAAGGTGAGAACCAACTTTGCTTCAAGCTCTCTCGATCTCTCTCTCACACACACGCGCACACACACATTTTGTAGAGCAATTATTACACGGCAAGCTAGAATCGAGAGCCTGTTGCGACATTCTATTTTTCTACCATCGTTTTTATTTTTTTATGCTTTATTTCATATAAATAGTTCGAATATGAAAATTGCTTACTAGGGACCTACCATATATATACCCGTGCGGTGCAATGGGAACAACAATTCTTTCTCATGAAATATTTTGTTTGGTCTGAGGATCCTCATCTATCCTAAATCAAGAAATGATAGTCCATATCCATGTGTGGCTAGACGTCTTCCGCATGATATTTCTTAAGAAGTTCTAAAGATCAATCAGGATTAACATAATCGTATTCTTCTTTTCATAATATTAATTCTTTGTTGTGAGGTGCATTATGGTACAAATTACACCGATTATAAACAAATGACGACGTTCAAACCATAGACATTGTTTATTAGATTGAAGGAATGAATTTCCAATATATAAAAACTGTAGGAATGATACCATGAATTGAAGTGCTGTACATCGTGAGACTCGCTCCACTAACTTCCATCATTATTATGGACTGAACATGAATAGAATCTTTTAGCTTCGTTTTAGTTCTAACATTTCTACCTTATTAGGGGCCATTATTTTTTTTTAAAATGGAGGGAACAGTACACCAAACAAAGCTGAAGAATGTCAGCATGAATTTTAACAATGATTTTCGTCCCCCAATATGCACCATAACCTGACATTCCTTACTAAATTCCTGCTTGCCAGTGCAACCAAGTCTCTTTGCACTCAAATTCCTGATAACTACTATGGAGTAATGTTTGTTTCGTGCCTTAATTATTCTCCGTGGTAACCTGGAATTTGTGTGCTCTTATTATCTGTCCGCTCACCCTCCATCATGGAGACAACAAGATCAGCAATAAGATAGCTGAAACCCAAGACTGGATGTGCCTGAACTGGTTTACAAGGGAACGCTGTGCAGGATTAGCAGTGTAATTCTCAGAAAAAAAGGTAGCTTAATTAAGTGAGGAACAGGTCCATCGCCTGAGGGGCAGCAAAGCACATCAGGTAGGGCTGGGCACTTTGGAGCCGAGAACTATGAATCGAACCGAACCGAAACCAAACTATCGGTTTTTCGGTTCTTGGTTTGACGGATGCATGTTCTGATTGATTCAGTATTTGGGTTCCGGTGGCGGTTTTCAAACGATGAGAACGGAACACTCGAATATGGGAACTAGCCACTAGGCACTACCGGAAACGTTAAATTTGCCGAGTGTTTTTATGTTTGCCGAGTGTATTCTTTCGGGCACTCGGCAAACAAGTTCTTTGCCGAGTGCTGCGCTAAAAACACTCGGCAAAAAAAAACACTCGGCAAAGAGGAGGTTTGCCGAGTGTAAAAAAACACTCGGCAAAGAGAGGGTTTGCCGAGTGTTTTCTTTTTTGCACTCGGCAAAGAAGTAAAATCTTTTTTCTGGGAAAGAAAGAGAAGAAAAAAAATAAAAAAAAACTTTACCGAGTGCCCAGATCTAGACACTCGGCAAAGAAGTAAAAAAATTTTCCTGAGAAGGAAGGAGAAGAAAAAAATGAAAAAAAAACTTTGCCGAGTGCCCAGATTTAGGACACTCGGCAAAGAAGTAAAATCTTTTTTTCTAGGAAAGAAGGAAAAAATGAAAAAAAAACTTTGCCGAGTGCCCAGATCTAGGACACTCGGCGAAGAAGTAAAATATTTTTTCCCGGCCGCACCGCCCCGCCTCCCTCCTCCTTTCCCGCACCTCCCTCCTACTTTCCCGCATCCGCACCGCCCCGCAAGCTCCTCCCCCACCGAGCTGCCTCCCGCCGCCACCAAGCCCGCCACGCCACGCCACCACTCCCGAGCCCGTCCTACTCCCTCCTCCCCCAAGCTCCTCCCCTATCGACAGCCGTGTCGCTCCTCCCTCGAGCTGCTCCAGGGCGGAGGTGCTCCCCCGACCCTCCCCTCCCTTCTTCCTCCACTGGCGGCCCGGCCCTCCCCTCCCTTCTTCCCCCGCCGGCGTGGAGGGCCAAGGCGAGCTCCAGGCCAACGGATCCACGGCGGGTGGTCCTCGCGACGGCGGCTGGCATTGGATCCAGCGAGGAGGGCCAAGGGGAGCTGCACAGCGGTGGATCCACGACGGGTGGGCCTCGCGACGGCGGCATGCGTCGGATCTAGCTGCTGGGGCTCGGATCCGGCGATGATGGGGTTGCGGCGGCCGGCGTGGGTCCGAGGTAGGTCAGCTCTCCCATTCTCCCTCTCTTTTCCTCTCTTCATCTCCCTCACTCTCTCCCTCACCGGTGATCAGATCCATGGCGGCGGCGGACGGATCCGGTGGGGAGCAGCAGCGTGGAGGCGGCGGATCAGGTGGGGAGGTGCCCTCCGATGGTGGATCCAACAGGGAGGAGCGCGCCGGCGGGCGGCGTTGTGGTGGCCGGTGGCGGGGCGTGGTGGTGGTGGTGGTGGTGGCGTGGTGGTGGTGGTGGTGGTGGTGGCCGGTGGCTGTGGTGGTGGTGGCGGCGGGGGGCGTGGTGGTGGTGGCGGCGGCGGTAGGACTTGTTTTTTTTCCCGAAAAATGTTTGCTGAGTGTTTTTTTTGACTTGGCATAGTCTTTGCCGAGTGCCCGACGTTTGACACTCGGCAAACAGCTCTTTGCCGATAAAACCTTTGCCGAGTGTCGTTTGCCGAGTGTAACACTTGGCAAACGCTTTGCCGAGTGTTTTTTGGGCTTTGCCGAGTGCTCTTGGCACTCGGCAAAGCTCGTGTATCCCGTAGTGAGGGAACTATCATATATATTTATCTGTCCATCCGCTATCTCTCTTCAATTTTATCTTATGTATAGATGGTGTACAATTTGGGCACTTTTGTTTTCTTTGTTGTTCCATTCCAACCAAATAATTTTTGTTTGAAAGTTACTCTCCATTAATAAATTCCGCATCTAACTTAGTTGTCTTCACCCGTTATGTGTGTAGGCTAGCTGGTTGATTGCCTCCTCCACTGCATCGTACCGCCACCACCGCTGCACGGAGAGAGTCAGCGACATGGATTTAACAACCATCCATGTGGCAGCATGTCTCACCATAGCTCTTTTGTTTCTGATCACCACTAAAATGATCATCCTACAAAGAAAAAATCTGAACAAAAAAGGGCCAGCACTTCCTCCCGTTGTGAGTGTCGCTTCACTGATTGCTCTTCTACCTACACTCCTAACCAGGGGTCTCCCCACCGTGATCCATGGCCTACACGCAAAGCTGGGCACCGTGTTCACGATAAGCCTGTTTGGGGTGAAGAAGGTGACCTTTCTGGTTGGGCCAGAGGCCACAGCTCACTTCTTCCAAGGCTCAGAGTCTGAGATCAGACAGTCGAATATCTACGAATTCAGTGTGCCCATTGTTGGCCGAGGGGTTATGTATGATGTGGACTTGACTACGAGGAGCAGGCAGATCAGCTTCTGCACCGACGCGATAAAGTCGATGAACTTGAGAAGCCATGTTGATGCTGTGGTTCAAGAGGTGGAGGTATGTAATAAGCTATTCACACACACATATTCTCAATCAATTAATTTGATTTCTTGATGATGAATGTTCTCTGGATCAGATATCTTTTTCTTTATAATTATTAGTTAGTTCATGCTAACTATATATATAGCGTGTGTGTGCACATACCTGTTGTTTAGTACTTATTTCAGCTAACACAAAATGTGTAGGATTACTTTGCACAATGGGGGCAACATGGCGTTGTTGATCTAAAGCATGAGATTTGGCGCTTGATCCTTGCCATCGCAAATCGGTGCTTGCTCGGAAAGCATATCCGAGACAACATGTTCGACCAAGTAGCCACACTCCTCAACGAGCTCTTCGACAACACCTCCTCCATGATCAGCTTCTTTTTCCCATACCTCCCTATCCCGCAGCACCGCCGGCGTGACAAGGCTCGCTCTAAACTTGGGGAGATTATCCACGAGGTGGTGAGAACACGCAGGAGCTCAGGCCTAGCCGAGAACGACGTGCTGCAGAGACTTGTAGACTCCAACTACATCAATGGTCGGCCCTTGACCGAGAGTGAGATCGCCGGGCTACTAGTCGGCATGGTGTTCGCAGGGCAGCACACCACCTCCAGCGCCGGCATCTGGACAGGAGCTTGCCTGCTCAGTGACGGTGGAAGAGACCACCTGGCGGCTGCTGTGGAAGAGCAGAGAGAGATCGTCGGTCGGCACGGGGAGCGCCTGGACTACGACATCTTGCAGGAGATGGCCACCTTGCATTGCTGTATCAAGGAGGCGCTGAGGCTGCACCCTCCAGCAATCATGTTGTTCCGTCACGCGAGCAAGGGCTTCAGCGTGCGGTCAACAGAAGGCGACGTATATGGAATCCCTAAAGGACATACCTTGGTGACATGTATGGCAGTCAGCAACACCCTGCCATACATCTACAAGGATCCGCATGTGTATGATCCAAGTAGGTTTGGTCCGGAGAGAGAGGAGGACAAAGTTGGCGGCAGCAAGTTCTCCTACATGTCGTTCGGCGCCGGTAGGCATGCTTGCCATGGGAAGGACTATGCTTACATGCAAATCAAGGCGATATGGAGCCATTTGCTGAGAAACTTTGACCTCGAATTGGTCTCCCCTTTTCCGGAGGAAGCATGGGAGAAGCTTGTTCCAGAGCCTAGAGGTAAAGTGATGGTTAGTTACAGGAGACGGGTGTGTTCTGCATGAAAGAAATTGCTAGGTTCTGTTCTTGCGTGTGGAGGACTACTGGGTGCAAT
The DNA here is from genome assembly GCA_904845875.1 of Miscanthus lutarioriparius. Taxonomy (NCBI): domain Eukaryota; kingdom Viridiplantae; phylum Streptophyta; class Magnoliopsida; order Poales; family Poaceae; genus Miscanthus; species Miscanthus lutarioriparius. The sequence goes on from CAJGYO010000014.1 coordinate 7,570,968, forward strand.
AGGTACAACGGTGAAGGAGTGAAGGCATATGCCTCCATGGCTCCACCACACCATATTAATAAGAACCAATTCCAACATAAAAGTTCTACCAGTGGAGGTAAAGTGCGTTGTGTACTTGTGTGCTGTCTATTCATGTAATAGAAAAAATATTGATGTGCGTGAAGGAATATGTTAAATTTGTATTGTAAACAAAGAACAAAATAGATGTTTAATTTATGTACATGTGACAGCAATATATATGTTCCACATTTCAAACCAATCACTCACACAAAGTGACAAGGATAAAAGTGCAAGGTAGCTTGATGTACAGATATTGCCATCGAGGTATGTATGTGTCTCGATAGTTGACATAGACACGTAACAAGGATAGTTGTCTTAATCTCGAGAGCACTTGACTAAGCTGCCTTGAGAGGAAGAAAATTCCCCCTTATATCTCTCTGCCTTTCCGCCCTTATCTCTGCGCCCGTGGGATCCGCTCGCCGCCATGCCTCCATCGATCCACCCCATGCATGTAAGTTGTCCCCTCTATTCCCAATTCCCTAGCCGACTCCTTGTTAGCTCAATCGGACTCCAAGGAAAATTGGCAGAGATTTGTTGTTTTTATGTAATTCTGTGTGCTCTGGCAACAGACCTAACAAGGAATTCCACTATTTATTACACGCAACGCTTCTTGTTCGCCTCCTCCATGAATTAAATAGAAAACAAAGACCAAATAATAGTTTGCTATTTCTCAGCTTCTACAAAATCCAGCATAAGTATGGTATTAAGATCAAACAATTGGCTAAATATATGTCTAGCTGCTTCTTTCATTACATCTCAGTCGGGATGGTTGTTATTTCGGTATATATATCTGTTGGTTCGATCATGCTGCTGTTCAATTCAACTAGTACGTTAGAGTTATACATACTATTATCTGAGTTTCTCATGATTTATGTTCTGAAATTAATCATGAAATTACTTACTTTCTCAACAGCTACTCGATCCCCATGGGTGCAGTCGCTGCTGCACGTCAGCATCCTTCCCGCCCTCGCCTGTCATTTGTTCCACGTCCTGGAGCTCGTCGCTTGAGGGAACACGCTCGTCATTTGTTCCACGGTCACGACCACCACTTTCGTTCTGAACCGTCTGCACTGCCACGTCTTGGACCACATCCACGCTAAGAAGGCAGCAACGCTCCTTGTCTTGGTCTGTTGCTCCACCCCTTCGGAGGAAGCACCCACACCTAAATCAGGACACTGGCTCCCATGACCATATCGTGAAGGCATGGAAGCTTTTTGACGACGTCTGTGCAAGACGAGCCCATCAACACCAAGGTGGTGAACGTGGTGGATGGGTGCCTCTTCACAAGCTCCGCCGATGGCACTGTCAAGATGTACCGGTGCTTGGGCCCTTGGAGCTCGGTCGTGACATGAGCCAGTGACGTCACTTGCCTGAGATCCCCGCTGCTGGCCCACCCTTCTCGTAGCCCGCAACCATTGCTCACCCGAGCTGGTTGCAGCTGCAGCTACGACCCATGTACTGTGGGCTCATTGAGGTCACAGCTAGGGAGGGAGCACCGTCACCATAGTCGTCAGAGAGGAAGAACGTTATCCGTGGGTCGAGTCAGGTAGATGTGTGAACAGAGGAGAGAGAATTCAAATGATTAGGATGAGGACATGGGATTTTATACGGAAGATTGACTACTATTTACTAGAAGTTTTTACGCTCGGGGCACAATGTTTCTATGCACACATGTGGTCCTATCTCGAATCCATGGGCGCCTAATCGCGCATGCGCCTGTGTATTCAACTGATGCTTTTTATTATGTTTCATCTCACATAATGTGTTCTGTATTTCTGTCTCTGTCAAAGGGGCTACAAAAGAATTCAGTTTCCATGTAGGTTACTTGAGGTGTATCATATCAATAATCCTTGACTGAACAAGGAGATGGAACTATCCTCTGGTTCACCAAATAAACCTTCGTACAAACTAGTGACGAAAGGTTTCAAATTTATTTGTCCCTCGATCTTACCATTTTCATGGTCAAACTAATTTTTTTGTTTCTTTGTTTTTTTTATTTGCCATCAATTGAAAGTATTTAGTATGTTTGTCCCCAAAAATTTTAGAAGATTTCGTGCACGTTGTCACATGTGATATATGTAGAGATGTCCTGGTTTGTAAGCATCGTACGTGACAACGTGCACGAAATATTCTAAAATTTTTATCATAGCCTCCACATACGATATCACGACATCTCAACAAGTTTCATGATTTTTGGACTTCGTTTGCTTTTTATAGAATTTAAAAACACTTCTCACGCAAGTTCGCGGTCATGTTTCGTGAACAAGATGTCCGAAATTTCGGGTCCGTTCCTGGATACAGCATCACACTACACTCACTAACATGACTATCATTTTTTGAATCATTAAATTCCATTATTCGTACCACGTGCAGTTCAAATTTATATTTTTTGAAAAAATTCAAGTAAACGAAATAAAGTAACTAAATATATCAAAAAGCCAAAAAAATCCTCAAATTCTAACGAGGAGTTCCTGGTACTTAAAAAGGGCTGCACAAAAAATTTGGAGGCCAAAAAAAAACTTTGCCGAGCGTCGGGGCATAGCACTCGACAAAGGGGGTCTTAGCCGAGTGCCAAGAATAAGACGCTCAACAAAGAGGTTTTTAAATTTTTTTTAAAGAATTTCCTCTTCGCTGAGTGCCTTTACAGAGGCACTTGGCAAAGGAATTTCAAAAAAAAAAAAATTTACCGACGGCCGGATCGGGGCACTCGGCAGTTGCCTCCTTTGCCGAGTGCGTCCCTGGTCCGGCGCTCGGCAAAGGGGCGGGTGGGGGACTTGACCGAATTCGGCCGGGCAGTCAAGCCACAGGCAGACAGCCCACGCGCCGCCACTCCCGGCCGTCCCCGCCGCCCGCCACCCGCCAACGCCCGCCTCCAACGCAAGGCCGCCCTCCCCTCCCGCGCCGCGCCCACCATGCCATCGGGCCGCCGCGCCGCCACCGCCGCTTCCCTTCCCAGCGCTCAAGGCCAAGGCCATACTGACGCCGAGAGCGACTTCGGTGCCCCGCCGCCTGCTGCCACCTCACCTCACCTGCTGCCGAGCACGCGGTTGCACTTTCGCCACGGGGAGGCGGTCTTGTTGCCCCGCTCCGGTAGACGCCGCCAAGCAGGCGACCCGGTGCTCCGTCCCCACGCATCACGGTGGAGGGGTGAGCGAGGAGAAGGTCGCAAATATCAGTGGCGGCGGCGACCCGTGCTCCGCCCCTCGGCTCGTCTGCGCCATCGCCACAGCCTGCAGTGCGCCATTCTCGCTCCTCCTCCCGAAACCGCTTGTTCGTGTTGGTGTTAGTGGTGAAATTTTAGAGTGGTGCGTGGGCGAGGACGTTCTCGGCGATGGATTGGGTGGTCTCGCCTTTGCCTGCAAGCAGTGAGCTTTTTTGATTTTGTCCGTTTGGGTGATTTGGAGTGCACTTTGTTGAACCGTTGGTCTGCCGTCTGCCCATCAAGTGGCACTAATTAGTTGTTGAGTGTGGAATTCAGAGCGATTTTAGTTTATATCTGCGGCTGAATTGCTCAATTGACAAATGACTTGCTATTTTAAGGAGGCTCAATCGTGGCTCTGCTTTTGGAAACTGGAGCATCCTCTCATTACTCATCGCAGATCACACTTTCGCTTTTATTCCCTCTTGGGTTGAACCAATGGTGCTGCCCAGCTACTAACATTGCTGAAATGTACTTGTACTTTACTTTACCATTATTATGTATACAGGGTCGATTGTGCCGATAACTAGCTATTGGACAGTTTTTTTGGTATAAGTGGGGAAATTTTGATCCACATGTTGGACAACGGAGAGATGATATGGATACTAGTGTAAACAATGATTCGAGCACTCCTTGAAAGCGCTTTCAGAAAATTAGCATTTCCTCAGTCTTCTTTGGCACCATAGTACCAAATGGTCACAGGTCTTAAATAGATTGAGCTATGCAATTGAGTAATGGATTTTGTGGAATTAGTTGTACTAGTTCATTTGGGAATATAAGTTTATGTAGATCTTCGTGACCTTCCAAATGTACTAGTTTGTATTATATTGATTTCTGAATTTCGAGGGATCAAAGTTTTTTCTTCTCATTTTTCTTTGTTTTCCATTCCTATTGTTTGCTTCTTCTTTTGTTATACCTGCTATAAGAAGAAAGTTGTCAGCAGTTTATTTTAACTGTTTGTACATTTAAACCCTTCCTTTGTACATCCTATATTTTGAACCACTCTCTTGCATTTAAAACCCTTCCTGTGTACATGCTATGAAAACTATTTATTCTAAATGTTTCATTTGTTGTCTAGTCCTATTGTTCAATGCAGTGACTTGTCTGATATCAATACTCTTTTTAGCTGAATCTGATACCAGTTGACTTGTTCTTTTGTACCACTGCAGGATGGGCATCTCAGAATATTCCATTGGCCAAGCATGAATGTGCTTTTGGATGAACCCAAAGCTCATAAATCCTTCCGAGACATGGATATCAGGTCAGGACAAGCTTAAAGCATTACTTTTCTTTTCTTATTGTTCACAGAGGAATGCCAGAAATATCATCATTAGATTAGCTAAATGCTTATGTAAAATGGACACACTCACTAGAGTTGTCTTTTGAACTGGAAAAAAACATTGATAGTTTAACATATAGTTAATTCCAAACCTACATCTCAACTTCTCTAGTGTCATGGTTTCGTTACTCGGTCACTTCAATCATCACCAACTGATATACAAAGATTGGTGCCTTTCATTTTGTAGCTTAGACTCGTAGTTCTTAGTTTCAACATCCACCGATGGATCTGCAAGAATATGGAAGATAGATGAGGCGCACCATGGTCAATTTGACTCGATCCTCGGTATGCTATGATAAATTTCTTTTATTTTTGTTTACTTGTTGAGATGGTTGAAATTGACTTCTTTTCCCTACTTTTTTCTTTTGCCTACTGGGATGAGAAGATTGAGTGTTGCCGCTTTTCTAGGGATGGCATGAAACTGCTCCTATTTTGCACTGTTGCAAAAGGTGCGCTTTTAATTGATCTTGAGAATTATACATATGCGGAATTGAAGGCAGGCTGATTTTGACTAGATCTGTGTGTTGGAGGTACAGAGTGTTTTTACTCAGCCAGGGATAACACACCCAAAGCGATCGCTCTTTCATATATAGGAGATAAGTAGCACATTGATTACATTGATGGCTCATTAGAGCATTAACTAAACAATTAATCGCTGGTACTTGCACACCACTTGTGCTGCCCAAGGCCTTAATAGCGTAAACATAATTAAGCACGATAACTAAGTGATAATCGGGAGCAGGGACTTAACTTCTACAGCTTCTCCCCTAAGACCTGCTTCCCCATCCTTGATCTTCATGATCCCAATCTTGCTTCTCATGTCTTCAAACTTGGCCTTGCCTAAGGCCTTAGTCGTAATGTCCGCCAGCTTGATCATTTGTGGCGGCGAACTCGCCTTGATGTCGCCTTCTTCAACACAATCTCGATGAAGTGTTGTTTGATTCTGATATGCTTGCTTCGCTATGAAAGATGTGGTTCTTTGCAAGTGCTATTGCTGATTTGTTATCCACTCGCAGCTTCTACTACTTCCACTTTCTTTCCCAACAATTCAGCAAGTAACTCGGATAGCCACAGAGCTTGTGTTGCAGCAGTAGTCATGGCAACATACTCGCTTTCACAGCCTAGATAAGGCAACCACTCTTTGTTTAATGGATCGCTAATCGACCAGCATTGTTGCCTAGGAAGAATAGACAACTCAGTAGTGCTCTTGCTTGAGTCAATATCTCCAGCCAAGTCTCGAGTCACAAGAGCTAATGAATCTGGCTTCACCGGATGCCTTGGTGAAGTGCAGCCATACTCCGCATCGCCACGCCACATACCGAAGGATACGCTTCACCGCTCACGATGCTCTATGGTGGGCCTCTCCAGAAATCTACTCACAAACCCGATCGCAAATGCCAAGTCAGTCGAGTATGAACCAAATATCGCAGGCTTCCAACCAAATGCCTCAGATCGTGGTTGGATCAACTTCCTTGGTTGTACTCTTCTTGCTCAATCTTAGCCTTTCCTCCATAGGAGTGATCATTGGGTTGCGATCCATCATACCACCCAATTCCAAAGATCCTTTTGGCATAGTGAGTCTGTCTAAGGGTGATGCCATCGGTGCTCTCTTGTACTTCAATGCCCAGATAGAAGCTTAAGAGCCCGAGGTCACTCATCTCAAATGTTGCTTTCATTTCAGCCTTGAAGCTTTCAACATCCTGCTCTTTGGCCCCTGTGATGATCAAATCATCCACATACACACCGACAAGCAACAGAGAGTTTCCAGAACCTCGCCTATAGATTGCAGCTTCATGGTTGCTTTGTCTGAAACCTTTCTTCTTCAATGTTGAATCAAGCTTTGCATTCCATGCTCTTGGTGCTTGCCGTAGGCCATACAGAGCTTTGCGCAAGCGATACACCTTGTCTTCTTGTCCAGCAACAACAAAGCCAGGCGGCTGATGCACATATACCTCCTCGTTGAGGTCTCCATTCAGAAATGCGGACTTGACGTCCATCTGATGAATGTACCAACCTCTCCCTGTGCCGCCAGAGCCAACAAGACTCGAACGGATTCCATGCGCGTGCGGTGGGCGAAAGCATCATCATAATCCACGCCTTCTTGCTGGACAAAGCCACGAGCGACAAGTCTGGCTTTGTGTTTGATAACATTACCGTGTTCGTCCTTCTTCAATTTGAACACCCACTTCAGGGTGATTGGACGGTGACCAGCAGGAGGCTTCACAAGCTCCCAGGTCTTGTTTCTCTCTACTGATCGCAGCTCTTCTTTCATTGCTGCGCACCACGCTGGATCTCTCTTGGCTTCAGTATGCGAAGTTGGTTCGCCAGAGTGCGTTAGATGCAGCTCTGCGAACAGGCGAGTTGCAGGTGGCGGTGTGGGCTGCTGGCCAATGATATTGCTGACAGTTCTGTAGCGAAGTGGTTCATCCTCGTGATAAGCATCCAGTCGATCATCATCATCCTCCGTGAGGCGTGGCATGCTCAATCGAGGACTTGGTGGCGGTGGTGACACTTCCAAAGGTCACCGAGCAGTAATAGCTTGAGGATGAGTTGATGCGAGCCCTCTGCTCCTTCAACTCCAATTGGGCTGTTTGGTGCGGGTGTTCTTGGTGAATCCGGGAGCAGAGGCGACGACGGCGGCGCTGGTTCGCTCACCTCCTCTGACCAGACATACTCAACTGTGAATTCACTGCTGTTCACAGCTGATGGCCCAGATTCCGGCGAGGACCAATCCCAGCCATGTTCTTCATCAAATACAACATCACGGCTGATCCTGACACGCCCGCTCACAGGCTCAAACACCCTATATGCCTTAGCTCCTTCTGCATAACCAATAAACACGCCGGCCTCGCCGCGGTCATCAAGTTTGCGCAGCTGACTGAGCTTCCTTGTGTATGCCACACACCCAAACACTTTCATGTGTCCCAGAGTTGGTGAACGTCCATGCCAGGCCTCATATGGGGTGATCCCCTTCAACGCACGTGTCGGTGATCGGTTCAGTATGTGGACTGCTGTCATCACAGCCTCCCCCCAAAACCGAGCTGGCAGGCCCTCTCGCTTAAGCAAAGGCCCTTGCCATGGCCACTACTGACTGATTGCGCCGTTCAACTACCCCATTCTGCTGAGGTGAGTGGGGAGCACTGAAGTGCCTCTTAATGCCTTGTTCTGCGCAGTAGGTAGCGAAATCAGCAACTGTGAATTCTCCTCCATTATCGGTGCGAAGCACCCTGATTTTCTGACCACTCTCCGCCTCTGCGCTCAGTTTGATGCGCTTGATGGCTTCTGCTGCTGCATCCTTGCTTGGTATGAGCGCTGCCCACATGAAACGGCTAGCGTCATCGACGAGCAGCAGGAAATATCGATTCCCTCCAGGTGTTGCAGGTGTCACTGGTCCGCAAAGATCGCCGTGCACCAGCTCAAGGGGCTGTTTGGCACGGTACTGTGTTGCAGCTGGGAACGGGCGCCTTCTCATTTTGGTGGTGACACAGGTGTCACACACCTGCTCCACATGGTCAATAACCGGGACACCGCGCGCCATTTCCTCCTTCCCAAGTCTCATGGAGTGCATCAAAATTCAAATGCCACATCCTCTCATGCCACTGCCACGCTACATCTCCTCTGCATGCTGCAAGACAAAGTGGTGGGCTGCATGAAGTTGGAGTGTGTACAATCTGTTAGCCCTCTCTCACCTTGGCAATCAAACGGCGGTGTGTTCCCGTGACACGTAACACGCCGTGATATATCTCCACCTTGGAGCCGCCTCGCAAAGTCGACCCGATCGATAATGGAATTCTTCGTATCGGTATATAGTACACACCCTGCAGCACCCTATGCTCACCAGTTCTTCCTTCGAAAGCAATCGAACCGATGCCTTTGATGTCAACCTTGGACGCATCTCCAAATCGGACCGTGCCTCGCACGTCCGTGTTCAAGTCAGAAAAGAGCTCACGCCGTCCAGTCATATGGTGTGTAGCTCCTGAATCAAGGTACCACACATCTGCCTTTTCTTCATCGCCATTGGCACCAAGGAAGGCGCGGGCTTTTGGTTCTTCCAGATTCACCTCTTGAGCAGCATAGGTGTATGCCGGCGCGCACTTATCAAGATCAACGAGCCCATGCGCCAGAAACAGAGCCCCATCATCCTCGCATTCTGCATACTGCACACGGCCATTGTGGCCGCCGTCACCGCCGCCTGCGCCCCCTCGGCCACCAGCGTGCTGGCCTTGATTGCCACCGCGGCCGCCGCCACGACGGCCTCTGCCCCGTCCGCCGCCGCGGTCACCGCCACCATCACGGTCACCATCTCTGTCTCGCCGTGGATGAGGGCAGTCTCTTGCCCAGTGGCCCTCCTGGCCACAATTGTGGCAGGTATCGCCACAGCGTCCACCATCGCGGCCGCCGCCACGGCCCTTTCCTCGCCAAATTACGCATGATCACGGCCACCATCGCCGCCTTGGCCGCCACACCGATTTTTGAACTAGAGCCGCAGAAATCATCCCCGCCGCCCTTCTTCTCCTTCCAACAGGCGGCGCGCCATTGCTCCTCGAAGATACATGAGCTTGCCACCGACGGTGATTGGCTCGATGGCGCGCTTGCTCTTCACGGTCATCAACAGCCTTGAGCCTCCCAGTGGCTTCCTCAAGCGTGAGCATGTCAAAGTCCAGAAACTGCTCAATAGCAACCACAATCTGCGCATATTTCGACGGTACTGTACGCAGATACTTCTCCACCACACGCCTCTCATCGATGTCCTGATCACCATGAAGGACAAGCTGTCGATGCAGAGTTGAGAGGCGGAAGGCAAAATCTTCGACGCTCTCTCCTGACTTGACACTGATGTTCTCCCAGTCGCGGCGGATGCGTTGCAGCGTCGCGCGGCGGACCCTGTCCACGCCGATGCGCGCAGCAGCTATGGCGTCCCACGCCTCCTTCGCCGTCCGCTTGTCGATGAGCGGAATCCCCATCTCCTTGGGAACCGCTGCGACAATCGCCTCCATAGCCCGCCGGTCGTCATGAACGAGACCCGCTCTCCTTCAATCAAGTCCCCACAGATCGCGGGCTCAGATTCGCAGCTTTCATCTCTTGGCTCCATTCGTGGTAGTTCGTTTTGGACAGCATCGCCGGCCAGGTTGCTGCCGAGTCCCTCAGATACGACCACAGTCAGACACACAAGCGACTCGACGACGCCATCCATGCCACCACGCCATGGATCAAGCGAGATGGAGACCTCCGCGGGCTCTTGACCTCCTCCTCTCCTTCTTCATACTCCAGCTCCTCTTCTTCCTTCTTCTGTTGCAATCTCCTCCTCTCAGACTCACAAGGTCCTTGCCGCCTCCTCTGCGGCCGCCGCCGCCGCTTTGCCGCGCCTGACTGGACCGCTGCACAGCTTTGCCTCCTTTGTGTACTTTCAAGCGCATGTCCCGGCCAGAGGAGTCCTCCGCATCGCTGACGCCCTTGGCAGCCTTCCTTCGGCGCTCAGAAGATGTCGAGGCCATGGATGAGAAAGCAGGGAAGGGGGCTCGAGTAGAAGATGAGAGAGAGGTGTCTAACCTAGGCTCTGGTACCAATTGTTGGAGGTACAGAGTGTTTTTACTCAGCCAGGGATAACACACCCAGGCGACTGCTCTTTCATATATAGGAGATAAGTAGCACATTGATTACATTGATGGCTCATTAGAGCATTAACTAAACAGCTAACTGCCTGGGTACTTGCACAGTCACTTGTGCTGCCCAAGGCCTTAATAGCAGAAACATAATTAAGCACAGATAACTAAGTGATAACTGGGAGCAGGACTTAACTTCTACACTGTGTTCATCACTGGAGCAGGTTCCAAAGTTGTTACTGTTGTCTGGAACGTAAGCGATTGGAAGAGAATTGGGTACAAAAGACTTCTGGGAAAGCCTATCTCCACATTTTCAGTTAGCTTGGATGGGAAGTATCTGGCATTGTGAGTGGATAAAATACTTCTGCTAGTGTTGTAGTACTGCTGTTGTATGAGCCCATTTAGCATTTCTAGGAACATCTACATATGCCAATTTTCGGATTAACATGCTGCATACTTCAGCATCTCCTAGTTAATGTTTTTTAATTCAAGTGTAGCCTATTTTTCCGTATGATTCTGCTTGCTTGTATATCTGATTATGTGTTCAACTCAAGTATTATATATTGACTTGACAGTCGTTGTCTATTAAACAATTAGTTGTACAATCTGATAACACTTTAATTTTGTTGGTAAGGGCATCAATTAACAATGGAGAGGAAGTCGTACTAGTTATGATTATCACTCTAACTATGCGCTGTATAACCTTTTAGCATGCTCACATGGATCTGTATTTCTTTCAGAGGAAGCAATGATGGTGACTTCTGTGCTGTTGATGTAAAGAAAATGGAAGTTTCTCACTGGAGCAAGAAAGTTCATCTTGGTTTCTCAGTCACCTCCATCGAGTTTTGTCCTACTGAAAGGTAACTATAGCTTGGCATTATATTAGTTTACTGGGCACTTTTCTTTTTAGTTTTGCCTGACTGCTTATTGCAGAGGTTAAGTTAGGCGTGCTTTTTAGTTCTGCCTGACTGCTTACTGCAGAGGTTCAAATAATCCACCTCATGCACCTCCGAATGATGGAGCTGGGCCTTCACCACAGTCGCAGTGGCCGAGATAAGTGCACACTGTATTTTTTTCATTTGTTGTTCACTTGGTGATGAACTTGTGATATACTTGTGATGCACTTGTGGACTTTGATGGACTTGTGGATTTATTTGGATGGACTTGAGCACTTATTATTATATATGTGATATATATTGTGATGGATGTGATATGTGCGGATGGATGTGTGGATGGATGAGATATATATGTGATGGATGAGATATATATGTGATATATGTTTGTATGAATTTATTTGTCATGATGGAATGTAAAAAAAAATTGCCATTTTGAGTCACTTTGCCGAGTGTTGCACTCGACAAAGGACCCCGTTGCCAAGTGCTATGGTCACAGCACTCGACAAAGCTGGAAAAATGGGCGCTCGGAAAACCGTTTTTCCAGCTTTTCCGAGTGCCATGACCATGGCACTCGGCAAAGATTTTTTTTAAAAAAAATTCAAACTTTGCCGAGTGCCAGCCAGAGGGTATTCGGCAAAGAATTTTTTTTTTTAAAAAAAATTCAAACTTTGCCGAGCGCCAGTCAGGAGCACTTAGCAAAGAATTTTTTTTTTAAAAAAAATCTTTGCCGAGTGCCTGCAGGGTTGGCACTTGGCAAAGAGACCGTCAACGGGGCCGGTGTCGTGACGGTCGTTTTCTTTGCCAAGTGCCCCCGGGGCTCTCGGCAAAGCCTTTGCTGAGTGCCTGATAAAAAACACTCGGCAAAGAGGGCTTTGCCGATCAATTTTTTGCTGTGTGTTTTTTATCGAGTGCCGCACTCGGCAAAGGCTTTGCCGAGTGCAATTTGGCCTTGCAAAGAACCTGAATCCAGTAGTGCATGTCATGATCTTGGTGTGGGCTTCCAATAGTTATTGAAAGCCCAAGGCTCTAAATAGTGTGTGTGTGTGCACGCGCATGCGCCTGTGTATTCAACTGATGCTTTTTATTATGTTTCATCTCACATAATGTGTTCTGTATTTCTGTCTCTGTCAAAGGGGCTACAAAGAATTCAGTTTCCATGTAGGTTACTTGAGGTGTATCATATCAATAATCCTTGACTGAACAAGGAGATGGAACTATCCTCTGGTTCACCAAATAAACCTTCGTACAAACTAGTGACGAAAGGTTTCAAATTTATTTGTCCCTCGATCTTACCATTTTAATGGTCAAACTAAATTTTTTGTTTCTTTGTTTTTTTTATTTGCCATCAATTGAAAGTATTTAGTATTTTTGTCCCCAAAAGAAGATCCGTCACGTTAGCATGCACATAGTATTCATCATTTCATCATTTCCTCCTCTCGAAGCAGCTTACTCAAGTGCTCTCCAGATTGACAACTGTTCTTGTTATGTGTCGGACAAGACACATACATACCTCAACGACAATATTTGAAGATCAAGCTACCTTGATATATACCTGTCACTTTTATCCTTGTCACTTTGTGCTACTGATTTGCTGTCACACATAAATTAAACATCTATTTTGTTCTCTCTTTAAGATACAATATGTATTCAACATATTCCTTCATGCACACCTATATTTTAACTATTACATCAATAGACATCATACACATACACACACCACACTTTACATCCACTGCTACAAGAACACAATCTAACAATTTCTCTCAAGAAGAACACAATCTAGCAATTTCTCTCAAGAACACACCTGTCTCTTGTAACTAACCATTACTTTACCTCTAGGCCCTGAAAACAACTTTTCCCATTCTTCCTCTGGAAAAGAGGAGACCAATTCGAGGTCAAAGTTCCTCAGCAAATGGCTCCATATCACCTTCATTTGCATGTAAGCATAGTGTTCTCCAGGGCAAACATGCCTACCGGCCGGCGCCAAATGGTGTGTAGGAGAACTTGCCGCCAACTTTGTCCTCCTCTCTCTCTGGACCAAATCTACTTGGATCTTATACATGAGGGTCCTTGAAGATGTATGGCAGACTGTTGCCCACCGTTGTGCATGTCACCAAGGCATGTCCCTTGGGGATTCCATATATGTTTCCTTCTCTTGACCGCACGCTGAAGCCCTTGCTCACGTGACGCATCAGCATTTTTTATGAAGGGTGCAGCCTCAACGCCTCCTTGATGCAGCAATGCAATGTGACCATCTCCTGCAAGATGCAGTAGTCCAGGCGTTCCCCATGCCGTCCGATAATCTCCTTCTGCTCTTCCATGGCGGCTGCCATGTGGTTTCTTCCACCATCGCTGAGCATGCAAGCTCCTGTCCAGATGCTGTTGCTAGAGCTCGTGTGTTGCCCGGCGACCACCAAGGCGACGAGTATCCCGGCGATCTCACTCTCAGTCAATGGCCGGCCATTGCTAGTGTTGGATTCTATGAGTCTCTGTAGCACGTCGTTCTCAGATAGGCCTGAACTCCTGCGTGACCTCACCACCTCGTGGATAATATCCCCTAGCTTAGCGCGATATTTGTCGCGTCGGTCATGCGGCGGGATAGGGAGATGTGGGAAGAAGAAACTGATCAAGTAGAAGCTGTTGTCAAAGAGCTCATTGAAGAGTGGAGCTACTTGGTCGAACATGTTGTCTCGGATATGCTTTTCCAAGCAAGCACCGACTTGTGATGAGCAGGATCAAGTGCGCGATCTCATATGCTTTAGATCAACAACGCCATGTTGCCCCCATTGTGCAAAGTAATCCTACAAATTTTGTGTATTAATTACAAAGGTGGTCCGTGATCCAATCCAGAGAACATCATCAAGAAACCAAATTAACTGCGTATATATATATGTGTGTGTGAATAACTTATTACCTCCACCTCTTGAGCCATAGCATCAACGAGGCTTCTCAAGTTCATCGGCTTTATCGCGTCGATGCAGAAACTGATCTGCCTGCTCCTGGTAGTCAAGTCCACATCATACATATATAACCCCTTGACCGAAAACGGGCACTGTGATTTTGTACATATTCGACTGACTAATCTCTGACTCTGAGCCTTGGAAGAAATGAGGTATCGCCTCTGGCCCAACCAGGAAGGTCACCTTCTTCACCCCAAAGATGCTTATCGTGAACACGGTACCCAGCTTTGTGTGCAGACCATGGATCACAGCACGGAGACCCCTGGATTGGAGTGTAGGTAGACAAGCAATCAGTGAAACCCCACTCACCATAGGTGGAAGTGCTGATCCTTTTTTGTTCAGATTTCTTCTTCCTAGCGGGATGGTCATTTTAGTGCTGAGAAACAAAATTGCTATGACGAGACATGCTCCTACATGGATCATTGTTAGATCCATGTCATCGTCAATGGCTCACTTTGTGCAGTAGGATGTGGTGGAGGAGCCAATCAAGCAGCCTATACACATAGTAGTGTAATGGGTGAAGATAAGTTAGTGGTGGAATATATTGATGGACCATAACTTTACTACAAAAAATATTCGGTTGGAAAACAAAGAAAATAAAAGTGCCCACAAAGTAGATCATGTATATGTAACATAAATTTAAAGAGGCAGGATTAGCGGATGAACGGGTAAAATCTTCATTATGTGTCACTAGTAGTTCTCAGATTCAAATTATTCATATCAAATAAAGCATAAAGGATGGTAGTAAATTAGGATGCGGCAACATATATAAGTGTACACTTAGGTTCTTGATTCTAGCCGTGTAATTGCACACACCAATTAGCTTGCTCTAGTTTGCTCTGCAGGAGCCATGGTTGTAGCACCCGGTTTTAAGGACAAAACTAGATACACACTATATATGAGCCCAGAAAGTCAAATCTCACATATAGCTACAAATAAGGGTAATATTAATAGATAATACTTAAATACATAACGTATTAGTATAAAAAATATAACCTCAGAGTATAGACAGCGGAAAGACAACTCCGATCTTCAGGCAAAGACTCCAAATCCACAGGGACAACTGACTGGTTGACCACAATCCTAATTTCTCCAAACTCTAGTAATCTGGTACCCACCCAGGATTTTTATCCAAATAATTGAAAAATAAAGCAAGCGTAAGTATACGTCGTACTCAACAAATATAACATGTGGTTCATGAGGCTCAAAAGGTTGACACTGGTTTTACTGCGATTAGCTTTTAATTGTCACAATTTTAACAAAAGAGTAGCAACAAGTTTACCACAAGCCTATATAAACACATGATCAAGTAAACATGAATAATAAATAGCAAAAACGATAATCATTAGTGGGTATCTTTATCATTAGTATCATCAGTGGTCATCATCTATTCCGTAAGGGTTCCAAGGCCGCTCATGACCGTGAGCACGGCTGATATACCAGTTTTACACTCTGCAGAGGTCGTACACTTTCACTGTGAGTTGTGATTTATCCTTTCGCCCGAGGTAGCTAATCTCTTGACCCACTTCCAAGGAAGATCGGCAGGATTCACTATGAAGCCTTTCAAAGGTTCGTCTAACAAGTTAGGGCCATTAGATTCACTTGGCAAAGAGATGTAGAGCCCCCCTTTCCGATGGCACAATGACGCGCAGCCTATACACAAGGGGACAGAGGCCGCACTATACCCGATTTGTCAAGTCATTCCTACGCTAATAAAGGTAACTACTAACAAGAAAACAAAAAATTGAAAAAAGAAAAGAAAAGAAAACATACAATAAAAATTGAAAATAGAAAAAGGAAACAAAAAATAATAAATGACCAAAAAAAGAAAAACAAAGAAAGGATAGGAAAAAGAAATAGAATAAAATAAAAGAAAAATTAAAAATAATAAAATATGAAAAGAAAGAAAAATAAAAAATAAATAGTAGACAGGAATAAAAAAGAAAAGCAAAAAAGAAAAAAAAATCTGCAACTACCAAACCAACGGCACGAAATACGCACCTACGTTGGCGTCAAATGCGCGGACCGCGAGCTCTACCTGGGCTGCCGCTGGGCCGTCGCGCGTTGCTGTGGACCATCATCGCGAGCACGCAGGGGAGAGGGGTCGGCAGCGATGGTTTCGGACGCATAGCAGCCCCCGACAACACCGGCCAGGCAGGCAGCCTATCCGAACCCAGGTCCAAAATCAGACGCGCTTGCCTGGGCCAAGCGAGTTTTCAGCCGATGAAGCAAACAGGCTCGTCCGCTCAAGTCTGTTGCGGCCCTGAACGGAATGGAGCGGAAAGAAGCGGGAGCTTGGGCTCGTGGGCTTCAGCGAGCCTTGATTGAGCCTGCTGCTGCCTCCGTGCGGCCGGTCCAAATGATTAACGGAGGGTGGGACGGGCCGACGACAACCAGTGGGCCTGACGAGGCATCGCAGAAAGCCGTGACCCTGATTCGTGAGGACACGTCATCGCGGCCACGCAGGCAGAGAGGAAACGGAAAAGAAAAAGAACCCGGACCCACCAAAACAGTTTTCCTTCCCTTCGACCGAGTGGACCCACCGCCACAAAAGGGAGGGCAGGGAGGAAGGAACCCGCACCGCGGACAGCAGGCGCAGGCAGAGACTCCCGACGCGTCTCCGGCGGCCGCCTCCCTCCCTCTCCGCCCGCCGCGCCTCCGTCGGCTCACCCAAGTAAGTCGTCGCCGTACTATTTCGCGTGGATCCGGATTCCCGAGCCGGTTCCTCGCTCGCTCAATCGGACCCAAATCTCTCGTTCCGCTTCGCTGCGTTCGTTCGTGGGTGCCGGGTGCCCTGCGAAATTAGGATCAGTCCGCCCACCAATCCCTCTTTTCCGTTCGGTTAGGTTCTTCTCCCCGCTCTTCAGCGCGGGAGAGAGATCAACCGGCCTTGGGTCAACCCACGGGCCCTGGACCCCTGGAACAGGAATCTGTGGGGCCTAACCCAATCGAGGTGTGGGTGCTGCAAAACAGAACAGATCAGGCCCTGTTTGTATGCATATAGAATTTATTTATTGTTACAAGTACCATGGTTTTGGAGCGCTATGAATGAAGCGTTTGGATGCAACAGAGTTTGTAGTTTCGGAAACCATACTATTTGCTAAAACTATAGCCTGTTTGAAATTTTAAAAACTCTATCCACCTGTACCTGTTTTTCCCCTAAAACATGGTTTGAATGTTTATGGATTCTACAAAACTGTAGCTTCTTACCTGTTCATGGTTTTTCTATAAACTTGGTGAGGCTAGGACAAATTTAATAAAAAGACATACAGTTTGGAACAGGGGAAGTGCCTAGGTATGATCCAAGGAAAACTGGCAGAGATTTGCTGCTTTATTAATTGTAGAGCGAAAAACATTTTCATATCTCTGTTTATGTAATTCCGCGTGCTCTAGCAATAGACCTAACAAGGAATTTCGATATTTATTACACGCACTGCTTCTTGTTTGCCTCCTTCATGAGCTAAACAGAAAAGAAAGACCAAAGAATAGTTTGCTATTTCTCTGTTTCTACGAAAATCAGCATTAGTATGTTATTGCGGGCAAACACTTAGCTGAATATATGCCTAGCTGCTTCTGCTTCGTTACATTTCAACGAGGGTGGTTGCTTTGCTTGTAGTTATTGATAAATGGAATGCACACGTGATGCTAACCTTAGAACACGATCTTGATTGGTATCACCCCTTTTTTACAAAAGGTCAACGGTGCACAAGTACATTAGTTGGACTCTGTAAATGGAGTTCAACTCCAGTTGATTTTATATTTGCTTATACTTCAAGGAGATGATCTGTGTAATTTCTCAATTATCTTTGCAGTTTGTAAATTATCTGCTTACATTATAGTGTAGAATGTAGAATAATTCCATTATCGTTTTGCGTCCATTTTTTTATATCTCTTGTTACAGATTGGTGCATGTAATTATTTTTATGATGATATGATTGGGGACTAAGCAAAACTACAGAAGAACTTTCTGCCTTAGCAATGACATCAATAGCTCCCGTATATTTAACTGCGATTTATGTAACATCATGCTCATGTCGTGCTATCCTCATTTATTTGTTGGTCGCAAATATGTCAAGTCTCTGTTATGAATTATCATACTATAATTATGGTCTAACTCTTTTTTTTACCTCTGCTTCTTCACTGCAGCCATGTATAATAATTACGGGAATCCTCCAGGGATGCAGATGCCCCCGCAGAACTCTCAACCTGTCCAGTTTGACAATCCATTATACGGTGCAAGCTCAGGTCTAATCAGATCTGGGATAGGAGTATATGGCGAGAAGTTCTTCGGTTCTAGTTCAGAATTCATGCAAAGCAACGTATGGATCCTCCAACAAAACTTATACTTTATTTTTGTTGCTTTCATTCTCTCTAAGTTGTTGGTTCAACTCTTGCAGATCAATAGATACTTCTCCAACCCACAGTATTACTTCCATGTGAATGATCAATATGTCCGGAACAAGTTGAAAATTATACTGTTTCCATTCTTTCACAGGGTAAATCATAGTATTTCCTAATAACATTGTACACAAATCTGGTTCCTCAATCTAGATTGCCATGATAAACCTGCATTTCCTTAATATATTTGCAGGGGCACTGGACCCGAATAAGTGAGCCAGTTGGTGGCCGTTTGTCCTACAAACCTCCAATCTATGACATAAATGCGCCAGATCTGTACATCCCTTTCATGGCATTTGGAAGCTTCATCATTCTTTCAGGGTTTACACTAGGTTTCATGGGAAAGTGAGTTGTTGACAAACAATTGTTCTTCAATCTCCTAATGGTTCTGACCTAATGTCTCTAATTGATTCTACATGATACTTGTGCAGGTTTACTCCAGAAGCTATAAATCTGCAGTTTACAAGGGCACTCATCGGATGGGGCTTCCAGCTCATGCTCCTGAAAGGTCTGCTCTACTCAATGGGTGGGGGTGAGGTGCCACTGCTCGACTTGGTAGCATATGGCGGCTATTTATTTGCTGGGCTTTCACTCGCTGTCGTTGCAAGGCTCGTATGGGCATACTCGTACTATGTCATGATGCCGTGGATGAGCCTGTGCATGGGAGTGTTCCTGGTGAGGACGATGAAGAGGGTGCTCTTCACGGAGATGAGAAGCAGCGAGAGGCACTCGTCGCGACAGCATTACTTCCTTCTCTTCATGGCAATAGCACAGTTCCCCCTATTCTTCTGGCTTGGCAGCATAGGTGCATGATACGGTTTTGTGCTTTTTGTACGTCCGCGGTATTAACACTGCAAAGTGGTATTTAAGTGTTTAGATGTGTTGTAAAAAACTGTTGGAGGGTGGTCTCAAACAGCTTATGCTGTTTTAGCTTCGGTAGTATGTTCTTTACCAGGTTTTGTGATGTGGTGCTGTATAGATTGTGGGTTCTGCTGCTGAAGTTCTGTGTGATCCTTAATCATTTTAACTGAGTTCATGATGCTATTTTTCCTTCTATCATTTATGTTAGAGAGATGTGTGCTAGTTAGTATTGTCGACATGTTTTCAATTCAGTATTGAATCGTTCAATTACCTAATTTTCCAGTATATATACTGTACACGGTGCTCTGTGTCCGGTATTCGGAGTTGGAGGTGAAAAACCGGACACAGTCAGCAGGTGCAGCTCAGCTTTCACCATCCTTGGTCCTGCAAGTCAGGCTGGCCGGTTCACACGCTGGTGTATCTATCACAGATGTGGACGACAATGTGGCCTCTCTCCCAGCCATGGGTGCCACTCGCAGCACGTGCACACTTCCATGGCTCTCGGCTACTGCAGTCTGAGCTGCATAGCCACAAGCCCTCACCACAGGTCTAAACCAAATGCAGAGCAGACCAGTCAAGAAAGGGATTAGAGGTGCCAATTTAGGCAGTCGCCAAGAACTAGAGCCAAACTT
Source organism: Miscanthus lutarioriparius (assembly GCA_904845875.1). Lineage (NCBI taxonomy): Eukaryota > Viridiplantae > Streptophyta > Magnoliopsida > Poales > Poaceae > Miscanthus > Miscanthus lutarioriparius. The sequence continues at coordinate 7,590,916 of CAJGYO010000014.1, forward strand.
GTTCAGGGCCTTAGGCCATCATGTTAAAAATGTTAGTATTGTGTTGACGCCATCTGTCATTACTTCGAGAAATGTAAGATTAAAGTCACTGATTTTACCCAAAACAGAACACCTGAAAAAGCCTGAGGTTCAGAACTTCAGACAGTAATCAAGCTGGTGAGCCTGAATTCTGAAGAAAAATGCACAGAGATCAGTTATCCATGACAAGTATGCTTCTCGAATTCTAATTCTTCATTCCTTGTGGTAACAAGAGCCGAGTATTGAGGGACATGGAATCAGTCCCCTGAACTAAGAACTGTGTGTGACAGGCAAGGCTTATGCCATGCAGGCAGCTGAAGCTGATTATATACAACAGCCAAGAGACCGAGCAAAAAATGAAAAGGGTGGAAAAACAAAGTGGGTTTGGAAAAGAAAAAAAAATCTGCTCTAGGGATGGTTCATGACGCAACAGCTGCCCTTGCATATGCAACCGGTAATGACAGCAGCTTCTTCGCCTTGCCGACGTACGCACGCTTGGTGAAGTTGTCATAGTCGTTTGCCTCAATGGCATCAAGGATCTGCCTGTACAGCCACAGAGAAGCGAGAACCTGTGCAACCAAAGAATTGTCCAAATAAAGGGTAAGCGATTCAGAGCCTGTAAAAGAACACCCGGTTCTCCTGAAAAATTTAAATCATAGGCATATAAAAGAGAGAGAACTTCTACGCTCACATACCGGCCATCTACTAGCAGAGTCTAGATGGGCGACGCCCTTCTCAGCCTCATCAAAGAACAACCGGGCACGCTGAATCTGGCCCTTCATGAACCTCCTCCACTTATCTGTCACTTTCCCTCTGAATATGTCCTCTTCTGTCAGACCTGCCTGTGCAAGCTCGTCCAAGGGAAGGTATATTCTCCCCCTCCTCGCACTGAAATTCCATCCACAACAACAAACAAACTACATCACAATCAAGAAACAAAAAAAAAAAATTCTGAACAGCGACAGGCTCACATGTTCCTTGTTGACAAACAAATAGACAGTAAAATACAGTACGCCTCTAGCACTTTGAATATTAAATCCTGGACTAGACTGTATCGCACAAGTGTTTGATATAAAAACTTAGTGGGCGCCGTATCAAACAGATGTAGTATAATTATATGCTTAGTTGTGGATAAAGCCAGTACTTACTCTTCGCCTACATCTCTGAGAATATTCGTCAGCTGGTTAGCAATGCCAAGAGCCAGTGCAGCATTGTACACGCTCTCAGTTGAGGCCTTGGAGTCGGGGGCAATGCCCATGACAGGAACTGTCATGAGGCCAACCGTGCCAGCGACGTAGTAGCAGTAGAGGTAGAGCTCATCAAAGGTCGTGTACCTCGACTTCCATAAGTCCAGCCTCATTCCTTCGATCATATCTTTGAACGGCTGGAAACGAAAGAAATTGTGGACGTTGCAGAACATCATGAGTGAATTGCAGTAATTGCTAAATGTACTAGTATCCAGTAACTCTTAGCAGATCTTCAGACGTTTTGTGGTAATTTCAGTTGGTGGATGGATTTACCTGAATATCAACAGGAAACTTTGACACTGTGTCTGAGAGGGCGGCGTCGTACATATCATATGGGCGCCCTTCAAAGAGATCCTCCAATCGCTTCTCCCAGCGATCAAGAGCAGTCGGCGTGATGTAAGATGCGTTAGGACCGTCCACTAGCTCATCAGTTCTTCTGCACCACACTGCACAAGGGAAAGAAAACATATGTTGCTTAAGAATCAACGGCGTCACAAACAAGAACGACAATGTTAGTTTCGACACAAGCGATGTCCGATGAGATAAGTAAACCCGCAGCATAAATCGTACCGTAGATCGCCCAGACGGCTTTGCGCCTCTCAGGAGTCATGAGCTGTGTGCCTGACAGGTAAACGGAGGAAAACATGAGCCACGACAAGATACATCATATCCTTGCAAAAAGAAAAGAAAATACAAATGATATCAGAATGACCAAATCTCAGTATTAATCATGAAGCAGCTTCCTGCTGCTACCCATAGGCCCATATGGTCAAGGCAATAGAAAAACAATTCAGTTATAGAGATCAGAGAGATCTAGAGAGTGCCCTTAAAAGAAGTAGAAAACAAGGGATTAAATCAAGCCCATGCGTCTCCAAATCACCTAAAGCCCCCGCCAACCAATCCAGCCATAACCAGATAACTTTATTCAAGGAACCTACTTATATCAGTTGCCAGTAGTCGGCCACAATTCGACACCCAGGAAATAGAAAGCAGACAGACGTTAGGACTGATTGATTATTTGTCCCCTTGAGAGAGAGCCATAGAAGATGGCACCCAGCACCCACGTGCACACTATCTTCTTGTTACCTACCGAGGTCGGCACGATCTTGTGTATCAACTGGAAACATGTGCAGTTACCGAGAGTCCTGAGATCCTCCCTCATGTGGGTTGCCGCACTAATCACACTCTTAAGAAACTATTCAGTGAAAAGACTGAGACTCACTAGACTCCCTCAATCGCACGCACTACCCCAGAATCGCGTTCGCTAGGTACAAAATGTCTCCACTTGGCTTCCATTTGGCCTGTTAATTAAATTCTACTACTACTGTACTAGACAACTAGTACTATAAGTATGCAATGAAGAGATTGATATTAAATTGTTAACAGCAGCACTACTGATACTGAAGAAGGAGGAGAGCAGCAGTGGGGTGTGGTCGGCAGTGGCACAGACCGAGGTAGAAGGTCTTGGCGTACTCGGCACAGACCTCGCCGCAGCGATCGTAGGCGTCGCCGAGGAGGCCCCAGCCAACGACCCCCTCCTCCTCCTCCTTCTCCTCCGCCCACCGCGGCTGCTCCCGCCGCGTCGTCCGCCGCCGCTGCGGCGCCGCGGTCTTCACGAGTGCCGCCTGCCGCAGCACGACCTCGTACACGGCCTCCTCCGACGCCGTCCTCACCGCCACCGCGGGCGCGGCGGCGGCGACGAGACTGGCGCGCGGCGGCCGCGCGAGCGACGCGCCGCCCCGCCTCGCGGGGAACGGCGGCGGTGGGGGAAGGAGGACGCGGCGCGGGCGGTGGTGGTGGGAGTGGGACGGCGACGGGTGGTGGAACCTGCCGCCGCCGCTGCAGGCGTGGTGGTGCGCGGCCCAGACCGTGGACGAGCCCGCAGCCATTCCGGCGTGCGGGTGGGACAGGGGAAGGGGGACGAGGGAGGGGTCGCGCGCGCGGATGTGCCGGTGGGCGGTGGGAGTGGGGAGGCTGGGAGTAGACGGGTGGCGGACCGGCGGAGGCGTCGCGGCGTTGGGAGATGGGAGGGTCGGGCGGGCTGGTCGAGGACGAGGAGGCCTCGGGAGTGCTCTGGTTTAAATGGGTGGCTGGGGAGTGGGGACAGACGAGACGAGGGAGGGGGTAGCCGTTTCATTTGGAGGTGCACGTGGACCCATCACCAGCCTTTCAATGCCCGTCACAAGTGGTGGTACTGTAAAGTGCAAACCCTTTTTTTTTTTTGGCTCTTTTCTTTTTCTTCACACAAGTGGCGGCTGCTGTTGCACTTGGAATGGTGGCTCTCCTGTTTCTTTAAATTCATTGAGTAGCTAGGAAAAGAGGAATGTAATGGGGAAAAAATAAGAGCATGGCTGGCGCGCTGACATCCATGGATGGACCATGGGTTTTCATCTGCTGCTCCAAAATATTAACTTGTTCGCTACTGCTTTGCAAGTAGCTATTTATAAAACTACTACACAAATGATTTTGCAAGACGCTGCCCTTTTATTAATGGAGGCGGTCACAAAATCCAACCGCCGCGGTTAATGCCTACGATTAACGGAGACGGGTATTTTTTATTTAACGAGACGGGCACTTTTGCCCGCCTCGGAAAATCGATTTACGGAGGCGGGCATTTTAAGAAAACCGCCTCCAAAAATAGCATATTTTCAGAGGCGGTCGTCTTAAGGTGCCCGCCTCCATAAATCGATTTACAAAGGCGGCGACTTAAGACAATTGCCTCCAAAAATAGTATATTTTTAGAGGCGGTCGTCTTAAGGTGCCCGCCTCCATAAATCGATTTTTGGAGGCGGGCACACTATAAGGCCCGCCTCCTAAAATGGCTGAGGTCCAACAGGCCCAGACGAGGCCTGATAACCGTCTTCCATATAAATAGAGGAAGTTATAGTTTCTTCCTTCACTCTCTCTTCCTCAGCCGACTCCCTCTCCCAACGGCGCTCCCTCGCCCCCACGCGATATCTCTTCCTCCTCTCCTCGTTTCCTCTCCCATACCACCGCGCGGCTCCTTCTCCCTCTTCCTCCTCTTCCACGCAGTCCCCCCTCTCTCCCACGGTGTGCTGCGGCTCCACGGCAGCGCACTCCCTCCCTCCTTCTCCCACGGCGCGGCGCGCGGCGCCCCACCACGGCGCGTTGCTCCTCCCACGGTGCGGCTCCACCCCGGCACGACGCTCCTTTACCCCTACGGATCCGGCACCGGCGGCGCGTGGAAGGTCGTATCCAGCGGTGGCGTGGCCGGAGAGGCCGGATCTAGTGCTTGCACCTCCTCTGGCGGCGCTTGCTCCTCCTCCGGCCGGCGCACGCTCCTCCTCTACCACTCTGGTCGGCGCGCACCCCCTCCTTCTCGCGGCGGCAGGTGGGCGGATGCGGCGGCAGGCGACCGGATCTATCGACGGGCGTCCGGATTTGGCGGCGGGTGGTCGGCGGGCTCTCCCACGGCCATGCCCAGATCCAGCGAGGAGGAGGGGCGCCCAGATCTAGCGGACGCGACGACGACAGCGGGCTCGATTGGGCTCGCTAGGTTTTTTTATTTTTTTTAAATTAATTAACGGAGGCGGGCATCTTAATGCTCCTGCCTCCGTTAAAGGATTAACGGTGGCTGGCAAGGTAACCGCCTCCGTAAAGTCACGATTAACCGTGATCTTTGATTGGAGGCGTTTGCAATGCCCGCCTCCATTAAGATTTCTGTAGTAGTGTAATTTGGAATGGAGGGGAGTACGATATATATACAAAATGGCAAAGCTCTAGGGGACCAAGTAGGGTGAAAGGGGGAGAGATGAACACACATGCACACGGACAAGCACACGGGGTGCGAGAGGAAGAACGACTGTGTTCGGGCGGCTAGGTCACCTAAGAATCAGGCGTCTTCAAATAAGCATTCCCAATGGGAAGATGAATGAGACATCTTGGTTCTTATTGTATATAGCTCCCCATGTCATTTCCCTATTGTGCACATTGTGCTCTGTTATGCTTTTATGAATAAATTCATTGTTACTTCGTGATGATCACCCAACCATTATCATGAATACTCAGATCTTTAATGCTCATGTTATGTTCAGCGATGCCTGTTGGAGCTATGCTAATAGAGGAAGAGGTGGAGAGAGAGAGAGAGAGAGAGAGAGAGAGAGAGAGAGAGAGAGATGAGCAGGTCAAGGAGGTTGCTGCATCGTCCCATATTTTCTCTCTGATTTGGAAGAAAAGAATGTAGGAACATCTCCGCTAGATTACCTATTCCCTTTCTCCTAAAATTTATATAGGTGATCTCCTATTATTGGTCTTGTAGTTTTCCCCCTCTCCTCCAGCATATTATCAATACTCTTTTTGGATGGATGGGGGGAGGTGATGGATCACCTATACATTTGAGAGAGGGAGAGGGTGAGTTTTGAGTATTAGTTACTTATAAATTTTAGGCATATATTGGGGATATGACAAGTAATCTACTAGAGCAATCTTAATCCCTTATATGATGGCTTTTTTGTACTATTAGCTAGGGTTGGTATAATAAGTAATCTGTTGGAGATGCTCTAATCCCTTGGTTAAATGGCTCTCTACGCTTTTCTATTCTACCCCGATGATCTGCTGGGAATGCGGGAGTTTCTCGTGCCACGATGTTGTTTATGCTTAGATAATCTTCCAAGTGTACCTAGCACCTAGTATTAGTTCTTTTATTTCACTCGAATAGTCAGATAATGTGTGTGCAGATCTAATTAATATTCGTGGTATATATTTACATCCACAAGCATATTTGCTGCTTTATTTCGTACCGAACTTCCTCTGAACTAAAGTATACGGAGTATAAGCTAGCAGCATCCACAAGCACTCTACTACACATACATGCATGAAGTACATGTGACTCACATCATCCCTTGGAATTAACACATGTATCATGCATGCACTATCTAATTAACCTGCTAGTGCGATGAGATCTGATCTGATCCAGTTTTAAACCATGCAACTACTCAGTTAATTAAGAAGGGCTCCCTGCAGGATGCATGCATGGCTGGATCTGGGGAGAGAGAGAGCTAGGTGTGTGCATGCCCATGCATGTGCTAAGCAGACAGGGAGCCGTCACATTACAGATAAGAATAAGAAAAAAAATATGTATATGTATATATGTACATATATAATATAGGTCGCGGATACGGTCCAACATGCATGTATAATCTCGAGCGCATTGATAATTGCGCCCCCATATACTATAGTTCACGTCAGATGCTCCTAGTAGCTAGCTGATAATACTATAACTGGGATGGTAGGCGCGGCTTGCCGCGCCAGCCCGCCTGTTTTTGCACCTTTCACTTCTCTTATAATTCATATTTTTAGTTTATTTTTTAGCTAAAATAATATTTTTTCTCTCACGATAAATCAACAGGAATAATATTTTAGCTTATTTTTTCAGCGAAGCGAACGGAGCCATATTCTGGTTTGGTTCATGGACCGTGGTTGCTCAAAATAGATTAGGTCCTGCTTGGATTAGACTAATTAAAATTTTGTTTTTTCTAATGAGTTGTACTTATCAATTAGCCTGGATTAGTTTCTGTTAGAGCATGATTACTTCATGTGTTATGGTGTAAATAATGATAAGCAACACATAATATATAATAAATAAATTATATATATATATATATATATATATATATATATATATACACACACACACACACTCATAATTAGCACTTGTAGTGTAGTAATAGGAGTACTATTATAAAAGGTGCTAAGTACAAGTGCTTAGCGCCAGTGCGGCATGTCGCAATAACTATTTAAATATTTGTTAATACTAGCAGCGTGATCTAGTACTAGTCTATTATTTATATTTATGTATATAATTGCTACTAGTAGCAAAGTGATGCAAAGATTTTTTTGAAGTAATTAATTGTACGTGGTGCCTAATGCAGAGCTTAATTACCTGGTTATTATTAGCTTTCTAGCTAGCGTGGAACATGCATGCTGATTGGTTGGTATACGTGAACTTCGGCAGTGATCTAGTTATTTTCGTTCTATGCATGGCAAGACAATTGACCTCGTCAATCCATTTCAAAATGTATGTCCCAAACCCAATCTGTCATTGGTGTCGTTGGTACAGGGTCTGTTTAATTGCCTACATTAGTTTGCATATCCAAGCTTGTGTAGTGCACTTTGCCTGTACGTAGTTACCTATTATGATGAGTAGGCTACACCCAAGCGACTCAGATCCTTGTTGCTCGGGGCTAACACCACTACCCAGATCAGGACATCACTGTCGGTTCAAAGTCTCGCTTCACTGCCGGATTTTGAACCAACAGTGACGTGGGGTTCACATCACTGCCGGTACTCAGAACCGTCAGTGATGTGCAGGCAAGACTATCGGTTCCTAGCACCACCCGGCAGTGTCAGTTGAGCCAACACTGTCGGCTTGTGGTACGAGCCAACAGTGATGCTCAACCAAACAATGTCAGCTTGTGGTACAAGCCGACAGTAATGCTCAAGCCAAGACTGCCGGCTTGTTGCTCAAGCCGACAGTGATGCTCAAGCCAAAACTAACGGCTTGTGGCTCGAGCCGACAGTGATGCTCAAGGCAACACTGCCGGCTTGTGGCTCGAGCCAGCAGTGATGCTCAAGCCAACACTGTCGGCTTGAGCTTTGAACCAGCAGTGTTGCTCAGACATCACTGCTGGCTTAACATGCAAACCGACAGTGATAAGTTCAGCAACACTGTCGGCTCGTAGCTCAAACCGGCAGTGTTGTTGAAGCCATCACTGCCGGCTTGGTACTAGCCGACAGTGATCTCTTTTTCGCATTTTATTATTTTATATAATTTATTTTTTATTTTTTGGAATCGGGTTTCGCTTTATATTCACTACGTAGATGAGAGGTCCATCAACATTAAATATTACAAATGTTACGGTTATGGTTCAAATGTACTTATGAAGCTCTCAATCCCTTGAAATAAAAAAGAAATTGCAATAATCTAGTGAGCCGCTCTGGCCCGTACTATGCCTTATACTTCACGGACTATGCAATGGAGAATGTTCCTTTTTTCCAAGCACTCCGATATGATGAAGGCTGCTAGCTCCGATAATAGTGTTATGACCTCTATTTCTAACAGCCTATTGTGTTTAAATTTCTTGCGCTGTCATTAAAAAAACGGTTTTAAAAGGCAGAAATGTTAGAGAAATAAGTAGATCATTTTGTTGAATTAACAGATATAAATGAAATGGAGATTATACACACCAAATGATCTGCCGCCTCCGATTTTACGCCGAGGTAGCGAAGCATTGCCCACATTACATAAAACCCGCTTTCATTGTTTCCCGCTGGCTGATCTAGGGTCTCCAATTGCATTGGTGCAACCTAGAACGGGACCTTCGTCCCACCGACCATTCTTGCCTGGATACTGTGCCACATTATAAAGTGTGAGAAAAGGGGCAACATTACAATGTGCTATGTGCGATTAGAAAATAATATGTTATTAGGTTCGCTTACGCAATAAGCACTTCCACTAGAGGATCGAGCAAAGAAAGTGGCTTTTTCTTCGAGTCCCACACCTTGATACGATTTCTTTTAATATCGACAACAATGAAGACGAAATGGTTGCTGCAATCACAAAACCCTAGTTAACGAATAATCGTAACTACAAAAAACAACCATAAAAATAAGAGCAGAGAACACATACTCGCAGTTGTAGGCTAGAAGTATTTCGGTTTTATTACTCATCTTGAAATTTTCGAAAATGGCAGTTAGTGTCCCATCATATCTTCCACTTTATTTCCATGCATGCCTCCGCATGTTCGCATGTTCTCTCGTTGACTAGCTCGGGGTCCAGGAAAGACATATGAGCGTACTTTGTTTTGAAGCAATGTTTTGCTACACACCTATATAATTCATGAGGAATGTGCAGTCGTTAACTATCTGTGTATCGAGAGAGTAGTTAATTATAATATCATGCGAGTAGGGTACTTACATAGTCCACAGTGTCAACATTTGTGTATCAAGATCGCATCTCTAGAATAGCTGAAACAAGTGATCCCAACCGACAAAGTGCTTCTCTTCATTAGGATAATGGAAAACATGTGGCGGACGGATAATATATTCGAAACCCGCCTGCCCCGTCTCAAGTGCTTGGGCCATGTAATAATCATGCAAGTCACGCATATATGTTGTCAATTTTTTATACTCCTCCTCGTCCACCAAGAAATTGCCTCTTTGAAACTGCATTGCTGGTCTTGTCGTCTCATATAGTGAATCATAATAGATGTTCGTGGCATCATCCCTGGTTAATCCGAGGTTATCTTCGACAATCTTGTTTATCTTCCCTTGATCTTCATGGTGTATTTCTTCGACTCTTAATTGATTGTGCTTACTCTCTGTTTTCCTATTGAATTCGGACTGCACCCTCCACTTAGGCAGTGAGGCAAATAGATTCCAGAATCTAACTTTGTCTCCCTTGGAGGCTACTTCTGGCTTTTGTTGGTTCATCAAGTTTGTAACACTGCCACTCATCGTCCTTTTCTTTTTTTGTTGGTCCACTTTGGGAGCATTAGCGACCGAATCTGAGGACCTTTTCTGCAACTGTGAGGATGCCCTAGATCTTGTTTTGGACGGTTATGGAGGAGGAGGACGAGAATTATGTTTTCTCGGGGCTGATGAAGATGGAGGAGGACGAGGAAGAGAAGGAGACTTCCGTCTTCTCGGGGGTGATGACAATGGAGGAGGGAAGGTAGAGTGATCTCCTCTGTTGGTAGATAGTGAGTGATCATCTCTGGGCAGTGAAGATTCACCGTCGTCTTCATCATCATCCGAAGACAACCGGTGATCAAGCTTAATGAAGCGCTTGCGCCAGGCCATATGAGCGCCCTTGTTCTGAACAGGGTGTTGCATGTCTTCCTGTGCGGGGTAATCAATGTGCATCTTGTTATACTTCTTATCAAGTATAGTATCAATGCTGACGTAGACATACCCCATTGGAATTGGGTGACCATTAATGGTCCCGTCTCCCATAGGCCAGGCCTAGCCGACCGCCACATTGTCTGTTGTCCACTGCTGATGGATGTAAAGCCTGACATTGATGGGTTCGGTGATGCTATCCACTGGATGAGGCGCATTCGCCTCTTCATCATCGAGCGGGGTCGATTCGCAGCTGCTGCGACCCCTGAACTATGGGTTAAAGCTAGTCAGAATAGGTTCTTGTGGTACTACTCCTGATCCCATGGACGCCATAAGTACATTGACTTTTTCTTGAACCCTCTCATCAATCCGTTTTTCGAATTTGTCTTCCATCTCTTTCAGAACCCTCATATACTCTTGTGTGGCTCTACCCCTCGAGCGGCTCCGATAAGTGGAAGATTCTTCCTTGAATGCTATTTTCCAAGGAACAAGACCGGCTCCTCTATTGCGACCAGGGTGCTCCTTATTTCTTAGTGCTTGGGTGAGCATGTCATTCTCCCTATTAGTACTACGGGTCCCTTTCCTCACCTCATCATTTACCTCAGAGATCCTCTAGACGAGGCTGCTCATGGCTAGATTTGTGGAGCTAAAGCTCTTATCCGGGCTGTGGTGTACCCCCCTCACCATATAGAATTATATTGATCTAGGCTCCCAATTGGTAGTCTCAGGCTCAACGCTAAGGCGTTCCACCTCCTCAAGTTCTCTTTCAAATTCATCCATCTTACTGGTGTAGCCACGAGAGACGAGTTTATGAGGATTCATCGCTTTAAGCGAGTTCTCCTTATTCTTCCTGCTCAGTTCCAAGTACTCATCGGATTGCCTCTATTGCTTGAATTCTTGCCAGAAGTCCTTCTGCTTGGCGTATTCTCCACCATCCCAATTTAGCTCTTTATCCTTGAGGATAAAATTCTTGTACAATGTCCCCTTGAAAGTCTTGAAGCATGTCCCCATGATTTCTTTTGCCTTTTTCTTGACTTGCTCCTTGTCATAGTCCTGTGGGAAACTGAAATACTATGGGATCCATTTCACCCATATGTCATCCTTCTCACTTTCAGGAACCCTCCACGGGTCATCATCTTTTCCAATCCACTTCTTGTACTTAATCAGGATGTAGTCCCTTACAAGTGCCCCGATGACAGTCTTGTATTTGGACACAGCTTTTTTAGGTGCAAGCATGCCCTGACTTGGTCAAACTCAGTGATGTGCTAGTGTGCATTCCTACTAGTAGGAAACTGTGACATGCCTCGCTTGGTTCTGGCCTTGCTTCTACTTGAACCATCTGGCTGCTCAGTATGCTGAACCTCCTGCTGGAGACACCAAGTAAGCTAATAGCCTCATAATTAATTAGCATGTGTGTGGCTACCTAGTCACATGATACCTAAGTTACCTGGTCATCTTGGTCATCTTGATCCAACTGGAGAAGAGTGGTAGGGGTCCAAGGTACCTCGTTCTCACCATCCTGATTGTCATCACCACCATTTGTCAGATCATGCGGCTCTCCCGTCTCACCGATATCAGTCGCTTATTGTTGCCTATCGGTTTTTGGGCGATGGGTTAACGAGCGATGACGAGTCATGGCTGTGACATGATCGTGGTCAGTTTTGGCTGCGTACAACTACTAGTAGCATTTGTGTATATATATTACCCAACTAATAGAGATTTAATGCAAAGTCTAATAATAAGTCCACATACAGTTCACGTAGAACAAATGCATTGTTTGATTAGCTCCATACAACAAAGTCCACCTACTATTCTATGAAACAAAGCCTACATCAACTTCCAAATAAGAAAACCAATGACCATAGCCATAAATAAAAGCATGGCATCTTTTCAAGACCAAGGAGCAATTCTCCTAATCTTCATATCTCCGGTGGTTGGCTCCTCTTCAATCTCCAGTGCTGGCAGATGGCCATGGTTTGCACTCATTGGACCATAGTAGGCCGTATGGCTATGGTTTGCACTCATTGGACCATAGTAGGCTGGATGACCATAATCGGCCCTCAAAGCTTCAGCTTCTGTGTTGTATTTTTTGTAACAATTACCTAGGTATTGATTGACTTGATCATAGCAATCTTCCCAGGTAAGGTAGATCCCAAACACCCGACCAACATGCACTACATACCATGCCATGGTTGCCTATACATTTAACCAAATTACATTAAACCATGTTGTGGGCAAGAAAGTATTATCGTAATTGGCAGTACATGAAAGACATAACAAAACAAATATGAAAGACATTTAGCTATGTCTTTCAAACATGTTGTAGACCAAGCAAACTAAGTTTAGAGTATCGAGGAGGCTATAATGAAATATTCAAAGTTCAATTTGCAACATAACTAAATCATGAATTTCAACATCTAACTCATTTCAATCCCACTTTGAGCACTAGTATGTCTTCAACCTTGCTTCAAATGACCATAGTGTTTTAAGCTAACTTGTTAGCCATAGATCAAAGAACATTTGCTACTAAGGAAATTTGAAGTGTTTCTACATGAAATCTAGAGAAAAAGGGATAAATAGGCTGCTGTCATCCTCACAGGCATTTCAGCGAACACCTAAGGGGCATGGACGAAGGCACTCACCGTGGGGGGACGGTAGTAGCTCTCTGCGCGCTCCTTAGGGCCTCGGTCTTGGGAGATGCAGGTGTGGCGGTGGGGGTGGATGAGGAAGACGAGGGCGCGGACGGTGGCGGTGCTCCAGCGGCGTCGAGGAAGAAGAGGGCGTAGGAGGCGGTGGTGCTCTGGCAGCATCAAGGAAGATAGGGATGCGGGAGGCGTCGGTGCTCCGGCGGCATCGTGGAAGATGAGGGCACGGCCATGGCTGACGGCGTTCCTCGCTGCCAGCGATGGAGAGAAAAGGCCGCGCTACACGAAGAAGGAGGATGTTATCCTCATGGGCATTCCATCGAACAAAGGAGGGGCAGTGAGGGTGGTGTGCACCGTGTAGCATGGAGAAGCTATTTTCCGCACGCTCCTAAGGTCCTCGGCCGGTCAGTGTGGACGATCACGGGATGTGGGACGACGGCATGGAGGACCGCGGGTGTTGAGGCCCACGGTGTTCAGCACCACGGTGTGGTGGATTGTGGGGCGTGGAGGCAAGCGGGGTGGGGGACGGCATCGGGGTGGCTTCCTCGCTGGGGCAGGGCGCACGGTGAAGCACGGCCACTGGCGTGGATGAAGAGGAGGGCGCGAGGGCAGCGGATGGCGGTGCGGGTGGAGGTGGTGTTTTGCTGGCGTGGATGAACAGAGTAGACGAGCGTTTGAAAGAGGGCAAAATATTTCGCCAGCGCGCGCTCTGGTTATATAGTTATGAAGCATCACTGTCGGTGGTAGCCTAGAACCGGCAGTGATGAGCTCCAGCACTACAGGTTCCGCTTAGCATTTATGTAGAGTTAGTTTCGAGTTCCTTACAAACTCCTACAACTAGCGCAGTGGTTAAGTCACCGCATTATGTACCCCGAGGCCCAGGTTCGAACCCTGTGTAGCGCAGGCGGGCCAAAGTTTTTGATATATTTTTCAATCACCTTACCGCACTATAACTAAATAAAAGAAAATAAGAAATTAAACCTAACACAACTACTATCCTACCGCAGCGGTTAAGGTACTACACTCTGGAGCCCGAGACCTAGGTTCGAACCCCGGGCGGGCCAAACTTTTTGATATATTTTTTAATCACCTAACTGCACTATAACTAAATAAAAGAAAATAAGAAACTAAACCTAACTGCACTATAACTAAATAAAAGAAATTAAGAAACTAAACCTAACACAACTACTATCCTACCGCAGTGGTTAAGGCACTACACTCTGGAGCCCAAGACCTGGGTTTGAAACCCGGGCTGGTGAAACTTTTTTAATTTTGTTTTATTTTTGAATATAAATTTAAGGCACGCGGTACTATATACAAATAAAAGAAATTTAAAAACTATAGCTAATGCAAGTACTATCATAGCGCAGTGGTTAAGGCACGCTACTCTGGACCCTGAGACCCATGCTCGAATCCAAGGCTGGGTACATTTTTTTGAATTTTTTTAAAATATAGTTATCATTGTCGGTTTTCAAAGTGAAACCGACAGTGATAGTTACCATCACTGTCTGATTATATATAATCTTTTTTCTTCTTTTTTTTAAATAGAATAAATTCACGCATTTATATTCCTATTCCACCTATACCCAAATGGCTTGAATTTTTTTTGCAAGCATGTACATCCAATTTATGGCCCCACACAAAATCTTAGGTTTTTCTGATCATTTTCTTAATTATTATATTTTTCTTTGTGCTTGACGGGACAAAAGAGGCCCAATTACATGTTAGAATCCAACTCAACCAAAAATTAGTCCCTTGGGCACATAAGACCCCGTGGAAAAGTTTGACACCATTCTAGATCATTTCAGGGGTAGGCTCAGTTCAACCTCTAATTAATCGGTGACGTCGTGCTGAAATTCAATTAAACCGGAGAAAGTACCAAACCATCTCAGAAAAATCCTAAATTTGGTGGTTCCTTCACCCATGGCACGTGCAAGTCTAGGAATAAGTGTGAGACGAATATGACACCAGAATGTATATGAACCATAGAAACCTTGGGAACCTAAGTATTTAGTCATTGTAACATTAGACGGCTCGTATAGGTTTGTGAAACAGGTATGTACCGCCTATGTCTAAATGGCTTGAAATTTTTTTGCAAGCATGTACACCCAAATTATGGCCCCACACTAGATCTTAGGTTTTTCTGATCATTTTCTTTATTATTATATTTTTCTTTGTGCTAGATGGGACAAAAGAGGCCCAATAACATGTTAGACACACTAGAATTTTGCATCCACCTCGACTAAAAATTGGTCCCTAGGGCACTTAAGACCCTGTGGAAAAGTTTGGCACCATTTTGGATCATTTCAGGGGTAGGCTAAGTTCAACCTCTAATAAATTGGTGACGTCGCGTGAAAATACAATTAAACCGGAGAAAGTACCAAACCATCTTGGAAAAATACCAAACTTGGTGTTTCATTCACCTATGGTAGGTGCAAGCCTGAGAAAAAGTTTAAGACCAATACGACAACGGAATTTAGAGTTCTTGTTCCACAACACATGAATTACATGACAAACACAAGCCAAATTAAACTTAAACCTTACAAATTAAACCTAAACAAACACTACTGAGGCGGTAGATGCGCAACATCATACATTTGCATCCAAGCATGGTAATTGATGTCATGAATTCTGTACTACTTCTATCGGTGAAGGCCAATGCCCGTACAATTGCACTCTCTTGTGCCTCAAAAGACTGGTGACATGGTCGTCCATAGATGTAACCTACTGAACGACCATTGACATCGTTAGTAAATCTTATGCAGAACTAGCATCCTGTAGTAGTGTGTTGACCGAGGCTCCCAGTACAGTACTCCTAGTCGTACCCAAGTCTCTCCATAGCTTGGTCTAGAATGGCTGAAAAGCCCAATGCATCATAGGTACTGTCATGGAGCACCACCTGCAAGTGGGCAAAACAAAAAATGAGAGATCGTTATTACAATAACAACAATAAATAACCATGACTCAGGCATCAGTACTCGCCCAGTATTCGCTTACTTGTGAAATGGGGACATCACCAGCACACAAAGCTTCTATCTTGAAGTGCAAGAAATCGGGCACCTGATAGCAAATGTGTTGAAGTGCCATCAAACAGTTGCGCACGGTAGAGAACTAGGCGCTTCTCCTGATCGGCATCCATGATCCCATCCACCGGATAAATTCCTGATGCCCTAATGGTAGCCTCGAAGGTATGTAGAAGCTTAGTTCACACGTCCAAGTGTGACCATCATCAGCAGATGCCGTATTCTCAACGATGTTCGACACTATGAGCAAGCTAAGTGTTGCTTGCAGCCACTCTATCGGGGTTATCGTCTACGACATATGCAACAATTATATTATTTGAATGAGTCCATACATGTTATGAAACAACACTTATTATGGAATTTAAACTACAATTATTAATTAATTAGCATCCAAAAATAAGATGTTGAAAAATATTTCATACGATAGCTGGAAGATGGTGGTTTGGAATGGCCACATCAGGATCCAATGGATCATCGCCATGGTGGAAACCTAGTTCTTATGGTGGGGGAGGTCCGTTCATCCTACTGAATAAAATTCAAGAAATATAACTATAAATATATATTTCATTATATAAAATGTGCCAAGTAAAATGTAGCAAACTAAAGAAGTATAGATTGATGTATATATATACATAACTATAATATGGAAGAGGAGAATATATATATTGAATTATACCTAATAAAATTCAAGAAATATGAATAGAAATATATATTGCATTATATAAAATATGCCAAAAAAATGTCACAAACTAAATAAATATAGATCGATGCATATATACATAGCTACAATATGAGAGAGGAGAACATATATACCTACAATGAAATATCTAGGAGCCATGATCAAATCACGTAGAGTGAAAAGAGGGAGAAGTGAGAGTACGTGAAACTGAGAAATGAGAGTGAAGTGAAGGTGTGTGCATATGTATGTTTTTGGTGGTTCCTTTTTTTTTTTGGGGCAGACACATCACTGCCAGTTTTAAAACAAAACTAACACTGATGGTGTCCATCACTGCTGGTTTTGTAATGAAACCGACAGTGATGTAACCCTATCACTGTTGGTTTTGTATAAAAACCGATAGTGATGTGGCTGTCACCACGTACTTCTATGCATGCTGCTTGCATGGTCATTACTTATGATTTTTTTAATCCTGTGATCTTTATTTAATGCTCAAATAAAGTCCAAAAATTTCATATCAATTACATAATTTCATATATGGGCACAAAAACACCGTTGTCCACCCAAAAAACGCTAGATAATTAATTATTAAGGCACAATATATGTAAAATATCTGTACATACAGTGCCATTTGAAGGGACAAACATTAATATATATATATATATATTTTTTGGCTAAAAAATACAATATAAAATACCAGAAACCTCAGAATAAAATTACGTATTCGATGACAAAGACATGACACTAAAATTAAATATATGATAACAAAAACCTATTTCCATCTAGATTAATGTTACAATCGAAGTGTACAAACATATTATAAGATAATCATCTCAGAAACATTCTTCTAGCACCCAGGTAAGGTCAAATAGGCGCCAGAGGATGCCGGAGATGGCTAACGAGCTATGCCGAGACAAACGGAGAGGTTGCCGGGTACTATTGCTGAGGACAATCTAGAGCACATCAGACGGTTGCCAAGCACTAATGAATCCATGCCGTTCTAGTCATATAGGCCAGAGCACACCACATAGGATGACTTTGTCAATCTTGCAGCATCCCCAAGCTTCGGCGTTGTTGTATCTTCAGAAATATTCTTCTAGTACCGCTTATGTGCACCATCCTTGTGGATGACTATGCTTATTGAAATTTGTATGTGGAGGGCTTTCTCCCACAGAGAGGCCATAGATGTGTATACTAGCTAAGAGAGAATGAAGTGAGAAATAAACAACAAGAGGATGGCAAGACTTGGCTGTTGAGAGGCTCCCGGCCGAGGGCCATTTTATAGGGGGCTAGCGGGCGTGGTAGTTTTTATTTTTATTTTTTTGAAGTAAAGTTGTCGGGTAGGTGGGAGCAGTGCTCCTACTGTGGTGGTCAGTGGGAGCACTGCAGGCCCGTGAGGAATATCTAGACATCACTGTGTCACCATATGTGCCGGTTTTGGGAACCGGCAGTGATAGCTTATATCACTGTCGATTTTTATACCAAAACCGACAGTGATGGGCCCTGCCATGCTGCAGCTGGGCTGCCTGTCATCGTGGCTTTTTTAAACAAAATAAAAAAATTGTCCCGCGCCTAGGATTCGAACCCAGGTCTTGGGGTTTTTAGTTTGGAGCCTTAACCACTGCACTAGAATAGGGATTACGTTAGAGTTAGTTGTACTTTTTCTTTTATCCAAGGTAACGCACTACTAAATAACAAATGAAAAATCAAAAAAAGTTTGGCCCACCTGAGATTCGAGCACGGGTCGTGGGGTCGAGAGTGCGCGGCCTTTAACCGCTGAGCTAGGATAGAGAGTTCGGTAAGATTGGTTTTATTTTTTCACTTATCCCATCATCACGCACTACTAAATAATAAATAAAAAATAAAAAAAGTTTGGCCCGCCTGGGATTCAAGCATGGGTCTCAGAGTACATAGTGCGCGGTGTTAACCGCTGAGCTAGGATAGGGAGTTCAGTTTGTTTGCTTTTCTTTTTTATTTATTAATAGATATAATGCAGTTAGTTTATATTCCAAAATAAGACAAAAAGTTGTGTCTTGGTTATTTAATTCTATGATAATTAATTAATGGTCTATAATTATCAAATAATAGTGTTTGTGAACATCATCTCAATATTTGATTATATAGTCAATAATTTAATTATAGAGATGCGCACAAAATATAAATTAGATATTCAGTGCAAATTACTGATACAACGTCTGAATAGTGATTACATAGTTAATAATAATCTAACTATCTTCATTGAGTCCAACAATGAGGGCCTCATCGTGATCACACCGCATGTAAGGAGGTTCGTCACTCTCTTCAAGGATAGATAGGGGTATGTTCGCCCCGAATGCAGGTATTTCTTGATAGCCCCTGTAGTCTTCTTCGTCCGTCACTCCATCGACACCGACAATATTCCTTTTTTCCTTCCGTTTAACTTTTCTTTTGTCTTGTTGTCCCCTGCATAGAAGATTTACATAATGTCTTTTGTAAGGATGAAGGGGTCGTCTCAGTATGCGGTCTTGGTGAGATCAACGGTAGTGAACCCTTCTCTGTCGGTGGTGATTTCCTTGAGCTGGACCCACTAGCAGCGAAAAAAGAGCTACCTTCAACCAACCATAGTCTAGATCCCATATCTTCTGTATGAAACCATAGTACGTCACCTGCACGTCGCCATTTTCGTCATGAGCATCGAAACGAACACAACTGTTTTGGTATGTGCTCTTTCCATCTTGCTTTTTTGTGTAAAATGTAAATCCATTGATCTCATACACTTGGTACTTAAACAATGTACTCAAAGCTCCCTTGGCTAAGATATCCAGCTAATTACACAATGTTGTTCCAATCAAGCGGCATCGCAACCAGTTAACAAATTCCTCCTTATGTTTTTTTATCAAGCCAAGCCTGCGACCTGCTGGGATACAAAGAATGCAGCGATTGCCTATGCTCATCAATGTATGGCATCACATCCTCTACTTGGTGGAGGACAGCTTACTATGCCTGTCTAAATGAAACGGGGTCATCTACTGTGATAGATTTCTCCCCTATCGTTCCTTTGCCACCTAGTCTTCCCTCATGACGAGATTCTGGAACTCCGACCCTATTGATGTCCAGATAATATGTGCAAAACTCAATGGCCTCCTCCATTGACCATCCTTCAACCATGCCCCCTCTAGTCTAAATCTATTCCTAACATACCTCCTAAAAATTTTTATCAACCTTTCGAAAGGGAACATCTGATGTGGGTACATTGGGCCGAGGGCTCTAATTTGGTCAACAAGATGAATGAGTTGATCCACTGAGATATCAAAGTAAGTCGGCGAGAAATGCATCTCAAGCCTAATGAGAGTTTTGGCTGTCTCGCTGTAGCTGGTGTAGTGTGGACACATCAATGACCTTTTTTGAGATCGCGATGAAGAACGAGCACAACTTTATTATTGGGGTGCCGACCTTTGGGGGGAGGATACCATGCAGGGCAACAGGGAGCAGCTAAGTCATAATGACATGACAGTCATGGGCCTTCATAGTGCCATAGTTGAACTTGAGTTCTCTCATGTTCACTAGCCTCTTTGGGTTCGCACAGTAGCTCGTCGGAACTTTGAGATCGTTGAAGAAAGAAATAAGCGCACGCTTTTCTTCCTTCTTCAAGGTCCATGACGCAACCGGAAGTTCAAACTGTCCATTCTCTAGCGCCACGGGATGTAGCTCCTTCCTGATTCCCAAGTGTTGCATGTCCAGTCATGTGGCTAGTGAATCCTTCGATGTCCCCCGGTATCCATCAAGGTATTAAGTGTGTTACCGCATATGTTTTTAGTAATATGTATGGGATCAAGATAGCGGCGTACACTCAGCACTGACCAGTAAGGTAGTTTCTAGAAAACCGAATTTTTCTTCCAGACGCACCCATCAGTCGTTGCTACTGCATTGTCCCCTTCCCACGGACAAACTCTAGTTTGTTGACTTCTCGAAGTATCGTAGGTCCGTCTCGATATTTTGGAGGTAAGTGTTTCTCAATAGTCCCATCAAATTTTTTTCTATTCCTATAGTAAGGGTGATCCTTAGGTAGAAACCTACGGTATCCCACATAACCTATCTTTGGGTTATTTGGCAGATGTACCGCATCGGTGTCGTCCAAGCACTCGACACATCCAGTATAGCCTTTTGTCTTCTCTCCGGACAAGCAACCTCGACCTAGCAGGTCATTGATTGTAGCGATAAGTACTGCCTTGATCGTGACATGTTCCTTTTTGTACTCGTCCCAAACATCCTCCACACCCTTTTCAAACATCTCCACTAGTTCATCGATCACTGGTTCCAAAAACACATCAATGTCATTTCCAGGTTGTCTTGGCCCTTGAATCAGTAGTGGCATCTGGATGTACGACCGCTTCATACAGAGCCAAGGTGGAAGGTTGCATATACAGAGCATCACTGGCCAGGTGCTATGATTGCTTCTAACCTGGTCAAAAGGATTCATCCTATCTGTGCTCAAACCAAACCAAAGGTGTCTTACCTCTCCACCGATGTTCTTATAGAACATAGTATTGATAGTCCCCTAGTCCTTTCCATCGGCGGGGTGCTTCATCATTGTATCTTTCTTACGCTCTTCGCCATGTCAACGCAACAGCTTGGCTGACTTTGCACATGCAAACAACCTATGTACCCTGGGAGCTATAGGGAAATACTAAATGACCTTTACGGGGCCTCCTCTGGTCTTGGTGCTCTCATTTGATGGCCCATCCTTGTACCGTGGAGCTTCACACTTGGGGCACGCATCCAAGTCTTTGTATTCCTCTCCACGATACAATATGCAATCATTGGAACATGCGTCGATTTTTTCAACCTTGAGGCCTATGGGGCAGATCATTTGCTTGGCCAGGTATGTCTTTTCTAGCAACTCGTTTTTTTCTGGGAGCATATTCCTTATTATACCTAACAACTGATCAAAGCCTTTATCGCTCAATCCGTTTGTTGATTTGAACTCTAACAACATGATGTCGGCTTTCAGTTTGCTCATTGGACAATTCTTATATAATGGTGTTTTGCCATCTTATCTCATTTTTTCTAGTTTTCTCAGCTGTCTTTCACTAAGACATCCGGTCTCTAAATCACGTAGCAGCTGAGAAATGCCATCACTATCCTTGGTGTCGTTAGCTAGCGTGTTTCTAAATACATTATTAACTGTGGTCACAGGTTCCGTGTTGACACTGGGTTTCTCGTTAGCATCATGGATGGCTATGTCAGGCATGGCCACATCAGGCATGGCCACATTATCATCGTTTTTCTGCGGAACATTCACATCAACCTCGCCATGCATAATCCATATCGTATAGTTTGGCATGAATCCCTTGGTAATCAAGTGCATTCGTACAGACCTAATTTGAGCCCATTTCCTTTGATTCATGCAATCTTTGCATGGGCAGAAGACAGGGTTCCCATTCCCAGCATGGGCTTTGGCATTGGTGATAAACTGGCTGACACCATGCATGTACCGCTTGTCCGTTTGGGACAGATACATCCACTCTTGATCCATCTCTACACAAAAAATATTGAGACAGTAATTACAGAGAAATTAATAAGTCGAGCTTCATGAACAACAATTATAGCTCGAAAGTACCATTTATTCTACACTTATTTAATTTAGTCACTCCATTTTTAGAAAACATTATTGTACACTAATTATTGGAAAATTGAAATTGGTAGCCCCGGTCATATAAATTGAAAATTGTAGCCTCATAAAAAATAATTATTGCACAATAATGAAGAACAATTATTCTACTACATGCCACATAAAAATGGAGACACTAATTAAAAAAAGGCTAAAATTGAAGACATGATCATGAGCAATAATGTAGCTCCAAACAATGCGTTGTTAGGTGACACATGGATTAATTTGCTCATCAAAATTGTAAAAGAGTCTACTCTACTCCTAAGAACTAATTATAGCATCACATACTAACTATGACGATCTTGACCACCATGTAATAATTCGCTAGGAATTTAAATGTGTTCATAGACACCAACCTTTTGGATGATGGATTCATCACAATTTGCTTGGAAGCCTTGCAGAAAGTCTAATTGGAAAAGTGCTATCTATAATGGAGAAAGAACTAGAATGAGAATCAAGCATTGTAGCCATCAAAACAACGCTAATTAAGCAAGAAAATCAAATGAGTGGATGCTTGTTACTAACCTTAAAGCAAAGAGATCAATCTATTCTTCTAAATCCAAGAGCTAGCTTCATGGTGAAGAGCAGGCGCAACAATGGAGGGAGCGGCCCAAACGCGCGCCTGTGTGCTTGGGATGGAAGAGAGGAGGAAGGAGAGGACGTCGCCAGCTTTTTGTACTGTCATTTTATTACCTTCGGTTCTTGGCTAGAACCGACAGTGATAGCACCAAATCACTATCGGTTCATGGCCGCCAACTCACTGCCGGTGCATGCTACAAACCGGTAGTGATGTGGTCCTTCACTACTGGTTTTAGCCTAGCCCTAATCATTTTCTTATTTTCAAGCTCAGAACCAGCGGTGAAGGTACATCACTATCGGTTCTCATAAATCCGGTAGTGATGAGGCCGGCAGTGATGTCCAAATTTGTAGTAACCCAAGCGAACTAGGTTTGGGAATAGGACACGGGAGCCACCACTACTGGATTCAGGTTCTTTGCCGAGTGCCTGAGGCACTCGACAAAGGCCAAATTGTACTCGACAAAGCCTTGCCGAGTGCGGCACTCAATAAAGAAAACACGGCAAAAAATTGATCGGTAAAGCCCTCTTTGCCGAGTGCCCCGGGGGGACTCAGCAAAGAAAAGCGACCGTCATGGCGCTGGCCCCGTTGACGGTCTCTTTGCCGAGTGCCAACCCTGATGGCACTCGACAAAGATTTTTTATTTTTTTTAAAAAAATTCTTTGCTGAGTGCCCCTGGACGGCGCTCGGCAAAGTTTGATTTTTTTTAAAAAAATTATTTGTCGAGTGCCCCTGGCCGGCGCTCGGCAAAGTTTGAATTTTTTTTAAAATTTTTTTCTGAGTGCCCTCTGGCTGGCACTCGGCAAAGTTTGAATTTTTTTTAAAAAAATATCTTTGCCGAGTGCCCTCTAGCTGTCACTAAGCAAAGTTTGAATTTTTTTTTAAATTTCTTTCCCGAGTGCCCTCTGGCTGGCACTCGGCAAAGTTTGAATTTTTTTTAAAAAAATTCTTTGCCGAGTGCCCTCTGTCTGGCACTCGGCAAAGTTTGATTTTTTTTAAATCTGTGCCGAGTGCCATGGTCATGGCACTTGGCAAAGCTGGAAAAACAGTTTTTTGCGAAGAGTCTTCAGACATCTATCGATTGGATAGCACCAACGGTCCTACACGGCCCCCCCATCCGTGCCTCATACAGGAGGTGCACAATCAAATGCTGCATTGGTAAGAAGCCGGGTGGAAAGATCTTCTCCAACTTATAGAGCAACACGGGTGCCGCTTTTTTCAACTCATCAATGACGGTCCGAGAGAGCTCCTTGGCACAAAGCTGGCGGAATAAGTAGCTCAACTCTACCAGCACTTGCCAGACATGCTCCGAGACATTGCCTCAAACCATCACCGGAAGAAGCCGCTCAATCCATATGTGGTAGTCATGACTCTTCATCCCATTGACGCAGAGTGCCTAAGTTCACTCCTCTCTTTAGATTCGCTGCATACCCATCAGGGAACATTAGCGTCTGGATCCATTCAAGTACTTCCCTCCTTTGGTCCTTTTTCAAGACGAAATTGACTTTGGGCCTTCTCCAGGTCTTGCCACGACTAGGAGGCTGCATCTCTTGATTTGGTCTATCGCACAACGTTGCCAGGTTCACTCTAGCCTTAGGGTTGTCCTTAGACTTTTCAGTGTCCATGAGTGTTGCCCAAAGTGCCTCGGCGACATTCTTTTCAGTGTGCATTACATCAATGTTATGTGACAGAAGAAGGTCATCGAAATAGGGGAGCCTTGTGATGCCCGAGATATGAGTCCACATATGTTGCTCACCATATCCCACAAAACTACCTTCTTCATTGGGCACGAGAGCATCTATCTGAGCATGAACCTCGGCACTAGTCATCATCCGTAGTGCAGGGTTTGTCACTTTGACACCTTTCGTAAAGTTCTTGTTGTCTTGTCTGAATGGATGGTCAAGAGGTAGGAATTGACAATGTCTATCGAACGATGAATACTTGCCACCCTTCTGCAACCAAATGAACCTCACACCTTCCTTGAATATTAGGCATGGGAACTTCCCGTGAACACACCAGGCGCAGAATATCCCATACGCCAGGAAGTCAAGCAGGAAGTAGTGGTACCAAACGTGCATTTTGAAGGTTGTCTTTGTAGCTTGATCATATGTCCATACCCCTTCGTCCCAAGCACGGACCAATTCATCAAACACGGGCTCCATGAACACACCCATATTACTCCCTGGGTGTCCAGGAATTATCAACGACAAGAATACGTTATGTCGTTGAAAGGAGACACCAGAGGGGGAGATTAAGGGGGATAACGAAGATGGGCCAACATGTGTATGGGGCATCCATCATTCCATAAGGATTGAACCCATCTGTTGCCAGCGCGACACGTACATTACGAGCCTCATCTGCTTTGTCATGATGTTTGTCATTAAAGCAGATCCAAGCCTCACCATCAGATGGATGTACCATCTTGTCAGGATTGTACCGTTTGCCATTTTTGTGCCATGTCATCTGTTTCGCGGATTCCTCGGTCATGTATAGCCATTGAATCCTCGGTAGGAACGGAAGGTACCATAGGATTTTCACGAGGATCATAAGTTGCCTCTTCTAGCCACCATTAGAGTCTACCTCTAGGTACCTGGAGGATTTACACTTTGGACAGAACTTTGCATGCTCGTGTTCTTTCCTAAATAGGACGCACCCCTTTAGACAAGCATGTATCTGCTCATACGGCATCTTAAGTGCACGAAGGAGTTTCTGTGACTCGTACATGCTCTTTGGCATAATGTGGCCCTCTGGAAGGAGGGTGCCAATCACGGCCAACATCTTATCGAAGCTAGGACGACTCAAGTTTAACTCGGACTTCAACCCCATTAAGCGTCCAATGACATCCAGTTGAGACACCATTGACCGATCGTGAAGGGGTTTCTGTGCCGAGTCCATCATGTCATAGAATGCCTGTGCGGCTGCCTCCATCTCCTCCTTCTCACGTCCCTCATCGAACTATCCTTGGTGAAAGTCATCTAACATGTCTGCTACCCCGGCATCAGCATAAAAAGCCTCCACGCGTGGTCTCACCACCTCCTCTCTCATATGATGGGCTTCACCATGGTGGACCCATCAGGTGTAGTCCGGCGTAAATCCATTCTTCACAAGATGTTTACCCATTTCCACCTGGTTTACCCTTCTCCTGTTTCCACATTTGCCGCAGAGACACAAAACTAGGCAATGTCCTTTAGCAGCCTTGCTAAATGCACTGTTCAAGAAAGCATCGGTCTTGTTCATCTATTCCGTGGTGTAATCACTCTGACTTCTCTAGCCTGTGTACATCCACTAACGGTCATCCATCCTCTAACATATGTATCAGCGAGTAATGTAACCATCAATTGCATCCACATGGTGTTCCTACTCTCTAATAAGTGAGGATAGGTCCTAATCCCACCCGCGGATGCGTAGATGAGGTTAGTTTCCATGCTCTACTCCTATCTGAGACAGAATTTCGGCATCACCTCCCCGCTGTTCTCCAGATACACGTCCTGCCAAAGAAGAGTGCGTATCCGGAGAACAACAGGGAGGTGATGCCGAAACTCTGTCTTGGACCAGAGCAGACCATGGAAACTAACCCATCTACGCATCCGCGGGCTGTCCAAAAAACATGGACAATCCAAAACAGATACGGTCATAGATATGCAAAGATCTACATACCTCCAACAATATCTCTTTTGAATGGGAGCCGCCTAGCTGGGTTATGCGATCTATGACCATGATACGGAAAGAGGGGTTATACCTAGGGTGGCGGCGGAGTCAGGCTAGCGGGGCCGTGGCAGGTCGGTGCAGTGGCGAGGCGACGCGGTGCAGGCAGACTGGCATGGCGATGGGAACTCCGACTCGGTTCCGACGGGCTCTTCTCTACAAAAATGGAACAAAATACTGTCATTTAAAAAAAATCGGCAGAACCTCCCCTTCACGGTGAGGTTTCCAAAACCTGCAAAAAACAACGGCACGATGGCCGACAAGCACATATGTCTCAAGAGAAGCCATGTAGTTTGGATGTCAATCCATGCAGAAGAATATATCCAAGTAGTACCACTACTTCTACTACTACTTCCACTATTGCTACTACTACTACTACCACTAGTTCTACTACTACTACTACTACCACTATTGCTACTACTACTACCACTAGTTCTACTACTACTACTACCACTACTTCTACTACTACCACCACTACTACTACTACCACTACCACTAATTCTACTACTACTACTACTACTACTACTACCACTAGTTCTACTACTACTACTACTACCACTAGCACTACTAGTACAACTAATACTACTACAACTATCACTACCACGATAACAACAAGAGAGAAGGCATACCGACGGCACGGGGTAGGGGGCGGCGCGGTCGGGTCGGGTCGGGTCGGGTCGGGTCGGGTCGTCGGAGTCAAGAACGGGTCGGCACGGGCGGCGTCTTGGGCTGGCCGGTCCACGGGCGCTACTCGGGTAGGGCCTACGTGGCTAGGGGCAGGGCGCGGGCGCGCGGGCGGTGCGAGTGGTGGCGGCGCGGGCACGGGCGGTGGCTCGTGCGTGCGTGCGTGTGTGCGGGGTGTGTGGGCCGGCCCAGCCGGCGGGGTTAAATCCCCCCTTTGCCGAGTGCCCCCGATCTGGCACTCGGCAAAGGGTTTTTTAATTTTTTGAACTGCCTCTTTGCCGAGTGTCACCTGGCCTAGCACTTGGCAAAATAGGTTTTTTTTTAAATTTCTTTGCCGAGTGTCCCAGATCTGGCACTCGGCAAAGATTTTTTTTCTGAAAATACTTTGCCGAGTGTATCAGATATCACATGTGGAGATGTCCTGGTTTGTAAGCATCGTACATGACAACGTGCACCAAACCTTCTGAAATTTTTATCATAGCCTCCACATACGATATCACGACATCTCAACAAGTTTCATGATTTTCGGACTTCGTGTGCTTTTTATAGAATTGAAAAACATGTCGCACGCAAGTTCACGGTCATGTTTCGTGAACAAGATGTCCGAAATTTCGGGTCCATTCCTGGATACGACCTCACACTACACTCACTAACATGACTATCATTTTTTAAATCATTAAATTCCATTATTCGTACCACGTGCAGTTCAAATTTATATTTTTCGAAAAAATTCAAATAAACCAAATAAAGTAACTAAAGATATGAAAAAGCCATAAAAAATCCCCAAATTATAATTAGGA
Source organism: Miscanthus lutarioriparius (assembly GCA_904845875.1). Lineage (NCBI taxonomy): Eukaryota > Viridiplantae > Streptophyta > Magnoliopsida > Poales > Poaceae > Miscanthus > Miscanthus lutarioriparius. Next base: position 7,618,799 of record CAJGYO010000014.1, read on the forward strand.
GTTCCTGGTACTTTAAAAGGGCTGCACAAAAAATTTGGAGACCAAAAACAAAAAAAACTTTGCCAAGTGTCGGGGCATGGCACTCGGCAAAGGATATCTTTGCCGAGTGCCAAGAATAAGGCGCTCGGCAAAGAGGATTTTTTATTTTTTTTAGAAATTTCCTCTTTGCCGAGTGCCTTCATGGGGCACTCGGCAAAGACATTTCAAAAAAAAATTCCTCTTTGCCGAGTGCCGTGTCAGGGGCACTCGGTAAAGTATTTTCCAAAAAAATACTTTGCCGAGTGCCAGATCTGGGATACTCGGCAAAGACATTTCAAAAAAAAATTAAATCTTTACCGAGTGTCGTGTCAGGGACACTCGGCAAAGTATTTTCAAAAAAAACTTTGCCGAGTGCCTAACAGCATGCACTCGGCAAAGAAGGACGTGGCTGAACACCGTTACGCGGGGCAGCCTATGTCGAGTGCCGCACTTTTGCCGAGAGTCTGGCACTCGGCAAAGAAGTCCTTTGCCGAGTGCCCTTTTTTGCCGAGTGCAATTCTTTGCCGAGTGCGACACTCGGCAAAGAAGATCTTTGCCGAGTGCCTGATTTTTGACACTCGGCAAAGCAGTTTGCATTCGGCAAAGGCTCTGTTTCCAATAGTGCACCCGTTCGAGCCTACTCATGTTCAAGTCCGACTAAACTTGGCTGATATGCTTGCAAGTTCGGGTTACCCATCGGATAGCATTACATGCACGGGGTACGGGTACGGGTACGGATAAAATTTCCTACCTGTGTGTGGATACGGGTAACTCGACGAATCAAATTACACCTAGGCCCTGTTCGCTTGAAGAAATTTAAAGGAATTTGGAGAAATTTGTCAGAGAGTGAACAATGTTTTCAGCCGTAAACAGTGAATGCCAGCTGAATTTCACACCAGCCGAACGCCCCCCTAGTTGGTATGGGTATGGAGTGGCAATACCCATCAGGTAGGTACCCGTTGCCATCCTACGGGGATTGAACCCATATTAGAGAACTAGCTCATCACTCTCGTATCCCCTGTTGTAATAAACTATCTCGAGCACCCGAAAAGTTTAAAATGAGATCTGTACTAGAACATGCAAGTACGTATATACACGCAACATATAAGCAACGAAAAACAGACACGGTATAACCAAACACTAAAACATTTTAAATTTTTACCGTGTCGATCTGTCCAGGGACACGGCATATATATATAAATATAGATGTGCTTGTCAGGGACGGCGTTGCTTTGCTGTTCGTCGATGAATGAACCACATCGTCATGGATCCAATCAATGCTAGCTCCTTGGTTCACTCGCTGTCCCGGGTGTCCTCAATTCCTCATCGACCACTGCTGCTAGCTCCGATCAATTCCCTCTCGTCCACAAGGAAGGCGACACGGGCCATAGCCTTCCGCCACGTCGTCGTCGTCGCCGCCGCGGCCGTCACCTCGTCGGTAGCAAATGCATGAATTTTTTTAATTATTTCGACTGAACCTAGCTGCAGACGCGCGCCACCGCCACCTTGCATTGTTCGTTGGTTGGTTGGTTGGTTCCCCCGGCACATGCTGTCTCCGGCCGAGAGATACGCTTCTCGTGGCCAACAACTGATGTCTATAGGCATGTGGCGCGCAGTTTCCAGCTCATTTGATTTACTGTGAGATGGCTAGAGAGTTACGTGTCGGCGCTTGCATCGACGTACTTTTGTTGACGTGGCTGCTGGTCCTCCTCGTTTGTGTCTTGGAAAATTCAGTGGCCATTTTGGTGGACATGGATTTTTCTTGTCTTTTCTTGTTGTTGTTGTTTTTTTTATACCGGCGTACTACGTTTATTCTCATGGGTTTTATTTGTCTTCAGAAATGGCGTGCGGTGCGGCCGGCGACGCCAGCAGTTAAAATTAGCTGCTAGATGTACCGTCGCCCCGGTAAAATCTATATGTAGCTGTGTAGGCTGTCAGTTTCAGGGAGCAATAATCCACGGTACGGTTAAATTATATTGTGCGTTGTGAATACTCCGTAATGACGATGATACCAACAACTAATAACTTGTTCTCGTGGTCGTGGCCATCATAATTTGCCGCTCTACTAGCTAGCTCGCGGACGATGAAACTTGTCTCCATTTTCGTTTTTTGTCTTTGGAATCATCAACAAACGGCCTTAATTACTTTTCTTTTTCTGTAACAACCAACAGGAGTGCTACGCCTACGTGTCGATGCTTTTCAGCGTTCATCCTTGTATGTACTTAACTTGTTAGAGTCTAGTACTACTGGTCCTCGTCTCGCAACATCCTGAATTCCTCATGAATTTCCTGGAAAGCTCAGTAGCAAGCGCATGAGCCCAAGTTGCCTGTCAATTTTCGTAAATGCTTCTGTGGCTGTGCTCACCAGCTTATTATTTTCCAAGCCATTTTTTGTTGCCCCGAGAAAACCACGTACAGGAGAGCAACATGCATGCATGTCAGCCTCGCTCCTAGCTCGACGCTCTCGTCACTGTACTTTAGGTTGATGGACGCTTTTTTTTTTTTGGTCGTTGGTCCTGGTTTTGCAGCCTATTTGTGGTCAATAATAATATTCAAGGAATAGCTGCACATTGCAAATGACGATTCTGACGTACACTCATACAGTGACATTTCATCATGCATTTCATACTGGTATATAAAGAAAGAGCAAGCAAGTTAGGCAGACGCACGATAAGATGCTGTGAGCTCTCTGAATTATATTCTCTCTAGCATGGCCACGCAAGAGACAAATTAGACCTACTACTCCATTTGTACCAAGTTAATTATAGGTCTTTTTAGTTTTTCTAGCTACATACTAGCTACTAGAAGGACAGAGGGAGTAAGTACTTACTAGAAGAGGTCATCGATCGAGGCCAACTGGTCCACTTGCATTGCATGGCAACTGGTACGGTGCACTTGTAGCTAGTGACATGACTGATGATGCCACCTTCTAGTTCTAGAACGTAACGTAACCCTTGTTGCAGCTGGCAGCTCACTGAACTTACGTATGGCCAAACCTCAGCATTAATATTGTATTGGTTGTAACCAGTACTTTATTACTTGCAGCGTCACTTAGAGTTCACTTTCTTATCCGATCCATTCGATCATGCCAAAAACAAAGCAAGACGGGATCGACCGGACAGAGGCTTTGGGTCTCAACTCGAGGATCTAATCGCCATGATCCCGCCATCACTTGCTCGCAGGAAGCGAACAAGAGCGAGCTTTCCAGATGATTATTGCCAATCTCACGTCAGCGATAGATATGATGAAGAAACCTATGTACGTGACTCATAGATAGATGCCAACTCTGATTCGGCCTGATCAAGACCTCAACTAGCCTCCAAGCAGCGTTCTGTAATTTGAAATTGGGTGCAGGCTGCCTGCACCGGCGTCTCCGTGCAGACAGGGGTGGCGAAAAGCGAGTACGACGTGCCTGACTCTTTTGGACTCCTACTTGTTTAGTCACTTGCCATAAAAAGCGAGTCACCGATCCTCGATCTTCTCGGAATAATCTATATCTATACCTCTATATCTTTTTTTTTAATAATAAAGAGGTAAAATTTCAGTCTATTTTTTGGTCCGTCTATTTTTTTTGTCCGTCTTTCTCTAACTACCGGACAATAAACACATTTTTTTGGTCCGTCTAATTTTTTGGTCGGTCTTCCTCTAACTACCGGACAATGAAGAGTTTCTTCCATCCGGACTTGTATATATATATATACTAGAAGTATACCCCACGCGTTGCTGCGGGAAACTACTGATTTGCAATGAGATTAAACTATTCATACAATTCTTAGGAAGTGATTAACTATTATAAACTAATGTTACCGATAGCGTGGCACGTTTATATGGACAACTAAATGTATGTTAGTGGATGATGTGTCTAGCTGGCGGGGATATCATAATTGCTTGTGCCAGTGAGCTTTAATTGCAAGTGATAGTGTACTGCTGAGGTGGACACCTTACATGTCAATATAATATTCTAGCGGAGTTTAGGGTTATAAGAGATATACATAACCCGTGCTCATATAAATTAGAATCCTAATCAAAATAGACCTGACCATGTTTGATATTGAATCTTCATCCCGATCTAAATAGAAAAGGGAAATAAGAGTAAAAATTAAGCAAATATACAACCTTTTGTCCTCACGTTCCTAATGTTTTTCTCTGCAAGTTTTTCTATCTGGCCCGCACGTTCCTCTGTTGTGCATCCGCTTGGTTCTATTTTATTTTTCCAAAATCTGTTTCTTTAGCTATGGTGTTTGTTTTCACCTAAATTTTTGGCCCCGCTAACTAACTCCGTGAATGTGAAAACGGCCTCTTAGCTGGGAATCCTAATCAAATAGATCCTCTATTGTATAATCTAAATAGGAATCCTAATATGAATAGGAAAAAGATAAGAGTATAATCTAAATAGGAATCCTAATATGAATAGGAAAAAGATAAGAGTATAACTTTGTATCCGTACTTTTCAAATATGTCCTTACAAGTCTTCATTCTTTTCTATCTATTTATTATTCTCTCTGGTGCAGAAACTTTTTTTCCTGTGTCTGAGTGTCCGACTTTCTTCTGTCCCTAGCGTTTCCTATTTTTGTTTTGCGTTTTCCTTTTCTTTAGCGTTGAGTGTTCTTTTCTTCAAAGCTTTTTTTTTTCTTCATGTGTTCGAACATTTCCCCACGCATACGTACGCCTGGAACGCACATCGACGCCAGCGCGTGCACATAGATGCAACAATAATGCAAGTTGCCCACTGCACACGACAGCAGAGCATCCGCAAAATGTGCAACGGTGTTGTATATATTGAGCCGTCAGCCGTTGCAAAAGGTTGCCGTTCTTATTATTGCCACTACTACGTACGTACTAGTACATATTACGACCCATTAATTTTTTTTGCTTTGCATATATATATATATATATATATATATATATATATATATATATATATATATATATATATATATATATATATATATATGCATGGAGAGACTTTCACCGCTAGTAGAGAACATGCCTTTAATTCTCGACCAAAATGGGCTCTAGTCCCGGTATTTTTTGCGTCCGGGACTAGAGAGACCTTTAGTCCCGGTTGGTGGATCCAACCGGGACTAAAGGTCCCTGCCCAATGGCTACTGCGCCAGACAGAAGTGGCAGGGACCTTTAGTCCCGGTTGGAGCCACCAACCGGGACTAAAGGTAGACTTTTACTCCCGGTTGGTGGCTCCAACCGGGAGTAAAGGTCTACTCCCGGGCCGTGGCTGCGCCGGGGGTTAAAAAGTTACCTTTAGTCCCGGTTGGAGCCACCAACCGAGACTAAAGGTCCCCCCTTTATATTCCGGCCGTCTCCTTCTTCCTCCCCGAGCCCGAGCTCAGCATATTTTGAAGCTCACTGCACTAGTGTTCTTGCTTCCTCCCTTCATTGTTCCTCCATCCATTCTTCGATTCCTCCGTCGATTTCTTCGATTTCTCCGTCGATTCTTCAGTTGTAAAGGTTACCAATCTCATACTCTCATTTTTCATCATTGGCTTATCTCATATTGTTCACTATATATATATATATTGTTTTTATGGTGTTTTTTTATTTGTAAACAATTTGAGCTCAAAATAACTTATAGTTTGCATATTTGGATGAAAAAAAGGTTAAAGTAGGTATTTAAAATTAGTATTCACTTTTTATTTCTAGCATGCATAGCACACTTCATTGTTTAGAGATATAGATAATTTTATAGTTTCTTAATTTTATTTGTTTATAAAATGAGAAATTAATAGTGTATTAAAAATGAGTATAGAGAGTAGATGGCAACTGCTTCCGGGTCCTCGGCCTCTCATGGGTTTACAAAGCGACTTAGGTCGGGCCTCCCTCTCATTCCATGCGGCAAGTGTCGTGATGAGACAAAGATTGTGATGGAGTACTGAGTGAAGAAGGAGGGTCCCAACAAGGGTCGTATCTTTTACAAGTGTCCGGATCGCAATGTGAGTTATTTTATCGTATTTTATGATTATGGTTAGTTTATACCTATTTTCATGATGGTTGTGATTAAAGTTCTAATTTTTTGTTTTAATTTCAGTGGGATGGCAGTGGACGATGTTCAGGCTTCTACTGGGAGGAAGAGTACGTTGAACTCATTCAAAAATATCTTGCACAACAGGCAGATACGGCGGCTAATGAGGCAGTGATCCAGCCGAAGAAGCCCAAAGATGTTGTACAATCGGGGGATCTGTCTGTTTTAGTTGAGATTGGTCGCGAAATCCTTGTGCTCCTGAAATATATTTTAGCTTTAGTTCTTTTAGTGGTAGTTAGGATTGTCTATATTGTAGCGATGCTTTCATAAATTTGTACCTTTTGTGGTGGCACGCATGTTGTATAAATACTTAATTATGATCTAGGTTTTAATATGGTATTTATGTCATGTAATGCAGATGAGTCGGCATTGGATGTACAATGCTGATCGCCGCTCCCAAGAGTTCATTGACGGCGTGCATTCTTTGTTACGTGCGGCCGAGGCAAACAAACGCGACGGTTTCATGTGCTGCCCATGTGCCATATGTAAGAATACGGTGGAATATCCTTGCTCAAGGACTCTTCATTCACACTTGTTCAAGTCGGATTTCATGTCAAACTATATTTGTTGGACGAAGCACGGAGAAACCGGCGTTGTAATGGAAGAAGGTGAAGAAGAACAATGGGACGACAATGATATTATTCCTGATGGTGCGTGCTTCAATGATACTACAATGGGAGAAGCTGAAGAAGAGGTAGCCGCAGAAGATGAGCCTGCTGATGATCTTTGTCAGGTCATTCGTGACGCACAAAGAGAATGTGAAAGTGAAAAGGAGAAGATCAAGTTCGAGCGAATGCTAGAAGATCACAAGAAATTGCTATACCCAACTTGTGATGCAGGGCAGAAAAAGTTGGGAACCACACTAGAATTGCTGCAATGGAAGGCAAAGAATGGTGTATCTGACAAGGGATTTGGAGAGTTACTAAAAATCCAAAAGAAGATGCTTCTGAAGGACAATGAATTGCCCGCCACTACCTACGAAGCAAAACAAGTTGTCTGTCCTATGGGGCTAGAAATTGAGAGGATACATGCATGTCCTAATGACTACATCCTCTACCGTGGCAAAGAGTACGAGAAATTGGATGCATGCCCGGTATGCCATGCATCGCGGTATAAGATCAGGCGAGATGACCTTGGTGATGTTGAGGGCAAACGTCCGCGGAAGAAAATCCCTGCCAAGGTTATGTGGTATGCTCCTATAATACCACACTTGAAACGTCTGTTCAGAAACAAAGAACATGCAAAATTGTTGCGATGGCACAAAGAATACCGTAAGGTAGACAATATGTTGAGACACCCTGCTGATGGGTCCCAGTGGAGAGCATTCGACAGAGGAGCTTTGAACATCTTCACTGCCGGCGGAGGCAACGCTAGCACTATCGGCCGAAGACGCGGCCGCCGCGACCACCAGAGCACCGGTCTTCTTCTTCTTTTTCACAGGCGCTTGAGTTATAGCGGCGCCCTTCCTCTTCTTGGACTCGGCCTCCGCCGTAACATTCTTCGCGAAGGCCTTCTTCTTTTTCTTGTCAATTGAAGCTACGACCTCGGCGGGAACCTCGCGCTCCCGGTAGACGATCCCGAGCTCCTCAAAAACACGATTGAGCCACGGCATGGTGCCTACCACGGCTCTCCGAGACGTGTACTCACGCTCGGAAATTTTGCCAACCAACCCGACGGTGGCCTCCTCAACATCGGCAACGAAGCTGTCCTCCGTCACCCCCTCCCCTAAAGACCGGCCAAAGCGGGGGAAAGGAATCCCGGCCTCCGGACCAAAAATAGGAATCTTCACCTTTTCTAGCCGAAAGGCCGAGTTGTCCTTGCCCAGGGGCCAGTAGTTGGAGGCCATAATCTCCTCCACCAGGTCGCGTCCCCCGGAGTAGCGGCACGCAGCCGCAAAAGCCCGGTCGCAAGCCTTCCTCGCCGGAGACTTTTCCTCCGGCGAATCCACGCAGCAGATGCGCGCGCCATCTCCCCTCCATTCTTGAAGTCAATGGATACTCCACGACCTCCGCACCATCCTCGGTAGTGCCGCGGGACCCGTGGGTCTTCACGTGAGAACCACCGCTCAAGCCACCATGGGTCCCACTTGCCCTTCTGGCAAAAAGAAAGCTCCAGGCGGTCTACGCCTTGGTTCCTCTTCGACATAAAGGTGCAACTACCATACTGGTAGGTCACCTCCACCTCCTTGCCCTCCCGCACCTCCTTCTTCTTCTTCTTCGGCTGCTTCTGCAGCTCGTAGTACGCGCAGAAGGTGTCCACATTTGGCTCGGCACCATAAGAAACACACGCCCCGCAAAATTTGCTGAGCGTAAGGAAGGCCGTAGGGGTCAGATGGTGAACCTGGACGTTGAACGTCTCCAACACCCGACGGAGGAAGGGGACGTAAGGAAGGCGGAGGCCGCAGGTGAAAAAGTCCCGAAACACCACCGCATACCCCTCCTCCGGCTCCGGAACGGTCTGGCCGGGTGGAGGGATTTTTACCCTTGAAGAAGGAAAATACGATTCCTTCAACATCTCCGCGACCGCCTCTTCAGTAATGGAGGAGGGGCCAAAATCCCATGACTTTATCGCCATGTCTCTGGAATCCGCAGCGATCGGGTCTCCGATGGACGCGGAGACACTCCCCAAATCCTCCTCCACTAGCTTTTCAAATTCCAACGCGGAGGCAGAGGCAAGCATGCACTCCTCAAAGCGCACACTCTAGCCGGCGGCCCTAACGCCGAGAAGGTGGCGATAGGGTCCGAAGAAGGCGGGCCAGCGAGTATGGGCGAAGGCGGAAAAGGAAGCCACCGTGGCGGCAGCCTAGGCGGAAGACGCAAGCGGAAAGACGGAACGCGCGAAGGCAGCTCAGGCGAGACCGAAGAGAGCAGAGAGCGATTTCTCAGAGGCAAGGAAAGCGAATGAGCAATGCGGGGGGGACCCCGCAACCAACCCCGCCCTTATATAGGACGCGGGCGGGCAGTTCGGCTACCGCCGTACAACGGTCATCTCCGGACAATTCGCCAGCCGCCCAACGATCATCACCCAAGAAGTCGCAAGGTATACATCGGAAAGCAATATGGCGTAAACGGCCACAGCGTAGGACAACGGCAACTATGACAAGACCAGCGGCCACGCCAGAGCGAGCCAGGGGGGAACCTACGGGGATCGGTCGGAGACGTGACTACGCGCAGTCTCCGCCCCCGCGGACGTCCTTGCTTAGGGCGTTTTGAGTTCACGACACGCTCAGGCGGACCGTGGTCTCAAAAGGGGGGAACTGTTGTAACACGGCCTCCGAGAGTGGCGGAGACCTACGCGGCCAGCAGTTCGCAGAGACGTCTCCGACCGACTACCTAAGCAAAGGCCCGGCTACCACGCCTCCAGACCCAGAAAGATGACGGTTTCTCAGACTGCCTGCAGGACGCCGCCGGTGACCCTGGCGCAGCCTCCGCCCGGTTAGCTCATAGGCGTCTCCGGCCAGAGGGGGCGGAGGCCGCCCCGCTGCAAGGCTAATCAAGTGCCAACGTTATCTACGTGTGTGTGCAGTAAACGCGGAGGAAGGCGCTGTGGACGGGCGCGGCGCTGGTGGTTCGCCTCTCGCTTCAGGGGCGAGACCCAAGCAGAGGACGACAATCTCGGGCATCGGGGTCTATAGCCTCGACGTCCCAGGGGCGGAGACCGATGGCGGAGGCCTAAAGGCCCATCGCCGAATCCTGAGGCCTGATGGGCCGGCTGATCGCGTAGGCACAGTACCTGAGGACGGCAAGACAAGATTACCTCCGAGAAGAAAGGCGAGTAGTGGGATATTCCGAGAATGTACTGTAGCAGTTGAAGGGTAGTATTGTAAACTCTATAAAAGTGGTAGTTGAGCCCTATAAATAGGGAACACTTGTAACAATATGAGAGGCTGGTGAATGAATTAATGAAACCCTAATTTTACGTGCCATTTCCCTAGGCGCCCGCTTGTCATATCTGTTTTCCGAACCTCAGCCCGAGGGCAGCGCTTAGCGGGCGGAGGCCTCCACCTCCTCCACATTGTCCGAGACCGCAAGTCTCAACACAACACTAAAACATTTTAAGTTTTTACCGTGTCGATCTGTCCAGGGACACGGCATATGTATATAAATATAGATGTGCTTGTCCAGGGACGGCGTTGCTTTGCTGTTCGTCGATGAATGATCCACATCGTCATGGATCCAATCAATGCTAGCTCCTTGGTTCACTCGCTGTCCCGCGTGTCGTCAATTCCTCATCGACCCTCCCCCTCGATCGCTCTCCGGCCACTGCTGGTAGCTCCGATCAATTCCCTCTCGTCCACAAGGAAGGCGACGGGCCATAGCCTTCCGCCACGTCGTCGTCGTCGTCGCCGCGGCCGTCACCTCGTCGGTAGCAAATGCATTAATTTTTTTAATTATTTCGACTGAACCTAGCTGCAGACGCGCGCCACCGCCACCTTGCATTGTTCGTTCGTTCGTTGGTTTGGTTGCCCCGGCACATGCTGTCGATCTCCGGCCGAGATACGCTTCTCGTGGCCAACAACTGATGTCTATAGGCATGTGGCCCGCAGTTTCCAGCTCATTTGATTTACTCTGAGATGGCTAGAGAGTTACGTGTCGACGCTTTCATCGACGTACTTTTGTTGACGTGGCTGCTGGTCCTCCTCGCTTGTGTCTTGGAAAATTCAGTGGCCATTTTGGTGGACATGGATTTTTCTTGTCTTTTCTTCTTCTTGTTGTTGTTTTTTTTCCCGGCGTACTACGTTTATTCTCATGGGTTTTATTTGTCTTCAGAAATGGCGTGCGGTGCGGCCGGCGACGCCAGCAGTTAAAATTAGCTGCTAGATGTACCGTCGCCCCGGTAAAATCTATATGTAGCTGTGTAGGCTGTCAGTTTCAGGGAGCAATAATCCACGGTACGGTTAAATTATATTGTGCGTTGTGAATACTCCGTAATGACGATGATACCAACAACTAATAACTTGTTCTCGTGGTCGTGGCCATCATAATTTGCCGCTCTACTAGCTAGCTCGCGGACGATGAAACTTGTCTCCATTTTCGTTTTTTGTCTTTGGAATCATCAACAAACGGCCTTAATTACTTTTCTTTTTCTGTAACAACCAACAGGAGTGCTACGCCTACGTGTCGATGCTTTTCAGCGTTCATCCTTGTATGTACTTAACTTGTTAGAGTCTAGTACTACTGGTCCTCGTCTCGCAACATCCTGAATTCCTCATGATTTTCCTGGAAAGCTCAGTAGCAAGCGCATGAGCCCAAGTTGCCTGTCAATTTTCGTAAATGCTTCTGTGGCTGTGCTCACCAGCTTATTATTTTCCAAGCCATTTTTTGTTGCCCCGAGAAAACCACGTACAGGAGAGCAACATGCATGCATGTCAGCCTCGCTCCTAGCTCGACGCTCTCGTCACTGTACTTTAGGTTGATGGACGCTTTTTTTTTTTGGTCGTTGGTCCTGGTTTTGCAGCCTATTTGTGGTCAATAATAATATTCAAGGAATAGCTGCACATTGCAAATGACGATTCTGACGTACACTCATACAGTGACATTTCATCATGCATTTCATACTGGTATATAAAGAAAGAGCAAGCAAGTTAGGCAGACGCACGATAAGATGCTGTGAGCTCTCTGAATTATATTCTCTCTAGCATGGCCACGCAAGAGACAAATTAGACCTACTACTCCATTTGTACCAAGTTAATTATAGGTCTTTTTAGTTTTTCTAGCTACATACTAGCTACTAGAAGGACAGAGGGAGTAAGTACTTACTAGAAGAGGTCATCGATCGAGGCCAACTGGTCCACTTGCATTGCATGGCAACTGGTACGGTGCACTTGTAGCTAGTGACATGACTGATGATGCCACCTTCTAGTTCTAGAACGTAACGTAACCCTTGTTGCAGCTGGCAGCTCACTGAACTTACGTATGGCCAAACCTCAGCATTAATATTGTATTGGTTGTAACCAGTACTTTATTACTTGCAGCGTCACTTAGAGTTCACTTTCTTATCCGATCCATTCGATCATGCCAAAACAAAGCAAGACGGGATCGACCGGACAGAGGCTTTGGGTCTCAACTCGAGGATCTAATCGCCATGATCCTGCCATCACTTGCTCGCAGGAAGCGAACAAGAGCGAGCTTTCCAGATGATTATTGCCAATCTCACGTCAGCGATAGATATGATGAAGAAACCTATGTACGTGACTCATAGATAGATGCCAACTCTGATTCGGCCTGATCAAGACCTCAACTAGCCTCCAAGCAGCGTTCTGTAATTTGAAATTGGGTGCAGGCTGCCTGCACCGGCGTCTCCGTGCAGACAGGGGTGGCGAAAAGCGAGTACGACGTGCCTGACTCTTTTGGACTCCTACTTGTTTAGTCACTTGCCATAAAAAGCGAGTCACCGATCCTCGATCTTCTGGGAATAATCTATATCTATACCTCTATATTTTTTTTTAATAATAAAGAGGTAAAATTTCAGTCTATTTTATAAACACATTTTTTTGGTCCGTCTAATTTTTTGGTCGGTCCTTTTTTTTTTGTCCGTCTTTCTCTAATTACCGGACAATAAACACATTTTTTTGGTCCGTCTAATTTTTTGGTCGGTCTTCCTCTAACTACCGGACAATGAAGAGTTTTTTCCATCCGGACTTATAAATATATATATATATATATATATATATATATATACTAGAAGTATACCCCACGCGTTGCTGCGAGAAACTACTGATTTGCAATGAAATTAAACTATTCATATAATTCTTAGGAAGTGATTAACTATTATAAACTAATGTTACCGATAGCGTGGCACGTTTATATGGACAACTAAATGTATGTTAGTGGATGATGTGTCTAGCTGGCGGGGATATCATAATTACTTGTGCTAGTGAGCTTTAATTACAAGTTATAGTGTACTGCTGAGGTGGACACCTTACATGTCAAGATAATATTCTAGCGGAGTTTAGGATTATAAGAGATATAGATAACCCGTGCTCATATAAATTAGAATCCTAATCGAAATAGACCTTACCATGTTTGATATTGAATCTTAATCCCGATCTAAATAGAAAAGGGAAATAAGAGTAAAAATTAGGCAAATATACAACCTTTTGTCCTCACGTTCCTAATGTTTTTTTCCGCAAGTTTTTCTACCTGGCCCGCACGTTCCTCTGTTGTGCATCCGCTTGGTTCTATTTTATTTTTCCAAAATCTGTTTCTTTAGCTATGGTGTTTTTTTTCACCTAAATTTTTGACCCTGCTAACTAACTCGTGAAAACGGCCTCAGCTGGGAATCCTAATCAAATAGATCCTCTATTGTATAATCTAAATAGGAATCCTAATATGAATAGGAAAAAGATAAGAGTATAATCTAAATAGGAATCCTAATATGAATAGGAAAAAGATAAGAGTATAACTTTGTATCCGTACTTTTCAAATATGTCCTTACAAGTCTTCATTCTTTTCTATCTATTTATTATTCTCTCTGGTGCAGAAACTTTTTTTCCTGTGTCTGAGTGTCCGACTTTCTTCTGTCCCTAGCGTTTCCTATTTTTGTTTTGCGTTTTCCTTTTCTTTAGCGTCGAGTGTTCTTTTCTTCAAAGCTTTTTTTCTTCTTCATGTGTTCGAACATTTCCCCACGCATACGTACGCCTGGAACGCACATCGACGCCAGCGCGTGCACATAGATGCAACAATAATGCAAGTTGCCCACTGCACACGACAGCAGAGCATCCGCAAAATGTGCAACGGTGTTGTATATATTGAGCCGTCAGCCGTTGCAAAAGGTTGCCGTTCTTATTATTGCCACTACTACGTACGTGCTAGTACATATTACGACCCATTAATTTTTTTTGCTTTGCATATATATATATATATATGCGTGGAGAGACTTTCACCACTAGTAGAGAATAGACCTTTGATTCTCGACAGCTAGAGAGACCTTTAGTCTCGGTTGGTGAACCTGCTCAACGGCTACTGCGCCAGACAGAGGTGGCAAGGACCTTTAGTCCCGGTTGGAGCCACCAACCGGAACTAAAGGTAGACTTTTACTCCCGGTTGATGGCTCCAACCGGCAGTAAAGGTCTACTCCCGGGCCGTGGCTGCGCCGAGGGTTGAAAACTTACCTTTAGTCCCGGTTGAAGCCACTAACCGGGACTAAAGGTCTCCCTTTATATCCCGGCCGTCTCCTTCTTCCTCCCCGAGCCCGAGCTCAGCATATTTTGAAGCTCACTGCACTAGTGTTCTTGCTTCCTCCCTCCATTGTTTCTCCATCCATTCTTCGATTCCTCCGTCGATTTCTTCGATTCCTCCGTCGATTCTTCAGTTGTAAAGGTTACCAATCTCATACTCTCATTTTTTATCATTGGCTTATCTCATATTGTTCACTATATATATATTGTTTTTATGGTGTTTTTTTATTTGTAAACAGTTTGAGCTCAAAATAACTTATAGTTTGCATATTTGGATGAAGAAAGGTTAAAATAGGTATTTAAAATTAGTATTCACTTTTTATTTCTAGCATGCATAGCACACTTCATTGTTTAGAGATATAGATAATTTTATAGTTTCTTAATTTTATTTGTTTATAAAATAAGAAATTTATAGTGTATTAAAAAATGAGTATAGAGAGTAGATGACAACTGCTTCCGGGTCCGCGGCCTCTCATGGGTTTCCAAAGCGACTTAGGCCGGGCCTCCCTCTCATTCCAAGTGGCAAGTGTCGTGGTGAGACGAAGATTGTGATGGAGTACCGAGTGAAGAAGGAGGGTCCCAACAAGGGTCGTATCTTATACAAGTGTCCGGATCGCAATGTGAGTTATTTTATCGTACTTTATGATTATGGTTAGTTTATACCTATTTTCATGATGGTTGTGATTAAAGTTCTAATTTTTTGTTTTAATTTCAGTGGGATGGCAGTGGACGATGTTCAGGCTTCTACCGGAAGGAAGAGTATGTTGAACTCGTGCAAAAATATATTGCACAACAGGCAGATACGGCGGCTAATTAGGCAGTGATCCAGCCGAAGAAGCCCAAAGATGTTGCACAATCGGGGGATCTGCCTGTTTTAGTTGAGATTGGTCGTGAAATCCTTGTGCTCCTGAAATATATTTTAGCTTTAGTTCTTTTAGTGGTAGTTGGGATTGTCTACATTGTAGCGATGCTTTCATAAATTTGTACCTTTTGTGGTGGCATGCATGTTGTATAAATAATTAATTATGATCTAGGTTTTAATATGGTATTTATGTCATGTAATGCCGATGAGCCGGCATTGGATGTACAATGCTGATCGCCGCTCCCAAGAGTTCATTGACGGCGTGCATTCTTTGTTACGTGCGGCCGAGGCAAACAAACACGATGGTTTCATGTGCTGCCCATGTGACATATGTAAGAATACGGTGGAATATCCTTGCTCAAGGACTCTTCATTCACACTTGTTCAAGTCGGGTTTTATGCCAAACTATATTTGTTGGACGAAGCACGGAGAAACAGGCGTTGTAATGGAAGAAGGTGAAGAAGAACAATGTGACGACAATGATATTATTCCCGATGGTGCGTGCTTCAATGACACTGCAATGGGAGAAGCTGAAGAAGAGGTAGCCGCAGAAGATGAGCCTGCTGATGATCTTTGTCAGGTCATTCGTGACACACAAAGAGAATGTGAAAGTGAAAAGGAGAAGATCAAGTTCGAGCGAATGCTAGAAGATCACAAGAAATTGCTATACCCAACTTGTGATGCAGGGCAGAAAAAGTTGGGAACCACACTAGAATTGCTGCAATAGAAGGCAAAGAATGGTGTATCTGACAAGGGATTTGGAGAGTTACTAAAAATCCAAAAGAAGATGCTTCTGAAGGACAATGAATTGCCTGCCACTACCTACGAAGCAAAACAAGTTGTCTGTCCTATGGGGCTAGAAATCGAGAAGATACATGCATGTCCTAATGACTGCATCCTCTACCGTGGCAAAGAGTACGAGAAATTGGATGCATGCCCGGTATGCCATGCATCGCGGTATAAGATCAGGCGAGATGACCCTGGTGACGTTGAGGGCAAACGTCCGTGGAAGAAAATCCCTACCAAGGTTATGTGGTATGCTCCTATAATACCACACTTGAAACGTCTGTTCAGAAACAAAGAACATGCAAAATTGTTGCGATGGCACAAAGAAGACCGTAAGGTAGACAATATGTTGAGACACCCTGTTGATGGGTTCCAGTGGAGAGCAATCGACAGAGAATTCCCGGAGTTTGCAAATGACGCAAGAAACTTAAGGTTTGCTTTAAGTACAGATGGTATCAATCCTTTTGAAGAGCAGAACAGTAGTCATAGCACTTGGCCTGTTCCTCTAAGTATCTACAACCTTCCTCCTTGGTTATGCATAAAGTGGAAATTCATTATGATGCCTGTGCTCATCCAAGGCCCGAAGCAACCTGGCAATGACATCGATGTGTACCCGAGACCACTTATTGATAAACTTCTCATTTTGTGGAATAAAGAAGGTGTACGTGTGTGGGATAAGTACAAACAGGAACACTTTGATCTGGCGAGCATTGTTGTTCGTAACAATCAATGATTGGCCTGCTCTAAGTAATCTTTCAGGACAGTCAAACAAGGGATATAATGCATGCACACACTGCTTCGGTGATATTAGAGGTGTATTCTTGAAAAAATGTCGAAAGGTCGTGTACCTTGGCCATCGTCGATTTCTTCCTGCAAATCACCCCGTAAGAAAGAAAGGCAAGCATTTTAAAGGAAAGGCAGACCACCTGACCAAGCCTCGCAACCGAACCGGTGAGGATGTACTCGATATGGTCAATGATGTGAAAGTCGTCTTTGGAAAAGGACATGGCAGCCAACCTGTTCCGAACGACGCTAACGGTCATGCACCCATATGGAAGAAGTCCATATTTTGGGAGCTACCCTATTGGCAAGTCCTAGAGGTCCACAGCTCGATCGACGTGATGCACCTGCCGAAGAATCTTTGTGTGAACCTGCTAGGCTTCATGGGTGTGTATGGAAAGCCTAAGGACACATTTGAAGCACGACAGGACCTGCGTTGTTTGAGAGAAAGAGACAACCTGCATCCAGAGAAGACAGATGATGGACGCCATTACTTACGTCCTGCCAGCTACACTCTAAGCAAAGAGGAGAAAGAAATCATGTTTGAATGCTTAAACAATATCAAGGTACCATCTGGATTCTCCTCGAATATAAAGGGTATTATAAATGTGCCAGAGAAGAAATTCTGTAACTTAAAGTCCCATGACTGTCACGTTCTCATGACGCAATTACTTTCAGTTGCATTAAGAGGAATTCTACCTCCAAATATGCGTCTAGCCACCATAAAGCTATGTGCATTCCTCAATGCAATTTCTCAGAAGGCAATTGATCCAACTGATCTAGCTAAACTATAGAATGATGTGGTTCAATGTCTCGTTAACTTTGAGTTAGTGTTCCCTCCTTCCTTCTTTGATATCATGACACACCTCCTAGTTCACCTAGTCAAGGAGATTTTCATTCTCAGTCCTGTGTTTCTACACAACATGTTCCCCTTAGAGAGATTCATGGGAGTCCTAAAGAAATATGTTCACAACCGTGCTCGCCCAGAAGGAAGCATCGCCAAGGGCTATGGAACAGAAGAGGTCATTGAGTTATGTGTTGACTTTATTCCCGACCTTGACTCGATTGGTGTTCCTGAATCGAGACATGAGGGGAGACTAAGCGGAAAGAGGACACTAGGGAGGAAAACATATATTGGTACGGGGGATGATTATTTCAATAAAGCGCACTACAGTTCTACTGAAACTCCTCTTTGGTAGATCCGTATATTGAGACACACAAGGATCTCTTACGATCCGAGTTTTCGTGGAAAGACTGAAGCTTGGATTACGCGTAAGCACATGGAAACTTTTTGGCGCTTGGTTGCGAAAAAATGTCAAGGTGATGAGAGCATCCATGAGCAATCAGATGATTGGCTATGCAACCATCATGGCGTATCATCACATACAAAGGGTACGAGATAAATGGGAACATATTCTACACAAGAGCCCAAGATAAAAGGAGTACCAACCAAAACAAAGTGGTGTCCGCATAGATGCCACAGAGACCCGAATGGGAATAAGCGTATATATTATGGCCGTATAGATGAAATATGGGAACTAGAATATGCACCTACTTTTGAAGATCCCATTGTTCAAGTGCCAATGGGTCAAGGTGACCGGAGGCGGGGTGGTAACAAGAGACAACGAGTATGGAATGACAACAAGAGACCTTAGTAATATTGGGCACAAAGACGAACCATTCGTCCTTGCCAAGGATGTGAATCAGGTGTTCTATGTCAATGATATATCTACCAAACCAAAAAGAGGGAAAAACGATAATGACTCAACTAAAGAGCCAAAGCGCCACATAGTTCTTTCAGGGAAAAGAGTCATCGTGAGAATTGAGGACAAGTCGGACATGTCTGAAGATTATGAAAAGGATGACCGAATTCCGCCCTTCAAAGTGAACAAAGACCCTAGCATCTTGGTAAATGATGAGGACACTCCATGGTTACGACGCGATCATAACCAAGGGACATACGTAAATAAGAAGTTCACTGCTGTGCCCACTTGATGATATAATGATTTAATGTAGTGTGTGTTTGAGATATTATGTCGTGTTTCAAATTAAATCAATGTTTGATTTGGTGGGATTTCTCTCTCGAAAAGTTAAATTAGGATATTATGATGAAAAATTAAAATATTAACGTTAAAATGATGTGAAAACAAATTTCCTGTCCAAAACCAATAGTTTTAATAATTTTAATTAAACACTACATTTTTGCATTAACGAAATAATAAATATTAGTTACATTATGTTTTATAATTATAACAAAAAATAAAAAAGTTAGGTTATAGATTTTTCCTATGTGCAATAAAGAAAAAAAAATCCATATTTTTAACAAAATAATTTTTTGCCTTTTATTTAATTTACTATGTATTTAACAAGACTATTGCATTTCCATTAAAAATTTTTGCTCAAAACATGCGGGAAACAAAACTGCAGCCCACCTTTACTCCCGGGTGGGAAGCCCACCCGGGAGTAAAGGTGGGCTGCAGTTTCGTTGCCCGCCAAAAAAACCTTTGCTCCCGGTGCGTGTTACCAACCGGGAGTAAAGGTATACCTTTACTCCTGGTTGGTAACACGCGCCGGGAGTAAAGGACCTTACTCTAGTGGGGGCACACCGGAGTAAAGGGTCGTGGCATATATATGCCGCTGCCCAAACCCTCGTCGCCCCATCTTCTTTCTTGCGTTGTCTATCTTACATGGCCTTTTATCCATCGCCGATTTCCTCTCCCGCTTGCACGCCACCCGCCCCGCCACACCGAGGATGCCGCCGCCACCCCGCCCGATGCCGGTCATCGCCACCGCCTCGCGCGCGTCCGCGGTCCTCGCGCGCGCGTTCGCCGCGACCCCGTCGACCCGTCCCCAACATCGTCGCCGACCTCGGTCCCCACGACGCCCTCCACCTCTATGTCGACCGCACCAACCACCGCCGTCGTCGTCGGCCCTCCACCGCGCGCACCCGCGCGCCGATGACCTCGCGGCGCCAGCCCGCCCCGGCCCGACACGCGGGCCACACCCTCCAGCACGTTGACCGTAGCCCCGGCCCGGGCCGCTCACGTCGTTGTCGTCAGCAGAGACCGCAGTGTGCGCTCCCCCGACGCCGGTCGCCACCTCACCGACATGGCCTGGCCCGCTCTGCTACGCCGACCACCGCCCCGGCCTACTCTACGCCGACGTCGAGACCACGCCGCTCGTCTTGCCGTACATCCTTGTCCTTGATCGCGATCCATATGTTTTCGTTATTTGTATTCATATGCATGTATATATACGTCGTGGAGCACCGCCGCTCTCATTCGCCCATGCGTTTCTATGTATACGGTGAAGCACCGCCGCCCTCGTTCGCCCTAGGGTTTAGGGTTTATACGGCGGAGCACCGCCGCCCTCGTTCGCCCTAGGGTTTAGGGTTTATACGGCGGAGCACCGCCTCCCTCGTTCGCCCTAGGTTTAGGGTTTATACGGCAGAGCACCGCCGCCCTCGTTCACCCATGTGTACAAACATATATACGGCGGAGCGGAGCACCGCCACTCTCGTCATACTGCCCTCTCTCGCGGCCTAGTCGATCAACATTCGTATTATCGTTATCGTTAACGCTAAACAATCACACTAGGGCGAATTGCGTCGGTGACTAGGGCGAACCGCGTTGTTGATGTCACCGACGTGGTTCGCCCTAGTCACCGACGCAATTCGCCCTCGGCCGTTTATGTATAGCCCTAATTCACCCTAGTACCGACGCAGTTCGCCCTAGTGTGGCGAATTGTGTCCATGACCGAGGGGCAAGATTTAATAATGCATATTGTTCGTAAATTTTACGCATGTAAGCAAAGATTTGGCGTACTATATATTGGTTTTGTTTTTTGAAGCTAGATGGCCGACCCGAGAAACATGGATGAGGAGGAGTTGATGATGAATTTGATCAACACTAGCACTCAAGTTGCCGGCGATGATGGTGCTCAAAATAACGTGCAAGAGGATGCAGATGACGGGAGTCAGTACTTAGCTCTTGAACAAAATGAGCAACAAGATATTGGTCAAGTATATATTTTTTATTATTAGCTATATATATTATCATATGTCTTATGTGTGCTCATGACATTAAAAATAATGTTTATGTTTTGTAGCCCTCTGGATCGACATCAACAACTACAACGAAGAGTAAAAATGTTCGAGGTCCCAAAAAGCCATTAGAGGGCCGCTTCATCATCTCGGAGTTCAATGTGGATACAAAGTAAACGGGGGGCAAATAAAACGAAATTGCGTGCACCACTGTGGTTACCTTGTAAGGGACCGGCTCCCGTCGATTACAAATAATGGAAGAAGACCAATGCTCCTCATATTAGTTTTGTCTCCGATCGTGACAAGACGTTAATTTGGAAAGATGTCTTGGTACATTTCACGCTCCAAATAGATGGTTATAATGATATAATAGATGGTGATGAATTGAAGGAGCGAGTTAGGGATTGGGCAATGAAGAAGATGGCCACCCAGTTTTAGACTTGGAAGAAACACCTATACACGACGTATGTCAAGAAGAACATAGCACTAGATTTCACTGTCCCAAGCCCGATCTCAAAGCAGAGGCCCTATTGGGATGAGTTTGTACAGTACAAGACGTCAGAAGAGGGTGTGAGTCGGGTGATAAAGAACCAACGTGATGCCCAACAGAAGACATACCACCATAACTTGGGATCAGGTGGCTACCCGACTGCCATTAAGAAGTGGAACAAAATGGAAGCAGACCTTCTTGCCAAGGGTATCACACCAGAATCACTCGAGTGGGGAGAGCGTGCAAAGAATTGGTTTTTCGCTCATGGGGGAACATTGGACCAGGAGACAGGGAAGTGCGTTTATGGCACAAGACTGCAAGAAGCAGCAGAAAGATTGTTTTATGCTCAGAGAGCTACTGCTAGTGGTGCGTTCAGGCCCAACAGAGAGAAGGATGAACTAACATACACCATCGGGACTATTGAACACGGTGGCTGAACTAGAGGCAAAGGAAGTGTCTCGTGGGAGCAAGGATTCCCTCAGGATAGACCTTCCTATAGAAGCCGCCAGAGAAAGAAGGAAGAAGAGGCACAACGGCTCCAGAGGTTGGAGGAAGCGGTGCGTGAAGCACAGGAGCGGGAAAAAACCTTGAAGCGAGAATGCAGGAGGAAATCAGAAGGCAAGTGCAAATAACAGTGAGTGCAAGCAAGCAGGCATCAGAGCCAGGAATCAACATTAGCCCCCCCTGCTCAGTTGAAAAGCAGCTGCGCTTCCACGGAGATACCAAATCAAGGGGACACAGGACTGCACTTCCCTGTGGATGACATCACTGAACCTTGTACATCGTGTGAGCTACACATTCTGAAGGGGAATTCCACAATCAAGGTGGCTATCGGTCTTGTTAATCCTATCGACCGAACCAAGACACCAAGGATTCATGGGAATATAATCCAAGAAGGATATGCTACTATCTCGGTAGATAAAGCTGAAAAAGGTTTTAGTGATTTGCCTCTTGACATTCCTGGAGGTGATGGCGAGAAGACTCTAGGAGAAGCAGAGAATACATTCATTCTATGGCGCAAGCGCTACATCATCATTCCCGGGATGTCGCCTCCACCTCCTCCTGAACTACCTCACCATAGGTGCGGATAAAAACATTACATCATTAATTTATATTGGCTTAAATAATTAACAATATGCTCATAATAATATGTCATTCCTTTTTTTGTAGCAGATCCTCCCCCAACCTAAGTCCAATTGTTCAATTGCCAGATCATCATAGTGCTCTGTACGATGACAATGTGTTGAAAGGCGAGGCTGCATCCACACCATCTCCAAGGAGGTCTCCAACGCCGCAGCCGCCACCTCCAAGGAGGTCTCCAACGCTGCTGCCACCACCTCCAAGGAGGTCTCCAAGGCCTCCCCCGCCCCCACCTACCAAGAAGCCAAGTACTAGCAAGAGGCCAGCCCCACAAACGAAGAACCAGTCCCCACCAACAAAGAAAGCCACCGTGAAACCAAGGGCTATTCCCAAAATAATATCTGAAGAGAAGGAAGAAGTAACTGATGCATATAAAAAAGATATGTCCAGATTCTATGACAAACTTAAAAAGGATCAAGAAGCAAGGAGAAACCTGGAGAAACCGTACTTCTTCGTAGCTCCAGATATTCTAAGAAAAAAGGTGGCTTCTTACCAGCAACAACAACGGGAATCTTGTAAGTCGTCCAAAGCAACGTTAACGGACTATGACCGCACTCTCACCAAGTCAATTGAGGCAGCACAGAAAAAGAAGCGGGCAGGGAAAGGAGTTGCACAACTCGGACAACAATCGCACCAATCAGTCCCCCCGCTAGTTGTTAGTAATGAATATGGTTCGAATTTAGGATTAATGCATTAGGCAAACATATCACCGGATATCGATTTGGATCACCTTGGTGAATTTATTGAAGAGACTGGTCTCGACCTT
Organism: Miscanthus lutarioriparius; assembly: GCA_904845875.1. NCBI lineage: Eukaryota > Viridiplantae > Streptophyta > Magnoliopsida > Poales > Poaceae > Miscanthus > Miscanthus lutarioriparius. The sequence continues at coordinate 7,641,898 of CAJGYO010000014.1, forward strand.
TACCAGATGTTTGGTGATGGAAACATTGAGAGTGCGGCGGAGGTTGATATTTAGAAGAAAAAATTTGTACTAGGCCAGAGTCTATACAACCCTCAAGCCTTAGGTGATCTAGGGACGCAAATGTACCTGCTAAACAAGTGGTACATGCAGGCGTCTACCGGTGGAGACTTCTGCGTTGGTGTCAGAATTAGAGACGAACATTGGTTCCATGGCGATGATGTTATGTATGTTGACTTTGCAGAATTTCATCAACTATGCCACCTGACCTCTCTGGACAAAGTTATCATTAGCTGCTATTGCCTGTAAGTAATAATTCTTTCGATCTATTATTAAACTCATCATATGTGTGTATATGCATATAAATTATCCTAACAAGTACTATATATATGCAGATTTACAATGACAGAGCGCAGAAAGGAAGGCTGCAATGAAATTGGTTTTATTGATCCCCATATAGTATTCAAAGATCCAGTTACTCCAAAGCCTAATTGAAAGTTTGAGTCAGAGAGTAACATCATGACCTTCTTAGTGAACCAACGCCACAAGAAGGATATACTCTTTCCCTACAACTTCAAGTGAGTGTTAATAATGTCGATCATCCTTAATGGCTCATATGTCGATTCTAGTTAATTAATGAGTGTTATGCGTTATATCCTATAAACACATGCAACAATCACTGGATATTGATGGACATCGATCTGGTGAAAAGTCACTTGATAATCTATGACTCGATGAGAAAACCACAACAAGACTACCAAGATATGATAGATATTATCCAGAGATAATTTTGGTATCTCTAGCAACTATATATACACACAAACATGATGATTAACTATATCTGATGACGTGACAAATTTTTTATTGGGCGGTGTTTGGAAAACCTTTATTGAGAAGTAACACATTGGAAAATGCAAAGCGCCACTGAATGTAATCCCTTTGAAAGTAAGTCCGCTAAATCGCATCATCTTTATTAATTAAACATATAGCTTTCACCGGATCACCAGATTGGATGACAAATCTTTTTCTCGTAAAGTGGTGTCTGAGGCAGGAACAGGGAAACAACTACTGTGGTTACTATGTTTGCAAGTTTATCAAGGAGGTCTCCCAAAGAACTCCTACAGAGAGACTCAAAGTACGTTAAAAATGCACTATATATTTATTTAATTATTATTATTGATTGTGTTACTATGTCTTTATATATATATATGTATGTACATATATTAATTTATTTTCCTTTAATTCAAACCTGTAGGCTCGATGGTTGGAGGAAAAGGTCATACGGCAAGACCAAATCAAAGCAATTCAAGAGTCTATAGCCGGATTTTTTAATGACCAGGTCATCGATTCCAAAGGCGAGTTCTACTTCGACCCAACATTGCCATGGAAGCCAAGCTAGAGGATGAGAGAAAACTTGTTATATCACAGCAACTGTAATGCAATCTTTTATAATATATGCACATGAAATAATATAATGTAAAATACAATATATATATATATATGCTTGAATTGTGTCATTTAATACGTTCATTGTGCTTGAACCGAAACATACTATACGCGCGTATAAATGTATTATTAGAAACGTACAATACGACTTCGAAAACCTATTTTGAAAAGAAAACAAAAAAATAAAAAGAAAAAAAAACCTTTAGTTCCGGTTGGGAATATCAACCGGGACTAAAGGGTGCCGGCCTCGTGGCATGTCAGGAGGCACTTTTAGTTCCGGTGGGTTATCCACCGGGACTAAAGGTCCCCCTTTAGTCCCATTTCATGACCCGGGACTAAAGGACCCCTTTAGTTCCGGATGCTTGCTCTCGGGTGGGAAACTGGGACTAGAGGGGGTTCTCCACCGGAAGTAAAGACCGTCTCTGTACTAGTGCACATGTGCTGCGACGTTCTTCCTTCCTTTCTTGTGTGCTTAACTACTTGCTGCGGCGCCTAGACGGCACGGCGCACCTCCATTGGGCCTGCTCCATCGTCTTCTTCGTTCGAGCGTGAGCTCTCATCGTCGCTGCTACTGTCGTACCCTCTGCTTGTTACTCGCTTAATAGTGAAGGTTTGGGTATGATGTGACCATTGTTAACAACCAATTAATGGACATAACAAAGAAACCATGACTCTGAGAAGGGAAATGATGGAAACTAATTAGACAATTTTGTAGGCAGCTAAAACTAAAATGCAAGCTGTGTAAAGAATCCAAGCTATTTCCCTTACATTGAACAATCGGTAAACAATCTCGTTTAATCTCCCTGCTAGCTTGGTTAATTTCTCTCTATTTCCTTCTTTATTTCTTGAAAAAGGTTCTCTCCTTTTTGCCCTTTGTAAACTTTCTTTCTATTTATATATATACTCACTTTATTCTAAACTATATATAAGACATTTTAACTTTATGTATATATACATCTTATAATTTAGAACGAAGGATTTTCGCAAAAAAAAAGTAGAACGAAGGAGTATTAGCCAATAGGGGCTTGCCTCTCCTGATGATTTCACTAAAAAAAAAAGACACCACGTCCGTACCTCGTTCCATCGATCGGTAGCTATCCCGAGATACGCTGTTCTCGTGGCCAGCGTATGTATGTACATCACCTCCAGAGGAAACCGCCAATAACTAATTTTCATGGTCCTCGGTTCTCCGCCAATGCAAAACTAGGTTTCTTGCTTGAGTTCTTCGAAAATTCGGTGGCCACATATTTTGACGGACATAATTTCTTCTTCTTCTTCTTTTTTACCGTCGTCGTCGCGTCGTTTCTCACGTGCATTTTTTTATTCAGAAAAGCCGGTGCCATCAGTTAAAGTTACTTAGGTTTACCGTCGTCGTCCGTCCCCATTCCGGCAAAAGCAATGCAAGATAGATCGATAACCGCGTATATATATTGTCAGTCTCAGGAATAATAATTCATGGCAGGCGACGTTGTGAATAACGACGATCAATCATCAAATGTATGATATGATCGATCGAGAGGTAATATAATAACCTGGGAGCTACTAATCAGTTCAAATAAACACACATATACTATGCATGCGTCTATACCCTAGCAGCCGAGCTAGGTATGTAAAATACATATATGTGCCGCTCTAGCTGCTTGCATGCGGACGACATAACCTCACTATTATTGTTTCCTTGCATTTTTTTTGGACGGAGACAACCCGGTCGCGCGTTTGGAAAACACGTGACATGTTTTCAACCTCTGTGCGACGCCCACCCCCATTGTCTTCTTCCTCGCCGACATCCTCGCCCCACCTACCTTCCACCGTCCGCGGCTGGCGGCTCGTGCTGCCTCGCCGCACCACCCGCTTCCCACCCCCGCTCTCCCCTAAATATAGGGTCGGTGAGCTCCGCCATCATCGTCCTTACCCCGCCCCCGCCCTAGACTTCCACCAGGGGCTGCTCCTGCCGCCTCGCCACGCCGTCCACCTCCTGGCCCCACCTGTCGACATGCATGTCACTGTATTTGCATACTTATACTAGCACTGGTGATCTAGCACTACCTAGCCTATTTATTAATTTGTATATAACTGCTACTAGCAAAGCAAAGATGCTGTTTTTTCAGATATATTTTACTACATGGCGCCTAACGTGGAGCTTAATTACCTTGTTATTTCGCTCTCCGTTTTAAATTATAAGATGTTTTTCGGCTTTTCTACATACATTAATTTCACTATATATCTAGATATAAAGTATATATCTAAGTGAATAGCAAAAACTACGTACGTAAAAGAAAAAAAAACATCTTATAATTTGAAATGGTGAGAGAGTAGCTTTTGTATTTAACATGCATGTATGCTGATTGCTTGGTATACGTGCACTAGCGGCATTTGTGGCAATAAGTTATTTTCGTTCCTTAGTAAGACAATTAAGTGACCTCTTCAATCCATTTCAAGATGTATATAAGAAAAAAAATTACCTGATATGGTTTGACTGTGCAGCTGGACAGCCAAAGCAGTAAGATATTCCATGTTTTTTGTATATATATACTGACTTATTAGATTAAAGCCGAGTCTGATCCTCATGGAAGCAATCGATCACTCGCAGGTAGGATGTGGATGTGCCTGGTTTTCATCCATCAACCACATCACCATAGATTCAATCAATGCTCTCTCATTGGTTCGCTCGCTATCCCGAGTGTCGTCTTCGACCCTCCCCCCCTAGCTCGATCGCTCTTCGGCCACTGCTGCCGCTGCTTCGATCAATTCCTTCTCGTCCACAAGGAAGGCGACAGGCCATGGCCTCCGCCACGTCGCCGCCGCCTCGTCGGTAGCAAATGCATGCCTTTATTTATTAGTAATTTCGATTGAACATGCAGACACCACCACCATATCTTGCATTGTTCGTTCGTTCGTTGCCCCGGCACACTGTCTCGGAGATACGCATCTCGTGGCCTGTGGCCAACAACTGATGATGCCCATATAATGTGTGGCCTGTATGTGGAGAGAGCTACGTGTCGACGCTTTCATCGTCGTCGTTGTACTTTTGTTGTTGAGGGGCAAAGATCTTGTTGACGTGGTCCGTCCTCGTGTCTTCGAAAATTCAGTGGCCATTTTGGTGGACATAGATTTTTCTTTGTCTTTTCTTCTTCTCTTAATTTTTACCGGCGCATACATACGTTTATTCTCATGGGTTTTGTCTTCAGAAATGGCGTGCTGTGCGGCCGGCGCCAGCAGTTAAAATTAGCTCGATGTACCGTCCGCCCCGGTAAAATCTAGATATGTAGTCTGTCAGTTTCAGGAATTCATGGTATGTACGTACGGTAAATTGCGCGCTGTGAATAATGACGATGATCAAATCTGAGGTTCTATTACCGGGGAATGATCAGGCAATACTCAGAACAAAGAGACTCATGCAGGTATGGATGCTTTTTTCGTCGTTGCATTTTGTTAGTCTACTACTACTGGTCCTCGTTTCGCAACAGCTAGCTTAGCTAGCCTAATGAATTTCGTGGAAATTATAACTAAGGGGTGTTTAGATGCAACAGCCATGTCAAAAGGTTTGGCACCAAATCTTTTGGTGCAAAAGTTTTGGCATTCTAACTTTAGGCTTAGGTGTTTAGATCCATAGCAAAATTTTAGTACCATATGAATAGAAGACTGATTTCCCCTCATTTGATGGTTGATTTGTTTCATTAATTACTGCATGCACAGCCATGCATGTTCATGACACCACGCCGGTGCCCTTGTGCTAGTCGCCGGAGTTGCTCGGTGAGCTGCTCACCCTTGCTGCAGCTCACTTTGATGCCATGCCCAGCATTGTTAGGGAACCATAAAAAATTATACTTTATTACACAATTATTGAATATATCAAGTACACAATTCAATTGTCCTCGACTATAAAAAATAAAACACATGTTTCATTTCAAGCTCACATTCGAATTATCATGATCTATTTAACAAACCAAGGGCAATCGAGTCACGGAAAGCATTCATCATCGCAGATTCATCCCTTGCCGGTGTTTGACTAGTACGTGGCTGAGAGCAGGATGCTTCAGGTGGAACATAGTTCTCATCACGGTCACAACGATCAACATCCCTATCCACTATTCCACTCGTTCTAACGAAGTTATGTAGTGCCATGCATGCAATAATTATTTGGCTTTGCTTATGACGTGCATAACTTGGCATTTGTAACAAAATGCTCCAATTCATCTTCAAAACTCCAAACGACCTCTCGATGACATTTCTAAGAGATGAATGTGCGTAGTTGAAGATCTCTTTTTTACCTTGTGGCTCCAGACCGTCTCGATACTCCAGAAGATGGTACTTGGTTCCCTTGTAGGACGCAAGGTAACCCGGTCGATTGGAGTAGCCGGAGTCCACCAAGTAAAATTTTCCAACACAATGGATCAATTTTGTAAGATTCAACTAATTCAACTAGAAGCTGCAAATGCAACATAAGCAAGGTGTTTACCTGTGGGTGGATGTGGAAAGACATGGCTATACTTGGTCAGAGCATCATTGAACACTCTCATATCATGTACTGAACCAGGTCATCCAACAAGAACAAATGTGAACCTCATGTCAAAGTCACAAACTGCCATCACATTTTGTGTTGTCATGCCCTTGCGGCACATGTGCTGAACTAGCCTATCTCTTGGCACCACATATGGTATGTGAGTGCCATCTATTGCTCCTATACAATTGTTGAAGAAGGGATGGAACCTAGGGTTTGTCAACCTAGGATGAATTGTTCTGAACTCAGGGTCTACTGGTTTAATGATGTCTGAAGCTAGCTTAACCACACACTGCAAAACTTTCTTAAAGTTGTTGTGAACTATTCCTAGTGATCTCTCAAATCTATCCATATCTTGCCTAACTGATTGTGGTGCTCCAAGTATCCAAAGGAACATTCTTTAAGCTTCAACAGAGGTACTCTTGGTACTAGACTTTAGGCCATATGACTCAACCAGCACATCATGAAGTCGATGGAATACAGTAGGGCTCATTCTAAACATGTTGTAGCTGCTGTTTCTATCTCCTAGCTTTCTCTCTACCCATTCTAGTCCAGTTAGCAATGGTTGCCTCCACTCAACCCTATTGCAGTATTTATCAATGTGAATAGCACACTGATACATACCGTAGATAAGATCGTTGTCATCATCGTCAAGAAGCATTGTGTAGATATCCTCATCACTATCTCCATTATAATTGTCCTCATCCCTCGCTGCATTAGCATCCTGACACATAAATGCATAACAATCTCAGTTATATATGGCAGTATAAAAATTGATCATGCATGACAAGCTCACATCACAGTCATAGTGCAAATAACATGAATTGTTCAACTGACATAGTTCAAATTACATGAATTGTCCAACAGTCACAGTTCAACTAACATAGTTCAACTACAACAATAGACATAGTTCAAGTACAATAACAGGCATGAATTGTTCAAATGATAGACATAGATAAGAAAAGAGGATCTAGTTATTGACCCCATAGTTCTCAATGAAGCCCAGCTTTCCATGAGGTGTAGATGTTCCAATGAAGAACTCCATGCTATCATCAACAGCTACACCATGGAACATTTAGTCCAGTTCATTGATGTAACCTGGCCAACCAATCTTGCATTTCTTCCAGTCTGGGTGGCCCTACAGAGCTTATTTTATTGAGCAAGGGAAGAGATTTCTAGACATAAACAGGAAATAGGGATATTGGTAATTACCTTAGTGTTGTCTTCCCACCATTTTTTAGTGGCATCAGCAGTTCCATCATATTTACTGCCTAAGCCAGTGTCATTGCGCAGTCTTTGTATGAATTGCCAATATCCCTTCAATTACCTAATCCTATTACTAATCTGGGTTCTATCATGAACCAAATTTGTTTCAACATAGTACCTTCCTATGACCTCCCTCATCCCTGACTTGTTCATGACACCATTCACATAGTTACCTTTAGTGATTTGGTCAACCCAAATCTCACACAGTTTGCCTGTATTTTTTTCTAACCAATTTCCCCTGTAGACTCTATCCTAAACGATGCATAACAAGAATACGAACATATATTACGGAAATGGTAACAATCAACCCGAAACCAAACTGTGCAGGGTTCTGAAAAATTACTGGGATTGCAGCGTTCGGAAAGATCTCGTCATCATCAGCATCCAAAGGGTTGTTGACGTCAAAGTTGTCTTCCACAACAACTATACTCGCGGGTCATCGACGTCCACCACGGCTCCTGTAGATCCAAGCGAAGCGCGCATGCCGCCGGTCACAGGAGGCAACGGAGGTCCACGACCACCACCAGAGGATGACGATAAGGCGTGAGCGGCCGTGGCGCCTCCTCCACCGCCACTGCGAGCCACGCGTAAGACGAGAGTATGACTACCGCTGCGGACGCGAACGGGAGGGGACCTATGCCATCGCCGGTGCCTCCACCTTGCAGGCCGGAGCAAAGGAGGTCCTCATAGCCCGCCATTCCAGGCCACTCTTGGCCATGGGAGTTGAGGTCGAGCGCCGTTATGCCCGCCCGGGGAGCATTGACGCTGCTCGAGGCCGAAAAGGGATAAGCCACATCATTGATGTTCTCGTAGCCGCCGACGGGGGAGAACGGATTAGGTTGGGAGAAGAAGTCCCTAGTGCGGTCACCATCGCCATAGCCATCGCCGTTCCTGTTGCTGTCGCCGTAGCCATCAACGTTGTAGTCGTCTATCAGTGAGTCCGAGGAGGAGGACCTGGCTCAGGGCGGCGGTGTAGGAAGAGCTGGATCTGGGGCCCGAGGAGGAGGAGTTGGATCTGGGGGGCATGGAGGAGGAGCTGGATCTGGTCGGCCGCGGAGGCTCAGAGTGAGAGTGGCGGTGGCGGCTAAGGCGGCGTGCGAGAGCGAGAGCGGCGGCCCGAGCTAGGGTTCGCGCAGAGGGAGAGAGCGAGAGCCCTTATCATTGGTCCTTCTAGAGAATTCAGTGTCGGATTACTGATAGGGATTGTATCTGATGGAGGGATGTCCTCATCAAGCACGCGCATGATACATGCTTGATTACAATTGGATATTTATTGAAAAAATGCTAAGGGCACGATGTGCGATTCTTTAAAAATAATATATTGAACACCAAGAAATACTGGAGTGTATCAAGAACAAGAGTTACATGGTAATAGATGGAATTCAATTTGCATCGGATATCTTTGTCAACAAGGCAAATGAAACACACAATCTTGCAAAGGTTCTAGGCTTCAATCCAATAATGGCTATAATCTATAATGCTCAGAAAAACCTACAATTTGAGTAAATATTAACTTATATTATGAACGCCATGGTCATCATAAAATAAATTAGTTTTAAAATTTTATAAAAAAATGATAAAACATAAGTAAACAAATATATAACATTTTTATTGTTGTTTGCCACATGTTTAATAGTTTTTTTCTCTCATTACACAGCATGGACATATTTGCTAGTAAATATTTTATTTATGCTTATTGTGTTTCGATCTGTCCCTATTTTTTTTCTCAAATTTTTTGAAGATTAGAATTAATTTTTATGGTTTAGATAGACATCTGCTTACTGGATTTTCTAATTAAAGAAGGATGAAACCGCCATGTTCGGAGTTTGAGGCCCCGAAAAAGGATTTCCAATTCCATATCGGCCCGCAGCGAAGCAAAACATGGGCCTGGAAGCCCAGCATACCATGTTCCTTCGACGTGGACCATCGCGAGAAGAATCATATGGGCCTGCAGCCCAGCCAACATTCCATCCACAGCCCCCACGGGCACGACACGACGAGAGCGAACACGTACACGTACACGCGCACGGCACACGAACCGGACGGCACGTACACTTCATCACGAAATAAAACAAGGATGTTGAATCTGCCAACATACAAGCTAGTGCAGAAGAAAAGAGGGACAGACCTCTGTAGTTGGTCCTCAATTTGACGCTAATTGAATGGATTTCACACATCTTCTTCTTCTTCTTCTTCTTATTATTATTATTATCATTAAAGCAGCTAGCTTCGTGACCAACCAGCATGTCCACGACAGCAAAATTAATTTGCACTGTTCGATCTGGGTCTAGCGGTGCTGGTTTACCCCACCTTTACTCTGCTGTACATCATATATAGTGCTATCTACCAATACATGCCGATGTCATCCACAGAATTATATTCCCTCCATTCTAATTTATAAGTCGTTTTGACTTTTCTAGACACGTAACTTTTATGATGTATCTTTACGTATCATATATCTATGTACATAACAAAAGTTACGTATCTAGAAAAGCCAAAATATTAAACATCGATCGATCGGGTCTTATTTACCTAGAACCGTATATGTAGGAACATTACGATTAAATTCAGTGCCACTCCAACAAGTGCAGTGAAAGCGATGTAGGTTGGTGAAGAGAACAGAGACGCGACGCCGAACGTCAAGACGGCAATAGCTGAAAAAGACACCAGGCGGAAGGACAGCCCGTGACGAGCCACCGATCTGGACAGGATCGCGGCGAACAAGCCCACGGTGATGAACGCCAGGGCACCAAAAGTTGTGAACTTGACGTGATCAGGAGCGTCCTTTAACTGAGGGTACGCCGTCACGCACGCTGGTAGGAACGCGGCAAAAGCTTGCACCATAACACCTTTGAGCATTTTGGCCATATCCTGTAAGGAAAAGGAGGCAGTTTTTTTAGGCGCGAAAAGAGATCTTTTTTAAGTGTATTTTTATTCCAGAACAAAACAAACCTTGAGAAGAAGAAGAAGAAGAACAAACACATTAAGTAGGAGGTGAATTTGATAGGAGCAAGAATTTACCGATGGTTCTTGAGCTGGAGCAGCGGCGGCAGCAGGGAGAAGGTGGGCAACCCGATGAGCTTGTCCTCCTGCCTCCAAGTTAGAGTTGTCCAAGGCCAAGAATATTTCGAGACGCCGTTGTGCCTCCAAGTCATAGTCATGCCACCAACGCCGGATCAAGAATTCAATCAAAGCAGGGAGGACGCCGCTACCGCCGTTTCTGCCGCGTCCGCCTGATGATCTAGTAATGAACCCGAAATGCGTCGCCGCCGCTGCAAGCTCCTGCATTAAGTCAAGAAGACTGCGGCCTAGAGTGCTGTTACCGTCGCCGGCAGTGGCCATGATCGTATTCATATTGCCGCTAGTATATGTATCGACGGCAGTAGTCATGATCATAGGCAATTCGGGAGGCAGATAACTGGCTGCTTCGGAAGAGTTGTTGTCAATTCCTAATGAGATAAGGGCCTGCATTGATCACATGTTATCTTATCTTACTATTACTAACTGGGGATTCTAACGGAGGCTCCGTGTTAATTCTCACCCGACATTCTACAGAAAGATAAATCCTAGAAATTTGTTAGAGTCTCTACGTTAATTCTCACCAGACACAATATAAAAAAAGATAAATTCTATAAATTCTCACAATAATTTGAAACATCTGTCATATAATTTGGTACACTCTAACCTTCATCTCTAATAATAGCCATTGGATATGTTCGCTTATATAAAACAAATTACCCACTGCTGCCATTAACCCTCTAAATTTGCATCAAAATTACCCACATTCGCCATTATGAAAGATAATTCGAAATAATACCTAAATTTTTATCTAAATTACCCACTTTTGTCGGTATGATAGATAATTCAAAGTAACTCCTAAATTGCATCCAAATTACCCACCTTTACCATTCTAAAATATAATTTAAAAACAACCCCCTCAATTGATATCTAAATCGCCTACGAATGCTATTATGAAAGATAATGTAAACTATTGCTAATAAGTTTGCATTATTCAAATTACCCTGTGTGCCATGAAAGATAATATAAAGTAACACCTTTTCATTTATATATAAATTGTCCGCATACATTCCAAAAAAATAAGCAAAATTATCTCTCAAATCCACATGTAATAAATATTCAATGGAGGCTATAAATTAATTCCATTAATTCTCACTGGACGTGTTATAAAAAAGATAATCCAAGAAATTCATTGGAGCCACCACGTTATTCTCACCAGACACGCTATAAAGAAGATAAATCCTAAAAATTCTCACAATAGTTAGAAACATAAGTCCTTTATTTGGTAGACTCTAACATCATCTCCAATAATAGTCATTGAATATATTCACATGTATAAAAAAATTACCCACCACAGCCCTTATGAAAAATACATAAAATAACCCCCTAAATTTGCACCAAAATTGGCCATCTCTGTCATCATGAAAGATAATTTAAAATAACCCTCTAAATTTGTATCTAAATTACGCACTTTAGATAATTCAAAGTAACCCCTAAATTTACACCTAAATTGGCCACTTATACCATTGTAAAAGATAATTTGAAAATAACCCCCTCAATTTATATCTAAATCACCTATGTATGCTATTATGAAAGGTAATGTAAATTATTGCTATATTTGCATTATTCAAATTACCCATATGTACCATTATGTAGGAGTAACATCTTTTCATTTCTATCTAAATTATCCATATCACCCATTACAAAAAATAAACAAAATTATCTCTCCAATCCACATGTAAATACTAATATAAGCTATTACAAAAACTAATTCAATACCCAAAAAGTACATTATATATATTTTTAAATTACACACTTCTAGCACTATTAAGTTAAAAGTAAACATAATGAAGTGTTTCACAATGTGAACAAAGTAAACATCGATATCTTAGAATAAATATTTATTATGATAGCTTATCAAGTGTGGAAAATGTTCCATTAACAAAACATATAGCAATGCCACTGACAATCTACTTTAAGCTATATTAAACTAATATACCATGATAATAAATATCATACTAAAAAGATAATTTCTAGAAATTCTAAATAATGGATCCCAATAGAGCTTCCATGTAGTCATCATGGAACCTGCTAGAAAAAAGATAAAAACCTAAAATTGCTCACAAAATGTCAAATCGTACTGAAAATGTGCTTTACGCTTGGTGACTTACCGTATGTACCAAAGGAGCATTGGAAGAGGAGGCAGTGTTGTCGAGATGACCTCGGGCAAACAGCGACGGCGAGGCGGCGGCAAGTACACTCGGCGGTTTGAGAACTCGCGAAAGCATCTGCATCTCTAGCTCCAAACTAGGAAGTGATGAGGCAACGGAGGATCGTGGAATATACACCCAGAACTCGTCCTCAGCTCTTCTGAACCGGGCCTCACACCCAACTAGATGGTAGATGAGAAGGCCGCGGATGGCAGATTCTTGGAGGATCTCTGAGTCATTTGCTGCGTTTCTTTTCTTCCTCATGATTTTGTGAAGCACGCATGCTAGGTCTGTTGCCTCGGGCCAATAAACCGCGCAACCATCGTCCTCTGAGGCGGCTGCGCTTCCAACCGCAACCAGCTGGAAATCATCGTTGCGCGCAGCAAGGCAGCAGCTCTCGTGGATCCCTTCAAGGATGACCTACAATCAACTCTGTCAGTTGTTAACAAATCCTTTTTTTTTTTTGCGAAACAACCAATCCATTTTTTTGTGAGGTGTTAACCAATGCAATTTAATCGATGAATGGATCGAGTTATGTATGTATATATGTTACTAGATATATATATTCTTACAAATCTGTCTCTGGACGACTCAGCAAGAAGCACCCAGCTGTAGCAATCAGCATCTCTGCCGCCGGTGAGGCCCTTTTGGCGGATGAGTGATGATAAACGCTCACGCGTCTCCTCCTCCTCCCTAGAGGCATTATTCCGAGATCCATGATGTCCTCTCTGGAAGGATGGCACTTGTTGTTCCATTTCCCTCGCCCAAGATCAGTGATGAAATGGGTAAGCAAATAGATGTATCTAGTAGCTACCCTCAACCTAGCTTAGCTGCAAGAAAGAAAATCTTGAGGATGCTGCTACTGAGGGCCGGGACAAGGTGAGCGCAGCCAGTGCATTTGTAGCTCCGAATACCACACTTTTCTTCTTTTTTTGTGTGGGATTATTCGTATAACGCATTGCGCCCGTCAAGTCAAAAGGGAACAAAATTCGATGCGTCCAATACCACCGAAAGGATGGAAGCCATGCGTCCCACAAACTCATCACACGGCTAGGCAGCGCAGCTCCTCTGCTGTTTTTTTTTTCGACGCACCGGCTCATCAGGCTTGGAAGCACTCGCAGCTCGGCTCGCGGGAGGCAACTGATCGAAGACATTACATCACTCTGTCTGACGTTGTCATCATCGTCACCTCCGCTTGATGTCGTCTTGGTGTCCCACCACCACCAGTCGCGCGCTGACAAAGCTCGGGACTTGGATCCAATGCTCAGCCCCGCCCGCGAGAGGCGGGAGGCCAGCCGGCGAGTGTAGAGGACGGCGAGAGCTGGTGTGTGTATGTTCGCTGTTCTAGTAGATGTGTAACACCCTAGCCCGTCACATGCCTATAATAATTGTAAAGTTCACTCAAGTGGCACATAAGGAATTGTAGGTGATGGGTTTAGGACCGCCTTGGAAGTTTAGAAGGTGAGAGTCAGCTTATAACCTTATTATTTCAAACGTATCACTTCCAGGTTAACTCTTTACACGAACTAAGGATAAAAGTGTAACAGAGATGCTACACGTGTATGTAGACCCGTTTCACGTGCGGAGCTAAGCCATATAAGCAGATTTTGGAGACGAGGTTTAGTACTCTCGCTCCCATGACGACCGAGACTGCTTCCGTTGTGGCGTCACTCGAGGGAAATATATATTTGACTAGATAGCGGGCCTTTGTCAGGCCCAGATGATTTTTCTAGGCCGTGTCGTGCCAGCCCTACGTGCCTGGGTGCGGCATAACAACGGGTCATGCCGTGCTTGGGCCGGGCCAAAAACCGCTGCATATACATTTGTACGTGTAAGCATGGATCAGAGCGTGTGCAACCTAGCACATGCTCGATGGAATGCCTGACACAAGACTGAATGTTTTTTCTCGAATACGCAGAAGATTTGTGCATCTGTAAGGAAAATGGACCATAGACCCATTTACTATGGATTTTGGTGTTTGATGACCAACACAACTAAATTAGACTAATGAATTTGTAAGTGATTATTTTGTAGTCCAATAGGGTGCAAGACGTGACTTGGACGAAGACGACGTGATGATCGGATGATCAACACCTTAAGCAAGACCCTAGAAGCACAAGAGAAGACCCAAGATATCAAACAAAGTCCAAGCACGAAGATAGAAACCAAGCTGGACGCAAGAGCGCGAAGAAACGAGCTCACAGAAGTGACCAGACGCAGCACCGGACGCTGGTGGCATAGCGACCAGACGCTCCGATCAAGAGGCTCGGCAACAGCAGGCGTCAGCAGCAGCGACCAGACGCAGAACAGTAAAGTGACCGGACGCACCGATGGCACTGTTTATCATCCCGGCAACACATTCAGCATTGACCGAACACTGGCGGCTAATTGACCGGACAGAAACTGCAGCGTCCGATCGAGTATAGAGAGGTTCCAGAGCAGCCAAATTGCAACCGGACGCGTCCGGTGGCATGTGACCAGACGCCATCAGCGTCCGATTAGTTGATCACGGCTCTAACAGTCGGGACGACCGGACGCTTCCGGTCAGGATGAAAGCAGCGTCTGGTCAGTAGCAGAAAAGTAGGATTTCATCCCCAACGGCTACTTTCTCAGTGGGGCTTATAAATAGACCCCCCAATCGGTCATTTGAGAAGTGTGCAGCTGAGGAAACATACCAAGGGTGTTGATACACTATTTTAGTGATCTCCACTTGCATAGTACTTTGTGATTCATTAGGTAATTAACATAGGTGCTTTGCGAAGTGCTTAGGTTGATTAGACCTCCACTTATGCGCTTGCTCTATGTTTAGGCCTAGTGTTTAGTGAGGTTTGCATACCTCTTACCACTCGGTGCTTACGCGCACCACTGTTGTACATCGAAGGGGCTTGTAGTCTTACGAGATCACACCAACCACGTTTGTGGTGTGGCCGCCACCGTGTACCGAAGGGAACAAGGCCCACGACGGTTCGGCCGGAACTTTGATTGTGAAGACGGCGGGGAGCGGTCTAGGAGATGCTTGCCGAAAGGTACACCGGAGACCCACTTGCGCATGGGGAAGGCCCGGGGCTATCCATGGAGTTACCCAACCGGAAGCTTGGCCCTTGAGAGGGATTCCTTGCGAGGGGCTCCAATGAGGTATAGAGGAAAGCTTGCGCGCTTTTTGATACCCTGGTAAAAATACTGAAGTCATCGATGGGAGTTTGCATATCTCTGTCTTACTCTTTAGCTTCCGCATTTACATTGTTTGCATAACTCCTTTTCTGGTAGAGATAGCAACACACTAGCAAAACCATAGTTGCACATTTAGATAATTTATCTTTTGCATAGGTTTTGCTAAGGGTAGAAAAAGTGGCCATAGCTTAGAGTTAGACTTTTAAGTTGTCTAATTCACCCCCCCCCTCTTAGGCGTCACGGTCCCCTACAAGTGGTATCAGAGACAGTTGGCTCAATTTGGACCTTTGGCTTCACCGCCGTTGAGCCGACGCTATTTAGAGTGGTTGGGATGGATACCTCTAGGCCTCCACACTTTGACGGTACTAACTTCCCTTACTATAAAGCTAGAATGGCTTGTCACCTTGAGGTGGTAGATTTGGGTGTTTGGAGAGTAACTCATGATGGGATGAAACCCATTAAGAATCCTGATAAACCCACAAAGAGTGAAGAAAAAGAAATTCATTTCAATGCTAGAGCTAAAAATTGCTTGTTTGAATCTTTTAGCATGGATGTGTTTAACCAAGTGTTCACTTTAAATACGGCACATGAAATTTGGTTAAAACTCCAAGAGCTCCATGACGGCACAACTAATGTCCGTGAGCAAAAACATTGTCTAGCTAAACAAAATTATGATTTCTTTGAAATGAATGATGATGGGCTTGTTCGTGATATGTATTCTTGTTTGAATCTAATTATCAATGAGCTCCATTCAGTAGGATTAACAAAGCTAGATGATGCGGACATTGTGAGAAAGATCATCTCTGTGCTAACACAAAAGAAATATGCAAGCATCATCACCATCCTTCACAATATGGAGGACTTGAGCACCATGACCCCGGTCATAGTCATTGACAAGATTGTGGCATTTGAAATGTCACACAAAATGGGTCAAGAAGAAGTCTCTTCATCAAGCAAAGGCAAAGCTCTCACATGTAGTGAGAAAAAGAAGATGAAGGGCAAGCAAGTTGAGACAAGCTCAAGCTCAAGCTCCTCAAGTGATGATGATGATGATTATGATGATGATGATGATGAAGAGTCAAGTGATGATGATCAATCTTCCTCCTCCACCTCCGACCTTGATGAAAAATTAATCAAACTTATCAACAAGGTGGAGAAGATGATCCAAAGGCTCAATTTCAAGGGTGTGCCCATCCAAATTCAAGATTTCATCTTCACCAATCAAAGAAATGAGCAAAGAAAAAAAGGATGCTATGGATGCGACGAGTTGAGGCACTTTGTGGAAATTTATCCAAACAAGTCCACACCCAAGACAAAGAAGAATACATGCAAAGACAAAGCCCTCGCATCAATAAGGTCATGGGATGATTCTTCAAGTAAAGAAGAAGACCATCACAAGAGGCGAGGGCACAAGCTCTCATCATCAAGCACTTCACGTGTGTGCCTAATGGCATGAGGTAACAAAAAGTCTATCCCTAGCGATAGTAACATTAATAGTGATAGTGATGATGAGCTACCTTCTTACAATAAAATTGTGCAAGAAAATTTTAACTTTGCTAAAGTTTGCACTAGTCAACAAAAGAAGCTTGAAAAATTAAAAGAAAAACTAGATAGCTTACAACAAGCTTATGCTACTTTGCTTGAACAATATGAAACTTTTGCCAATCTTAATATGGAGCTATCTACTAAAATTAAGCAACTTGAGACTAGTGCAAATACAAATAATTGCACAATCAATGATGAGCAACTTATAAAGAAAAATGAAAAATTAAAGAAAAAGTTAGCTAGCTCACAAGATGCTTATAAAAGTTTGCTTGCTAAAATAGAAACTATGTGCAAATATTGTGATGAGCTAACAAATAAAGTTGTTAATCTTAAATCCATCGGTTCTACCCCCATGGAGGCACCTAAAAAGAAAAGTTCTATCTTTAACATGCCTAAAAATGATGTTTCTACTTCTTATAATGATTTATGTTTAGACTCACCCTTGGGCTTCCAAGTTTGTGTTGAGAAAGTTGTTGTAGATACATGCACACAAGAGGTTGTAATGGAGAATAAGCAACTCAAGTAAGAAGTGGCTCGCCTCACCAAAGACTTGACTCAAGTGAAAGGCAAGATGGAGCAAGCCCAACTTCATCAAGATAACACCGTCAAGGGAGTGAAGAAGCTTGATGAAGGACAAACCGTGGTTTGTTACGTGTGCCACAAGGAAGGTCACAAGTCCTATGAGTGCAAGGTGAAGAATGGGGGAGGAGCAAAGAAGAAAGAGAAAAATCAAACAAGCATGCTCTCTAACACCTACACCAACAAGGTGGACAAAAGACCTCCACACCTTATATCTTGAAGAAGAAGAAAAATGCCAAGGTGGTCGCCATCAAGGTGAACAAGCAAGCCAACAATGGGGTCAAACGCTTTTGGGTGCCAATAGAGATCATTTCAAATATGAAGAGCACCAAGAAGGTTTGGATCTCTAAAGAGAAGTGAGAAGTCCAATGGACATCGGGGAATTTGGAGACTTGGCAAAAGTATGAGTGCATTTCATGGGGTGCATCATTATGGACAAAGTCATTGCCAAGTGGGTTAGTGAATACTATGGACCCAAATTCCCCTTCTCATGTTAGGTAACTAGATGTAATTTCTTTCAATTTATATTTCCTACAAGTGGCATTTCTTACAAATTGGTATCTTTTAGCATCTAGTTACTTTTCATGCCTAGTTTTGCATTTGCATGCTTATATCTTTTGTCATGCATACACTAGGTAAATCATATGGTAGGCTTGCTCAGTTTCACTCTTGACCCTTGGAGCAAACCCACATGGTTTAAATTTTTTAGGAGCACAGCACATAGCTTGTTTTACAATTGTTCTTCTAATATGTGTCAAAGTCCAAATTGTAGATAATTTTCTCCCGAATATCATCATCGAAAACGATTCTCACATTCATGTGATGTCATCTTTCAAGTGGTATTTTTTTATTCTAAAATCATTGTGCATGTCTCCTACAAGTATTCTATACTTGTGTGCACAAATTTAGGAGGAGATTACTCTACAAGTTGGATGCTTTGAGACTAACACCTTTTTAAGCTTATCATGTGTGCAGTAGTCTCATTGCAAGGAAAATGAAGTCTCCGGAGTTAAGTATCATACTTCAAATATCCACCACATATTGCAAGTAGTATAAATCAAATTGGTTTCCACATGTGGTATTTCTAAACCGATATCATCATGTTGATTTCACTTTGGTATTTATATGCTTTCTCCATGCATTATATACATTAAACTCCCTTGGGCATTAATTTGCCAAATATGCATAAACTACATTCTCCATCATATGTATGCATATATTTAGGGGGAGCTTAGTCTATGTAATGTGAGAGTCAAATTTTGTGACCCATTCCACTCCACATACAAAGAATCACAAAGTTTGACCCTCCCTTGTGCTACTAATGTCTTCCTTTTCAGTGTTTGATTCCAAATGGGGAGAATTTAGAGGACCAAAAGGAAGCATTAATTTGTAGGACCAAAAGTAAGATCATAATAATTTACAAGAGGTAATGGTCTACAAGTGGTAATGGCCCGAGAAAAAGGAGAATAGTGGATTATGGATTAGTCTATGAAATGGGGAGAATTTGTAGCAAGGCTTAAATCCATAATGCCACATGGGGACATTTGCAAAGGCAAGATACGTTTCAAAGATGTTTACATGTGGTACCTTTTAGCTTTACAATTGGTATCTTCATTTGGTATCTTTTAGTCTTATAATTGGTATCTTTTAGCATCATATAACCTTGCCCTTTGCATTGTATCCTAGCAAGTAGATAGTTTTTAAATTCCAAATTTTTATTATTTGCTTGCTTTGGTCGTGTTGTCATCAATCACCAAAAAGGGGGACATTGTAAGGAAAATGGACCCTAGGCCCATTTACTATGGATTTTGGTGTTTGATGACCAACACAACCAAATTGGACAAATGAATTTGCAAGTGATTGTTTTGTAGTCCAATAGGGTGCAAGACGTGACTTGGACGAAGGCGACGTGATGATCGGATGATCAACACCTTAAGCAAGACCCTAGAAGCACAAGAGAAGACCCAAGATATCAAGCAAAGTCCAAGCACGAAGATAGGAACTGAGCCTGACGCAAGAGCGTGAAGAAACGAGCTCACAGAAGTGACCGAACGCAGCACCGGACGCTGGTGGCATAGCGACCGTACGCTTCGATCAAGAGGCTCGGCAACAGCAGGCATCAGCAGCAACGATCGAACGTAGAACAGTAAAGTGGCCAGACACACCGATGGCACTGTTCATCATCTCGGCAGCACATTCAGCATTGACCGGACGTTGGCGGCTAATCGACCGGACGTAGGAACTGCAGCGTCCGATCGAGTACAACGAGGTTCCTGAGCAGCGAAATTGCGACCGGACACGTCCGATGGCTTGTGATTGGACACCATCAGCGTTCGATCAGTTGATCATGACTCTAACGGTCGGGACGACCAGACGCGTTCGGTCAGGACAAAAGCAGCGTCCGGTCAGTAGCAGAAAAGCAGGATTTCATCCCCAACGGCTACTTTCTTAGTGGAGCTTATAAATAGACCCCCAACCAGGCATTTGAGAAGTGTGGAGATGAGGAAACATACCAAGGGTGTTGATACACTATTTTAGTGATCTCCACTTGCATAGTGCTTAGTGATTCATTAGGTGATTAGCGTAGGTGCTTTGCGAAGTGCTTAGGTTGATTAGACCACCGCTTTTGCGCTTGCTCTAGGTTTAGGCCTAGTGTTTAGTGAGGTTTGCATACCGCTTACCACTCGGTGCTTGCGCGCACCACTGTTGTACATCGGAGGGGCTTATAGTCTTGCAAGATCACACCAACCATGTTTGGGGTGTGGCCACCACCGTGTACCAAAGAAAACAAGGCCCGCGGTGATTTGGCCAGAAGCTTGATAGTGAAGACGGCGGGGCGCGGTTTGAGAGAGGCTTACTGGAAGGCTCACCGAAGACCCACTTACGCGTGGGGAAGGCCCGGGGCTATCCACGGAGTTACCCGATCGAGAGCTTGGCCCTTGCGATGGATTCGTTGCGAGGGGCTCCAATGAGGACTAGGGGGAAGCTTGCGCGCTTCTCGATACCTCGGTAAAAATACCTGAGTCATCGACGGGAGTTTGCATATCTCTACCTTACTCTTTAGCTACCGCATTTACATCATTTGCATAACTCCTTTTGCGGTTGAGATAGCAACACACTAGCAAAACCGTAGTTGCACATTTAGATAGTTTACCTTTTGCATAGGTTTTGCTAAGGGTAGAAAAAGTTGTCATAGCTTAGAGTTAGACTTTTAAGTTGCCTAATTCACCCCCCCCCCCTCTTAGGCATCACGGTCCCCTACATCATCATTGTATTTAAGGTAGAAGAGTTTAACCATACAAACGATGCACTTCTAGCCTCATAGGAGGTCTAAAGGACTACAACTAGAGACCGGACCATCCTACCATAGATTCAAGTATCAATATTACACAAAAAGATAGACAACTGAGATATGGGAAGCGTTGCCACCTAAGAAGTGGCCTTGCGTCTCCGCTGCTACCTGCGTGACCTATTTTCATTTGTGAAGAGTGCACGCAGTGCTTCAACAATGGAAGTGTTTGGCCCAACCTCAAAGAACTTCTTGAAGGCCTTCCTTTCTGATGCACTTAGCGTTGATAAACTCATGACCAAGTCCATACGTTGCATGATTAGGATCTCACCTCACTTGAGAGCAGGCACCCCAGAGAGGCTCTGAGCCACAAACACTTGCTCCATAGTGGTAGCACCGGCTTTGCAGGTGACTACTGCTTGGGAGGCTGATGAATTAGCGATGAGTCAACCTTCTACAGCACTCGCTTGGTGAAATTCTCAAGGCAGCGTGCAGCTAAGGTGTCACTGACCATGACCAGATGGTCACCCCATGGCGTTGTACTTAACAGAGCAGCATTCACTGTGGGGTCGGCTAGACCAAAGCTTGGTGGATAGCCCTCCTCATCCTTCATATTTGCATCAACACCTGATGGGGCGATCTACACCACCCATGGTGCCGTGACCTGTGCTTGCCCTAGCTCTAGTAATGGAATTAGCGAATCCATTGCTCACAGAATGGGACAGGGGATGATGGTGAAGTGACACACTTTGTCGAGGAAGCACTAGGCCGGTCACCATAACACGCTGGATCCATGGAATAGGCAGGCTGGGTCGACACATGTTGCCTTTTTGGAGGAGCGCAGGTGTACACACATATTGCTTTTGATGGGGTCTCATCATCCAGAGAAGCAGCTGCCAGAGTTGTAGCCTAGCACCCTAGAATATCCTCTCGAGGTCTGACTACCAGCGAGTGAGACTATGAACTCCTCCAACATCGGGTCCTCTATGAAGTCAGACCAACATGTGTGGTGTCTGACCATGGCGCCAGTGTCAACGGATCAAGCTTGGAGAGGCATCATCCATGGCATGTCTCTTTGGTTTGCTCACCATGACCGGCCTAAGCAGTAGCAGCGTCGACGGAGCCGGCCGAAGCTGGTTGACGGAGCATAGGTAGCGCTTGGGAAGCCTATAGGTTGCCACCCGGTGCAAGTAAGAGAGGCAGTTGAGGCAGCGTCCCTTGAGCATCTCAAATGAATTAAGCATTTTTATCACAAGGTGATAGCGTTCCTCACGCTCACTCTTGATTCCCTCATGGAGCGCACAAATGTTCGACCATAGTGCATGGGCGTCTTTGTGGTTCCTTACACGCTTAAAGACATCCTTACAAAGGCCTCTAAAGAGGGTATTTCTAGCCTTTGCATTCCACTTTTTATAGTTAACCTCATCGCCTTGAAGGTTGATGGGATCCTTAGGTTTTGAGAAGCCTTGAGAGGCGGCTCTAAGAACTCCAACATCTAAAGCCTCTAGGTATGCTTCCTTGCGAATTTTCCAATAAGGAAAATCATCTCCCTCAAAGATAGGAGGGGGTCCATCCCTATGGGACATCTTGCTCTAGACAGTTAAGCTTAATTTAGGGAGCATGGGGCTCCAATACTAATTGAAAGGATCAAGATGCCCAAGAGATGGGGTGAATTAGGCTAATTCTAAATTTTTGCAATAATTAAGTCCTACACTTAGCCCATTTCACCCCTTGTGCCTAGAATATGTTTTTATTATTCTCCCGCACAAAAGTTTTGCACCCTAGATTCCAATCCTACTCTAGCATGGCAATTCTAGAAATGTAAAAACATGAAATGAATTGCTCAAATGTAAATGCTCAAAGTAAAGAGAGGGAAAGGAACACGGTGATATTTTCCTAAGGTATCGGAGAGTTGCCACTTCCCACTAGTCCTCGTTGGAGCACCCGCACAAGGGTGTAGCTCCGCCTTGATCCGCGCAAGGATCAAGTGCTCTGTACTGGCTGATTCTTTGACACTCTATTGCGGTGAATCGCCCAAACCCGCTCACAACATGACTTGGGTCATCCATAAGCTCCGCCAGATGATCACCAAGCTCCCAATCACCACCGAGCCGTCTAGGTGATGGCGATAACCAAGAGTAACAAGCACAAACTCTTACTTGACCAAGACAAGCCTAATGAGAAGGGTGGATGCACACTTGCTACTCCCTATGCACTAATGAGGTCCTTAATCTTGGATTATTAAATCTCAATCACCTCACTAGACTCTTGCTCTCCCTTGTACTCCAAAGATGTTTCTCAGCTGAACAAATGGGCAAGAGACCTCCCATGAACGAGTGGAGTAAGTATTTATACCCCCTTATTCAAAACATAACATTTAGATGCTGAGTCATCACTCTACGGGCTGATCGGACGCTCCGGTCAGGGTGACCAGACGCTCCAGTCAGTTGTGTCGGCCACTGTGTCAGAGAGAGGCATTAAGCTCTGACCGGACTCTGACCAGCGTCCGGTCATCACCAACCGGACGCGTTCGGTCAAGAAAAACCCATTCTGGAACCTTACTGGAGTCGACCGGACGCAGGCACCCCAGCATCCGATGCTCCTCCCCTCAGCGTCTGGTTAGTATCAGACGACTACAATTGATCAAATGAACTGACCGGATTCACCCTCCAGCGTTCGGTAACAACCAGACCAGCGTTCAGTCAGTACCAGATGACTGCAGTTGATCAAATAAGCTGAACGGACTCACCCTCCATCGTCCGGTCATAACCAGACCAGCGTCCGGTTAGTTATTTGACCCTCCATTCACTTCCAACTCAAAATCCTATGTGAATGAAGTTGACTCCAATTGATCTTAGGGCTATTCTCGAGCTACCTAGTGCTAGGTTTGACAAGTGTGCACCACACCTAACCCACTAGACTGACCTAGGTCAAGCTACTAGTCCATACCTGTTTACACCAAAATTTGGGAAGAAGAACGCGGGAACTCGAAGCTTCTAAGATTGTGTCATCAAGGAATCAATTGCATAAGGATCGATATCAGTTGATTCAGATGCGGTGCTAGGATCGGCTCTCTTCGGACGACATCAGCAGATAACGTCAATGAGCTATGGTTGGCGTCAGGAAAAACATGTCGGACTCTAAAAAAGGAAAAGATTAGGGTCCAAGTTATCTTAAGTTAAGAATATTTTTCTCTTATACCAAAGATTGTAATGAGTCGTACCTGAGTAGGATTCATGTTTAAGTCCTGGGTATAAATATTAGACCCCGGCTATTGTAAAAATAGACACAATCAATCAATATCAATTACTTTTTTTGGCTTCACACCAACCCTTAGGAGTAGGAGTACTGTAGATCTCGGTGAGTTCTTCAACAAGCAGGGCTGCATCGATCCGGTCGACCTTTGGCTTGTCTGTAAGTACCGCCATGGCTTATACTCTTGTTTGTAAGACTGCATCGGTCCGGCTGACCTCTTACGAGCTCTAGTATAAGTTAGTTATCGATCCTTATCTAGTTCAAGTACGGCTGCATCGGTTAAGTTCGACATCCACTGCTCAAATTGGATTAAGGTCAAGTTATCAGCTCTATCTAAGGGTGGTGTCCTTCAGATAGATTCATTAAGTTACCGATCTTGCTGGTGTTCTTGTTGTTATTAATTTTTAGCAACATCAACCTGCCTGATCTAGATCGATCTAGATCGGCCTCACATCCTTTGAGTCCATCGTTTACCTTGTCACATTGCGATAGTTCTTACTTTAAACGACGGATTATGTTTCATCGGCCATTCTACTTCGATCTTGATCGTGCATAGTACGCGGCTGAGGCATCTCTGATCTTGAGAAGGTTTACTAGCTAGTTGAATCTGGTCTATAGCTCGCTATTATGGCTGCAACGATCCGGTCGATCCCCACTGTTAACAGTTTAGATCGGAGTATGCTAGTTGGTATATTTGCTTTCGAAAAGGCGTGACCTTGGCTGTTTGCTATGCCTGCATTGGCTAAATAGCCGATTGCTAGTACTTTAACTTTTATAGTGTGTCTTCATGATTATGTTAAATGCGAATAGATCTGTTTTTTTTTTCTTTTTCAATTTTTCCTTTATGTGACTAGGGTTTGCATGTAGGTGAATGTGTAAGATTTTAATTGTTGCTAATGTGTAAAATATCCTCTACCATGGCTACTAATTATCATTTAATATTTATTTTGATTCCTTTATATAATGTGTGTTTTTAATTAGTTATGGATAAATAGGCCATTAATTAATTATCCTCTACCATGAAATTGGAATGGAGTTTGCATGAAAGGTAGTGGATGAAATATTAAATGTTGCTAATTGTTTTATGTGAAATTGTTTATTTGAACCAATTAATTTATATTTTAAAATATTTATGCATTAATAGTCAATTAATTAACTATCCTCTACTACCATAGTGCGTGTCTCAGGTATATACAATTATTCTCGAGTAATATTCTTTCTTTGGTTATTTTGTTTCTATAAGATGGACTACAGGAACTCTTGGATGTATGGTTCGTTAAGACACGACGCTCTTTTCCGTGATGAGGTGGACAAATTCATCAAAGCCGCAGAGAAGCATGCAGCGACGTTGAAAGAGAATAGCGACACGATTATTTGTCCCTGCAAAGATTGCAAGAACCTTATTGCATTTCGAGATGTGAGTACCATCAAAGAACATCTTATTAGAAGAGGATTTGTTCCGGACTACACAGTGTGGATTCATCATGGTGAAACAAAGGTTTGTTGATGATGACAAATGACGATGATCTAGTGATGAAGCTGAAACCCAAGCATACTTGTCCCGATTCACATACGATCTTGAGCAACAAATGGATCGTGACTATGGTAATCAACAAGGTGGTGGCTTTGGCAATGAACAAGGTGGTGGCTTTGGCAATGAACAAGGTGGTGATGATGCTGGTGGTGCCAGCAATGATGGCGAAGCACGTGAGGGGGATGCAGATGACGGTGACAACTTGGACGAAATGCTTGGGGCCTTTGGACCAGAAATATTAGAAAAGAGCAAGAGAGGTCTAGAAAATCTTGAGAGGGTGACAAAAGCATCGAAGAAGACCGTATGATGCCTTTGAGAAGGGTTGTCCAACATACTACTCACAATCGCTACGCTTTTGTGCTTGAGCTACTCATCCTGAAGGCTAAGTACGGCTGGTCGGACTGCAGTTTCGATGATCTGTTGTGCCTCATGTCACGGTTGCTCCCACGGCCAAACACAGTTCCCGCCAACACATACCAAGCGAAGAAGGTTATAAGTCCACTCACATTGGGGGTTGAAAAATCCATGCATGCCCCAACCATCGTATCCTTTTTCGACGTGGCACATCGTTCGAGACTTTAGATACATGTCCTAGGTGTGGGGCTAGTCGGTCACAAGAACAATGACCTTCAAAGTGGGGTGGAAGCCTCCACAGAAAGAGGAAGAAGGGTGGGAAGAAGGTGGTGCAAGAATCTCAGCCCCTAGAGGAAACTCCATTAGGCAACGATATACAAATAAGAAAGAATTCCTACCTTGGTTATGTGGTACTTGCCGTTGATCGACCGCTTAAGGCGTATGTTCCTAAACCCTAAGGAAGCCGCACTGATGACATGGTGGGATGATGAGCGCAAGGTGGATGATGATACGATCGCACACCCGGCTGATTGTAGCCAGTGGCAAGCGTTCGATGCCAAGTACAAAGCAGAATTTAGTGATGACCCACGGAATGTACGGTTCGGCTTGAGCACCGATGGAATGAATCCCTTCAATGAGAGGATGACCGACCACAGCACATGGCCAGTCATCTTGACCATGTACAACCTCCCAACATATTTGTGTCAGAAGAGGAAGTACCTTCTCCTCACCATTCTTATCTCCGGCCCCAAACAACCAGGCATTGATATAGACGTGTTCTTGGAGCCTCTGATGCAAGAAATGGAGAAGCTATGGAGGTATGGGGAGCCGATGTACGATGTGTTCCGGCGGGAGGACTTCATATGCAAAGCAATAATATTTGTTACTACCAATGATTACCCACTACTGCTTGCCTCTGCTCGGGCAGTTCAAAGGCAAGACCGGATGCTTAGTCTGCTTGGATGGTACTAAATGGGTGTTCCTAGATGGATCCAGGAAGATAGTTTACATAAGGAACCGACGCTTCTTAAAGACAGGTCACAAGTACCGCAGCAAATTATACCTAAGATACTATGGCAACATCCCGGAGGATGAACCCCCTCCAGAGA
Organism: Miscanthus lutarioriparius; assembly: GCA_904845875.1. NCBI lineage: Eukaryota > Viridiplantae > Streptophyta > Magnoliopsida > Poales > Poaceae > Miscanthus > Miscanthus lutarioriparius. The sequence goes on from CAJGYO010000014.1 coordinate 7,669,172, forward strand.
GACGTCATAATGGAGAACATGTGTTCAGAATGGTCCAAAACATACACGTCGTCTATGGAAAGAAGAATCCGGATGGAACGATCAGAGATAGAAGCACACCTCCCATCGAAGGTGTACCATTCAAGAAGCAATCGATCTTCTTTCAGTACCTACCTTATTGGCTAGACTTGGAGGTCCCACATGCCATTGATGCGATGCACGTGTAGAAGAATGTCTTTGAGAGTCTCATGGCTACCTTGATGGAAACGGGCAAGTCAAAGGATGGTCTCAGATCACGGAAAGACATGGTGCAGCTGAACGTGATGCGGGAGCTTTGGCCGGTACAGCAGGATAATGGCAAGTACAGTCTTCCCGCGGCTAGCTTCAACCTAACCCTAGAAGAGAGGAGAGCTATATGCAATTTCCTTAGGGGGGTCAGAGTGCCGACTGGGTTTTCGGCGAACCCGAAGAAGCTAGTGTCGATGAAGGACCTATCATTAACATACTGCAAGGCTCACGATTGTCATGTGATGCTGACAGTGTTCCTACCAATTGCAATCAGGGCTATAAAGCCAGAGTTCCTAAAGATGGCCATCACCCGCATGTGCTACTTCTTTTCGAAGATCTCACAGAAGACGATTCGCAGGCAAGAGCTGAGTGACCTACATGAATTCATGGTGGAGACCCAGAACCAGCTAGAGATGTGTTTACCTCCCGCTTTTTTTGATATAATGGTACATCTCATGATTCACCTGGTACATCAGATCGAGGCGCTGGGCCCTAGCTTCTTGCATGAAATGTGGTCCTACGAGCGGTTCATGTCGGTTCTAAGCCGATACGTGCATAACCGAACACACCCAGAGGGCTCCATGATAGAGGGTTACAATTCCGAAGAAGTCGTCGAGTGCTGCCAAGAGTGGCTAAAAGTACAGAGAGGGATTGGTAATCCCGATTCTCGTCACAAGGGAAGGCTAGCTGGGAAGGGCACAAGTGGTAGGAAAGTGTTCCTTGACAATGATTACAGAGAGGTGAGTCGGGCGCATTACAGTGTCTTGCAGAGTATGGCAGTGATGCAACCGTACATTGATGAACACATGGCTATCATTATGGCCGAGAGGAATGGCCGTTCAGATGATTGGGTCATGAAACAGCATAAGCAACGCCTGACATCATGGTTGAAGGACCAGAACATACAGCCTGGAGAAACCATAGATTCTATTACCATCAGTCGGTTGGCGGCCGGGCCATCGAAACAGGTGACGTCTTGGAATGCTTATGACATCAATGGGTACACATACTATACCGACACAAAGGACAGGAAATCTGTGAATCAGAACAGCGGCGTCCGAATAGAGGCTCTCGACGGAGTGGGGCGAAAGGTCCTGTACTTTGGCATAATTGAAGATATATGGGAACTTGACTATGGAAGGGATATAAAGGTGGCCCTATTTCGATGCCGCTGGATCAAGCAACATCAATTCAATGAGATCGGACAGAGAGTCGTCGACCTCCAGAATGTAGGCTACCAGGATGACCCTTGGGTGCTCGCTGAACGTGTCGCGCAAGTCTTCTATATGCCCGACCCGCAAAGTAACCTCCCCCCAAAGAAGAAGACAAAGCACGTGGTGGCCTCCGGGAAACAACATATCATCGGAGTTGATGGCGTGGACGATGTTGAAGCTTACAATAAGTGCAATGAGATGCCGCTATTCACAAACTTTTGTAAGAAGATCGAGGCTGTGGAAAAGAACCTGCCCAAAGATGTATTGCCATGGGAACGAAAAGGTGTCAAGGGGAAAGTTATCACGGTGGGCTAGCTAGTTTATGTAAGTGTGTCTGTGTTCATAAGACTACATTCATGTATGTGTATGTGAGACTACATTCATGTATGTAAGACTACATTTATGTATGTGTGTTTGAAACTACATTTATGTGTGTGTTTGAGACTACATTCACGTATGTTTGTGTGAACAATGTGTACTAATAATTTATCAAATTATGAAATTACCAAAATAAAAGTTGTCAATATATACATATGAAAAGTTTGAGCAATTTAAATTTTGAATTAAAAAAAATGCATCTTCGGATTAAGATTTTGGTACCCCAAATGATTTCAGCTGAAAAGGTGATAAATACCAAAGTTGAATAACTCATCAAGATCTACAACTTTTGTATTGGTCATTTCTTCATATGACAAAGTGGTAATGATATTGTTCACAAATGTGACACATCTCTTGTAAGGTTTTATAAACTATGTCAGACATGTGTAAGATTAGTGAACAATGTGTGCTAAGAATTTATCAAATGAATAAATGATCAAAATAAAAGTTGTAGATATTAATGAGTTGAACAACTTTGGTATTCATCACTTTTTATGTTGAAATCAATTTGGGTCTCAAATTTTGGTTCGAACTTGTCGTTTTTCACAATTTCAAATTTGAAAGGTCCAAATTTTGTCAAATGACAAGATGAATAAAATAAAAGTTGTAGATATTAATGAGTTGAACAACTTTGGTATTCATCACTTTTTATGTTGAAATCATTTTGGGTCTCAAATTTTGGTTCGAACTTGTTATTTTTTTAAAATTTCAAAATCGAAAGGTTCAAATTTTGTAAAATGACAAGATGACCAAAATAAAAGTTGTAGATCTTCATGACCTCTACAACTTTGACGTTTATCAAATTTTTATTTAAAATCATTTGTTGTCTCAAAATTATTTTAGTAGTTTTGATTTTAATTTTTAAAATTTAAATTTTTTTTCAAATTTTTAAATGTTCAATTTTGCAATTTTAAACTGTTGTAGTTGTTTTAGTTATTGTATATGTAAATATATCTATAAAAAAATAAATATAAAATTTTGTATTGTATTACTTATTATTTACATGTGAATAATTCATTTTGATTTAGAATTTAAAAAAAAATCAACTGTAGGGGCGGCTTATAACCTCAAATAGCCCCTATAGTGGTTAATTCAACCTGTAGGGCGGCTCATAAGGTCACCGCCTCACCGTGGTCTCGAGATATATCAAACCCATTGGGCACTAGAAGCTGAATTTGGGCGAAATTAGTTTGAGACGCCATCAGGCAGTGCTCGCCAGCTCACGCGCTGCCGCCCGCTCGCTCAGCCACCCGCCACCTCGCCCGCTCACCCCACCAAGCGCCGCTCCCCCGCTCCACGCCGCCACCCGCTCTCCCCTTCCTCTCCACCACCACACCATTCTCTCCTCCGCCAGACTACGAGGTGAGGTTAGGGTTTGGGACCACGTCGCTCTCCCGCCGTCTGCATCGCGCATCGCGTCCTCCACCGGCCTCGCCGTCGGCGCCATTGGCGCGGCTCGCTTTCAATCGCCTGGCCCACCGGAACCAACCAGGTCCGTCCCTTCCTCGACCCTCATCTCGCATGCGCGCCCTCCAACGTCGTACTACTTCGCGGCGCTTGGTTTCAGAGGGTCTGATGAATCGGGCCTCCACCGAGTGTGTGGCGGACGATTGTGTGGACTGTGTGTAGTAGCTTCCATGCGCGACATTACTGCAGCTGCGCGCTTTCCGCTGCCGAGCGAGCAAATGTGTCCTCTGCCGCCGCTCGTCTAGCCTAGTTGATTCAGCGCGCGTTTCATCTCGCCTCCCCATGCGCTACTCTCGCTTCGCCCTTTCTCCAATCTCCGGGGGTCCTTCGTGGACAGTGAGCTTGCCACCATGTGCCTTCGGCAACATCGATTAATTTTACTAAGATATGTGTTCCTTGTTTTTTAGGCGAAACGCATGCTCATCATCGAAGTTGCATTTATGCGATCACCGTGGCAAAGCTAAACCGGAAAGCCGAGGAACTCCCCGTCGAATCACCTAGAAGTACAATTAAAAGGATGACAATAACATTTGACTATCATGTTCTCCTCCAAAAATAAAAACATCTGATTATAGTGTCACTTTGAAGCGTAATCAATGTGTTGCCACCGCTTGAGTCGCTTTCGGTCGAGAACTATGACTTCGATTTTACATTACTTCTTTCATATGTCCCATCTTGTTTGTTTTGTTGTGAAAAGGAGTCGGTTCATCACCGTTCTTTGAGTGTGTAGTGGCCAAGCAATTGTGGTAGTGGTTTATTTCAGGTCCTTGCAGTGGATCGTGGTAGTGATCTCGATCATTTCTCTCTTGAATGTGTGTGGCTTAGGCGCTTAGTAATAAGAAATATCTAGTTATAAATGTTTTAACTGATATCGCTGCCCTCTGGCGTCTTGGTGAAACTGAAATCTCTTGTGTTTTCGTAACGTCTCTTAGGGGTTATGGCAAATGTATTGCTCAAACAAAGTAGTTCGTAATCTGGGCCTTAAAGTCCAACTAACGAGACAAAGACAGGTGATGTGCCAAAATTTGCAAGACTTGAGGGAGGTAGCAAACAGCCCTATGGGGATTGGTTGGCAAGGAGGTTGCTTTTAACAAGTGCTCTGGTGTGGTTGAAGAAAGGGTGCAAAGAGGAGATGGCTTCGCTTGAAAGCATAACATTTTTCATCGAGTTTCTTATCTCATCGAAGATCTTATCAACACAAGCACATATATCTGGTGTCACCATGTTATTGTTTTGAGCGTTGATACCGCCACTTAAATGTATCCAATGATGGGAATTCAAATTTGTGCGATTACATTTTCTTCCTGCTTTAAACCAGATTTCATTAGTTATTGTCTTGAACGTATGCAAATAAGGATTCCGTTTAGTGTCATTTGATTTACTATTTTTTTATTTCACAAAATGTTCATCACAATTGTCTCTTATAATTAGAAACACAATCTCTTATGCGTCATCTCTTCATCTTCAACATTCATGTCTGTCTCGAGTCCACTTTCATCCCCTCTTGTCTTCTTTACTACTCGCAGGGTTTTCATTGAAGCGAGCGCAAATGGCTGGGCCCCATTTGTGTAATCCGGGAGCGAGTATCCAGCAGGTGAGCACCAGATCTATCTATCACAAGAATTTTACTTCTTCATTGTACTATAGTTTGGATTTTAGTACTGTAGGAGTGCACATTTTATTTCATGGACTTGTTGTTTATGAATTATGCTTAGCGATTAACTTTTCATAACATGGGATAGAAATCAGTTTCAGTTGTTTGGATTTTAGTATGGTCATTGTTGTGTTAGTTGTCTTTTTTTTTCTGGTTTGAGATTGTCACCAATTGCATATTTTAGTTTAAAGGTTAGGAGATTTATGATGAGAGACTTTATGATACTTGTTGTCTTGTTGTCTTGTTTAATCATTACTCGAGGGTTGAGAGACTTTATGATGAAAACCCAGTCATGTCGTGCACGGATAAATCTTTAGGTTTGAGCAAATAGCCAAATAGTATATCGTTAGTGGAAACAAATATCTAAACTCATGCTCTACAAGCAAGTTGCCCTGAGCTTAAATAATGTTCAAGTCTAAATAATGTTGGTCTCTGCAAAGGAAAGAAATAAATTGCAAATGATGGGCATCTGTTCTATATACTTGAAAAACATCTTGTCTGCATAGTCTCTAACAAGTTGCAGGAGAGGTGGCAAAATGAATGCCCTCCTGATTAATCAATAAATTGATTGTACAAAGGTAGCTTAGTTTGTACTTTGTCCTACTTAATATTCATCACCTCTTGATTCAAACTTATTGTTTACATAATTCGTCTTCCTCTTGTGCAATTCACTAACTATTAACAAATAGAAACATGCAATCGTACTTTAGCAAACTGTTATAGAAAAAAAAGTTTACCAATTAGTTAAATGAAGCAACATTATTCCTTCACTATCGTGCAAATAAAGCATCCCAAGTACTTCTAGATTTCATGTAAATGGCAATAGAGCTGAAATTGTGTGAAATAGATGTAATCTCTCTTTTTTTAACAGCATGATAGACAACTATACTACAGAAAAAAGAATGTAGAATTAGGACTGAATGTGTTCCTTCCTACCGCTTGCTTGCAAAGTTCACTCTACTGTTTGTTGCAAACCTCACTATTCTCCAGCTTTTCAATGGTTAAATGCTTCCCTCTCGTGGTTGGTTCCTTTAGAAAGGATTCTACATTTCATCAATTGATAGCAGTTAGCAAACAAATGCACTTTGTATATTTTATAATTAATCACTACATTTCTGCCGAATAGCATAGGCCTCCTCTGTAGCCTAGTGGTGTTTATTTCAGCTGCTAGCTGCAAAAGATTCTCCTCTGTAGCCTTAACAATGGCTAAGCCCCCGCAGATGATTCCAAGTTCCAACAATTATCAATTAGTTTTAGTATATATTCATCTCATGCATCCAACGAAAACATGGGCTTGGTAATCGGCGGGTGATGGCTGTGACCTTCATCATTGAGCTCATCTTCGCCGGTTCTCGGACTGTAGGAGAATCATTCTATTCTTTTTTCGGACATCTACACGTATTGACATGAGGGGTTGTTTATGGTGACTGTCAATCTTAGATCTGTCTGCACTTATAGGGATAAGCTGTACATATATGTATACGAGTGTCTCAGTATTTGTCTTTGAGATTCATTAAAAAACTATACACTTTACATGTACTACTACTACTACTACTACTAGTACTACAAGTACTAGTAGTACTACTACTAAAGTACTACTACTACAAGTAATCCAAAGGGTTCCTTTAGACCGCTTTCAACTACTACTACTACAAGTACTACTATTACTACCAAGACTACTACAAGTACTACTACTACTAGTACTAGTACCACTACTTGTACCACTAGTACTACTACTTCTACTACTTATACTACTTTTTTTTCTTGCATCTCTTAGAACAAGGCACGAAATGTCGCGAACATCAAAGAGTGCATCTCGATGCCCCGTGAATGATGAGCAGCCATCCCATGGAGACCAAGAACTAGATGATCAGCTTACTCAGGAGCAGTTCGATAACGAGTTAGAAAAGGGTCTAGAAGTGATGCTTACTCAGGAGGACCTTGTCGATGATGATGATCTAGTGGGGGGAGCCCAGGGAAGAGAAGGCGGAGAGGATGCCCAACGCGAAGAAGGGGATGATGATGAGGATGACGACACCTCATCAGGGGGATATGTAAGTCCCGAGGATCCTTTCCCACTAGAACCCAGACGGAGGCCAACGGAGGACGAGTTGGACAAGGATTTTGATCCGAACGATGAGGTACGGATAAAGCCTTACAAGCTTGTAAATTTGGCTAATGCTATGGCTATATGTTACCTCTGCTAACACTTTTGACCTGCCGTAAACACAGGTCGTCCCTACTCAACCTCAGAAAAGACGACGTCGGCCTCCGGCTCATCTTGCCGGACAATATGTAGCGGGGCAAAGGAGATCAGAGGAAGGAGCCACAGATACTCACAATGAGGCCTCCGCTCCACAACCTCAGGACACAACCACGACTGAGACTGCCCAGCCAAAGAGGAAACGAGGGGGGATTAGAAAGCCAAACCAATATCACGACAAGGCATGCTATGTGATAACGGAGGTCGGGCCAGACGGGCAGATCCTTGAGCCATATACATACAGGGCGAAATTCCGTAATCACATCGGGTTTGTAGTTAGAGATAAGTTGAACCCAGCTATCCGTGGCTGGAATCTTGTACCTATGAGCCAAAAGGTAGACCTATGGGAGAAGCTGAAGCAGAACTTTAGGTTTCCGGAGGGAACGCACGAGTTGGTACAAGAAAATGCTTTTAAGATAATGGGGCAGAGCTTCCGACGTTGGCGGTCGGATCTGAACAAGAACTTTATCCAACAGAAGTTAACTCCTTTCCACGAGTATGGCAACATAACTCCTAGTCAATGGGAGGAGCTCGTGGCTGAGAAGACTTCAGAGGCATCATTGGCCCTCAGTGCCCGTAACAGCGAGCAGGCGAAGAAGAACCAACACTACCCTCGTCTAGGCCCCGGTGGCTACGCTGGCAAGCAAGAGGTCTTTAGGAAGATGGACGCAGAGGCCGAAGCTGCCGGGAATACGGAAGTGCCGAAGTTGAAGCCACGCCTCAAACAGTGGATATACGCGAGGAGTGTGGATTCATCCGGTAGTAGCCTCCAGTTTGCTAAGCCGGAGACCGGAGAGGTGGTATCAAAGATACTGAAACTTGCTGAAGACAAGGAGAAGGGCGCATTCAACCCTTCCAGAGAGAGGGACGAGCTTACCGTTGCCTTGGGAAACCCCGAGCACACAGGACGCACCAGGGGGCTAGGGAAGAGGATGTCCTGGAAGCACGGATTCATAGAGGAGAGGCACATGTACAAGAAACATGGCAGAGACCGAGAGTCTAATCTTGAGCGCCAAGTGAAGGCTCTATTTGAAAAGATGTTGGTGGAGAAAGGACTGTCTACGATGGAGCCACAGACACTAATGGGCCCGCCCGGAGAACTGGCGGTAGTTGGCAGCCCTCCGGATGTTCCCAGCAGTCAAGGTTCCAATGCAACCGGAACCCCCGTCGATCGCATACGGGCACCAACCAGTTGCAAATTGGTGGTTCTGATGGGCGAGCAAAACGTGATCATTGAGGTGGCAACGGCGTGGCACATCCTCCAGTGACACGTGGCACAATAGGGACATCCCGCAGGACTACACTCAGGTCGAGGTGCATACCGTGAAGCCCGAGTTCATGACTTGGAAGATAGAACACCCTACTCCCGAGGGGCTCGTGTTACTCGGAGATGTCATGAACCAGTTCATCCTCTGGCACAGACGGGACATTGTATTGACCGAGTCTTCACCAACTCCGACTGAAGTTCATCCTCTGGAGCGACCCATCGAGGACGAGGAGGTATACTCACCGACCCATGACCATGACCACCACACGCTAGATACTTCTCCACCTCGTCACGATCATCAAGGGCATGATGACATGCCACATCCTTCTCCACCTCGTACCGAGCATGGGCATGATGACATGCCACGTCCTTCTCCAGCTCGTACCGAGCAAAGGCATGATGAGATGCAACATCCTTCTCAACAAGCGCAGCCGATACATGAACAACAAGTGTCTCATGAACAACAATTGCCTCGTGAACAGCCGATACGTGAAGAACAAGTGGCCCCTGGAGCAGGTGATGCACAAGTTGACAAGGACGTGCCCGAATGGGAAGCTCGAAACAAAATCCCAATCAAGATAAGGCCATCGTATGTGGGCATTAATGACGTCTCGTCGGTGCACAAGTGGATGGCCCATGACCAGTTCAAGACTAAGAACCAAGTAAAAGAATTCAGAGCACCAGCTTCTGAGGAGGGCACCACTAGCAAACTGCACAAAGGGTTTAAAAAGTATCCAGCTGTTGATAACCTCAAATGGTCAAATGATTGCCCAGATAAATATGAAAAAGGCAAGAACTTCCTACCAAACCGAGTCATACAGTGCTTGCCACGTGGAATGAGAAAGTTCCACGATTGGTACTTGCGTGCTCAGATAACAGAATTAGAAATCTTACAAGCATGGATCCCTGCTGGCACATTTGGAGCCCCAGGTGGGCAAATTGCCGTTGAGTTTAAGGATATCCAGGCATGCTTTCACCTCGGACGAATGGAAATGAATCTAATTCGCATGTGGTGCCTGTAAGTCCTTGCCCTCTCTATATGATATGAATGTAATCTTTTGATTTTGTTGTAACTAACCCGCGCCGTGATTTATAGAATGCAAGCGGACTTTGTGAGAAAGAGGCCAGCTCTGAAACACGGGTATATAGACCCTTCACCTATAGCATCAACAAATTTTAATTACCCTAAAGAGTGGAAACTAGATTGCAAAGAACTAGGAGGTGGAAAGACACTTAAGGAAAAAGAGGATATCAGGAACAAGAAAATATTGGAAGAGTCCCTCAAGGTTGCGGCATACATTGCCCTATGTTTTAAAAATCTCCAACAACACGATAATATATGGATACCATACCACTTCAAGTAAGTTCGACTGTATACTTAGCTTTGTTCAATATACTTTGTTCGATGCAAAAGAGCTTATGTGTTCTTTCTATGACTAAATTCATGCAGCGATCACTGGATTTGCATAGGCGTCTGGCTCTCACATAGCATGGCATGGGTCTTTGATTCAGCGGATTCCCCAGTCGAGACATACAAAGACTTCATAGCGATTGTCAAGACGTATACATATCGACAATCCTTATTTTAGCTACTATGTTTGTATACATACTTGTAAGGTTCAATGTGGGATACTAACAAGTTGCATTTGCTAAAACCATTGGAACAGGGCATTCAGGCACTATGTCCAGGAACATAAGGGGAGGCATCATCCAAATAGGAAGGAAAAGTTGTATGTCAAAACTCTATGTGCGGTAAGTGTCATTTACTTTGGTACTCCATATATTACGTGTCTGTCAATAGTATTACTTAACGTCTCCATATGCAAAACACACAGTGCCCCAAGCAGAAGCCTGGGAGTCTACATTGTGGATACTACACATGTATTATGATGAGTACCATCGGTGGCTACAATAGAAATCCCAATCTGGTAAGTTTGAACCTCTTCGCTCGTAGTATGAAAAATTCGCATATGTTGTGATATAGTAAACCTAAACTTGTTCTCTTGTAGTTGGAGAAAGATAAAGACACGAGAAGGAACCCATACAAGGATGACGAGCTCTTAGAGATGGTCGGCGACCTTTGCAACTTTATAATGGACCAGATTGTGTACCATAAAGGCACTTACCATCATCTTCTTTCCGACTTAGGTAGTAATCCTCTATACCAACACCTTCGTGAGACTGATAGGCTAGCCCTAGGCCGTTGATGACAATGTGGACTTATGGTATGGTTTGGATCAGACTTTGGAACGGTTTGGACTTTGTTTTGCACGTGGACTTATGGATTTCTTAATGGACTATGTTATAATGATTGACTTCATAATGGACTATGTTGTAATGATGGACTTTTGTGAATTATGACTTGTGATGATGTTCTAATTAATGGTCTTGTGTTTGTGGATGTATATATGTATATTTGTGGCGGCCAGATTCGAATTTGAATTATATATATATATATGGTCAGATTTGAATTTGAATTTTTTTTTTTTTTTTTGCCTGAAAATCCACTGTAGGGGCGGTTCTTGATTGAACCGCCCTTACAAATACACACAGCAGGGGCGGCTGGTGATACAGCCGCCCTTACAGAAGTCCACTACAGGGGCGGCTGATATTACCAGCCGCCCCTACAGAGGTCACTGTAGGGGCGGCTGAAAACACAAGCCGCCCCTATAGAGGAACTGCAGGGGCGGCTGAAAACACCAGCCGCCCCTACAGAGTGCACTGCAGGGGCGGCTGAAAACACCAGCCGCCCCTACAGAGAAACTGCAGGGGCGGCCAGGAAACCGCCCCTACAGAGGCACCCTCTATAGGAACACCCTGGGAAGGGCGGTTGGCGTAGCCGCCCCTACAGAGGCTCTAGAGCCGCCCCTACAGTTAAATTCTGTAGTAGTGTCAATGGCGCCTGAACTGAGTATTATGCCAACTGGTGACATGTCACTGGCTTTCTACTCAATGAATCCTGTGTTTTGTGCAGACATATGAACAGCTATCATTACTTTTGCACCTGAGCACTTTTAGTACAAGAAGCTAGCTAGGCAACATGAAAAAATAGACAAAGGTGTGACATGCTTTAGGAGTATTTGTGCTTTTTTACAAGAGTATCCGTTGAGCTTATTAACTGATAGGATAGGGGAGCTAGCTGTCTCTTCGTATTTCATCGCAGCAAGTAGTGGCCGGAGCTCAGTTTGGCCTCCACTGGGCTCCGCCCCTATTTATGACACCACCGCCGGTTCATGCTTCAACCCAGTGGCGGTACTCATGAGAGCACAATCGAAACTGTAGTTATTATTATAACGCACCCAAGAATTATAATGCACCAGAGAATTATCATTGCCATCACATTTCTTACAAGATAAGATATGAGTACATCATAACTAGAAAACCATATATACATCTTATCTTACTATTGCTAATTGGAGGCTCACAAGATAAGATATATGAGTACATCATAATTAGAAAACCATACATACATCTTATCTTACTATTGCTATCTTTTTGAAACACTACTATTGCTAATTGGAGACTCACAAGATAAGTTATATGAGTACATCATAATTAGAAAACCATATATACATCTTATCTTTCTATTGCTAATTGAAGGCTCTACGTTAATTTTCACTATGCGCTAAAAAAATAAATCCTAGAAATTCGTTGGAGCATTCACATTAATTCTCAGCAGACCAGCTATAAAAAGATAAATTCTAACATTTAATTTGGTAGACTCTAATAATCATCATCTCCAATAATTTGGTAGAAGAAATCAGTTGTTTGGATATATGATTCATAAATATATGCAGCGATGGTAGGTGGATCCATCGGTGGAGAATATAGCAAACTGGCAGTACGTGGATCCAACGATGGAATACACTACCGAGTCAAGGAAAAAACTGGCAGTAGTGTTACATTTTCACTAACGGATGAAGCCAAAAATCGGCAGTAACTGTCCAGTGGTTTTCCAACTATCACTGTCGGGTTATAGCTTTAACCGATAGTGATATGTCTCTTTGCTGCCAGTTCATAAAGATCATCAAACATTTATCTATCCCAGGCCTACGAACCGATAGTGAAAAGCAATCACTGCTGGCTCTAGCACAACTGCAAGTGATGCTCCGGCAGTGATTTCCTGTTCTGGAATAGTGTGCCAATACAACTTCTCATGATGGAATAGTGCCACTCCTATTCTTGTTGCTCAGTATGAGCCCTCTTTCCTAACTAGCCGGTCTAATTCCATGCACATCTTCTCTTGTATTTGCAGGCATTTCAATTTGCCATCGCACTTGTTTATGCTCCCTTCGTTCTTTACGTGACCAAAACATACACTCATAGCTGGATGGAAAAGCTACAGATGTTGCCACTCTGCATCATTGCTGTTGCAGCACCAATGCTTTGGGCGATCATGATCTGGAAAATATCATGGATAGATGCAGAGGTAAACAAAAATTTCTTGTTTCTTGAAAATTTTTGCTAATCATATATACATGCCACGTCCGTTGTACTCCGTTATACTACATGGAATTGGAATGCCATCGATTAGTAGTATGTGTTCCAGCACAAGTTATCATCAATTAGCTCGCTCGTACTACCTCGTATGATGCAGTTTCAGCTAGCTAGCTACTAGCACTGAGGCCTTGTTTAGTTCCCAACCAAATTTCTAAAAAATACCACAATAGCCATCACATCGAATCTTACAATACGTGCATGGAGCATTAAATGTAGACGAAAAAAAACTAATTGCACAGTTTGGTGGGAAATTGCGAGATGAACGTTTTGAGCCTAATTAGTCCATGATTGAACACTAATTGCTAAATAAAAACGAAAGTGCTACAGTAGCCAAATTTTCAAAATTCGCAAACTAAACACAGCCTGATATGTACTACTAGAGAGAGAAAGAAAGTAGTAACAGATTTGGATCCAACAGTTTATTCAGTTATTATTAAAAAATACGTTACATATATGAAAAAAATATCAACAGTTAACACATTAATTGAGACGAGAACTTTAGCTATCTAAAACATTTTATATGTTGACACATTACAAATCGAGTGTGTATATTATACTAACTCGAATAAAAGTATATTTCATAATTGAGAAGGCCTTCAAATAAAACACGTAGCTGTCACGTATATTGAGCATATAAAGTGGCCACGTAAAGTTTCATGTAAGCACGTATATTTTCATGCACGTTGGACACATACACATAAATTTCACGTTTGCTTGAGCACATACGTGTGGTACGCGTTACTTAAATAAAAAATTGGTACTTTATGTTAATTAAATTATACTATATCTAAAGTTGCAAAAAAAGATTTACCACATCACGTATGCATCAATTAGATCTAAAAAATCTTTATATCTATAACTTTCTTGATTTATCATATTTTCCAAAATAAAAAATTAAATAAATATATATTTCATGTATCACCTTCTAAAAAGTAAATGAACAGCTCATAGCCATTTAGGAGTATCACAGCAAAAACCAATTTAAGCTCATTGTGCGCATTTTGGTTTTACTCTATTCAGCTCACCTGTTGATCTACGGTTTATCTTTTCCGCAGGAAAGGGGGGAGGGGGGGCAGAGGAGGGATTATGATGCGACTGCAGCGATAGGCAAATTTGGGATGTTAGAGTGAATCAAATTATAGTTCGTCTGTGCATTTCTATAAAACTATGATGTCACTGTCAGAGTGAATCAGGTTATATTGAGTGTTCGAGTTACAACCTTTAGCTTCTTGATCGCTCCCCAATGTGAATGCAGGGGATGTTAAGAGTATATTGGGATATCTCCGGATATCGTAGATTACTATATGTGTGTTATCTCTATGGGAGGCTTTTTGCCCTCCAAACAATGTACCATGTGAAAAATACTGCCGACAACGCTAATTTCTGGATGTGCTAATCCATACTGTAACGTGGAACTGTGTTCAATCGGCATAGCGCATAGAAGGCTCTATGAAGACACCAAAGAAAAAAAATATCTTCAGTGGAACTTTTAGCTTCGAAATAAGTTTAAGCGTGCTTGGCAGTGCTACGAACAGCGCTGTAGCTGCAGCACCTACTCAGCTGCTGCAAGGGTGGCAAAATCTACAACCAGTAGTCCTAGCAGCTGCAGCGCAAACAGCTCTAAAAATAACAGCCAGGTTGACAATGTTGACAATGTTTATGTACATCAGGGCTCAAAACTTTTTTTCACCAAGAATCATATCGATGTGGGGGACCTTCCGATTAGCCAAGCTGTCCCCGTTCATCCATCACGAGTAGAGAACAGACTTTCGGATTACATCGTTTTTTGGCTTTAGTCCCGATCATTTTTGGGCCCGGGACAAAAGAGAGGATTAGTCCCGGTTAAAGCCACCAACTGGGACTAAAGTCCCTTGCCCAACGGCTAGAGTCGTAGGCTTTTGCAGGAGGGGATCTCTAGTCTCGGTTGGAGCTATTAGTCGTGACTAAACCTTTAATCCCAGTTGGTGGCTCCAACCGAAAGAGGATGACCTGTAGTCCGGGTTTGAACCACAAACCGGGATTATATGTCCCGAGCTATATACTTTCTCCATGAATGATTTGAAGATGCACCCTTTCAACCCAAAGAGAGACATCTCAAACCCAGTAAGCATAATGAAGGTGTCCAACATGTTCTTGTCAGGGAAGACTGTAAGGTATTCCTGGTGATCCATCTTCCTGACTTTGAAATCCCAATCTGATCTCACTAGGTGCTTCAGCTCTTTATCCACTCTTTCCTCAGAAGCTTCACCTTCAAGTATGGTGAGCAAGCCTGTAGTTGCGGCCTCCTTGGCCCTAGCCTCTGGTATATTGAGAGAATAAAATCCATGACCCGGGATCCCAAATCCAAACTTCTGTAACTTCTTCAAGTTCACAAGCTTACGGTCAACCGCCATGTGGCCTCTACCTTAGCACTTGTAACACACAGTCTCCTTGGTACATTCCGACTGATGATGACCAATATCCAGGCAATGAAAGCATTTAACCTCAGAACGATTGAAGGGTTTCACGCATGTTGAAGGGACTGCGCCTCCCTTCTCTCGGTGGTTATCTCTCCATGATTAATGGCTCGATGGTCAGGGCGATTCCCGGCTGCCTGAAGATTTGGCCTCCAATTTCCCTGATTGTTTGGGTTCCAAGCCCCCTGATGCACATCATTCCAGCCTCCTCTCTGAGATTGGTTTCTTCCAAGATCATTCCTCCTAGGATTGTATGGCTTGTTGCCACAAAAACGCTCTCGACCACCTTGGATCTGGCTTCGACCATCATACCTTCCCCTGAAGCTTCCACCATCCGCCAGCCCAAGATCTCTGCCGCCGCCCCTTTGTAGTTGGCGACGTAGGTCATGTTCCTCGAGCTCTCCCCCAAGAAGGTCGTCCTCCTCCATCCACTCCTCCTGCCGACGTTTGCCTAGCGGACGAGCTGGATCTCTTGCCATCTTGGTGATTTCAGTGAAGGATTTGGTTAGGGATTGGTGTGGAGGAAGCGCCCGAACTCTACGGGAGGTATGCCTATAGCAATCTAAAGGACGGGCAGGGTGACAAATATCCAACGTGAGCCTTCCTCTCGGGATCCAAAACAACCTAGGGCCTGGCCTAGTGGCCTAGGAGTGATCAAAGCGAGGGTCCTGGCCCAGGTGAGTGCCTTTGTCCTGAACCGGCTTCATCAGGAACTCTGAAAGCTTCCCTTCCAGGGGAGACATCCAAAGAGCACCCACCATTGAGACGCTAGAGTTCCGTTGTTTGCTAGAATTCAGAGGATCACCATGACCCTCTAGGAGCATCTAGCGCAAGCATTATGCCCATCGCCTCTTTGAGCCTATTGCAAGCGTCCACTAGTTCCCCCCAATTGGAAGTCAGTCCGTTCGAAGAACAGGTGGTGCTTAATGTCTGCCACAATCTGCTCTTGGACGCGATGCTCCCCTCTATGGGTCAATGGGTGATAGCCAGAATCATCTGAATCCAATCACGGAACTAATTTGGAGCCAGAGTAAGTCACCGAGGAGCACCCTTGCCGTGGTGAATCCCCTGCTCAATCGATGGCCATGCCTCCCCGACGATGTTGAAACTGTCCCCATCTCATCGGAGGTCCGAGCTGCTCCCTCCCTGATGCCCTGAATCCCCAAATCTCTGGTAGCCAACTCCCCTAAACCCAAATGAGAGCTACCCTCGCGGGGGATGACTTATCGATGTTTTCAGTGCGCCAGGCATCCCTTCGAACCTCTGCCGAAGACGGGCGAGGAGCAGCCATCGAGCCAGCCGCCGGAGAGCAAGCTATAGCCCGGTCCACCACCGCCGCCGTGGGCGGAGGTGGAGTCACCTCCTGGTCGCCCTGCGGGGAGGGAGAGCGCTGACTCATTTTTCCCTCGATAGAGCTCGGGTGGAGACGAGATCGAGATCGATGGAGACCTCTGGCGGCATTACGAGTGAACCAAGAGAGAATGGAGGAGGTGAGGTGGTCTTGTTAGGAATCATGGTGTACCTCTCTGTGTAACCGTAGATCCGGGTAAGGCTCCTCGCCTTAGCGTAGTTGGGCCGCAGCAACGTAGACGCCAAGTTCGCCCTGGATGCCGCCTCGCGGACGTCAGTGCTCGGCACGGTGGTGAGGAGGCGAGGTGGCGATCCAGTGGACCGGTGGTGACCCTGCAGAGGCGACGGCAGTGTGGTGGGGCATCCCATCGCCGGCAGCACACTATAGATCGGATTAGGGTTTCTATCGGTGGGATCATGGTGGCTCAGACCAACCTCGTGACTCGAGCCGTGTTCCCCACCTATCTTTATATGTGCTGTGCGACAGGGGCCCACCAACCTATTAGGGTTGGGCGCCCCCGATCAAGGCACAGAGGCAAGGGCTTGGGCCTATTGGTGGAGATCAACTAACATTCTCCCCCTTGATCTCCTTCCATCTTTCAATTTCATATCATTTACTTTTGTTCATTCCTTTACAGATTAGCGCATAGAGCATGTCTTATCGTCATGGTCCATTACCGATAGATTTAACAGCTACAACACACTACTCTGTTCTGAAATAGATACTTATCTTTGGGCCTTCTTTTGTTCAGGAATTTTAGGCTTTCCCTTAAACCCATGCTAGCTACATGTTCTCTGAACACCATGTTGTCTGAACACGTTGGGTGGTAAGCCTTTTGTAAGCGGATCTATGAACATCTTTTCTGTACTTATATGCTCAAGACTTATGACTTGATCCTGGACTTTATCTATCACAACATGATACTCTATGTCAATGTGTTTGGCAGCACCACTTGACTTATGTTGTGAGCATACTGTACTACCAGATTATAATCGTAGTATAACTTAAGTGGTCTATAGATGTCGTCAACCACCTTCAAACCGGGTATGAACTTCTTTAGTCAGTTCACCTACCCCGTTGCCTCATATCACGCTACAAACTATCATACATTGTGGACGATGTAGTGACGGTTTGCATTTGAGCTTTTTCATGAAATAGCTCCCCTTTTCGAGAGTGAATACTATCCCGTCGTGGATTTTCTATCATCTCTCACATAATCAGAATCTGAATTTCCCACTATGTGGAGTGAATCAGATCTTCTATACGTCATCATGAGGCCTTTCGTTCCTTGTAAATAATGCAAGACTTTCTTTACCAATTTCCAGTGTTCTGTTCCAGGATTGCTCTGGAATCTGCCAAGTAACCTGGTAACAAATGCCAAGTCAGGACGCGTACATACTTGAGTATATTGTAAGCTTCTAATAGCTGAAGCATATGGAACCACTTTTATTTGATTGAGCTCATATTGGTTCCTGGGGCATTGAAAATCCTCATATCTGTCGCCCTTGACTATAGGAGTAGGTGAGGGACTACATTTGTGCATACTGAATTTCTTTAAGATTCTTTCTATGTATGCCTTTTGTGACAGTCCTAATACCCCTTTTCTTCTATCTCGGTGAATCTCGATCCCTAGAACGAACGAGACTTCACCAAGATCTTTCATATCAAGTTTTGAGGACAAAACTTCTTTGTCTCCTGTAGTAGACTGACATCACTACTAGCAAGTAAGATATCATCCATGTACAGGACAAGAAAGATAAAGTTCCCATTCTTAAACTTTACATAGACAGAATTGTCCTCTATATTCTCTTTAAAACCCAAAATTCTTTATTGTCTGATCAAACTTCAAGTACCACTGTCTTGAAGCTTGTTTTAATCCATAAATGGATTTCTTTAGGCGGCATCCCATTCGTTCTTTTCCTTCCATGGCAAAATCTTTCAGTTGTGCCACATAAACATTTTCCTCTAAGTTTCTGTTGAGAAATGCCGTCTTTACATCCATCTGATGTAATTCTAAATCGTAATGTGCCATTAATGCCATCATGATTCTGAAGGAAACTTTACATGAGACTGGAGAAAAGGTCTCATTGTAATCAATCCCTTCTCTTTGCATAAAGCCTTTTGCCACAAGTCACGCTTTATATCTCTCTATATTCCCTTAAGAGTCAAGTTTTATTTTGTAGACCCATTTACAGTCTATTGTTTTGGCTCCTTTAGGAATTATATCCAAATCCCAAACTTTATTGACATTCATTGATTTCATTTCATCTTCCATGGCCTCAAGCCACTTTGATGAATGATCACTACTCATGGCTTCTTCAAACGAGGTGGGATCATCCTCCATTTGAAATTTCTTAGTGTTGTATACTTCATAATCAGCAGGAATAGTTGATTTTCTAACTCTTTGAGACATTCTAGGGGGCTTCACATTTGGCACATCTTCTGTTTGAGGCTGCTGTTGCTCCCCCTCATGTGTGGCAATAGGTTCTATAGGATCCTGAAGAACAGGTTCCTCATCGTCATTCATTATTGCCACAGGTGAGATAACAACAGGTGCTGGCACCACAGTATCTAGCACTGTCGGTGCAGCGACAGCAGGTAGTGAGAAAAATGGCTCATGAATCATTGGAGTGGGCGCATACACCCGCTTCACTTCAAGGTCAATTTCTCGAGCTACCATGCTCCCCCTCATCAATTCATCCTCTAGGAAGACAGCGTGTCTCGTTTCCACAAACTTTGTATGTCTCTCTGGATAGTAGAAAACGAAAAACTTTTGACTTTTCTGGGTAGCCAAACAAATGGCAACTTACTGTTTTGGGATCTAACTTCCCAATGTTTGGGTTAAATACTTTAGCCTCAGCAGGGCTCTCCCCCCACACATAAGTGGTTTAGTGAGGGTACTCTACTTGTCCATAACTCACACGGTGTTTTGGACACCGACTTCCTTGGTACTCTATTGAGAATATGAATGGCGGTTTTTAACACCTCCATCCATAGGCTCAACTATAAGGTGGAGTAACTTATCATACTGCGTACCATGTCCATCAGGGTACAATTATGTCTTTCAGCTACTCCATTCTGCTGAGGTTTGCCCGGTGTAGTATCCTGGGGTACTTTGACATTCTCCTATAAGAACCTTGCAAAAGGTCCAGGAACTTAGCCATATGGGGTATGCTGACCGTAGTACTCCCCCATGGTCGGACCTGACTATCTTAATCTTTAAATTGTGTTGATTTTCAATTTTTGCCTTAAATATCTTAAATTTATCCAATGCTTCTTTTCTTTCTTTGATTGGATAAATGTAGCCATAATGGGAGTAATCATCTGTGAATGTTATGAACGAAACATAACCATCCATACTCTTTACAGGAAAGGACCACCGAAATCTATATCAATAATTTGTAGAATTCCTGCGCTTCGTTTGACATCTTTCTTAACTTTCTTTACATACTTTTCTTTTCTGCATTCTCTACATTGTTCTAAATCTGAGAGCTCTAATGGAGGAAGAATATTATTCTTAACTCGTCTTTCTATTCTCCTTCTCGAAATATGGCCTAAACGACAGTGCCATAATTTCAACGACGTATCGTGAGCTCTCTTATGCCAACATTTCTAAAGTAACTCTCTGTCACTCGCTGCTTTATCAACTAGGTAGCGTATGTCTTTGAAGAGCCAGTGAACTGACTCTTTATTCTATCGAGGTACTCGGTGACCGTGTCACACTCTGGGATTGAGCCCACAATTACAGGCTCAATCGTGTTCTTTATCACAACTAAACATTTCTTATTGGCAGTGACTCACTTCCTATACATAAGGGCATAGAACATCTTTTGGGATTCAAAATCCCTCTCTTTAGTTGTCCTAACGGCATCAGCCTCGTTTGTCTCCCTCACCGGTGCCACAGGCTCTGTGGTGCACGGCGAGGTGACTACCCAGTCCACCTTAGACAAGATGAAAACCAGATTAAACCTTTTCTTAACATAAAAATAACACAATTTGCATGCCTTGATTCCAACGTTGGTCAAAATCAAAACATACAACTATTCGTATACACTAATTCTACATCACCGTTGGACAGAAATAGAATTAATGTATAAAATCATTAAAATTCACAATTGTTTTTACACATTAATTCTACATCACTGTTGGGCAGAAATAGAATTAATGCATAAATCATTAAAATTTACAGCTGTTCTTATACACTAATTCTACATCACTGTTGGGCAGAAATAGAATTAATGAATAAATCATTAAAATTACGATATTGTTATTAACAACATTGGTCAAAAAATAACAACATCATAATCATGTCAAAATCTCTTTTTCTCCAATTAAATATCACATTGGTTCAAAATAACTGGAGAATAAACAATTTCTTTAGTAGCGGAAAAATCTCATTTTCTCCAATTAAATATCATGTTGGTTCAAAATAACTAGAGAATAAACAATTTCTTTTGCAGCGGAAAACGTATACTCATTTCTTGAATTTTACCCACAGGGAAAAATTACTTTTTCTATTTTCTTTAAGCCATTAATCAGTTTCCAGGAAATAAACATTTACTGGAAAAAGAAAAACAAAAAATTAATTCATTTCATCACTGTGCATTCAGCCCAGCCAGCAAAATGGCTCGGCCCACTTCCTTTGACCGCGCGCTGCCCGCACCCAGGCCGCAACCTGGGCCTGGGCCGGCAAAGCCGCTCAGCCGCGCGCCCCGCCTGGGCCGAAACTGGCCCGATCAACCGGCGCCGTTCTTTTTGATCCAACGGCCGAGCGGTGAGATCGGCCGATCAAAACCAGCGACGGGGCACCCTCCCCCAAAACCCTAATCATTCACTGCCTCCTTTCCTCTCTCCACTCTCTCACGCCGAGCCGGCGCAGTGCACGGAGGCAGCCAAGACGGCCATCGGCGCCGATGGGGAGGACGCCGCTGGTCGGTGAGCCGGAGCTCGCCCCTCGTGTCGGGTCTCCTCCCCCCTCTCTTTCTCAGTCGCAGCTACCGAGCGAGCGAAACGACGGAGCGGGCAGCCATGGCGCCGTCGCCGGCCCCCTCATCGGCATGCGCGCTCCCTAGCGGTTGAGTGCGCCGCCGTCGAGCGGCCTGGCCGCAGCGCTTCTTTGGCCGAGCCCGGGTGAACAGATCCCCTGGCTCGGTCTTCTTCTCCCCGCGCACCGGCGAGGCCAATAGCGCTGCGCAGCGGCGAGGTAGGCCACCTCTTCCCCTTCTTCCCCCTTCCCCTTCTTCTTTTGGGATTAACCCGATTTGGGGATGGGGTTAAAAATTAGGGTTAGGGTTAGGGTTCGGTTGAACCCTATTCGTGTTTTCTTTTGGTTTGATTCGAGATCTACGAGATTATCCCCCTCCCCTCTTCCCCTTCTTTTCTTTTGAATCTGCTTCTTTCTACGGATTCAACCGATTGGGGTACTAGGGTTAGGGTTTTGGGATTTGCACTTTTCTTTTGATTTCTTTTCTTTTTGGATTTCATCCGAATCGCTTCCCTTCCCCTTCTTCATGCGAGTTAGGGTTAGGGTTCGGTTGAACCTTTTCTTTTGATTTCTTTTCACGGTTTTGATTCCGATTGGGATGAGGATGGGTTAGTTCATCCGAATCAGGTTCACTGTTGTTCTTCCCCTTCACTCAGTTAGGGTTAGGGTTGGGGAACCACTGTTCTTCTTTCCTTTTACTCCTTTCCTTAGATCCAAACTGGATCTATTCTGTTCTTGCCGTGCGCCGGTGAGAACGGCGGTGCAGCATCTTTTCCCCGCGCGGTGGCGGTGGTGACCGGGGTTCTTGTGACATCCGCCACCCCTGATCCCTTTTCTCTTTGCTTTTACTTGGTTAGGGTTAGGGTTACACACTGGCAACCTGGCTCTGATACCATTGTTAGGAATCATGGTGTACCTCTCTATGTAACCGTAGATCCGGGTAAGGCTCCTCGCCTTAGCGTAGTTGGGCCACAGCAACATAGACGCCAAGTTCGCCCTGGGTGCCGCCTCGCGAACGTCGGTGCTCGGCATGGTGGTGAGGAGGCGAGGTGGTGATCCAGTGGATCGGTGGAGACCCTACAGAGGCGACGGCAGTGTGGTGGGGCATCTCGTCGCTGGCAGCACACTGTAGATCGGATTAGGGTTTCTATCGGTGGGATCATGGCGGCTCAGACCAACCTCGTGACTCGAGCCGTGATCCCCACCTATCTTTATATGTGTTGTGCGACAGGGGCCTACCAACCTATTAGGGTTGGGCGCCCCCGATCAGGGCGCAGAGGCAAGGGCCCAATAGGCCGTTGGGCCTATTGGTGGAGATCAACTAACAGGTCGGCCTTGGCCTGCGAGTCACGGCCGCCCCACCGGTTCCGCACCGCTAGCTGCAGCGCCATCCACCTCTCGAACAGCAGGCCGATGCACTCCCCCATTGCCGCCGCCCCCTCCTCGGACAACACTGCCCTGCTACCAGCGCCAGCTGCCGTGCCGGAGGACGAGGAAGAGGCCATGGCCCTCTGTGTTTGGCTTTGGCCTCGCGATGGATCGATGGGATCTATCGATCGGTGCATGCGGCAAGGGTTTTCATCGGACACCGGGATTTCGATTTATCGGCACCAATCGACTCCAACTCTTGAACGTACGTACACGTGTGCGTGGACGGTAAATTAGGAGATCCCAAGGAAATTGGGCCAAGTTGTAATTTACCAAAGTATTTGTATTTATAGGCTTGTTTGTGAGAGCTCCAACAGCGCCAGATTATATATATGTAAAAAAACAGCTCTATTCGACAAATTTGTACCCAAACGGTCTAGCTTCATAAAATCTAGAACCACCAAAAACTTGGATCTGAAGGCTAAATCTGTGGATCGGATTTCATGGAGCTCCTCAAGATGTGCTCTGAAAACAGGGGTTTCATACCTACTCAAGAGACACACTCCGCAAATGACGGTGCAAATCGTGTTACCTCCAACCCTTAAGGAGCTGGAGCCTAGAGGAGGGATAATTTTAGAAGACTATATAAGATTGAAATAATTCTAAGTAAGAAACAAAAAGGTAGAGCAAGATTTTAGGTATTTCTGAGTTTAAACAAATTTCTATGAACTTTCTAATAATAAATTAGATTTGTAGTATTTTTTAAAAGCATATTTATTTTAGTTTATAAAATTTAATTGACCTCTCTGAACTATCGTGGAAGTTAGATTTACCTTTCTCGTGGTTGATTTGGTGCTACATCAGCCAAAATCACTCTCAAAATTGCTAAGATAGGTAAATTTAACGCTTTCAAATAGTTGTAGGAGTCTAAAACCCCAATTTTCTAATTAAGGGAGGTAAAATCAAACTTATGCAACAGTTGAGGGAGATGAAATGAAATTTTTCTTAGAAGCTTCCTTAGGAGGCTGCGTTGAATGATATATGGGCCATGGCAGTAGATGATGGGCTCTCCTTGGCCCACCGGCCTAGGCACCGTGTGGCATTCCAAGAAGGCTTTTTTACAGGTTTCAACAAAGTGCATCCTTTTCCTCAAAAAAAAAATAATGTGCATCCTTTACAACGTTTATTTCTGATTTTGTAATACATAGATAGAAAACAGAAGAAGCTTCCCAAATCAATATTCTTTATGGGTTAGTCATGGTATCTCTTATGTATCTCTACGCCTAATAATAAAAAATAATAATTAAGAGTATCGTGTGCCGCCCTGCTCTATCGTGTCGCCCCGATCTCAGCCTGGGCAATCGGTTGGAACCGACAATTCGGTTCGGTTTCATCGGTTCAAGGAAACTTCGGTTTGGACAAAGGTTGAAACCGATCGGTTTGAGAAAGAAACAGAAACCGACGATTTCGGTTGCGGTTCCATCGGTTTGGTGTTCGGTTTCAACCGAAGTTTCTTCTTCTCGCCGGTCGCCATGACGCACGGAGGCCGTGTTGCCCAGAGCTCGCACAACCACGCTGCCCCACCCGCCACGCAGCCGTGCTACCCGGAGCTCGCGCGCCAGGCCAGTCGCGCCGCTCCCGCTCGCCGTGGCGTCGCTCCCGCTCCCGCTCGCGGCTCGCCAGCCGCGCCGTACCCCCGCTCGAAGCTCGCGTAGTCGCGCTGCCACCCCCGCCCGTAGGCCATGGCGCCACGCACACGCTCGACAACCGGATGCCTGGGTCTGCGCCGTCCCCGCTCCGGCGCTCCTTGCTCGCAGTCGCAAGCCTCGCCGCTGCCTGCTACCCGCCGCCGCCACCCAGCCATGCCGCCGTAGGTAGGTTAGGGTTCGTAGTGTGTGGGTGCCTGGGTGTGGTGTGGGTGGTGGAGGACTGGAGGAGGTGGACTGGTGGGCCTTCATGGGCTTTGCTTGGCGATGGGGGGATGTTGAGGTGGGCTGCCGAGCCGGACTCAGACGTTCTTCGGTGGATTGATGAGCGATTGATGAGCTCGGTTTACGGTTCGGTTTGAGCTAAAAACCGAAACCGAAGCCGATGACCGAAGTTCTGGAATCCAGAAACCGAAGCCGAAACCGAAAACCGAAAAACCGACTATTCGGTTCGGTTTCGGTTCGGTTCGGTTCGGTGTTCGGTTTTCGGTGAAAAAACGCCCAGGCTGACCCCGATCCTCATGCGGAGTCCGTGTCGTCTGCGAATTCTAAAGGAGATTGTGTCCGTCCTGTGTTCAGCACGCTCGACCCCGCAAAATTAATCGTGCGATCAGTCGAGAGAATGTAGATAGCGGGGCTGTTCGGTAGGACTGAAAAATAAACTAAAATATTGTTCCAGCTAATTATTATGAGAGAAAAATTCTGTCTGAAAACACTGTTCATATAAACAGTGCTTACGTGCGTGCGCTGGCCAGCTGGCCCCAGCAACTGCGACTCAGCGAAGCTGCTAAGATTGGTGTTGCAGCTCAGCAGCTGGACGGCGGCGCGACGCTGGGTGGCTGCGTGACGACATGCTGGGGCCGAACGCGCCGGCAGCTGCGCGACGCGGCGCTGGTGCCGGACACCGGCGGCGGCGCAGCGCTATGGCCGGACGCAAGCGGCGGCACGGTGCTGGTTCGATCATGCGACAAAGGCATGTCCATATGGGCCTGCAGTCTGGATGGGAGACTACAAGTGTCCATATGGGCCTGTAGAGTCTGGATGGGAGACTACAAGTAAAATGGGCCTGCAAGGCATGTCCTAATACGACCGTCAATTCAAATGGACCTGCAGCCCAGACGCGCATTCATGCTTTCCTTTAACAAATCTGTTAACGTTAACTTTGTACATGCAATTTCAAATAATAGGAGTTAATTAATTAAGTAAATAAATATGTCGAGATTATGAGCCTCATTTTATAGCTACTTCCAGGCATATCATCCCAATTATTTAGGGATCACATTCCAATCTTCAAACCAATCATTCTGAAAAGGTATAACCTCTCATGAACCGGGAACTTAAAATTGTCGATCCACGTTGTACGTACCTTGTTCCTCGTACCTGGAACTTTGTGACACTGGTTTGCATGTCTCTTTGTGTATCTTGATACACGTGCCTCAGCATCTCCATCACGTCAGTATGGGAGGTGTGAAGACTCAAATAATAGTAATAGTGGGAACATCATGTTTGTATTATCAAATCACACAAGTATTAATTAAAAAAGGTGAAACTAATTTTGTTATGTTTCTATAAACTAGATCTACATGATCTATGTGTGATAAATAAAGATCACAAAACATGCTTTATATTCTATATGTAATTAGATTTGTAGACTTCTTAATATATTCATCTAAGCCGTAAAATAAAAAATTGTGACCCCGTCTATTAGTATATAAAATAAGCATAAATTAATATCAGGAGAAATAGACAACAAAAATCTGGAAAAGGTGCCCACGACAACCAAACAGAGACTTAACATAATTGCATAGGGCTAAGCTAGGTTGGCCTAACTTGAACAAACACCCATTTCATTATAGGAAAAAGTCTACTTAACTCTCTCACCTTTCATATATGGTCTACTTCACCCCCCAACTATAAAACCGTCTATTTTACCCCCTGAACTTTCCAAAACCATCTATTTTACCCCCCGGGCTGGAAACAGTAACAGCGGGCTGCTACAGTACGGCAGGTTGCTACAGTACCGTCGTTTTTAATTTCCTTTTTTTATTTATTTTCGGTGGATTTTTGAAAAATCATAAAATGAAAAATCTAATTTTATTGGACTCCACATGAGTAGATCTACACAGTGAATATATAATACGGTATGCTTTAGTACAAAATTTTTACTGTAGCCTTAGATTAATTGGAAAATCTAATTTTGTCTATAATTAATTGGAATAATTCATAGCTGCAGCTTCTATGGTTCAATTGTGGTGAAATTTTTTTGGTACGCTAATTATTGTATGCTTGAACTATAGTTAAAATTTTCGTACTCATTGGACTATATATAACTTAGTTATAGATAAATTCTAATTAATTACAGAAAAAATTGGATTTCCCAATTAATCTAAAGCTACAAAAAAAATTTGTACTAAAGCATATCGTATTATATATTCACTGTGTAGATCTACTCATGTGGAGTCCAATAAAATTAGATTTTTTATTTTATGATTTTTCTATGATTTACTATGATTTTTCAAAAATTCACCGAAAATAAATAAATAAAAAAAGAAATTCAAAACATCGGCAATGTAGCAAACCCGCTGTTACTGTAGCAAAACCGCCGCTGAAATCCGCCCGGTGGGTAAAATAGACGGTTTTAGAAAGTTCATGGGGTAAAACAGACGGTTTCATAGTTTGAGGGTGAAATAGACCATGTGCGAAATGTGGGGGGTTAAGTAGACTTTTTCCTTTCATTATAGGAGGACCAAGAGATCAAGTTGGTAACATTAATGTAGAATGCGAACAGCATCAGACCAGAGCACCCACAAGTTCAGAATTATAAGAGCGCATCCGACCAGAGCACCAAAAGCTCATAATCACAATAAGCTACTACGAGCTTCCAAAAGTATGATTTGTTGGCCGCGAATGAAGGTTGGATTTACCTAGAGCGGCAGCAGCATTATGACCAAATTCAGAGCTACTCCAGCAAGTGCAGTGAGAGCGATGTAGGCTGGTCCAGAGAGCTGAGATGCGACGCTAAATGTCAAGACCGCAATAGCTGAACAAGAAACCAGCCAGATGGCCAATTTTATACGTTCCTCCGATTTGCACACCGTACCGGCCCCATGAACACGCCGAAGGTGATGAACGCCAGGCCTCCAGATATGATGAGCTTCACGTGATCAGGAGCGTCCTTCAACAGAGGGTATGACGTGACGCACGCAGGTAGGCATGCGGTATAACCTTGCAGCATAATATACCTTGGAGGATTTTTGCCACCTCCTGCAAGGAAAAGGATTTTAGTGCAGTATAAGCTTTTTCTAAGAAAGGCACAATATTAGAGGGTGAATTTAGGCAATACCAAAACTACATCAAATTGAAGAGAGGTTCACTTGTTTTGTAGTGCATAGATTGTCTCATAGAGGATGTATATATGGATGGCGCGATTTGTTTTCATAATGGGTTTTGATGTGGTACAATGACTATGGACCGGTCAGTCATTTCGATCCATCACCTATTAAATTACATCATAGTAGGAGGTAATAGATGGAATATTTATTTATTTATAAGTTTTTATTTTATAAAACAAAATAATTTTTGGAAAGTTTTAGATATAAAAAATATGTTGTCTAGATTTGATTGATGCATGTGTGATACGACGGATATTCACTTGCTTCACGGGGAAAAAGAAATATCCCTGTAGGTTCTGATGGAACACAAAGGAAAATTGGCTCACAGGATAATCAAATTAATTTTTCTGTGTGCTTTACAATTTTTGTGCAATTTGACACAGAGTAATTAGTGGTGCCGAAGATTTTTGCTGCGCGTGCACTATTTTTTGATGGTTCGCGCCTCCAAAGCCAAAAATCCCTGAAAAAGCCGGGTCCTTATCCTTCCTTTTTTCCAGGAATGTTATCCCTCATCCCTTCTCTTCTAATTTATCGTCCGCCGCTGCCCCCTCACGTTCCTCCCCAACCATGCTCACAAACGTGGCGGCTCCTCCAACGCATGGGTGCATCCTCCTGGCCACCGTCGGCCGCGTCCTCGTCGCCACTGCCACCTCCTGCCTACACGCCACCGACCGGCCTCCAAGGATCCACGCCTCTCCCGCTGGCTCGTGAAGCGGTTCATCAATTTTCTGTCAACAACTTGTTTTCTTGATGGTTCTATTGTGACAAAAAAATTACGAAGACCTTGAAGGCCAACCTAAGAAATAGTGTGGCAGCGACAGAAAAATCTATACATTTCTCGAGGGCTACCTGATAGAGCATTGTACCAAACCCATAGAGAAAATACTCCGTGGCGGGAAAACATTTTACTTGACGGATTGCTAAACCCAAGGACGCACAATTTTTCTATGAGCTTGCCGTCAAAAAAAACTGCCAGAGATATCTTTCTATCGGAAAACAGGTAAAAAGAATATCTCTGTCAAGTTATCCTTGACAGGATTTGCCTGTTGGTTGCCCGACATAATTTACTTCCCTGGCGGTTTTTTCAGCTTCCTTGATGGTTTTTCAACACACAGAGATAATGTGGTTTCCAGTAGTGAATAGCGACACACTCAACCGCGACATAGGCCGGAAGAAGAACATCACTTTGTCGAGACGGATGTTTGACCTCGCTTATGAGCACACACAATGGAGAAGACGCCGTCAACATTAGCAACGGCAGGTACAAGCCCGTGTCGATTATAATGTCGATCCTTCTTCGTCCGAGAAGGACCACAAATGCAAAAGGGACCTTGTTGCCAACACCGAGAAAGGCGTAGGCGGCAAGTAGGAGCGGAGCAATCGAGACAAGTTCGACATGATCATGAACAGTCCTAGCTACAATTATGGCTTTGTAGTAACCCACCTCGCCAAGGACTGCAATACATAAAAGAAGCGGATCACAGAGGAGGGCCACAAGGAAACATCAAAGGGGGGCCACCCGAACAACAACAAACGCAAGGATGGCGGTAATGATCAGGATGAGTTCCCAAATGTTGAATACACCATGGTCATCTTTGGTGGCCCCAAGGCCTACGAGGATCGGTGGCGACAAAAGCTAACGCATTGGGAGGTCTCGCTGCTGCCCCACTACTCCGCTCTACTTGCATTGGTTTGAATGACCAATCACCTTGACGATGGCGACCATCCCGATCGTGTCATAGAAGCTAGCCGATTCCCTTTGGTGGTCAGCATGATGGTGGAGAACATGAAGATGACAAAGGTCCTCATGGACAGAGGAAGCGGTATTAACATCCTTTACAAGGATGCCTTCGACGGGCTTAGGATCGACATAGGAAAGCTGCACACCTCGTAGTCTCCTTTCCATGGGATCATTCTAGGTTTGCGTGCTATGCCTTTGGACATGATCATCCTCCAAATCATGTTCGGCAGTACACTACCGACAAAAGACACTCTCCTTTGAGGTTGTCGACTTTGAGGGGCCTTAGAATGCTATTTTCAAGAGGCCGCGCTATGCCAAGTTTATGGTATTATCGAACTACACCTACCTCAAGCTGAAGATGTTAGGCCCGTACGGTGTCATTATGGTGTTCGGAAATTTCCAGGATGCCTATGAGTGCGATAGGGAAGCCACCCGAGCAAGTTGGCCACACCCTTTACTTGAGGAAAGCAAGCTGGACTTTGAGATAAGGTATAGAATGAGCTCCAGGTACAAGGTATGTGCTCCCACCTCCGAACACAAGCTGGTACCATTAACCCCGAATGGCGCGCCGCCCACCTCGCTCTCGCCATCAGCCTTGACTCCATCACGGCCTCCACTCTTGATGTCGACCCTGAGAAGGTGCAGCCCGGGGGAAAAGATGAAGACCCAAGCAACAACGGGAACATCCCGATTTAGTCCTAAGAGCTACTATGGGCCTCCCATCAATAAAACTCGGTGCAAGGTCGGGTGAGAGATCCTAATATAGGGGTATGTTAAGCATCGGGATCAAGGGTTCCCGACCGAGAGTCCCCCGACCGACCCTTCCAGGATTGCCTGTGGGGACATCCCCATCGAGCATGCTCGCGCGTACCCTCCGGCGAAGGAATTAGGCCGAGCCCGAGCACGCCCACCGCCTTTGTTCGGGACTCGGGGGCTCGCCCGAGCCTCAGGCTCCAGGTCAACGAAAGCCTGGACCCAATCCTTCGCTCCTTCCCGGTCTATGACGCTAGTTAAGGCTCAGGTGCGAGAAGGGCACCCCGAGCCACCGAGGCTCAGGGGCTCCCTAGCGCTGCCCCGCAGGCACGACTTTGTCAACCACTCCTCCGATAGGGTCACGCACAGGGCGTGATGCAAGAAGACAAACTCCTCCGCTAGCTTCACGGGCTCGGG
Organism: Miscanthus lutarioriparius; assembly: GCA_904845875.1. Classification (NCBI taxonomy): domain Eukaryota; kingdom Viridiplantae; phylum Streptophyta; class Magnoliopsida; order Poales; family Poaceae; genus Miscanthus; species Miscanthus lutarioriparius. Next base: position 7,700,350 of record CAJGYO010000014.1, read on the forward strand.
GGCATCCGAGCCCACGCGTCAGCCCCTCAAGCCGGCCGCCTTCACCACCAAGAAGCCTCTAGAAGGTGCACCTGGTGGAGGCCGGTCCAAGCCGACACAGCCTGACACAGCGTGTCAGGACAGAGTAGCCGGACGACGCCCAAAGCTTTTTCGCCTCCATGACACCGCCACGGTCCACATGACGCCGCTGCAAGACCCTCCTAGACTCTAGTGCATGTAGACCATAGGCTCAACTCCCCCAAACCGCCATGTACCCGACCTACCTCGATATATAAGGGGAGATCAGATCTTAAGAGGGGGGGGGGGACGATTCCTAGTAGATCATTCGAGTCCTCACCGTTCAGCTCAGGCTCTGCATCGAGAGCAGAGCAACCCAGAGAGGGGCATCGAGAGCTCCTCCACTGCCTCCATCGTCTTCCGCCTCTCTGACGAGGGGGAAGGAACCACCAGCGGCGAGGCTTCCCTAGGATCAGCGTCGAGCGATCCCCTACCAAATCTCTCTTTTTTGTCTCTTACACTCTGTTATAACCCCTCAGATTTTGGGTGCTCTTGAGTATAAGGATCATCAGCTGCTAGACGTAGGGCGCCCATAGTCCAAACTAGGATAAACCGTTGCGTCCACTCTGTGATTCTTGTGTTCTTGAGTCTACCGGAGCCACCGGAGACACGCACTCTGACACTCGAAGAACAACAATGCTTGTCACGGTTTCGACCCCGCGACTCCGGGCGAGTCACAGGTAGCAGACGATAGATGAACTCCAGTTATGTCATTTTCATGCCTAATTTCATTTTATAATCGTTCTTTTTAGATTCAGCAAAATTTTCCTTCATATGAATAAAATTCCATTGTTTCTTTTGGGACATTGCACATATGGTGGTCGTTCCTCATAGTCCTTGTTTCTTTTTAACAGGTTCTTAGGGAGAGGGGTGGCAAGATCGGGGTTGCTGGTGTCTGTAACGGCGGAGGTGGAGCGGCGCAGATTCTCTAACTTGAAGAACAAAAGTCACCGGTGACTTCTCCTCGTCCCGATTCCATTCATTCCTCATCCAACGGTTCTTTTTCACAAAGGTTTCAAGAATCAATTAGCTCAACCCATTTGACAGCCCAAACAAAGGCCCAGCTTGCGAGAAGTGGAATCGGTTGACTACAGGCGCTATGTATTTTTGGCGGGTAAATAAGCAGCGACGGCACATTTTTGGGCCAGATTTTGTTTCGCCCGGCGGATGGCAAGCGCCGCCGATGGCGGCTAGACACAGTCATCTCGTCAAAAGGGAGCAGCGAGCGCGTGTTGCCGATCTGGTACGTGTGATAGCTGCTGCTGCTGCTGCTGCTGCTGTTGCGTGTGGACGACAGCAGCAACGTCGTCGTCGCGAAATTCTGGCCTGGGCAGAGGTCTGTCGTTGGAGCTCGCCATCTTCCTTCACGTGATCTTGCTTTTCTACAGGTAGCCAAAATCAATCTTTCATCTTTCAGGCTTATTTTTTTGTAAGCCAAAAATTTAGACCTGCTTGTTTTTGTGTAGTACTCGTTGATTCAGACCTTGCTTACAGGTAACCAAAATCAACTTTTTCTCTTTCAGTCTTCCGATTCAGACATGGCAAAACCAAACAAGTAAATGAGGTTTACCTTTTAATTTATTTTTCTTTGTTTGCATCCAGACGTGCCTTGCAATAAATATACATTTATTTTTCATGTAGGGAGAATGTGAATCCTACTTGGTTACCTTGGATTGGTCAGAAATTCAGGAACTTGGAGGATGCTTGGTCTTTTTGGATTGATTATGGAGGTCATGCAGGTTTTGAGGTCAGGAAGAGGTACACAAATGTTGGTACCGATGGAAAGGCAACATCTTGTAGATATGTGTGTGCTAAGGAAGGTCGAAGAGCACAGGACAAGAGGGATCATGCCATCAAAAATCCTCGAGCTGAAACAAGGACATGTTGTCCAGTTCGGATGGGTCTAACATTAGATCATGTGGCTGGAAATTATGAAGTATTTGATCTATTGCTTGCACACAATCATGTTCTTCACTTACCGCAAACCGTTCATTTGATGACATCACAGAGGAAGATTTCAGAAGTACAGGCTTTTGAAATTGAGGCAGCTGATGATTCTGGAATTAGGCCAAAAGCGGCACATGAGTTGGCTTGTCGCCAAGTTGGAGGACCCATAAATCTTAGCTACACTTGTCGTGATCATAAAAATTACTTGCAGAGTCGGCGTCAAAGGGAGTTGGCTTATGGCCAGGCTGGAAGCATGTTGAAGTATTTTCAAGACAAGATCGCTGACAATCCTTCTTTCCACTATGCTTTGCAATTGGACAATGAAGAACAGATAACCAATATTTTCTGGGCAGATGCAAAGATGATAATTGATTATGCACACTTTGGAGATGTTGTCACCTTTGACACCACCTTTGGCACAAACAAAGAATATAGGCCGTTTGGTATTTTTGTTGGATTCAATCAGTTTAGAGAGACCATTGTTTTTGGAGCAGCAATTTTATTTGATGAAACATGTGCTTCTTTCACATGGTTATTTAAGGCCTTTCTAGCTGCACACAATGGAAAGGAACCCAGAACTATATTTACTGACCAAGACGCTGCAATGGGAAATGCAATTCGGGAGGTATTTGTAGATGCATGGCATGGGTTGTGTACTTTTCATATAATGCAGAATGCTGTCAAGCACTTGAGCAACAATAAAAATGATGAAAATGAAGAATCTCATATCTTCTTAGATTTCAGTGCTTGCATGTATAATATTGAGGACAAGGAGGCCTTTGAAGAAGCATCAATGGATGATGCTAGCAATGTCTTCACTGGCTACACCAATTTGTTGATGGTAGTTTCAATATTTGTCTTTTTCAACTTGTAGAATTAGTTTAAATATTAAATTTTTTCAACTTTTCCTTTGTGTTTCCAGGGACTTAGTAACATCGATGATTTCCTCTAGGACCCTAATCGTTGCTGCAGGGGAAGGATATTTTGTTCTTTTGGGGTGAACGTGGTTAACACTTGCTGCAATTATTTGGCTAAACTGTGCAAATTGATGTACTGTAAAAGTGGCTGGGGTTATTTTGGAGCATGAGCGCTATGCAAAATATTTAAGTGAAATGGTTGTTAAATTTGCACTAAAAATAGTGTCCGTATATGTTTATGTATTGAATTAGCCGCTATTCTCGTTTTATTTGTCTCTCCCGTCAAGCTGGGCTTATTTCTCCAAATCTGGGCTTTGTTTGGGCCATAATCTTCTTGTGGGCTGACTGCTATACGTGGAAAGTAGTTTAGAGGAGCAGCAGCCGTTGGATGTAAATTGAGTGGCATCTGGAACGGCCAAAGTCACCGGTGACTTTTCTTAACCAAGTTAGAGAATCTGCGCCCGAGGTGGAGTATCAGCTCTTGTTGTTGAGCTCGCATAAGAAATATTGAATAAGGCTCAAAACAGTGAGTATACCTAGCATTCATTTATTACATGATGGAGCATTGAAAATGACCATCAGTTATCCCAGGTGCTACTGTCTGCATAATTCAACCGAGCATGATTGAGCAGTCATTCTGCCGTGCCGCTTCATTAACCATAGCAGCATGATGTCGCAGGCGCAATCATTCTGGCAATTAGCACCAGCTCCCTGAGGCGACCTTGTACTCTGCTCTTACGTTGATGTATGTTTAGTGTTGTAGCTTGCTGAACATTCTTAAGTTAATTCGGCAATAAAGTGTGGTGTGTTTCTGCTACCCGCATCTGCAATAAGAGAAATGGAGCAGCCTCTTTGCTCAATTCTATCCACCTTTATTTACATCCCATTTGGAGACAACAGTTTTAAATGTTTGAAATTCGTCTACTGAAACTCTGAGGATGTTACAATGGAGAAGCCCGGGTTCCAGTCCAGGTAGAGCAGGGCTTGGAACGGGATGACATGGTTCAAATCAGTTGTGGTTACTGTTGCTTCCAGTTGCCTTGGTCTCATCGATGAGTTGAAGATACTTGGAGCCTGCCTGTCTTTAGCTACTCATCACTACAGTTGTCAGCGTTTTCTGTGAATGGAGCTCTGTTCTGTTCTGAGCCTTGTGAATGGGTGATTGCTCTGCACCTGCTATAACATGCTCTGTTATCTCCTTGTGTTTATTAATTAATTGCTGTCAGTCTCCAAAATTGAGATGGATGCCAGTCATGTTGATATCATGAATGGAGGAGTCATCAACCAATAATACATCTTCTATAACGTTACTGTCCCTCTCCCTCACTTGTGGCCTTTAATTATACGTCTATTTCTACCTATACTAGTACTCTTTACTACAGTACTATTTTTCTTCATACGCTGCACTGCACGGCAAGTTCGTCCTTTTCTTTTGGTCGATGAGGAAAAAGGAAAAGAAAATAGCTCTTCGTCCACAGCGTTCAGACAGGAGGCGCTGCGGCCTTTCCCTCCAGCTCCAGCTCCAGCTCCACGTCGGCGTCGGCGGCTGCCGGCTTCTTGAACCTGTACCAGCGCGCGCAGACGACGTAGTAGACGAGGTTGACGGCCGCCATGGCGGCGATGAGCAGGTAGTAGAGGTCGACGCGTCCCTGGTTGAGGTCCTGCGCCAGCCAGTCGGGGCGTCCGTCGCGGCCGCCCGTGGTCCCGTGCACGACGCTGACCATGAGCCCGCTGGCGTAGCTGGCTATGGCGAAGCCCAGGGATAGCAGCGCCCCCGCGACGCTGCGCATGTTCTCCGGGAACTGCTTGTAGTAGAAGTCGACCTGTCCGATGATGGCGAACGCCTCGGAGAGGCCGGCCAGCATCTGCTGCGGCACGAGCAGGAAGCAGGAGGTGCTGTCGCCGACCCTGCGGCGGTGTCTCTCGACGGCGGCAGCGACAAGCATGGTGACGATGGAGAGGACGATCCCGACGCCGATCCGCTGCAGCTGGGTGATGCCGCCCTCGCGCTTGGTGAGGCGCTGCATGGCCGGCACGAGCACGCCGTCGTAGAAGGGGAGCCACAGGGTGAGCGCCAGCATGTTGAAGACAACGAAGGAGCCCGCGGGGATCTGGAAGCTGCCGCGGCCGACGTGGCGGTCGGTCTGCATGGCCTGGAGCACGTTGTAGTTGCCGAGGTTGGTGAGCACGATGTAGTAGACGATGCCGGAGGACCAGACGGGGAACAGGCGCGCCAGGCACTTGACCTCCTCCACCTGCTGCAGCGTGCAGAGGCGCCATGGGTTGATGGGGTTGTTGGCGTCGTCGTCAGGGGTGCGCACGGCGGCCTTGTCGAGGCAGAGGAACTGGTCGGTGTACGCGATCTTGGAGACGAGGCTGCTGCGGTGTGGCGGGTCGTAGAGGTCGGCGGGCGAAGGTGCGGGGAGACGGCGCTTGCGCGCGGCGGCGACGAGGACCTGTGCGAAGCTGGTGAAGGGGCTGCCCTCGGGCCGGACTCGGACGTAGAGTCGCGTGCCCATGAAGAAGAGCACGCAGGAGAGGCCCATGAGCGTGGCCGGCACGGCGAGCCCCAGCGCCCAGTTGACGTTGCTCTGGAGGTAGATGATGACGGTGGCGGAGATCATCATGGCGATGGTGAAGGTGAAGTAGTACCAGTTGAAGAAGCTGTTGATGCCCCGGCGGCCCGCGGGGGTGCGCGGGTCGAACTGGTCCGCGCCGAAGGCCAGGTTGCAGGGGCGGATGCCGCCGGCGCCCACGGCGAGCAGCGCGAAGGAGGCGAGGAGCACGGCCATCTGGAGCGACGACGGCCTGGTGGTGGGTTTGGGATGAGCCGCGGGGTGGAGGGACGGCACGGCGGCGGTGAGGGTGAGGATGATCATGCCGAGGAAGGAGGCGATGGAGGCGAGCGCGATGGTGGTGTAGCGGCCCAGGTAGCTGTCGCTGAGGAAGGCGCCCAGGAGCGGCGCCATGCTGACGGTGCCCGACCAGAGGCTGAGCAAGGTGGCGGCGCTGGCGCCCGTCATGCCGTAGACGGTGGTGAGGTACACCAGCAGGTTGGCCGTGGTGCCGATGGTGCCCAGCTTCTCGCACGTCTCGTTCCCTGCATGCCCATGAATCATGATCGATTACGATTAGCCATTGCATGCGCTTGCAGTTCTTTCCGTTCATGGATCTTTTTTGAGAATCCGTTCATGGATCTTTTAGCTCATCAATGAATGAATGAATGATTGCTCGATCGAGAGGGAGCGAGTGATGCTCATGCATGTATGCAGCCTTGTCGTAGGAGTGGTGAGCTCACCTATGACGTAGGGCATTGACTTCCATCCGCGGTAGTTCTCCTCTGGCTCGCCGGCGTCGGATTCATCGGAGAGCTGCTTCGTCTTGGTGGTGGTGGTGGTGGTGGTGGTGGTGGTCGCCATCTCCTCGGCGGCGGCGAATGTGTACGCCTTGTCGTGCTGCGGCATCTCCAGCTGCGGCTGCGGTCGCTGATCGTCGGCTGCTTCCATGATCGTCGGCTGTCGTGCTGGGATCGAGGAGTGACGACGACGACGGGCAGGCTAGCAGGCTAGCTAGAGCTGCTGCTGCTGCTCAGTGCTCAAACGCTGCTCATGGATATATGGATGGATCTCCTAGGTAGTAGCGCTGGTCTCTGCTCTGCTGGTGGTTTGTTTTGAGCGAGCGAGCTTGAAAAAAATAAGCCAAGCGTACACACACGGACACGCTCCTCTCTGTCTTTTCTTCTACTACTAGTACCCACACGCCAAACGTATACGTATACTACAGTAGTACAGAGACGCCGCAGAAAGCGACAAGAAACAGGCCGGCGGCTAGGGTGCCATACCTTCAGCGCCTACCTAGGCTTTGATGTCTGCAAGAAATAGGTCCATGTCCGCATAAATTTATAAGCCTAACTTATTATTTATGATATAATATTTTTCTCTCGTAACAAATTAGCTCAATCGACTTATGAACCGCAGAAACTATGGCCGAAGAGAGGGATGCACCTGCTAGATGGTACTCACGCACGTGCACGCGTTACAGACACATAACACATGCATGCACACAGAGACACACGTCTGGTCTGTCACGCGGACACTCCAGCGCTCTCTACATGCCTGTCATCGACCTCTGTAACGTACGTGTCACTACCACCAGTCCACCGCACGTTTACTGAATACTGCATACCTCGCACGTTTGTTAGCCACATTCAGATTATTAGGGCCTCTTTGATACTGTTCTGTCGACGAAATGCGTCCTGCAGTCTATCGAGGGGTATGCCCACAATAATAGATGAATCAGTAGAGGTGCGTGTGAGATAACCGGATGGTGACACAGAACGCAAGAGACAGCGATTAGACAGGTTCAGGCCGTGAGCTTGATGTAATACCCTACATCCTGTGTCTTTGATGGATTGTATTGCGTATGATCAGATCTGCCATCTAGAGGACCCCTGCCTCTCCTTATATACTCTGGAGGGGTAGGGTTATAAGAAAAATATCCTATTTGATATTACAATATCTTATTATAGCCTTGTGGTACACGCCGACCAGTGTCGTGCGCCGCACGTCTTGATCTTGTGGGTTGGGTCACCTCTGATGGTGCTACCCATGTCTTGTCCTGTGGATACCGGAGGTCATACCCCCACAGCTAGTCCCCGAGCGCCTTGTATCCGCTTGGCGACGCCGTCTTGATCAAGTCCGAGTAGTTTATCATGAAGCCGAGCAGTGAAGATTAAAACCGACCAGTTTGACTGGTAATCTGAGCGGTGAAGATTGAAGCCGACCAGTTTGACTGATAATCTGAGTGGTGAAGATCGAAGCCGACCAGTTTGAATGGTAATATGAGCGGTGAAGATTGAAGGAAACTGGCCAGCAGGCCTTGGACTTGCACGAGTAAGGCTTGTCAGAAGGATGTAAGGGGCTCAAGATAAAATTTAAAAATTCTTCACCTTAGGTGAAGTGTAGCCACTTAGACTCCGTTTGCGAGGAATCATCCATGACCTAGTCAATAAGAAGGGTAAATCAATAAAAGAGCACTACATTCACCGCCAGGTGAAGTGTAGCCACTTAGTCCCCCGAGCCTGCTGGAAGGTGAAGAAATAAATCTTGTAGCAGGGTTAAAAAAATAAGCTTTAAAGCTTACCAACGTCATCTGTCATGTGTGTATCAAGACCCCAGATGTGCTACCCAACATCAGCACCCTGATCCGAACAGCATGGAGCAACTTGAAAGCACAGCGATGATGCGTAGCAAAATCCAAACGCCAAGCGAGTCCCCAGCTTAGCTGGCGACTCTTGCACGAAGAATCCAAGCGCCGAGGAGTCTCCAGCATAGCTGGCAAGTCCCCAACATAGCTGTCGATGAAGCCAAAGCGACGAGCAATCTGACCAACGGGTTGGTGATGAGCGCCGAGCAGTCCAACTAACTGGTCGGCGGTGAAGTGAATGCCTGAGCGGAAGTGAGCGTCGAACAGTCCGACCAACTGGTTGGCGATGAAGTCCATGACCCGAACGGTCCGACCAGTTGGTCGGCGGTGAAGTCCGAGTGCCAGCTGGTGCGACCACCCAGACGATGATCCTCTTGTCCTTATAGACGGATCCAGCCCCCGAGCGTAAGCTCGTTGAATGAACCAGGTCCCTGAAATAAAAATATGTAGAACGGATAGTTCATGATGTAAAAATAAAATATATGAAACCCGGAGGAAAATCAGCAATGATGAAATAGCGTATGCAGCTCGGCGATCAGTTGTAGATGAACATTATGTTCGTTTTTGGATGAAGTGTTTATATTTAATATAAACCGTTCGAACAATTAGTTTGTAGCTGAGTCTCTAGCCCTAGCTAGCCCATTAACCATAACACGGAGCACGGAGCCCTTGTGCGTGTAGGAAGAACAAAGCATCGCTAAGGAGCCGCTGCCGATCACCCGTAATACAAAGGGCAGATGCTCGTGCACGTATAGGGAGAAGCCGGAGACAGGGCCGTCTCTGGGGACATCCGAGCGTCAACATGACTATTTGGGGATTTATTGAGTCGAAAGCGTGTGTCATCTTGGAGATGGTATACGTGGAGAAAAAAGTTGTTTGGAGAATAATTATGGACAAAACAACATGGAGAGACATCGGAGACGTATGAAGATTAGAGAATATTTAGAAGAATATTAAAGCATGACTTAGCTTGATTGACGCCGAGTGGAGTAGAAGAGCCAGCAAATCATGATGTCTGAGTAGATGGATGTGATTTGGATGGCTCGCTTGATAGCTCGAACAGTTCGCTTGGCAGCTTGGACAGCTTGTTTGACAGCTTGGACGGTTCGCTTAACAGCTCAGATGAGTATGCTTGACAGCTCGGACGAGTATGCAGAGTCATAGGTGAACGGACATAGTCGGAGCCTAACGGAGTCAATCCACGTGGGGAGGTGAAAGCCCATGGGCGTGTCCGACCAAGGCGAGGCACAGTCCGAGATCTTCTTGCTCTTGCTGATCGGGAAAGGTAGTAGTGCCAAGTAGCTTTGTCTCCAGCGGGCGATAGGGGCCGATGACTGTATCGTTGACGAGTTGAAACTGAGGTCTGCACTGCCAATGGGATCAATAGAGCCGAGTGTCGCTGTGGATAGCGACGAGGTTGGATCCGTCGACGGGGGCATCAATGAGGATCAATGGGTGTCATCAGTGTGGGCCGACGTGAGATGACGATAGACTGGTCGGTGCATGACACCGATGAGTCGATGCTGATGACAGCGGCACAATTGAGATCTTGCCATTAATCATCACATGGATGTAGAGACATCCGAAGATGCATTATATGGAATATTTAATTAAAACAGGAAAGGTCATGACTTAGCTTTTGATGAAACCGCATGTTTCGACATTGAGTTGGAATTGGATCCTAGAAACACAAACATGTACGCACATATCAAGCACGTACATGCATGAGTACGAGGGAGTCTTGTTGTTCTGATTACTAGCTTGGATCCCACAGCTCCATAGATCTAGATGAATACGTGCTTCTATATCTCTTCGATTACACCAGTTAGCTTGTCGGGTTCATAAACCCGGGGTTCCCAATGGGACCGCTTCCCAGCTAAAAGCTCGGCCCAGCAGATGACATTGCGACAATGCACGACTCCTGGGCCGGCCCAGATACCGAATGGTAGGTCGAAAGAGCAATCTAGTCTCCGACCAGAAGGCCTGGCCAAGGAGGGGACAACGCTCGCTTCCAACTCCGAACCGCTTTTTCCGACCGGAAGGCTTGGCCAAGGAGGGGGCGACGCTTGCTTCTGACTTCAACCCGCTTCTCTGATCGAGAATACACCGAACCTCTACTTACGACTCTTCTCCGACCGGCGCGGTCGGAGCCGACTGGGAACGATCGGTCGGGGACGCCCGCTCGGTGAGGACCCAAGAAATCAAATGGAGCGGATAAGGTAAGGCGCTCAAGTCAACCGCAATACCGAGGACCCTACCCTGCACACCTGCAGGACAGTACCGCCAGACCATGTCAGAAGGGTGCTCTGCAACCTTCCAGACATGTCAGAACACGAACAATGTTGTGGGCGCCAATATTTGTCCTACAGTATGGTAGGCGCCGATATTTGCCATACCAGAAGAACACGATGGAGTCAACCACATGCATCTGGGCATCAACAGTATTGTGGACGTCGACAAACCATCTTGTACCAGACTTCATGGGCAACAAGACTAGGTAGCACACACACACTCTCTCTCTCTCTCTTGTAAGGCCATCCCCTTCACCTGTAAAAGGGGATGCGCTCTCTCCCAACAAGAAAAAAACGACGACGACGACGACAATTCATTCAGACTCTCTCTGCTAGGCTTTAGAACTCTAAGGCTCTAAAGCTACAGAGAGCATAAGTTCGAATACTTAGCACATGTTGGAGCTCCCGTCACTCTTGGCCCTTCGGTTCAGAGTCCAACCGGACCTTTAACACCCCCCATCTCATTCCCACTCATTTGTAACCCCACACCAAACTTCGAGCACCTGGGCTCAGGAATAAAGTCATCGACCGACTCAAATTGGACGTAGGGCACGTTGCCTAAACCAGTATAAACCCTGTGTCATTGAGTGCTAGGTCATATCCGATCACAACACACGACAAAACTATAAATATTTACTTGTTGGTCACTTTTCGCACCGACAGTTGGCGCCGTCCGTGGGGAGAACGCCGTGCATTCACGCTTTTGGTCATCGGATGGCCCACCTTTCCACCATCTTCGGCAGGGCGAGCTCAAGCGACACGATTCGCTTTGGCTCGCTGGAGTTTCCCACGCTCCCACCCGTTGGGATGTGGGTTCCTCCTGTCTTTGAACCACTCCAGACCTTCCTTTTCGGCAGTCTGGACTTCGTCGCCGACCAGCTTGGCGTACTTCGCCTCCACGAGGAGGCACCTGTCCCGGCGCCCATCGGAGGAGGAGCGCCCTCCGTCGGCTCTGGGCCACCCAATGACTTCAACGATGAGACACCTACGCTTCGCTCCGAGCCTGCGCTGGGCTCAAACCCCACTGTGAGTAATGTACATATTGTTCTTTACTCGCTATTTAATATCTTTCGCCGATTCTCTGGAGGGACCCCGTTGTCCCTACCGCAACCGCCATGCGACTGGTTCCCCTATGGCCTCACGTCCCCATGGATGCATACACGCGGGGGCTCTGAAGGATGCTGATGTCGCCCCCTCTCACATCCAAATTCGTGGGGATGGCGGGCTACGCTCCTACCTCTTTCCATGACCTCGTGGATGACAAGGTTGAAAGTGACGGCTCCAGCATCGGCAATGTCATGGTAGCTAGCCACCCTCTATCCTAGGAGTGCGCTATGGTGGACGGTCTGGGACAGCCGTCGGTGGTGGCGGAGTCCCTACAGACTCACAACCCTCTAGACCCTCACGCGGAGGCCCTCGCGCGCGCACAGGTGCACGGCGAGGAATTGCGACAAAGGCGGCAGAGCTAGCCGCCACCTGTGCTGGCGCGCTCGGCGTAGCACACTGCGCCATTCCCACGTAACCCAGCGAGCGGTGCCCGGGGTCACGCCCGTTAGGTCTAGCGCAACATCATGGACGGAGGAAGCGATCCCCCACAGTTCGTTCGGGCTGGCCAGAACATCGCCGCTGCGGCGATGCTTCTGCACGTTCTTCCCGAACCTGTCGACAAATAGGAATAGGCGGTCCACCGGAACCTCCAGGCGCTGGTGGAAAGCTTCGACTTGCGGCCTCTTTCCCCACCAGGGGAATGGGGGGTGCACCAGTCCAGTCGCTCCATCCGCTCTCCACTACAGTCACCAGCGTGTGGAACAGGAGGCCGCAGCTACACCATGGCCTGACCCGGCACCCGCTCCGCACCGACCACCTGTGCGCGAACGGCTCGGGCCGAACCGTGATGCTCGCAGCGTCATCAACAATCGGTGTCAAGCCCGGCGTGATGATGATGCCCATCAAGCGATGGCAAGAGCAGGCGGCATGGGTCCCGGTCGGACCATCGAGGGGAGCGGGGACACGCACTCCAGGCATGATCGCCGACCAGACGACCAGAGTCCCAGCCCGGACGGACCGGGACCACGGGCCTTTGGCCGACGCATCTAGAGAGCGCCGTTCCCACAGCGCTTCCGACCACCCACCAACATAGCTAAATACACCGGGGAAACAAATCCCGATATATGGCTCGAAGACTTCTGGCTCGCCTGCCAAGCCGGAGGAGTGGATGATGACCATTTCATCATTCAATACCTCCCCATCTGCATAGGGGAGGATGTTCAAGCATGGCTCGAATTCCTCCTGCCTGACAGCATCCATGACTGGGCGAATCTCAAGAGGGTCTTCATCGGGAATTTCCAGGGGATGTATGTCCACCCTGGGAATTCCTAGGACCTCAAGAGCTGCCAGCATGAGCCCAACGAGTCCTTGTGGGATTACATCCGTAGGTTCTCAAAACAATGTAACTCTCTTCCTAATGTCGTTGACGTGGACGTCATCAATGCATTCCTCTCTAGGACAACCTGTGAATCCTTGATTCACAAGCTTGGATATCTAAAGCCCCGTGCCACCCGCGACCTGCTCGACATCGCCATGAACCACGCCTCTGGTGAGGAGGCGGTCGGAGCAGTCTTTAGCGAAGGCCAGGACAAGGGCAAAGCCAAGTGCGAGGACCAAGACGAGGGCCCCTCCACGCAAAGGGGCAAAAAGAACAAGAATGATCAGCGCCGACCGGCCAACTCCGCTTTGGTCGCCGTGGCCGATCGTGCGGGCAAGCAGCCCCAGCAGGGCCAGCCTGACCACTTCGACAAGCTCATAGAGAGCCGGTGCACCAACCACGCCTACCTAGTCAAACACCTCTACAAGGACTGCAAGCTCCTCAAGCGCTTTCTGCGATAGGCCGACGGGCCAAAAGAAGGAAAGGCCTAGGAGGCAGCGGCCAAGAAAGGAGGCACGACAGGCAAGGATGATGATAGCTTCCCTAACCCTGAGGAGTGCCTCATGATCTTTGGGGCTCCGATGCCATCTACTCCAATCGCCAGCACAAGGTGCGCTACAGAGAGGCATGTGCCGTCGAGACGGCCATCCCTTTTTTCTTTAGCTAGTCCGAATCTCCGATCACTTTTGATCAGAGGGACCATCCATCCCACGTCGCCAGACCAGGTCGCTACCCGTTCATCGTCGACCCCATCATCTGTAAAAAGTGCCTCACCAAGGTGCTAATGGACGGAGGCAGTCGCCTCAACATTCTCTACGTCGACACCCTCGACGCCATGCGTATCCCCCGGTCGGAGCTCCGCCCAGTGAGCTCTCCCTTCCACGGCGTGATCCCTGGGACGTAGGCGTACCCGCTCGGGCAGATCGACCTACCCATCATATTTGGCAACCGAGCCAACTTCCGCTCAGAGGTCCTCAGCTTTGAGGTGGTTGACTTCCCAGGGTCCTACCATGCCATCTTGGGGCGGCCATGCTACGCCAAGTTCATGGCGATCTCCAACTACACATACCTCAAGTTGGAGATGCCAGGAATGAACAGTGTCATCACTGTGGGTAGCACCTTTTAGCACGCCTACACGTGCGACTGCGAGCATTTTGAGCTCGCCACTGTCGTCATCAACTCAGCCGAGCTCCCTCGGCTCGGAAGTTCATCGGCTCCAGCAGTCCTAGACTGCAACAAGCCAACCTCCTCGACTGCCTTCCACCCAATCGAGGAAACCAAGGCGGTGGGAATCGACCCCACCGACCCAACCAAGATGGTGTGGATTGGGGCCCAGCTCCCAGGCAAATAGGAATGCGGGCTCGTCGACTTCCTATGCGCCAATTGTGATGTCTTCGCATGGAAACCTTTTGACATGCCGGGCATACTGCGGGAGGTCGCCGAGCACGCACTGCGCCTCATCCCAGTCTCAAAGCCCACCAAGCAACGCCTACGTCACTTTGATGATGAGAGGCGCAGGGCTATAGGCGAGGAGGTCGCCAAACTCCTGGCAGTCGGATTCATCAAAGAGGTATACCACTGCGACTGGCTAGCCAATCCTGTTCTTGTTAAAAAGAAGACCGGGAAATGGAGAATGTGCGTTGATTATACTAGCCTCAACAAGGCGTGTCCGAAGGACCATTTTCCTTTGCCACGCATAGACCAGATAGTCGACTCTACCTCAGCATGCGAAATCCTCTCCTTTCTGGATGCCTATTTCGGCTACCACCAGATCACGATGAAAGAGTCCGACTAGCTCATGACTTCGTTCATCGCCCCGTATGGTTTGTACTGCTATGTAACCATGCCTTTCGGTCTAAAGAACGTTGGCGCCACCTATCAATGGTGCATGTAGTAATGCTTCACCGACCAAATCGACCCGCTCGACCATCCTGATCAAATCGAGCGGCCAAAACCAACAATCGTCGTCTATGTTGATGACATAGTGGTCAAAACGGCGCAAGCTTGCGACCTGTTTGCGAACTTGACCGCAACGTTCGCAAACCTCTGAAGGTTCAATATCAAATTGAATCCTAAAAAATGTGTTTTTAGGGTTCCAAAGGGGATGCTGCTTGGATACATCGTGTCCAAACGCCGTATCGAGGCCAACCTCAAAAAAATCATGGCCATCTCCAACCTAGGTCCTATACGCAACGCCAAGGGCGTACAAAGGCTCACCGGCTATTTGGCTGCCCTAAGCTGGTTCATCTCCCGGCTAGGCGAGTGGGGGATGCCTCTCTACAAGCTTCTAAAAAAGATAGACGCGTTCGTCTAGACTGAGGAAGCATAGCAGGCTTTGGAAAGCCTCAAAACGTCACTGACGTCGGCCCCAATCCTTGTCGCTCCTGAATAGGGAGAACCCCTCCTCCTCTATGTCACAGCAAGCAACAACGTGGTGAGCGCCGCCCTAGTCGTCGAAAGGGAGGAGCCGGGACACCACCTAAAGGTTCAGCGACCCATATACTTCATCAGTGAGGTACTCACCGATGCCAAGGTTCGCTACCCCTAGGTGCAGAAACTTTTATACGCCGTACTGATGGTGACCCAGAAGCTCCTACACTACTTCACCGACAACGAAGTCTTGGTCGTCACTTCATACCCGCTAGGAGACATCATCCACAACCGCGATGCTGCGGGACGAATCTCCAAGTGGGCACTCAAGCTAATGGGTCACGACATTAGGTATATCCCCCGCACAGCTATTAAGTCGCAAGCTCTCATGGACTTTATCACCGAATGGATGGAGATCCAGCTACCGGCCACAGACGTCACCCATGAGTACTGGTCGATGTACTTCGACGGGTCGGTGATGGCGCTCGGGTCGAGGGCTGGAGTGGTTATAATCTCCCTAGATGGGAGTAGGCTCCACTACACGATCCGCCTCCATTTCTTGGCCTCAAACAAGGCCACGGAGTACGAGGCCCTCATCATCGGACTCCACATCACCATCGAGCTTGGCGCTACACAGCTGTACGTTCGCGGTGACTCAGAGTTGGTTATCGACCAAGTCATGAAGGAGTCCTCTTGCAAAAGCCCCCTCATGGCAGCATACTGCTAGGAGGTGCGCAAGCTTGAGGACAAATTCTAGGGGATCAAACTACATCATGTCCCCCGAAAGGACAATGAGGCCACCGATTTTCTCTCAAAATTGGCTGCTAGGAGGGCTCTGTCTCCAGATGGCGTCTTCATCAACGACCTTCATGAACCGTCCGCCCGCATCCTAGAAAATCTGATCCATACGCGCTCCGACACCCATTTGGCGCTGAGGGGCTCCAACCTTGGTGCCTCCATGACGGCGTCGCCCGCTGACATCGCCGTGGTAGCACTCGATCAAGCCAACTGGAGAGCACCACTGCTCACCTACCTCCTCGAGGAGATTCTTCCACTAGAAAGGACCAAAGCCCGATGAATCGCTTGATGCGCCAAGACGTTCGTCACATTTGGCGATGAACTTTACATGCGAAGTCCGTCAGGAGTACTCATGAAGTGCATCCTAGCCGACCAAGGGAAATAACTCCTCCTCGAGGTCCATGCCAGAATCTGCGGACATCACGCGGCCCCGAGGTCACTGGTCGGAAAAGCCTTTCGCTAAGGTTTATACTAGCCCACTGCGCTACAAGATGCAGAGGAGGTCATCCGCAAGTGTGAGGGATGCTAGTCCTACGCTCGGCAAACTCATTTGCCGGCATAGGAGCTCCAAACCATCCCCATCACCTAGCCCTTCATGGTCTGGGGCCTCGACATGGTAGGACCCCTCAAAAAGGGCTCGGGCGGCTTCACTCACCTTTTCGTAGCGGTGGACAAATTCACCAAGTGGATAGAGGCAAAGCCCGTCACCAACATTCGCTCGGAAGAGGCGGTCAAGTTCTTCCTTAACATCATCTACCATTTTGGTGTTCCTAACTGTATCATCACTGACCACGGAACTAACTTCACCAGGAAGAACTTTCTGGACTTCTGTGATGGATATGGCATCAGGATCGACTGGGCCACGGTCGGACATCCACGTACTAACGGTCAGGTCGAGCGGACCAATGGCATGGTCCTCCAAGGACTCAAGCCACGCATCTTCGACTAACTCAATAAGTACATCGGGCGATGGGTTGCAGAGATCCCAGCGATCCTATGGATCTTGAGAACAACCCTAAACCGATCCACAGGGTTCACACCCTTCTTCCTAGCCTACGGAGCTGAAGCAGTGTTGCCCTCCGACCTTGACCACGGCGCCCCAAGAGTGAAGGCTTTCGACCGAGACCGAGCCGCGGAGGCTCAGCAAGACGCAGTCGACCTGCTCGAGGAGGCTCGTGAGATGACCGTCATCCACTCCGCTCGCTATCAGCTAACTCTCCGCAGGTACCATGAAAGAAAAATCAGGGGGAGGATCCTTGAGGTCAGAGATCTCGTGCTCCGGAGAACCCAATCAACCAAGGAGAAACATAAACTCTCTCCACCATGGGAAGGACCCTATACGGTGACCGAGGTGATCCAACCGAGCACCTACCGACTGGAGGACGACAATAGCGATGTTCTCACCAACACATGGATCATCGAACAGTTATGTTGTTTCTTCCCCTAAAGCTCTGTCTTATCATTTTCTTCCATTCAACGTTTGCTCCTACAAGCACCCCAGCCCGAACACTTTCACCCTGGGTCGCTCAGGGGCTCCATGAGGGTGTGATACCACCTCTCTTTTTTACTATCATATAGTAATACTTTTCGCCCAAACAAAAGGGTGTCGCTCGAGCGAAAGGGCATTCCGTTCCTTTGATTACCCTATGTAACCTATGTTTTAAACTCCCGACCGATCACACCCCGCCACGACCTACGGTTACAAGCAGCTGAGCCTCGTGAGCCACACTCGGGTTCTTAAGGTTGCAGCCTACGGGTCAAACGGGCATGTGCGAAAAAGAAAGGATAAAAAACAAAGCTTTGCTAGGGTAAAAACAAGGAACGGATGGGACATGCTTCCCCTTATGAAGTGATTCTATCACAAAAACAAACTCAAAATAGTCACAAGTGTAAAAATGTTCACATGGGGCTCCCCCACGAACTTATCTTTTATATGTACTGACTACTTCTACACTAAACTATTCTACAAGTGTAAAAATGTTCACATAAGGGCTGCTCGCTTTCCGACGCGACGAAGTTCGGCTCGGTCGGAGGAGGGACGATGCTCACCTCTGACCCGGTCTCCACTCCGTCCGTAGACTAGATGAAATCTCCTTAGCGCATGCCTTCATCCACGCTCGCACGGCGAGCCTCCATCACCCACTGCGCAGAGACTTGCTCGGCAACCATTTGTGCGTATGGCACCAAGCTCTCCCCGAGCGCATGGATGGCATCCGTGCTCCAGCCGTCGGCGTATCCTCTGTAGATGGCAACAAAGTCCAGGTCTAGGTCCAGGTGGTGCGTCGCCACTGAGGTCAGCACCGCCGACATCCCATAGAACATCCCGTCAGAGATAAGCACCCGAACTTTGTTTGGGACCTCCACCAGCTGGATGGCGGGCGTACTGGTGCTCGGTGCTGACCCGAACACCTTAGAGACAACCACCTAGGCGACGTTGTGGATCTAGTCGAGCTCCCCCTCGAGGGCACGTCACTCTTCAAGGGACTTGGTCAGCGCCTCCGCGCTCCAACTGACTGCCGCTTTGGCTATCTCCATCTCTTGCTCCAGAGAACCAACTTTTTCACCCAGTTCTGGAAAAAGGGCGACAAGTTCAGAAGCAAAGGAAAAGGAAAACCAAGGCATCAACTGAAGGAGGAACAGACACGTATCGACATGGGTGCTTTCAAGGATGGAGAGTCCTTCCTCCTGCTGGGTCACCTTCTCGAGCAGTCGAGCGTTTAACTCCTCTACACCAAGCACCTGCCCCCGAAGCATGACCACTTCCCATTCAACCTTCGACCGAGCCTTCTACTCCATCTCCAGAGTCTCCAAGGACTTCTAGAGCACCGCCTTGGTCTCCACTAGGTGGACCTTTGCTGCATTGAGTCCCTGCTTGGCAGTAGCCGCTCGTTCTACCGTGAGCAGTTCTGCCGCCCACGCCCCCGTCACCTTGGCCGCCTGGTCTTGGGACTCACGGTGGGTAGATTCCAACTAGCGCTCAAGCTTATCGACCCACTATGACATCATGGCTTCCCGCTCCATCTGACCATGTTCCTCCTAGAGGAAACAGGACTTGTGGATCGACGTCGCCTCCAACTCCTATAAAGCAAGAAGCAAGCATGAAACAACCAGTGGAAAACCAAGGAGTCAAGGACAAACGCTAAAAACACAGAAAGCTTACCCCTGTGACGTGTGGCAGGTCGACTGAGACTGCTTGATGTTTGAGCTCAACCCGCTCCAAGGCCTCCTTGAGCCTCGCCTTGGTTTGGGCGAGATCAGACTCCATCGACAGTCCTCTCTCCTCCAGGAAGTGCCAGAGCACCACCTCCTCCTTGTCATGAAGGATGAACCGAGCCTTCCTCGGGTCACCAGGGCAGGGCCACACCAGCTCACAGGTCGCCCCAAACCCGCTGGAAGGTCCAGCCATCGCAATATCGTGTGACGACCGGACCATCGCCAGCTCCTGCGATGGTGGGATGGCTGGCGGCTCCATCCTAGTGCCTATCTCACCGGAGCAGGGGATCTCCACTATCTCGACTCCACGGCCCACCGGTGGATGTTCCACCTCCGTCCTGGCCACGTCTCCTCCTGACCCCACCAGCTCTGACTAGGAGGGCGAATCGTGCGCTCCTCCGTCGAGCGAGGCAGGGAGCCCGGATTCCCTCCTCTCTTCTACCGTAGCCATTGGGAGAGGGATCGCGAGGGTCACCTCTGACCCAACCACCGCTGTTGCCATAGGGATCGCCACCATCACCACCACCGTCGCTGTCGCTGTACTCGTGACCAGACGGGAGGGCGCAACCCCCAGAAGGGAAGGTCGCACCGCCACCAGTCTGCTTTCCCCACCGCTCATCGTAACTCGCTGCAGGCTGGGTCTCCACTCCTCACTCACAGGAGGCGGGGCGATGCCTAGTCCCATCAGTCTGGCCACTGTCAAAAAGTGCAGGTTAGTCGCGCTAAAAAAACTCTCTATGAGATCGAAAAAAGATGCATACTTAGACGAAAGCGGCAGGGCTCTGAAGCCCCGACCTGCTGGCGACAAGCCCGTCGGACGAGGACCGCTCACGTGTCACGGTCCGCGCCCCCTCACATCAATCGAGGGAGGAGCCAACCCCACCGGTTCCCTATTGGCCCGTGAGTCGCCGTGACCGCCGGCTCATGGCGCACCCGCCGGGGCAACTAGCTGGGCATCTCCCCATTGTGGGTCATGCGCACGCATTGACCCCGAAGACATGGGGGTACGAGCACGCTCCTTCGGCTGCCTGGCATGCCCCGCCATGCTCGGAGCACGGGGGTGTGAAGCCAGCGACGCCTCCGAAGGGTGCGGCGACCGCGTCCACATCGCCTCTCGCTCGACGGTGGCGTCCGGGCTCGCAGCGTGCTTCCTTGACATGGGAACGTCGCTGCGCCTCTCCGTATCCCACCCACCGCCGACGGACACGACTGCGGGCGCATGACGCTCCACCGAGGTCGCAACGCCGCCCCTGTCTCTGTCATCCTCGGAGGTGCTCACGTTGCCTCCATCTCCGTGGGCTCCTCCGACTTGATCTCCGCTCCATGTCGCTTCAGTTTTCACCAGCCCACACCCACCGGACGATCTCCTTCTCCTTCTCGTGCCTCCTTTGGGCCTTCTCAGCTCTCTTCTCCTTTTTGGCTACCGCTACCTCTTTCAGAGCGGCTTGCCAAGCTGCGCCCTCCAACCCCCTCGGAAGATGCGGCCAGGACTTGTAACCCGCGAGTCCCTACGAAATGGAGGACTCGAAGTCAAAATACAGGAGAGCAAAAGGGAAAAGGACACGGAATACGAAGAGGGGAGCATACCAGATTGGATAGCTTCATAGCATGGAGAGGCCTGAGCTTTCCTTCAAGGGACTCCTTATCCCTCAGTTGAAGCACCCGGTCGAGTCGGCTCTAGATCTCATCCTTCGGCAACTCCTCCGGCGACGTGCGGTCGAGATCCGTTGGGCTAGAGTACATCCACATCGGCCGCCTCCTCTCTACTAGTGGAGCGACCCGACGGTGGAAGAAAGTGTGGAACACCCGCAGCCCATCTAGGCCGTGTTGCACCAACTTCTGGAGCTCCACCTCGATGACCTCTAGCTTGTTCTGCTGACTAGAGGGACCCCATGACGAGCTCTCCCGCCTCTCCGGCCTTCTTCTGGTGAACGGCAGGAACAGCGCCTTCGCTGGGTTCCTAATGTTGAACCACTCCCCATGCCACCCTCGATTGGAGTCGCAGGGGGAGTACGCGGGGTAGGAGCCCGATAGCCTCGGCTTCTTCTGCAAGGCAAAGCCCCCAACCGGCGTGGTTCTGGGTGGCTTCCCCTCTGACAAGGCTCGCCTGGTGAAGATCCACCGGAAGAAGTCCACATGCGGCTCCATCCCGAGGAAGGCCTTGCAGACGGTGACGAAACCGGTAACATGCAGCACCCTAGTCAGATTGAGGTGCTATAGCTCTAGGCCCCACTCATTGAGAAGCCCTCGCAAGAACCAGTGCGTGGGATATCCTAGCCCACGCTCATGGAAGGCGAGGAAGGAGACAACTTCATTGGCCCGAGGTCGCGGAACGGCTTCCCCTGGCGTAGGAGCCCTCCAGTGCGCCACCTCCTTCGACGGGAGCAGCCCCTTCTTAGTGAAGGCGGCTAGCACCACCTCGTGTACGTTGGATGGCCTCCAGTTCGACATCGTGCTCCGAATTCATGAACAAATCTGTGGGTTCTCCTCTCCCTCGCTCTTCCCTCTCTCTCCTAGAAACCGCCGCGGCGCACAAACAGGCTTGGCGAGAAGGAAGAAGGAGGAGAGGCGGTAGATGGAGAAAGGCGAAGGGATGGGACGAAAACCCTCTCCCTTCCCCTATTTAATGCGAAACAGGCATGCGGTGGGACGTGTCCTGGCTGATGGGACTCGCTCTGACCAACGAAATGACGCCTGGTTAAATGGGACATGGCCTGGGCATGTCCCACCACTACCGCAACCTGGGCACAGGAATCAAGGCACAACCGTCCGCAAACGGCCCTCCACCTTCCCAGGCTCGGCTTGGAAGGGCCCAACAACGGGATCTCCATCAAGGAGGTACCAACGGGCTACCTAAGTCGATCGGATGGATCAGGTGACTGTCGAGAGACAGGTAAGGAGCAGAGGGTTGCCCCATGCAGGCTATGTCGTCTCCATCACGAACGATGGACATAGATCCCTTTCGGACATATCTGATAGGAACTCCTCAAACCCGTCACTCGAGTCATCAAGGTAACTTTACCAAACCTTTTATTTTATTTATTTGCATAATCATTCATTCTTTCTTTCTCATACATGCATTCACACATTCATCCATGCAATCATTCATTCATCCTTTCTCATACACACATTCACACATTCATCCATGCAACCATTCATTCATCCCATACATCCAAAGCATCGCATATGCAATTAATGTGTCACAATGCTTCGTGTTGCATCACAAAGCGGTAGTCGCCTCATTCGACATGAGCGACGACCGATCGGGGTTCGAAGGCCAGCCCACGAAGGGCTCAAGGCTGCCTCGCATCAAACACAGCCAGGGGAGAAAACGCAGATGAGCCCCAATAGCCCTTGCCTGATTTGCTCAGAAACAAACAAGGTCATCTCAACCTTCTCGTTCGATCCTAACCTTGAGCCATGCCCACAGAATCTCCATTGAGGGGAGGCCAGCGGGCCACCTGAGTCGGTCTCCAGAATGGCTCAGGCATCTGTCGGGAGGCAGGTTAAGGAGCAGTGGAATGAAACATGAGGGCTATGCCGACCCCGTTGTGAATGATGGACCCAGATTCCACTCGAACATACCCATTAGTAAGCTCACCGAGCATGTCGCTCGAGCCATCGAGGCAAGCGACGTTAGCTCAGCCCCTCCGGTTGCGCAAACCGCAGATGGGGTAACGCACGGAACTAGATCAACCCATCGGTGCGCCCGACTCCTTGTTTGGCGACTCTGACTCGCCAAATCCCTCGGCCACGCCCGATGCCAGATGTGCGACTCTGACTCGCCCGATCCCTCGGTGCGCCCGATGCCTTGGTTGGTGACTCCGACTCGCCCGATCCCTCGGTCGTGCCCGATGCCTGATCCGTGACTCTGTCTCACCCAATCCCTCAGCGCGCCCGATGCCTTGGTTGGTGACTCTGACTCACCCGATCCCTCGGCCACGCCCGATGCCAGATCCACGACTCCGTCTCGCCCGATCCCTCGGCGCGCCCGACACCTTGGTTGGCGACTCCGACTCGCTCGATCCCTCACCGTGCCCGAAGCCTGGATTCACGACTCCGTCTCACCAGTCCCTCGGCCGCACCCGACGCCTGGGTCCGCACTCCTAGATACTATGGCTCAGAACCTAAAAAGGGGGCCACGACAAGGGGTCAGATCTCACTCAGAAGCTACACCCATCTGGTGCGCTCGCGCGCACCCGTTGGCCAGTCAAAAAATCCCCCAGGTGATTCTACCTAAATCGCCCAGGGCTCAGGGGCTACACCCACTGGGTGCACTCACGTGCACATGCTGGCCAGTCAAAAAATCCCCAAGCGATTCTACCTAAATCGCCTGGGGACTCGGGGGCTACACCCACCGGGTGCGCTCGTGCGCACCCGCTGGCAAGACGAAAAAACCCCAGGCGATCTAACTAAATTGCTCGGGGGCTACATCCCACCGGGTGCGCTCACGCGCACCCACTGGTAAAACAAAAATCCCCCAGGCGATTCTACCCAAGTCACCCGGGGGCTCGGGGGCTCCTATCGGGTTTATAAACCCAAGGTTCCCAATGGGACCGCTACCCAGCCAAAAGCTCAGCCCAACAGACGACGTTGCGACAATGCGCGACTCCTAGACCGGCCTAGATACCGAACGACAGGCCAAAAGAGAGATCCAGTCTCCGACTGGAAGACCTGGCCAAGGAGGGGACAATGCTCGCTTCCGACTCCGACCTGCTTCTTCCACCAGGAATACACCGAACCTCTGCTTAGGCTCTTCTCCGACCGGCGCGGTCGGAGCCAACTGGGAACGACCGGCCAGAGACGCCCGCTCGGTGAGGACCCAAAAAATCAAGCGGAGCAGATAAGGTAAGGCGCTCAAGTCAACCGCAATACCAAGGACCGTACCCTACACACCTATAGGACAATACCGCCAGACCATATCAGATGGGTGCTCTGCAACCTTCCAGACAACTCAGAACACGAACAATGTTGTGGGTGCCGACATTTGTCCTACAGTATGGTAGGCGCCGACATTTGCCATACCAGAAGAACACGATGGAGTCAACCACAAGCATCTGGGCGTCAACAGTATTGTGGGCACCGACAAACCGCCTTGTACCCGACGGCATGGGCAACAAGACTAGGTAGCACACACACTCTCTTTCTCTCACTCTCTCTCTCTTGTAAGGCCATCCCCTTCACCTATAAAAGGGGATGCGCTCTCTCCCAACAAGGAAAAAACGACGACGACGACGACAATTCATTCAGACTCTCTCTGCTAGGCTTTAGAACTCTAGGGCTCTAAAGCTACACAGAGCATACGTTCAAATACTTAGCGTACGTTGGAGCTTTCGTCACTCTTGGCCCTTCGGTTCAGAGTCCGACCGGACCTTTAACACCCCCATCTCATTCCCACTCGTTTGTAACCCCACAGCAAACTTCGATTACCTAGGCTCAGGAATAAAGTCATCGATCGACTCAAACTGGACTAGGGCACGTTGCCTGAACCAGTATAAACCCTATGTCATTGAGTGTTATGCCATATCCGATCATAACGCATGGTAAAACTACAAATATTTACTTGTTGGTCACTTTTCGCACCGACATAGCTTGTACGGCCGATTAGCATCTTTGGTGGAAACACTGCTCCACATCGCTTTATCACCGGCCGCCTTTCTTGATTGCTGGTCGTCATGATCCGCGGCAACGATCTTGCGTATCTGATCGGGTTGCTGCTAATAGAAATCATGCAGACATACGGATATATCTGGGAGTATAACAATATTTAATTAGGAAACGACTTAACTTAGCTTTCTTTAGTGGATTGTAATATCCTACATCCTATGTCTTTAGTGGATTGTATTGCGTATGATCAGATCTACCGTCTAGGGGACCCCTGCCCCTCTTTATATACTCTGGAGGGGTAGGGTTATAAGAAAAATATCCTATTTGGTATTATAATATCTTATTATAGCCTTACAGTGCACGCCGACCTGTGTCGTGTGCCGCACGCCTTGATCTTGTGGGCTGAGCCACCTCTAATGATGCGGCCCATGTCTTATCCCGTGGATACCGGAGGTCGTACCCCCACAGGATCCTCATGCTCCGGTGCACTACAGTAATGCTACCATGTGAGAGCCGGAGCAGGTAGGCGCTAGCCCGACCAATTGGTCCCTTATTACTACTGCTACCTAGCGATCTTAATTATTAGATATAGGTGAATAAAGATACAAGACCACCTTTTGCTAGGTACCCGTCACATTACATGCACAGATTAAATTCTACGACGAGAGACGTAAAGGCATGATTAGTTCCATAAATCTCACTGCACTGATCACAGTAAACTCCTCGTTGTACCGAGATGGAGAAAAGATTTGAACAACTAGGTACAGCATCACAATTGACACATGAGGAAGACACTACTACATATATCATTTGTAGAGACAGGTCAATGATATTTGTAGGGGTGGTTTGACCAGTCGTCTCTACTAAAGCGTGGCTACAAATCGCCGATTTGTAGGGTACAACCAAACTATGAGGTACATTACATGCACAGATTACTTATTTTTGTAGTAGTGAGGTACAACCAAACTATGAGGCACATATATATCAGTGGGTGTTACAATCATACGTACATGAGTTTTGGCCGGTACAACCACTCTATCGTCAACTTGCAAAAATAATAAACGTGATTGACCCAATTGTGGACCATCTTCTGGAATCCTATAGCTGTCAAAAGTGAGTGATTGTTCATCGGAACTGTTCTATATAGTCCGAATACTCATAAGGTTGATACATATCTTTTCACTACAAAATTAAGTAATAAGTGGATAACCAAACTACCTAATTCGTAAAGAAAAAAATAGTCTCACCAAACTAACAGAACTCTTGCTAGGGTATCTTGTATTTACTATTTAGGCCGGAGCTGAGGGAGTACTAGTTTGGTGGTGTGTCTACCTGCCTGTCCATATACACATCAAGCGGGCCTGTATTGCATGCAGGTTCAGGTTGCAGGATACGTTAGTTCGTTGCACCAGCGTAGCATATTGTGTTCAGCTGTTCAGCTGTTCAGCTGATGGTTTCTACGGCGGCTGATAAGCTAGTTGATGATGTTGATTTATTGTGAGAAAAAAAATATTATATCATAGCTGATAAGTCGGACTAATAAGTTGAAGTGAAAGTGACAGAGATATCTAACAGACACACACACACACGCCTTTAT